>CM022946.1:65814123-66414123 GCA_012931725.1 Litsea cubeba
CAGGATTTTTCACAAATGACAACCTTTTAAGCATCCCATTTAGCAATTACTTTTATCACAAAAGATTCGAGTGAGCGTAGGGATAACAAAAAAAAAAAGAAAGTGTTCACAAGCACTACAAAAAAAAGAGTACCAAAAAATACATGTGGTACCAAAAAAAAAAAAAAAAAAGCGAGTGTTTCACAAGCACTATAAAAAATAAGTACCAAAAAAAATACAAGTGGATACCAAAAAAAAAAAGAAGAGAGAGAAGATGGTTTTCTGTATACAGGAGCTCAATCAAAGATGGTCTCCAGCCAAGAGTTCAATTCCCCAAGCAAACTCTTAGCCTCAGCTGTCAAGGATCCAAGGCACGCTTCTTCAGGAACTTGCCATGAGATGCTGGAGTGGGCTGTACCCCTTCTCTCACACCAGGAAGCTTACCTCGCAGCTTTGCCATTGTTTATCCTCATCAGACTTCCTTTTGAGAACCCGTTCGGCATCTGCAACCTGGTGAATCAGGACACTCTCCCTGTCGCGAGCTTCTATAATTGCAGTCCACTTGGCAGCGACTTGTGCCTGCAGAAGCTCAAGACGTTTCCTGGCCTCATCGACCTCCCTGTCAAGGATGTTAAGGTCATGTGTCAGCTCGATGATGGTTACCTCTTCTCTATTCCTCTTTCGGACTGCCACCTTCCTGCTTTCTGTAGCCTCATCTAGGTCAGACTTAGCCTTATCAGCAGGGTCCAGGAACATCTCCTTGAAGAACTGGTCATCAGCCCAAACTCACGGTCTCAAACCACTTATCACCCAGTGCAATGATCCTATCAACGATCGCCCCTGGCACCTGTGACATCCAGGACCAGCCTCTTCAGCATCACACTGAGAATCTCCTGCACATGCCTGGATCCTGCCAAATCCGACTTCCAAGTGCCCAGAAAGGAGAGTCTCAATCCAAAGAGCGCACAACTCGCCACCACCACCTTCTTCGCAAAAGAAGAGATGGCCCAGCTGAAGATTCGCCCAACTCCGTTGGTCGGCTACTCATGTCATCATCTGTTGAAAGAGTAACAAAAGAACCTCTTTCCAGCTGAAGCTGCTCCTGCTCGGGAAGGAATCTCAGCGCGAGGAATCTCCTCAATATTGTCAGAGCTGGTCCAGGAATCTCTACCTCTGGATCAACCTCTGGCATCTCTTGCTCTGGAAGCAACGGATCCTCCTCTGCCACTTCAAAACCTGCAAAGGAAACACAAAAAGGTATGAATATGACCCTGTTTGAAAATCATTATCAGAGTTATAACTACAAAATACCTTCTTCGACGACTGGCGGAACACTTTCTTCCTCCATGAACTCATCGAAAGCATCATCAACATTGCGTCCATCGATGGTTCAAAGTCATCAGAACCCTGTGGCAAGTCAGCTGACAAAAAAAAAAAAATGTGTTAGCAAGCCAAGTCACAAACAAAAAAAAAGAGCAAAAGAAGTCATACCAATTGGAGATTCTGGATCTACTCCAGAGTCCCTCGGTTCTTCTTCAGGTGCCTCAACAGGATCCATCACCACCTCATCGGTTGGGACCTAAGGCATCACCAAGTCTTCCTCTGCTAAAAAAAAAAAAAAGAAGAAAAGCAGAAACAAGAAGCAAATCATAACATGGAAAAATCCCATGAAAAGAAATGGAAAGAGAAAAAGGAAGAATCATACCTTCACCGACGGTCTCTTCTTCTCGGCTTTCTCTTCTCCGGAGGCTCGTCAGCATCCACTGGCACATCCTCATTAATAGTAAGAGGAACTTCCAAGTTAGGAGGGTCCTCATGTTGCCCCTTGCTACTATGATGACTCCTCCTCCTCTTAACTTCTGCGGGGCTCGCTTTTTAGAGGAACCTGCCCCGCCGTCAGAGTCAGGTTTCCCACTTGACTCATCACTGGATGGTCTACTCTTGCCAGTAGACTCCACGGAAGCTTGCCTCTGTGCCGCCTGCATCCAAGCGCCAAGTTCGGCTTCCTCCTGTTCTAGCTGCTCCAAAGCCTCGTCAGGTATTTCTCGAACAGCTTCAGAACCGATGACGCCCTGGTCACCAAGAAAGCCTATCTTGTGCTTCTCTCCAGAAAGGAAGGCCCAAACTTCCTCTCGCCGGATGCCATCCGACTTTCCAAGTGCCCTTTCCAGATACCAGTTTCACATCAAGCTCCTTCCTGGAAAAGTCCCCGATATCCGAGAAGCTCTCCGCGAAACACTTCGCAAAGCCCGGCAGTCCGGGAAGTCAGCAACACAGGATAAGAAATCATGGCTGTAGTGTCTTCAGCACTATAGAAAGCCATGCATTTCTCCCGTCCTGTAATACCTCCAAAGCGCTTCACCATGCTTGAAGGCGCTCCAACAACGCCTTGAGAAAAGCCAAGCTGCAAAGCAAAGCGAGAAGGTACATACGGCTGGATGTCGACGAAAAAGATGTCTGCGTTACACCATCGTGCCGACATACTTATGCTGAAAAAAGCCACTCTCTCTCTGCATTTGTCAAGGAATAATGCCTTCCCGACCCGCGCCCTGGTAGAGTCTCGGGAGGGCACACCAAATCAAAAGCCTTCTTCCGCAACTCCGGAGAAAGCTTTACTGAAAGATTGCCCTCATCTCGACGTCCCTGAAACCGTCGGATCCTCATGCGGGCAAACAAAAGTGATTCGGACACGGCTTTGCCCTTAGCCAGTCGAATCATCAGAGGATCATCATCCTGTGCAACACCCAGCCGATGGAAGCCAGGACAGTGGTATACATACCACGAATAAAAGATATGGGCTGAAAATACCCTATTCATGGGAAGCCCAAGCCGAACTAGAAAAGCAGCAGCCTGCAGTTCGGTACAACAGGTAGGAGTAAAGAGCAGGCACCAAAGCAAGCTGCTCTCCAAACGCCATCTGACAAGCCGGGAAAATACAATGCGGCCTGATGTGCGTTCCATCTCCTCCAGCAAAAATAGCCTCACCAAGCCAATAAGTGAGGTACACAGCGAGATCTCTCCTCAGTGCAATGTCAGGACATATGGCGTTTGTACTTGCACAGAAATCTCTTAACTCTTCTTGCATGGCCAAGATCTTCTTGAACTTGGATCCTGAGCTCCACCTTCCTGGGTCATGCTATCGAAGGCTCCCTACTATCAAAGAAGTTGGGGAATGAAGAGCAAAAAACTCTTCCAACTGCTGGATCTAACTTTCGAACCCCCCTTCTCCTTCAAAAAATCATAGAAGGCGACGAGCTGAAAAGTATAGAAGCCTGAAACTCCTCAGACTTCCCCTCGAGGACGCTGTCAATCGGCATAAACTCCTTCATAGAGTTTGCCGAGGATGGGCAATCCGGTAATAGCGCTCAGCTCCTTCAAAGAAAAACCAATCTCACCATTCGTCACAACGAAGGTATTGGTTTGAGGGAGGAACGACTCCAGCATAGCCATGAAGGCCTCGTCGGAAAAGATCACGGTCTCCCCAAAAGCGCGGACCGCATCAAAAATCCCGGCTTCCTTCAAAACGGCGCCACCAATCAGCAGGACGCGATCAGTCCACGACTTCCACTCGGAGTCAGCATTAAAACGACCTCGAAGTCGAAAAGGCTTGATCCAATTGCTGCCGTCACCGCTGAAATACCAAGGCCACCCGGTCATCAAATCGACCGACGGATAATCAGAGCCCTGGTAGCCGCTGGATGGCATCAACAAGTCCATGTCAACATGCGACCTCTCCGTATATCCAGGAGAAACCGCCGACAAAAAACCCGGTCTTGATTACATTTGTCCTTCTCACCCAAACTTGGAGGATCTTCCCTCTTGGGGCACGTGGGGGCAAGACTCAGAAATCGAGACGGTGCGATCAAAACATCGACCGGGTAGTAAACAGTCTTCTTCTCACCATCTGCTGTGAAGGAAAACTGAAACAGATCTCCTCTGGTATGTAATGTCGTCAGGGACTTGCAATCACCAAAGAAGAAGGTAGGCTTGGGCAAAAATGCTCTGATCTTCCATCACCCATGGACGACTGCTTAACATGATCTTATAGAATTCCTCTCCCTTGAGATTGATCAGTCCGCTGCCTCATCTCATCTCTGTTGAGGGAGTCGCACTCTTCCAGGTTTTCTTTCAACATACTGGACCTTCTCAAAAGCCTGCTGAACGGCCCGGATTAGAAGATCTAGAAGATCGACGAGGTACGCTTGTAGCAGGCTCTTACCCTTGTTCGCTCTGGAGGAACCACCTGAAAAGGATGGAAAAGAAAAGATCAAACATCAAAATGACAGAATCTTGCTAAAAAAAAATCTGGCGAATTTTGACATGATGACGGGGCATTCCGAAGAAAAGGAACTATCCCGAAAGAAATAGAAAGCTTGAAGATGGGCTCAACATCGCTTGCGAGCTCCGAAACTCCAAACTTTCGAACCTAAAAGTCTCCGCAAAATCAGGAAGGGCTCAACATCACTGCGAGCTCCAAGTTCCCAAATTTGCAAAACACTTTCAGGTATGCAATCACATCATGCTACAAATTTAATTTACAAATTAAAGGCATGCATGAACATCTAGATTTGCGAAAAAAAAATGCATTATCATGATGAGAAAAAAAAAGAAAAAGAAAACTCTCTCAAAAAAAAAAGGGGGGAGGAAAAAAAAAAGAAAGAAAAAAAATGGGCTGGCCCACAGGCCGTGGCCCACAGGCCACGTGGCCGTACGGCCAGATCCGTACGGATCTGTCCGTACGGCCACACAATAAAAAAAAAAACATGAAAAAAAAAAAGAAAAGAAAGCAAAAAAAAAAAAAACACGTGTAAAAAAAAAAAGGAGGCAAACACGTGAACAAAAAAAAAAGAAAAGAAAAAAGAAAGAAACAAAAAAAAAAAGAAAGAACTTTTTTTCCTACAATGAAGTTTTCTTGAAAAAAAAAAAAAAGGAGAACTTACTTGAAGCCATTGATGGAGAAGAAGAAGAAAACTCTTGAAGATCTTGAAGAAGAAAAGCTCTTGGTCTTGAAGCCCTCTTGAGATTATTGCAAAAGAAAGTAGTAAGAGCAAGAGATCCAACCTTCTCCTTGCTTTTATAGAGGAGAGCAAACCAAAGAAGGAAAGAAGAAAGAGGTAAGTGTTACTAATTAGTAACCTTACCAAAAGAAGAAATTAGAAAGATTCTTTCCAAAAGAAAGATATCTTGAGAGATTTTCTCCTAAAATCAATCTATGACGGATTCTTTCCCAAAAGAAAGATATCTTGAGATGTCCTATCCCAAATAAAGGGATCTTGAGAGATTTTCTCCTAAAATCAATCTATGACGGATTCTTTCCCAAAAGAAAGATATCTTGAGATATTCTATCCCAAAAATAAAGGGATCATGAGAGATTCTCTCCAAGTAAAGATATTCTTGGATATTCTCTATCCAAATGAGATATTTTTGGATATTCTTTACAAAAATGACACCATATGAGATCTAAGCCATTTCAAAAGCTTAAGGTCCCATGGGTTAGCCCTTATGAGCCAGGTTTGACCACCTAGGCACACAAAAAAAAAAAAAAAAAAAAAAAAAAAAAAAAAAAAAAAAAAATTTGGGCTTTTAGTCAAAGAGAAATCCCTCTTACCAAGAGCATACAAAATGGTTCCATGCCTCTTTTGAGTTGATTGGACCATACAAAAGAAAATTCCAAGCCCCATGAGCTTCCAAAAATCAAACCATCCAGCCTCATCTACCAAATTGAGCCAAAATCTTGAAATTGACATTTCACAAAAATTAAACCAAATCCTGGTCCCCTAACCTGCCACATACAGCCTGTTAGGTCACAAGACCAAAACCAAAAACCAAAACCTGATCCCCTAACTTGCCACATACAGCCTGTTAGGTCACAAGATCAAGACCAAAATTGATCCCCCAACATTCCACATACAGCTTGTTGGGTCACACGATCAAAACCAAACCCGACCCCCTAACCTGCCATATATAGCCTGTTAGGTCACAAGGTCAAAACCCAAATCCACATTCCTGATGTCATCTTCAAAACTTTGCCTCGAGATGGTACGTGATCCCTTCACTACCATAAAATTCCCCTGGAAGCTCAAAAGGCTACAAATACCAAAAAGAAAGATTGCTCAAAGACTCTTGGTCAAGTCACAGGCTCTCCTTCAAAAAATCTCTTCGAGGCACATCGACTACAAAAGTTAAGCAACTCGCCGCTGTACCTCGAGGGGGCATTTGTTGACACCAAAAATGTCACTTTGCCTCTTCAAGATCCAAAGAGCTACATAAAGTCGCAACCTGCCATAAATAGGCAATGCTGCTTCCAAAAATCAAATCTTGTCAGAATCAAACAAAAACTGCAAGATTCATCCAGACAGCCAAAAGAGGAGTACACAAGAAGTTTCAAGCCATTTCAAGATCATTTGGCCTAACTTCGCTTCTCCGACAGCCAAATCAAGCCTCTCGGTGGTAAAGCTCTCCGAGACCATGGTTTCCAAGACAGAACCTATGGATCATCTTAAAATGACTCCAATAGGTTCCCTGTCAAATTTCAAGTCAATCGGACATCGGTTGACCGCACATCAAACCGCGACATCTTCATCGCGATAAAAAGCAAGTCTGCAGGTGATAGGACCCCAAACGGCTTCGAAACTCAAACAAAAGCCTATGGTTGGTCTTATTTATTGCTCAAGAGGCTTCACACCAAATTTCAGGTCATTCCGACATCGTTTGGCCCAGTTTCAGCTTCTGACGGAAAATCGGCAGCTCTGCGCGACAAAGTCTTCGGCTTTCTCAGGAAATTGGAAACTTTGCAAAATAAAATGCAAGGATTCTCATCAGGTTTCCTACAAAGAAATCAGGCCAATGAATGATCAAAATGTCAAAGAAAAGTACAGAAGAAAAAAGAATCAAAAAAGAGCAAAAACGGACGCAAAACGGGACCAAAAAGGGGGAAAACCCCCCCAGGGTCGCAGACCCCTGCGACCCTGGGCCAGGGTCGCAGGCCCCTACGACCCTGGCCCAAGGTCGCAGGCCCCTGCGACCCTGGGCCAGGGTCGCCGGCGACCATGGACCCCGGGGTCGCCGGGAAAGCCCCGGAAACCCCGGTTTTCGCCGTTTTTTCGCGATTCGAGGAGCCCAGCCTCTGGTACTTTCCAAAATTCATGCTTTTGAGACACCAAGTCCTCTGATATCCGTCCAAAACACGGGGTAAATCATCAAGAGTATCAAAGACAGTATTGATCGCCACCCGGTCAACCAAAAAAAAGTGTGCTTTCCACCCGACCGATCGAGAAATCGACAGGACAGATGGCACCGACCCGCTGTTGGCAACAAGCACCTGAAATTACATGGTCATCTGATGTCGATCTACATGAAGATCCATCGATGATCATCAACGGAAGAATTCCAAAAGACGTGGCACGGCCCGCGACTCTTCAGCTGCTCGGCGACCACTTAATGCGATTAATTGACTAGCTTTATTACAGTCATTAATCCATTTCCTTGGACGGCCCAATCAGAAGCAAGCATTTGGGAGTTACAAGTCAAGAGATTCATGGCATTTAACCCATGAAACTCCTCCCATCATGGCGATTAAAGGCGATTAAATGCCCTCAATCTCCTCCGGCCAATCAGAAGCCAAGAAAAAAGAGTTACAAAATAAACAATTCAATTTTGTAACTCCTCCCATTATGTGGCTTAATGACATTAAAAGCCCATAAGCTCTCCTAAATGGCTACCAAGAGCCTATAAATAGGAGAGCACTCCAAAGGAATCCAGACAATCAGAAAGATCAGAAAAACACACAACAAACATCAGACAGCAGTCAGAAATCCAGAGAAAAGAAAAAGAGAGAAAACTCTGCGGAAGTTCTACACCGGCCACCGCAACAAGGTGACAAAAGTCCCTTGGGGGGTACCCCCCCCCAAGGTCCTTGCCTTCTCCTCCTGCCTCCAATGGCTTAGATGTGGCTTTTCAGCCCGTCTACTCGGTTTTTTATTGGACATAGGACCTTCCTTTGGTCTTTGTCTTCTAAAAACCCGAGGTTATAGCCAAGCCAAGTGAATCAAATAGCATCCTCTGTTCTCATCTGCATGGATGATGGCGAAGCCCACATATGGCTTGCGACCGTCAATCTAAACGAGTCCTCCACAATCTCCTGAGAAGTTAGATCCTCCTTTTCTTGCTTTTCATTGTAGTTTGTATTTTTTCAAAAGAGACAAAAATCACAATTCTTGTCTTTCATTATTGATAAGGATTGTAAATCGGCTATAAACGCCAAAATCGGCTATAAACGCCAAAAATCGGCTATAAACGCCAAAATCGGCTATAAATGCCAAAAAAGTCGCCTTTCACGGCAAATCAAGAAAATGTCTCTTTTCTTAAATATATGTGCAATGGAAAACTTGAAAGAAGTTGATTTCCTTTTTACTTGCGAAGGTTGATCTCCGGATCACCATTTGCAATTCCAAGTAAAATAGAAAATCTGGCACACCCACAAAAAAAGAAATGTTGATGCACGCCCTTGCCCCCCGGTTACGAAAGGGTCGGACCCGACGGACTCCCACGTCCGCCGACCTCGGTAGAACCAAGCAGGAGCGCGGTCCATCATATATATCAAAATACTACCCACTAAGAGCGGATCTTGATACAGACAATCTTTCCATCTATGTAAAGCTTAACCTCGTGTCCTGTACCTATAAATTCAATATACATATACACAGAATATTGAAATCAAGGAAACTAAATCAATTATTTTATATATTATTATACCCATCTCTTGATGGCCTGAACCATTTAACTATTTCACATGCATCATGGGAGAACACCATGCCCTTTTGCCTCCTGTATTAGTCTATTAGATGTGCGCGCATGTGCAGTACTATGGGAGGTTAGGGGTCCCTTGTGTGTGTGTGTGAAACAAATATGACCTGACTGATTTCTTTGGTTACATTGATTTGAAGAACTTCAAAGCACTTGTTTTTGTTTGTCAATATTGTATTCTTGGCAAATTCACTTAAGCTATGTTATTTTGTATAATGCCTGGCGATCTTCTCCCATGAATTGGGTTTTCTTGACATAGAAGTACTGAGTATTATGGGAGGTTAGGGGTCTCTTGTCTTTTCATACATGTGAAAATGTGATATGAAAGTGGAATTTGCATATTTAAATTTTGCTTGTTAGTTTTACTTAAAGTAAACTTTACATGTGAAACACATGCCATGTTTATTTGGAAGCACCATTTTCAAGAGTAAATGTTGAATGGTTTTGGATTTCAACAAGCCAATCTTTTCTTGTTTTAACTGGTGCATTTTGGAACTAATTCTATTGATTTTCAACACCTTCTTGCAAATACTTGGATGTTTACAAATCTTTCTAGGAAGATCCTTTTTCACCGTCTCCCTTTACAAACAACTTTATCAATCTAGCGACTGCAATCACTAAGGATAGCGTAGTAATAGCTGACCTGAGAGATGTTAATTCTTTCTCATATCATAAATTTCATTCTGTATTATGGATTTGGTGCATCTTCATGGTAAACCTAGGGATATAAATCATGGGACCCATCGTTGATCTAGTGCAATGCAAATTTCACACTAATTTGATGAGTCCAACTATCCATTGGCGCCCATTGAATTCCAACCATAAACGATGCTTTTCTTAACTATCTATGTGATAAACACCAATAGATCATTGACATACACCATTCACCTTGGAGCCAATGGATAGTAAAGACTGGCATGCATGTATTCCTCACATGCGGTGGAGAAATTGATACAATGTAGAAGGATGACACAGTAGTCTTGCTTTTGAAAAAGACAATGAAAGTGAGGACATCACTTTCAGAATTTTGCTTAAAAAGTAACATGCTGAATCAATGTTTTGATGAATAAGTAGGCTTTAGCTACTGAATGCATTTTTGGAAATTTTCTCTTCAACTATTTTGCTAGTTTTTTGGACCTTTTCTTTTTCTAGATATTTTCACTTTGGGCAGTCAGTGATAGAATGTATGGAGGATTGGAGTGTAGGGATTGCAGGATGTTATAAAGCTGGTCCCTATTGACCTAGGGAATAGGCCTGCTTGGTACAAGGAGAAGGTCTGCCCTCCAAATAAGGTGCTTCTTTCCTTCTTTCTGAATCTATCTTCCCTTCTTTTTAGATTTGTCATGCTTTTTGTTCTGTCTGGTTTGTTCGTTTTCGTTTTAGACTTGGTTTTTTACAATTAAGCTAAAATGTAATGGAAGCGTTTCATACTATGGCTCTTCAGCCAAAGATTTGGACTTTTTTATGTAATTCAAATTGATTTTGTTTCAAGCAATAAAACTCAAAGATCTGAATTTTCTTAGAATACACTTGAGATCAATTACATCCGGAAATGAATCAGATCAAGTGATCACGACTTATGTGCCACTGATTGCGAGTGATTACACAAAAGAGAAGAACTTTTAAAATTTGGCATTTTAATGCAACTACACAAGAAAATGTAACACATCAAGTGATCAAAATTCACCTGCCACTGATTTTTGGCCAATTACAAGATCATACAGATAAGAAAAATTTATGAAATTTGATGTTTTACAGGTGCCATCGCTGGAACACAATAATGAAATTAAAGAGGAGAGCTTGGATCTGATTAAATACATTGATAGCCATTTTGAGGCCCCTTCTCTTCTCCCTGATAGTCATGATATTCCAATATGGAAGTGGGGTGCATCACCATTGTAGGCAAGACCTATCAGATCAATGGTGTATCACAAAATGCATAAGCATTCTATGTTCCTTTATATATCTTTAATAAGAACTTTCAAGAGGTCCTCATTTTGAAGGCAAAGCTAGGAAGTCCCATTGAGAGTTGGTAAGACAGTGCACAAGCTACAATTGCAACTCTTGAGAGATCTATTACATGAATCCTTAGCATGCGTAGTTGCTTAGTGATATTTATAGAAGCACTGACAAAAGGCTGGAACAGGATAATTACTACTTTACTCACTAGAAACAGATTTAGTTTTTTGTTGTCCTCAATAATGCCTTCCTTCAATTTTTTCTTTAATGAGATGATATCTTGAGCTGATAGGTTCTTAGCAAAATAAAATGTTGATACTAGAATATACCTGATAGTTTCTTCAGTGCTCTCCTTTGCTGGATAAATTCAAATTTTGATTAGTGGGATGGAAATAAAAAATTCTATCCTACGTAGGTTGAATCCAAACCATCAAATCAGTCCTTAACTCGTTCCACATCTATTGGTCTATTTGCTTCTTGATTCCCAAGGGTCTGCCTCAAGAGAACTTTTATGTGGAATTCAAGTGATTGCATTAGGAAAGCTCACATGATTTCTTGGAAAACAGTCTGCACCCCAACAAATCAAGGAGGCTTGGGCATCAAATCATTAGGGCATTACAATATAGCTTTCATCATAAGGTAATGTTGGCACCTTACTAGGCACTCGAGCAATTTGGTTCAAATGGGCTCGACTCAAATATCTTGGTTAAAATTTTTTGGAATGTTAACTGCCACCAAAACGATTCAGGGGGATGAAGAAGCATATGGAAAGCTAGAGACTGGGCATTAAAAGGTGGGTGATTTCATTCAAAATGGGAGAAGAGCCGGACCTCGTAAAATAAGCCCATGGTTAGATGAGGTGAAGGACAGACCTGAATGGTCATGGGGTGTCATTCTCATGTGTGCCTATGGCAGCCAACTTTGCAACAGACTATCTAGCCCAGATAAAGGAGGAGGGAGGATGGTGGTGCCTTGGATAGTTCTACAAACCACATAATGCTATTGGGACAGCCACCTTTAAGAAGTAATGCTATTGCAAATTTGAAGAAGCAATGACTATATATATGACCCCTGTTTTAATTTTTTTTTTTTTTTTGCTATATTAAAATGTAGGTACTTACTTATTGTTGTCTGTGCAGGGCTTAGAGCTTGGCATTGAACCTATTGATTTACAGATGGTGAAGCTCACAGGTGCTCAGCTCTTCCATTTTAATGATTCAATTTTATTTTATTTTACTTTTGGTGAGTGGTAATCCCTGATTGTTTGTGGAATTCTCAATTTATAGGACTATTGCATGATATTGGGCATGGCCCTTTCAGCCGCTTGTATGAGCGCGAGTTTCTTCCCCGAGTTCTTAATGGATGCAAATGGTAATCCTTTATCCCTATCAATTAAATCTTGGTACCAATAGAAATTATGGACTGCACTACTGAGTGGTAAGGCAATGGGTTCTGATCCTGTTACTTGGAGGCAGCAAAAGCATAGAAAAGTCAGAGAGAGGAATTAAAACTAAAATTAATAAAGATTGCTCTTTTGAACATAAGAGATGCTGGTTGCCTTGAACCAAACATATGATCTTTCCCTGCCATCCTTTTTTCCACTCTTTTGAATCTGATGTTGTGGCATTTGGTATCATTATTGAATCACAAAAGAGTCATCCTCTACGTCCAAAATTCTCAACTTAGCAATGTTAGTTTTTATCCATGCCAATTTCTCCACTTCTGCTTCTATGGGCACCCCTTTTTTCTTTTCCATGTGTTGAGCACATTCATAATAAATAAAATCCTTTCATACATTGGTACTCCAGATTTAACAATCTTTATAACTCTACATTCTGATGATTTAACAATCTTCAGCAATCAAATGATTAAGATCTGATATCATTTCTTGGCTATGAGGATCAATTGGGATCATGACATTGCTAAAATGACCGCAGGGGGGGGGAGGGGGGAGGGTGTTAGTGTTGTTATGAACTATACAAATGTCATCAAGGGAGGCCATGCACATCACTCTCTTGTTTTATACTACTAAACAACTAAATTAACTGCATGGAGAGACTTTGGAAAGGAGGCTAGCTGAAACTTGTTTTGCATTGTGTGACACAGTTACTTTTAATGGGGTTCCTAATGTTGTTGAGTCTTCATTTAAGCTAAAGTCATTACTCATGTTGTGTTTCTCCTTGTTTGTATCCACAGGTTGTAGAGAATGTAACGTTTATGGCCGAAATGGTATTGTTTTCTTCACCAAAGTTATTATAAATTTATTTGGATTTCCTTTTTGAATTTTTTTTCCCAGTTTCATTGAACTCGATGTTTTATTGGATGAGAATGACATGAGCTTTAAATTAGGAATTTGACTAAATGGCCTTGGTGGAATCTTGCATCACGTGTTCAGTCCAAAAGGATGTCTTGGTTATTTGGATGTATCTTGAAACATGTATGCCAACATAACACATATATGCCAACACATCAAACATGTTAGGCATTTCAGGTGTGTTTGGATGTATCTTGATCTAACAAAAACAAAGAAAAAATGGAATCACTTGCAAATGGGCTGATAAGAGTATACACAGAATAGTATACACATCAAACATGGTAGGGAGATGATTTAAAAGCAGAGAAGGTTGAATGTGTATGACTGATGACGTAGTGGTGAATGACTTTTTAGTGTGTTGGGGCAATTGGGTTATTTATATGAAGTGTTTTTTTTGTCATGTACAGGTACTATAGCAGGTTGTAAAAAAAAAAAAAATTAAATGTCACACGTACAGGGGAGACTATGCCGAAAATTTCGAGAAATCTTATACATTAGACATTTTTACACCCTTGGTATATTAAGAATATAGAAAACTCTTGGAATGGAGATTGAGACTCCATTTGATTGTTCAATGGTATCATTATATTGTTTTTGTTGGGATATCTGCCTGCAAATGTCTTAACAATTTGAGAGGCTTTTTGTACGAAGACTTTGAGTAGTTCTTTTGGATCATTACGTCTCTCTCTCTCTCTCTCTCTCTCTCTCTCTGTGAATATTTTTGGAAAATGAGTGTTCTTCTTCTTTTTAAGTATCTGAATTTTTAGTATATAATGCTGATAATTGTTGTATTTGGTACTTAGGTTTGGACTCTTTGGTATAGAGGTTGCCAAGGTGCTTGGTGGTGGTCTTGTACCAGGTACATTGTTTTCTTCTACATGTTTTTATATTCGTTTTCATTTTCATTTATTTCGTTTTCATGTTCATTTTCAATTGGCATTTCACTAATGCAAGGATTAATTGAATCCTTTTTGAAACTACTGGAACCATTTCAAATGAGCACTATTCCTCAAATGCATAATATTCAAAAGTATGCTACTTAATGCCAAACCTTTCTCCAGGCTGTTGGTGTGACTTCCATGGTTCTTTCCACACAGTTACAATGGTAAAGAAATGGAAAGAAATATCTCTTGCATACTGTTCAGTAATAAAATGCAATGTGGTAGGAAAGCATGTTGTTCTGCCCTTGCACTGCAATAAGGATCTAAATTATTATTGAATGATAATTTAGTTGAGAGCTGCTCCTCAATCTGAATGATAATAAAACTTATATTCCCATCTGCCAGGTGAAATTTGTTGGCCAAAATGATTCTAGGAGGTCTCAGTTTATTGATTTTATGGTACTGGTGTTTTTTTATATTTTATCCAAAGGTTTGAAAATGATGGAACAATATCAAGTGAGTATTTGCTTTAAGATTTTTTTTATGTAATATCAACTGGGTACAGCTTAGTTTGTATCATCCTTCTGTTGGAATTATGGCTTGATAATGTAATTAATAACCCTGGGATGAGATACTAGTATTTTGGGGGCTTTGCACTTATCTAATCATATGAATGGGCTAACATCTTGGTTATATTTCTTTGGATGCCTTGGTTGGTAGCTTAGGTACAGATTGTCCCTCTCTATGATCCCACTCTTAGAAATCTTCTTAGAAAATCCAACCTCCCTTTGCCTTTCTTTCTCATCAAAGCTCCCAATAGTGTTCTCCAACTTCTCATTTCTTGTAAAATCACTAAGTGTGTAGTTTCCTTTTATAGCTTGGTTTATGAAGAACAGGGCTCTGTCCTCAGATGGGTGTGGTTGGTGCACCCAGTTGAGTCTGCGTGAGGAACTTGGTGGGGTCATTTTTTTTAAAATTATAGGTTTTAAATTATTTAATTGGATGTAAGTGAGAGATTTCTTGTTAATGTTTGAACCGTGTAAAAGGGCAATTTTTATATATGCAGCATGTTTGTATTCAGGGGTGGTCTTTGGATAATTTTTTTTTTACATATGAAACAGTTTTGTACGTTATAAACCGTTACTAATTTTGGCGAATAGCAACAATTTACAAATGTTACAAAAGATTTCACAAACCGTTAGGACATGTTATGGTTTCAAGTAACACAAATTTGTCATCTAGATTGTTGTTGTTATCTACATATAGTGGTTTTTAATATGAGCATCTAGATTGTTTGTGTATCTTGCAATATGTGCTACTTTGTCTGCAGGTATGTTACTCATTTTTATTTTTTAGTAGTGACTGAAAATGAATGTCTCTGTTTCTTGTGACTAAGAGTGTGTACAGATCATATCTGTTAATGATGCAAGAATCACTTGTTCAAAATGTGCTTGCCAATTTTTTAAAATGTTGAGAAAATAAAGTACTTAATTGTATCATTGAGAGTTCCTTCATGGCACACAAATGAAAGAACAATAGAAAACATGAATATTGAGAATTCTACTTTCTTTCAAACAATATATGCTGGTGTTGGTATGATATGACATTGAAATGAAAGCTTAATCTTTTATGTGATCTTGTTGTAGCTTGTAACTGATGGCACAGATAATGTTCAGGAAGCTTGTTGTTTAATTGACCTATTCTGAAAAGAAGTCATATCAATCCTAGACTTGTTTGAGGTTGATCAAAGCATGATTTCTGCAAATTGTATTCATTCAAATGTAAGAATCACATAAAAGGAATGTGCATGACTTAAATATAAAGTCCACTGCTACTGATATGAACAAAGTTTATACTACAAGCATCATTTTTCTTTTCGCAAAAATAAAAATCTATATATCAAAATACTACCCACTAAGAGCGGATCTTGATACAGACAATCTTTCCATCTATGTAAAGCTTAACCTCGTGTCCTGTACCTATAAATTCAATATACATATACACAGAATATTGAAATCAAGGAAACTAAATTAATTATTTTATATATTATTATACCCATCTCTTGATGGCCTGAACCATTTAACTATTTCACATGCATCATGGGAGAACACCATGCCCTTTTGCCTCCTGTATTAGTCTATTAGATGTGCGCGCATGTGCAGTACTATGGGAGGTTAGGGGTCCCTTGTGTGTGTGTGTGAAACAAATATGACCTGACTGATTTCTTTGGTTACATTGATTTGAAGAACTTCAAAGCACTTGTTTTTGTTTGTCAATATTGTATTCTTGGCAAATTCACTTAAGCTATGTTATTTTGTATAATGCCTGGCGATCTTCTCCCATGAATTGGGTTTCTTGACATAGAAGTACTGAGTATTATGGGAGGTTAGGGGTCTCTTGTCTTTTCATACATGTGAAAATGTGATATGAAAGTGGAATTTGCATATTTAAATTTTGCTTGTTAGTTTTACTTAAAGTAAACTTTACATGTGAAACACATGCCATGTTTATTTGGAAGCACCATTTTCAAGAGTAAATGTTGAATGGTTTTAGATTTCAACAAGCCAATCTTTTCTTGTTTTAACTGGTGCATTTTGGAACTAATTCTATTGATTTTCAACACCTTCTTGCAAATACTTGGATGTTTACAAATCTTTCTAGGAAGATCCTTTTTTCACCGTCTCCCTTTACAAACAACTTTATCAATCTAGCGACTGCAATCACTAAGGATAGCGTAGTAATAGCTGACCTGAGAGATGTTAATTCTTTCTCATATCATAAATTTCATTCTGTATTATGGATTTGGTGCATCTTCATGGTAAACCTAGGGATATAAATCATGGGACCCATCGTTGATCTAGTGCAATGCAAATTCCACACTAATTTGATGAGTCCAACTATCCATTGGCGCCCATTGAATTCCAACCATAAACGATGCTTTTCTTAACTATCTATGTGATAAACACCAATAGATCATTGACATACACCATTCACCTTGGAGCCAATGGATAGTAAAGACTGGCATGCATGTATTCCTCACATGCGGTGGAGAAATTGATACAATGTAGAAGGATGACACAGTAGTCTTGCTTTTGAAAAAGACAATGAAAGTGAGGACATCACTTTCAGAATTTTGCTTAAAAAGTAACATGCTGAATCAATGTTTTGATGAATAAGTAGGCTTTAGCTACTGAATGCATTTTTGGAAATTTTCTCTTCAACTATTTTGCTAGTTTTTTGGACCTTTTCTTTTTCTAGATATTTTCACTTTGGGCAGTCAGTGATAGAATGTATGGAGGATTGGAGTGTAGGGATTGCAGGATGTTATAAAGCTGGTCCCTATTGACCTAGGGAATAGGCCTGCTTGGTACAAGGAGAAGGTCTACCCTCCAAATAAGGTGCTTCTTTCCTTCTTTCTGAATCTATCTTCCCTTCTTTTTAGATTTGTCATGCTTTTTGTTCTGTCTGGTTTGTTCGTTTTCGTTTTAGACTTGGTTTTTTACAATTAAGCTAAAATGTAATGGAAGCGTTTCATACTATGGCTCTTCAGCCAAAGATTTGGACTTTTTTTATGTAATTCAAATTGATTTTGTTTCAAGCAATAAAACTCAAAGATCTGGATTTTCTTAGAATACACTTGAGATCAATTACATCCGGAAATCAATCAGATCAAGTCATCACGACTTATGTGCCACTGATTGCGAGTGATTACACAAAAGAGAAGAACTTTTAAAATTTGGCATTTTAATGCAACTACACAAGAAAATGTAACACATCAAGTGATCAAAATTCACCTGCCACTGATTTTTGGCCAATTACAAGATCATACAGATAAGAAAATTTTTATGAAATTTGATGTTTTACAGGTGCCATCGCTGGAACACAATAATGAAATTAAAGAGGAGAGCTTGGATCTGATTAAATACATTGATAGCCATTTTGAGGCCCCTTCTCTTCTCCCTGATAGTCATGATATTCCAATATGGAAGTGGGGTGCATCACCATTGTAGGCAAGACCTATCAGATCAATGGTGTATCACAAAATGCATAAGCATTCTATGTTCCTTTATATATCTTTAATAAGAACTTTCAAGAGGTCCTCATTTTGAAGGCAAAGCTAGGAAGTCCCATTGAGAGTTGGTAAGACAGTGCACAAGCTACAATTGCAACTCTTGAGAGATCTATTACATGAATCCTTAGCATGCGTAGTTGCTTAGTGATATTTATAGAAGCACTGACAAAAGGCTGGAACAGGATAATTACTACTTTACTCACTAGAAACAGATTTAGTTTTTTGTTGTCCTCAATAATGCCTTCCTTCAATTTTTTCTTTAATGAGATGATATCTTGAGCTGATAGGTTCTTAGCAAAATAAAATGTTGATACTAGAATATACCTGATAGTTTCTTCAGTGCTCTCCTTTGCTGGATAAATTCAAATTTTGATTAGTGGGATGGAAATAAAAAATTCTATCCTACGTAGGTTGAATCCAAACCATCAAATCAGTCCTTAACTCGTTCCACATCTATTGGTCTATTTGCTTCTTGATTCCCAAGGGTCTGCCTCAAGAGAACTTTTATGTGGAATTCAAGTGATTGCATTAGGAAAGCTCACATGATTTCTTGGAAAACAGTCTGCACCCCAACAAATCAAGGAGGCTTGGGCATCAAATCATTAGGGCATTAACAATATAGCTTTCATCATAAGGTAATGTTGGCACCTTACTAGGCACTCGAGCAATTTGGTTCAAATGGGCTCGACTCAAATATCTTGGTTAAAATTTTTTGGAATGTTAACTGCCACCAAAACGATTCAGGGGGATGAAGAAGCATATGGAAAGCTAGAGACTGGGCATTAAAAGGTGGGTGATTTCATTCAAAATGGAGAAGAGCCGGACCTCGTAAAATAAGCCCATGGTTAGATGAGGTGAAGGACAGACCTGAATGGTCATGGGGTGTCATTCTCATGTGTGCCTATGGCAGCCAACTTTGCAACAGACTATCTAGCCCAGATAAAGGAGGAGGGAGGATGGTGGTGCCTTGGATAGTTCTACAAACCACATAATGCTATTGGGACAGCCACCTTTAAGAAGTAATGCTATTGCAAATTTGAAGAAGCAATGACTATATATATGACCCCTGTTTTAATTTTTTTTTTTTTTTTGCTATATTAAAATGTAGGTACTTACTTATTGTTGTCTGTGCAGGGCTTAGAGCTTGGCATTGAACCTATTGATTTACAGATGGTGAAGCTCACAGGTGCTCAGCTCTTCCATTTTAATGATTCAATTTTATTTTTTTTTACTTTTGGTGAGTGGTAATCCCTGATTGTTTGTGGAATTCTCAATTTATAGGACTATTGCATGATATTGGGCATGGCCCTTTCAGCCGCTTGTATGAGCGCGAGTTTCTTCCCCGAGTTCTTAATGGATGCAAATGGTAATCCTTTATCCCTATCAATTAAATCTTGGTACCAATAGAAATTATGGACTGCACTACTGAGTGGTAAGGCAATGGGTTCTGATCCTGTTACTTGGAGGCAGCAAAAGCATAGAAAAGTCAGAGAGAGGAATTAAAACTAAAATTAATAAAGATTGCTCTTTTGAACATAAGAGATGCTGGTTGCCTTGAACCAAACATATGATCTTTCCCTGCCATCCTTTTTTCCACTCTTTTGAATCTGATGTTGTGGCATTTGGTATCATTATTGAATCACAAAAGAGTCATCCTCTACGTCCAAAATTCTCAACTTAGCAATGTTAGTTTTTATCCATGCCAATTTCTCCACTTCTGCTTCTATGGGCACCCCTTTTTTCTTTTCCATGTGTTGAGCACATTCATAATAAATAAAATCCTTTCATACATTGGTACTCCAGATTTAACAATCTTTATAACTCTACATTCTGATGATTTAACAATCTTCAGCAATCAAATGATTAAGATCTGATATCATTTCTTGGCTATGAGGATCAATTGGGATCATGACATTGCTAAAATGACCGCAGGGGGGGGGAGGGGGGAGGGTGTTAGTGTTGTTATGAACTATACAAATGTCATCAAGGGAGGCCATGCACATCACTCTCTTGTTTTATACTACTAAACAACTAAATTAACTGCATGGAGAGACTTTGGAAAGGAGGCTAGCTGAAACTTGTTTTGCATTGTGTGACACAGTTACTTTTAATGGGGTTCCTAATGTTGTTGAGTCTTCATTTAAGCTAAAGTCATTACTCATGTTGTGTTTCTCCTTGTTTGTATCCACAGGTTGTAGAGAATGTAACGTTTATGGCCGAAATGGTATTGTTTTCTTCACCAAAGTTATTATAAATTTATTTGGATTTCCTTTTTGAATTTTTTTTCCCAGTTTCATTGAACTCGATGTTTTATTGGATGAGAATGACATGAGCTTTAAATTAGGAATTTGACTAAATGGCCTTGGTGGAATCTTGCATCACGTGTTCAGTCCAAAAGGATGTCTTGGTTATTTGGATGTATCTTGAAACATGTATGCCAACATAACACATATATGCCAACACATCAAACATGTTAGGCATTTCAGGTGTGTTTGGATGTATCTTGATCTAACAAAAACAAAGAAAAATGGAATCACTTGCAAATGGGCTGATAAGAGTATACACAGAATAGTATACACATCAACATGGTAGGGAGATGATTTAAAAGCAGAGAAGGTTGAATGGTGTATGACTGATGACGTAGTGGTGAATGACTTTGTAGTGTGTTGGGGCATTGGGTTATTTATATGAAGTGTTTTTTTGTCATGTACAGGTACTTAGCAGGTTGTAAAAAAAAAAAAATTAAATGTCACACGTACAGGGGAGACTATGCCGAAATTTCGAGAAATCTTATACATTAGAAATTTTTACACACTTGGTATATTAAGAATATAGAAACTCTTGGAATGGAGATTGAGACTCCATTTGATTTGTCCCATGGTATCATTATATTGTTTTTGTTGGGTAATCTGCCTGCAAATGTCTTAACAATTTGAGAGGCTTTTTGTACGAAAGACTTTGAGTAGTTCTTTTGGATTCATTACTCTCTCTCTCTCTCTCTCTCTCTCTCTCTCTCTCTCTCTCTGTGAATATTTTTGGAAAATGAGTGTTCTTCTTCTTTTTAAGTATCTGAATTTTTAGTATATAATGCTGATAATTGTTGTATTTGGTACTTAGGTTTGGACTCTTTGGTATAGAGGTTGCCAAGGTGCTTGGTGGTGGTCTTGTACCAGGTACATTGTTTTCTTCTACATGTTTTTATATTCGTTTTCATTTTCATTTATTTCGTTTTCATGTTCATTTTCAATTGGCATTTCACTAATGCAAGGATTAATTGAATCCTTTTTGAAACTACTGGAACCATTTCAAATGAGCACTATTCCTCAAATGCATAATATTCAAAAGTATGCAACTTAATGCCAAACCTTTCTCCAGGCTGTTGGTGTGACTTCCATGGTTCTTTCCACACAGTTACAATGGTAAAGAAATGGAAAGAAATATCTCTTGCATACTGTTCAGTAATAAAAATGCAATGTGGTAGGAAAGCATGTTGTTCTGCCCTTGCACTGCAATAAGGATCTAAATTATTATTGAATGATAATTTAGATGAGAGCTGCTCCTCAATCTGAATGATAATAAACTTATATTCCCATCTGCCAGGTGAAATTTGTTGGCCAAAATGATTCTAGGGGTCTCAGTTTATTGATTTTATGTACTGTGTTTTTTTATATTTTATCCAAAGGTTGAAAATGATGGAACAATGTCAATTGAGTATTTGCTTTAAAATTTTTGTTTATGTAATATCAACTGGTGTACAGCTTAGTTTGTATCATCCTTCTGTTGGAATTATGGCTTGATAATGTAATTAATAACCTGGGATGAGATACTAGTATTTTGGGGGCTTTGCACTTATCTAATCATATGATGGGCTAACATCTTGGTATATTTCTTTGGATGCCTTGGTGGTAGCTTAGGTACAGATTGTGCCCTCTCTATGATCCCACTCTTAGAAATCTTCTTAGAAAATCCAACATTCCTTTGCCTTTCTTTCTCATCAAAGCTCCCAATAGTGTTCTCCAACTTCTCATTTCTTGTAAAATCACTAAGTGTGTAGTTTCCTTTTATAGCTTGGTTTATGAAGAACAGGGCTCTGTCCTCAGATGGGTGTGGTTGGTGCACCCAGTTGAGTCTGCGTGAGGAACTTGGTGGGGTCATTTTTTTTTTAAATTATAGGTTTTAAATTATTTAATTGGATGTAAGTGAGAGATTTCTTGTTAATGTTTGAACCGTGTAAAAGGGCATTTTTATATATGCAGCAGGTTTGGTATTCAGGGGTGGTCTTTGGATAATTTTTTTTTTACATATGAAACAGTTTTGTAACGGTTATAAACCGTTACTAATTTGTGCGAATAGCAACATTTAAAAAATGTTACAAAAGATTTCACAACCGTTAGGAATGTTATGTTTCAGTAACACAAATTTGGCACGAAAAACCGTTACAAAGTTTATAAAATCGTTACAAAATTTAAGTGTAAAATACCGTTACAAAACTTGCGAAACTGTTACTTTTTTATTTAAAATTATTAACACAAATGAGTATTAAAACCGTTAAGAACTAATTTCAGTAACGGAAATAAAGCGTTACAATTAATGTGTTTGTAACGGTTTATAACCGTTAGGAATGTTTATAACAGATTAGAAACGCCCAAACTGTGACCCAGAGAAACCGTTACAAATTTTTTTAGTAACGGTTTTAAACCGTTAGGTATGTCCTGAAATTATTTGATCATCCACCAATCCAACGGTTTCATGTAGGAAGGGTAGATGTGTAAAATATGAGTTTGGATCTGGTGAGGTAAAACCCCACGGTGACCGTGAGTGGATCATTTATAGTCCGCTAGCCTGCCATACATCAAAGAGTGGACTATCCGGACAGGGGCTGTCTGTGGTGACGTGGTGGGCCGTGAGTTGTCCACTCACAGTCACCGTGCGTAAGGCCACTCAGAGGATCCCGACTCAATATGAGAGTCCCATTTGGATAAGTACAAAGAATAGGATGGGTAAAGTGGTATTTAAGTAAAAATAAGATACATAAGATCTTCATCCAGCGACCCTTAGATAGATAGGTATATAAGTGAATGGGCAAGATGTTTCACGAAATTGATCCCACAAAGTTGTGTGGATTGATCAATCTAGTGGGTTTGACATGGATAGGAAAAATGGGTGGATGGTTATATGATTGGATCTTTCATCTAATAGTATTTGTGTAATTCGTTGAAACCACCAAGTCAGAAAAAAAAAAAGAAAAGTGAAAAAAGGGAACCACTAGATGAAAGATCGACCATCCAATAAAACATATTGAACCGCCAAATGCAACAAACTACATGTACACAATTGGCCGAAAAATACAGCCTTCTAAGTTCTAACCATCCACCCATTTTACCCACGATGCCTATGTACCTCAAACCCACTGGATCGATAAACCCATCCATCCATGAAGGATCAACTACATGAAACATCTTGACCATCCACCCTTATAACGATCTACCTAGGGCTACTAGATCAAGTTCGTAAACATCTTATCTTCACCTAAATGGGACCCTTTAGTAGGTCTCATGTAGATGGATAGATTAATTTGATTTAATAGATATTGGGTCCCACATAGATATGTCTATAGGCTTTACTTGTAGACCCACAATTATTACATTATTTACATAATCGCATGGTGTCATATAGGTATAGGTTATACCTTGATGACACCATCCAGGCAGGTGGGCCTTACTATTAGTGTGGGACACTTGTGAAGTGGTGAGATATACATCATAGAAAGGGGTAAATTTGGAATGAAAGGAAAAGGATACGTGTGTTGGTGTTGAAAAAGTCAACTTTTTATATCTCTAAAGATAGTCCATGTGGCAAACTGTGATAGGGAGATCAATACAATTCAGCACCGCTGTATGGGAGTCCAGCCCTACTTGAAAATGTTTGGTCTACTGGTCGTACTTGTTACAAGAAGGCATTAAAATGTGGCTTAGTTCAACTAATCAAAGCCACTATTTGGATATTAAGAAACCCAAGAAATAGGCAGTTTAGGAAATAAATGGAAAAATTTTATACACTTAGCTAGATTTGGAAGATCTCCTGTATATTGTAGGACAATCGGATTATGAGAATTTGCTACCCGTCTTATTTGAAAATTAAAGGAATATCTAGTGGATGACGCTGCTGACTCACTGCAGTTTTCCCTACTTCTTATGACTCCTTTTTTAATACAAGACTCAATTTTATTGAGTGATAAATTCTTTTCTTTTTCTTTTTTCTTTTTTTTTTTTTTTTTTTTGGGGGGGGGGGGGGGGGGGGGGTAGTAGAGTTGTACTTAACAATAGAATAAGATGCGACAGTGTCTTTGGGAGGCACTTTTCTAAAATTCCTAAGGCTAGATATTGACCTAATAAGTCTCTTTGAGAGGGGTTTTATTTTTTGGTAAAATTGGAGGAAGGGTTTAATCGAGGCAATTCATGGTTTTGTAAGGGCTTTGTTGAGGCCATTAACTTCATCGAATCTAAATCTAACATTAGTTGGATGTTAGGCAACGGTGATTGTATTACCATTTAAAATAGAAACTAGAATGTGAAGGTTTTTTAGGACCCACTAGAATGGAATACTACTAGTTCTAATTTAACCAATCAATGCAGCGGAAATAAACCAATCAAACAATATAGAACTAGCTATCTACCAATCACACACCACAAGAAGGTAGACACAAATTTTACCGTGGAAACCCTTTCCGGGAGTAAAACCACGAATCAGAAATCAAGAGTTCACGAACAGTTACAAGATATACTCACTAGCTCCTGTACCTCAGTCTGTACCTCGACCTCAGGACTATAGTTATTCTTGCAAAGAATCCACTGACACGAAATCCACGTGCCCCGTTCTCCTTACTTGATCTCCTCGCACCTTGCCAGCACAAGATGAACAATCTTCTCCTTCGAAAAGCAGAAGCAACAGCAACCTTCTAGAGCAGCCTTCAGAACGATCTCTCAATGGCTCTAGAGAATAAACTCTCTCTTATGATCTCTCTAACTCAGATTAATGAGAGTGGTGGTGTATATTTTGGGTTGAGAGAAACACCCAATTTATAGGCCTAAGTTCGTGCATAAGTATTCTACTTAGACTCCAATCAGAACAGCACACATTCTCAAACTCTTTCATAGAGTCCGGATCAGAATAGGCATTCCCGTCATAGCTCGCTATAGCGAGCATTAGTCTCGCTATAGCGAGACCTGCTACTGTCTCAACTTCTGTCACGATCTTGACAGAAGTTCTGTCAAAAAATATTCTAACAATCTCCCCCTTTTGGCAATTCTTGGACAAAATCCCTAGAAAAAAAATACAATTCGATCTACCCAAAATTAAAACCCAAAATACATTGAATTTAAAAAAAATTTAGCACTGTAGATCTTGTATTGCCTTTGATTGCTTGAACGTTCAGATCTTGAATTGCCTCGGCTTGTAAAGCTCCCCCTAGCTCCATTCTTCTCCCCCTATTTTTGTCCATAATTGACAAACAAATATTATCATGCAGCTTCTGTCAACCTGGATGCAGTAGCTCCCCCTCAATATTGACTCCCCCTCAGAAAGATCTTCGTATCAGCACTGGGGTGGGGGCTTGATCTTGCAGATCAGGGGTGATGAAGCTTAGGCACACACACTTGTAAATTTAAATATTTCAGCAAAGTGTGTACCAATACAGAAGAGAGGTCTTCTTTCTTGACCCAGACAGCTTTGGTATTCTTCTTTTTCAGCTCAGTCTTCTGTGTTTTCCATTGCTTTTGATTCGGTAAACTTCGCAGCTTATTGCAATGGGGTCGAATGTGTCCTTTAATTCCACAATGATGACAAGTGGGGATACGTTCAAGACGTAACACATTCTGCTTCTTTGGAGCTTTCTTTGCAACACTAACAACTGGATTAGTAATAACTGAATTTTTAATAAAATAATTTTTACCTTTGGCATTTGAAGTGGATGCTCCATCAGCGTATCCAATACCATGCGTATCAGTGTTTGCCTTTTGACTGCACAGGATGTCATCTAATTTTCTCGATCCAGTGTTCATCCTATTCAATGAAGCTTTAGCAGTGTCTAACTCAGATAGAACTATCTTGAGTCTTCCATTCAGATCAGAATTCTCTGCTTTTAAAGTCTTCATATCAGAATCAAGTAAGACACACTTTTGTGATTCTGCAGTCAATCTGTCAGCCAACTTGTTATTTTCATCCTCCAATTTTTGTACTTTTGCAAGTGAATCTGCAAGTTCAGCTTTCAAGGAGGAATTCTGCTCTTCAGACATTTGCCAATTAATAGCAATTTTTTCATTCACTTTAACCATTTTCATGGTTTTCTTGAAAAGTGTTTCATATTCACCTTTCCAATCTGGTTCTTCTTCTGACTCAGTATCATGATCAGTCTCAGCGTCAGAAGAAACATGGGAAGCAACAGAACTACAAGTTGCCATAAAAGCAATAAACTTCCCCTTGCCAGTGTCAGACTCGGAATTTTCATTATTCTCATCAGAAGTGTCATCTTCCCAAGAAGTATTCAAGGCCTTCCTTTGAGATTTTTTGTTTCCGCAATCATTAGCAATGTGTCCATAGCCTTGACACTCATAACATTGAATCCCTTTAAAAGATTTCTTCTTTTCAGAATTTTTAGGGATCTTCACATTGGTTTTCTGTCCCTTCATAAGAAGCTTAAATTGCTTCATGAACTGTACAGCAACTTGGGGATCAATTTCCTCGGAATCTGAATCTGAATCTGAATCACTTGCAGCTTTCTTATATGATTCCTTGGACGCTTTCTTGAATGATTCTTTCAACGCTTTCAAAGCAATACCTTGAGATTTTGTCGTCCCATTAGACCTAAGGTTTGCTTCAAAAGTTTGTAGATTGCCAACCAACTCATCAACTTTGAGTGTATTCAGATTTTTATTTTCCTCTATGGCCACAACCTTTCCATCAAACCTTTCTGGGAGAGACCTCAAAATCTTTTTAACAATTCTGTTTTCAGGAATTGGTTCTCCTAAAGTAAAGGTATCATTCACAATTGCATTCAGCTTCGAATTAAAATCATCAAAAATTTCATCATCTTCCATCTTTATGGTTTCGAAGGCTGTATACAATTTCTGAAGTTTCGACTGTTTGACAGTGTCAGTCCCTTCATGTACAGTCTGTAGAATAACCCAAGCTTCTTTTGCAGTAGTACATGTAGAAATTCTACGAAACTCAGACATATTAACTCCATTATAAATAGCATTCAAAGCCCTAGAGTTACAAGTGGCAGCCAACTCTTCTTCCTTATTCCACTGATCTTCAGGTTTGGGACCAGTTACCCCATCAGCAGTAATAGTGGGTAAGGAATAGCCATTCACAACAGATTTCCAAACTTTCAGATCTATGGCTCTCAAGAAGGCAATCATCCTGGCTTTCCAATAAGCATAATTGCTACCATCCAACAGAGGAGGCTTATTGGTTGAAGTGCCTTCGCGGTAGATATCCATTCTAGCAATATTTGGATCAACACAATAAAATAGTGTAACCCGCTCTGATACCACTTGAAGGTTTTTTAGGACCCACTAGAATGGAATACTACTAGTTCTAATTTAACCAATCAATGCAGCGGAAATAAACCAATCAAACAATATAGAACTAGCTATCTACCAATCACACACCACAAGAAGGCAGACACAAATTTTACCGTGGAAACCCTTTCCGGGAGTAAAACCACGAATCAGAAATCAAGAGTTCACGAACAGTTACAAGATATACTCACTAGCTCCTGTACCTCAGTCTGTACCTCGACCTCAGGACTATAGTTATTCTTGCAAAGAATCCACTGACACGAAATCCACGTGCCCCGTTCTCCTTACTTGATCTCCTCGCACCTTGCCAGCACAAGATGAACAATCTTCTCCTTCGAAAAGCAGAAGCAACAGCAACCTTCTAGAGCAGCCTTCAGAACGATCTCTCAATGGCTCTAGAGAATAAACTCTCTCTTATGATCTCTCTAACTCAGATTAATGAGAGTGGTGGTGTATATTTTGGGTTGAGAGAAACACCCAATTTATAGGCCTAAGTTCGTGCATAAGTATTCTACTTAGACTCCAATCAGAACAGCACACATTCTCAAACTCTTTCATAGAGTCCGGATCAGAATAGGCATTCCCGTCATAGCTCGCTATAGCGAGCATTAGTCTCGCTATAGCGAGACCTGCTACTGTCTCAACTTCTGTCACGATCTTGACAGAAGTTCTGTCAAAAAATATTCTAACAGAATGCTTGGGGAGAACGGCTCCTTACCTGAGTGGTAAGGAGTAGCAGTTCTTACGTCTCTATCCAAGGCTTGAACCCTACGTACGCCACCTCTTTTCGTGTGTGTGGGCTCTCTTCCCACTTGTGTGGGCTTTATTCCCATCTCTGTGTGTGGGCTCTCTATTGGGTCCCAACCCCCTTCACTTGCGTAAAAAAATAAAAAGGATTCCTTGTGACAAAGGCCTCCAAAAACATGTGTCCTTTGTATCTGACTCCACTGTAATGGTGAAGGACCTCCTAAACCAAAAAAAAAAAAAAAGAAAAATTGTGGAACTCGGATAAAATTAAGGAAGTTTTCAATACTCCTAAGGTTGTAGAAGATATTATAAAAAGGGGAATATTCAAGTGAGAACTATTATATGAGAACTTTTTTTACGGAATCCAACTAGCAACCCATCCAAAACCTAGCAACCATTAGGGAACCCCTTGATAGTCACTAATCCCAAGGATTGGCACACATCCGAATGGAGTGAACCGTTGGATCGAGGGTTGAATATTTTTTTGAATATGAAGGCATTAAACTTGTGGGCCACGGATGAAAGGGTTAAAGGCATGAGTTTGGGGTCAAACTTGATACTTTGGGTGGTCTCACATAGATCTTCCCATCCCCCTTGGTCCCATCCCCGAATGGGGCCCATACTTGGGCCCATAAAAAAGTTCTCATATAATATGTGAGAACTAGTTCTCACCTGAATATTACCCTTATAAAAATATACATCCCATGTAGCACTAAAGAGGATAAAAGGATCTGGCAATTCTCTAAGAATGGTCAGGTCACCATAAAATCAGCTTCCACAAAAAACTGAAAGAGGAAATTGTCACGCCCCGAGCTCGAGATTTCACACATCCCGAGGCGCGACACACGCCCGCGTGGAAATTCGAGTCAAACTCATTGAATCTAGGTCCCCACGTACGGAATTTACCCACAGGATATCACGTGTGAGGTTTATATTTCTCAACATGCCTGTATAATTTGTCAAATAGATATCCAATTAACACAACATAATCATCAAGATATAGAGCATAAGGGTCCATGAGCATAGATTTAAAAGTTCAAGTTTAAGAGATAGAAAGAGAAGGAGTAAGTTAGTTAAGTTTACAATCCAAAAGCTAACAAGTTTATAAACTACTACAAAATATGTGGCAATCCTAGCCACGGTCAGTGGGTCATTTAAACGTCCATTTCTCATCGAGTACGGATGTCTAGAAGACATCATCAGGAGTCCACTCTGCTACGTTGTGTGGAGGTTCCTCTTCCTCAAGGATCTCCGGGGCAATGGCGTCAATGTATTCACCTGTAACGCCAAGTGTAGCACCATTAGACTAAGCTAAGCAAGACAAACATATACAGTCCATATAACATGTATCAAACGAATAGTCAGACAGGTATAAATCATAAGAGATCAAGGAATAATCACTAGGCATATCAGTGCATGAATTTAGCATGAGACATACGAGTCATAGATAACAGATAAACATATTAACAAACTAGTTGGCACATCCACATAAGCTAGGTTCTCCCAAATTAATCATATAACATGAAATAAAATGAGAGCAGAATATCAGGACAGGACAGGGCGGTGCTACTAGGAGACAGAGGTACCCAGAATTCTCCATCGTAGACCTAGGGTGCCGGTAAACCCTCAGAATATATTCCCATCTGCAGAGGGCCAGAAGTTTACTAAACCCACACTTAGCCGGGTCCGACTTAGATAGGGTCGAAGCTAAGTGGTGCCGACTCATAGAGTACAATATACAAACAACAGAGCAGGTGCAGGACAGTATAAATCAGATACAGGGCATATACAAGACAAGACATATAAATAACAAATCGGGACTTACTGAACAAAGACAGAAATAAATGTAATATAACAGATGTGTAACAGAAGATACATAACCTAACAGAAGCATGATCAAGTCACACTAGAATACTGGAAACGGAATGCAATGCATGTACATACAGATCATATACGGAGTCAAGACAGAAATCAAGCCAAGCCTACGGTCTTGGGAACACATGTGGTCTTCACCGTCCAACTCGGATAGTATTAAGAGTTCGACATTATCGGGCTACGAGGACCCCTTGGCGTTACATAATTTGGATGTCGAATCCCTTAATAGAACACATTTGGCACGGTTACAATCCGAAGAACACAATGCCCCTTTTGTGGGTACGGGTGCTCAATCCATATCCACAATTAAACAAACCCAGTGGTCATGATAAAAGTTCAGGGTGCACATCCTACAAGTCCATCTGTCAGGCCAATCAACTAGAACTAGCTACGGTCCAATCTCCGGTTCATGTAAACATCCATTTGTCACAATTATGTAAAATCCAACATATATTCTTCTCAAAGGTTCAACTCCAATAAATTCACTTTTTGTTGGGTTCTACACATCATGAGCGTTCAGGTGTTCGCTCGAGCGGACCCGAGACAGAGAGCTGTTCGCTCGACCGGACCAAAAGTTCGCTCGAGCGAACTCTCCCAGAGAGCCCTTCGCTCGAGCGTTCAGTCACGCTCGCTCGAGCGAACGGTCAAATTCTGTGTCCGAAAATCTGAAACTTCTTTGTTTCCTTCCAAGCCATTCAAGGCATTCATTCCAGGTTTCACACACTACACAAGGGTGTCCTTGAGCTTCCAAAATGCTCATAAAAACCATCAATAAACCATATTACATTAACAAGAAGAAATCATCCACAAAAATCCATTTTTGAGCAAGAACAAGGGTATCTAAGCAAGATTGATCATATTCAAGAGACAAACAAGGAAGCAGGCATATCAATGTACATATTTAACTTGCCTTGGTGCTTGTAAGCTAGCTCTCACACCTAATCCTTGTTAAACTCGAAAATCCCCAAAATGCAAGCTCAAATGCCCTAAAATGGTGAAAAACGAAATGGAAGAAAATGAATGAGGAAGAAGATGATGCATACATGATTTGTAGCTTTCCAAGGATCAAAGAAATCAAATGGAAATGCTTAGTGAAGGAAAAGCTTACCAAGAAGATGATGGAGAATGGATGAATGCTTGAGCTTAGGGAATGATCTCTTTCCCAATGGAATGAAGAAGATGAAATGGTAGCAAGAGATGATTAAGATGGGGAGTAATGAAGGAAGAAGAGAAATGGAAGAGTAGTAGTTGTAGAGAGGAAGAGCTCCCAGCTGCTGGAAATGGAGAAGGAAAGGAGAAAGAGTAGCTGAAATGGGTTTTAACCCAACTTTTCTCCTGCACTGCATGCAAGTCCACAAAATGGACTGAAATTGCAAGAAAGGGCTTGGACTGATTAAGTGGGCTGGGAATGGGCCTAAATGGATCCGAATTTGATGGGTCAAGGCATGAAAGTTGAGGCCCATGAAATGCTCTATGCAATGCATTAAAAACCCAGAAATTTCTAAGTACACACAAAACCCAAAACACTCCAAAAGTCATAACCTACCTAGTAAATGGTCAAACCCCACTAATTCTACCTAATCAAGTCCAATCACAATCAAAACATTCATTAAGCAATTAATCTAAATTAATTAACTCTAAAGCGAGATTAAGGCGGGTCGGGGTGTTACAGAAATTACCATTCGATTCCATTAACCATTGAATAGATGTGAAGCTGTCACTGTGGAAATTACCTATTGCTCCTATTCCTAACAAAAAATTATCTTCTTTAGGTGAAAGTATTTTAAAAAGGCTAACTTGGAAAGGGGGAGTATTCCTATGCATCTATCCCTCACCATAGGGTGAGGGACACTCCCCTTTTTTGAAAGTTAGTGAGGGACACTCCCTTTTTTGGGAAGTTTCAAGTACATACTTGAAACTTCCCAAAAAAGGGAGTGTCCCTCACCCTATGGTGAGGGATAGATGCACTTGAATATTACCCCTTGGAAAGATCTCTTATTGAATCTAAATTCTCTATTCCTAAAGTCCTTTTATCCCTTATGCAACATGGAGGAGTTGGTTGAGCATATTCTTTTCGATTGCAACTTTGCTCGAGCCATTTAGTTTGGTTTGAATTTTGGATTCCTAGCTCATAATTGGATAGTTGACAACATTTCTAACCAATGGGGAGAGTGGTTTAATTATGCTCATCTTATTAACCTATCCATGAAGGACTATAATTATCTCCAACCATGAGTGTTTTTCTCATGGTGGACCATTTGGAAGGCTAGGAATGATTCCATGTTTAAAGTGTTAGTTTTATGGACTCAATCCAGTAGATAATATAATAAATAGATTAATTTCTTTATTTATCAATATATTCATGCTTTCCTTTCATGAGATGAATGGTGTTTTATTATATACTTGCATATAATCAATACGAATGACATGATGGTTCATAAGATGAACCGGAGTCCGCAAGTATATTAGATATAACATATGTGTATGGATGAGATCCACATACAAAGAGACATGTGTAACAGATCTTATACTTAAATATCTTCACAACCAATGATGAGACTGGACATCTTATTCTCATCTGATAAGGTTGCAGCACTTTGTTCACTATGAGATGGTGTGATTTGTCTCGATCATCAGAATGGAAGATTCTAGATCATAGTGCTGGTACATTGAATGTATTGAAGGACCATGAGAAGCACCTTATAAACATTGTCTTTACTTTAAGGTCTGCTCTCATAATTCCCTAGCAGTAAGCTTTTAATCTTGAGACATTAATGAACTCAAGTTTCTATCTATTCATTTGCTTTGAGTCACCAATGAGTGAGGCCAACTTTAGGTCAACACCTCGGTGATTTGGGTACGTGGTATTAGGACTATGGGAACATTCAATGGTCAAGGTGGAATATATCTTTACTATCCCCTTGTGCCAATTAATGGATTTATCATTAGTAAAGTGCGCACCCATTCCAATTAAGAGTTAATTGAAAAGGTACCTATGATCATTATAATTAATTGGGGCTCAAGGATAATATGATGTGGATCTAGTTTGGAAGACAGGTCCAATTGATCCATGAATATTAATAGAGGGGCCTACTTGTGGTAATGTGAAAGTTTATGGTCTTCTATATAATATTCCTAAGACTGGAGTTCAATTGCATTGATATAGTGGAGTTATTTACAATTAACTATGGGTCCAGATTGCATATGAGATATGGGGTCGCGAGTCCCAGTTGGAGCCAGCTTTCTAAGGAATCCCTAGTGGTCCCCACGCTAGCCCAATTATTAAGATACTAATTCTAGTTGAACTCTAAAAGGAAAGTTACTATTTCTATATGAAGTGAGACTCTTAATAGTGTTACGTAAACTTATTAATTTTAGTAAAAGTGAGACTTCTATTTTAATTAGAAAGAAATTAGAAAGTTACTAATCATATTTGAAGTGAGACTTCTAAATATGATATAAGTAAAGTTACTAATTTTAATGGAAGTGAGACTTCTATTTAAATTAGAAATAAGAGAGTTACTAATTGTTTAAAAGAAGTAAGACTTCTACTTCTATTGGAATGAGGAGGTGGCTTGAGAAGTTATAAATAAAGGAGCAATTGGTGTTGTGCACGCCCAATGCATGTATGCACCTAGGGATTCACGCCCAACACTACTCATGTGCAAGAGTTGCATATGCTAGTTCTCCTCTCCCTCTTCTAGTTCTCTTCTAGTTCTTTCTGTGAGATTCCTAGTTGTTTTCTCTTGGAGATCCCACCATCTTCTTAAGAAAAAGAGAATCTGATACGGGTTATAGTGTGGAAGATCAAGAGGTCTTGGAGATCCTATTTGATACTTGAAAGAGTTTCATCATCAAAAAAAGACGCAAATTCTCCATTATAGCACAACCGAGCTCCAAATGTATAATCTATTTCCTTGTATGTTGTAGATTTTTTTTATGCTTGTATGTTGCTGGTTCTATCTTATAGATAGATTGATTTACTGATCTTGATATGTGAGATTGAGGGTTTGCATCTTGAATTGGTTTTTGGCCTTCGGGATAATTGACTACTGCTTTTGAAACCTATCCTAGAGACCCACCTTTTTCTAACATAGAGGTGTCATCGGGACCTGAAAATGTCGTAATATTGCCTATAGGAAGGTTTTGGATGCTCACAATCCGATCGTTGACTTGGACCCACGGTTGAGGATTGAGGAGAATGGCAGTCATTGGCTTAAATTTTTTTTTCTGATGCGGCTTTTAGCTCACATAATGGTGAGCCAGCTTTTGAATTTGTTATCTATCTTAATGAAATATTTATGATGTAGGTGCATCCGAAGGTCCCAGAGTCTCTTCCACCAAAGTGGCTGAAACGAGGGCAACTCTCTTCGCCATACAAAAGGCTAGAGATTGGGGTGTCTCCAAAGTCCAAAGTTCAATTTTTCTCAGATGTCGTAGATGTCATTTATACTATCAATGGCAGAATGGACTGTTTCGTTCGAAAACGAAAAGAAGGGGTTTTATTCATTCTTGAATATTTTACAGAAAAATGCAAAAGCAACTCACATGGGTATTTGATTGTGCTTCAAAAGGTCACATTGGCTTTTATTTTACATGGATTCTGTTTGTCTCCCCTTGTTTATAAATTTTTATACAATCCCCTCGTCAGGCTTAGAAAATCAAATACAAAGTATAAAGAAATAAAGAGAAACAGTCGGCGATGAAGTTTGAGAAGTCTGCCTTGTAGTCTCCTCTGTTAATCTTTGTAATTCATTACCCTCATGTGAAAGAATGGTCAGCAATGATGTCTACTTCTCTGGCATGAGAGAACCAAGAGAAGCAAGTCTTCTATATGGGAAATGATAGAGTTTTTGGGCTTCTTATTGTGGATTGGATTGTTGTTGCCTTCACCAGTACTCTTTTTATAGTCTTTGTGAGGCCATAACTGCTGCAAATCGTGGGGAAGTGGAGATATAATTAATGGAGGGTGTAACTGCATTTTCCACAAACGACTGATGGAACAGGGCGAAGTATCCACCCAACGTGTAGTTGCTTGAGTGGCGAGCGATGGTTACTAGTATGCGCCCCATGGCCTATCTTTTGTGCTCTGAAGTGGCGGGTGAAGTCTCGTGTGGATTATTCATTGAAGTTGTGTTACTATGACGGGTCAACTCCAGCGGTAAACTAAAATGACGGTTTCCTTCGTAGAAATGAGTGTTTTTGCCTTGGAAAAATGGATGTATTGATGAATGAGATTTTGCATGTCAACATGGACTAGAAGTGGTGCATATGGTAGGTTCTATAGTTCTAGACACTAAACTAGTTGCTAAGAGTTTTAAGGATATTTGTTTTTGTCATGTTCCTAGGAGGTTGAGTGGATTGGCTCATGATGTTGCTAAACTTGAGGCCTTGGAACATCTATTTTGGTCGTCTAATTGGTGCATTTGATTTGTTTTCAGGTTTCATGTTTTTTTTTTTTAATCCAGCTAAGGGGAGCCGGCCCGCACGCACATGAGAAGGAAGCCCACAATAGCGGGAAGAAGTCCCACACAAGAGATCGAGAAAGAAGCCCGCACACGCGAAAAGAAAGCCCACACAAGAGGGAATAGGTGATGTACCTGGGGTTTGAACCCTGGACAGCTAGGTGAGAGCTGCCGCCAGTTACTAATGAGGTAAATGGCTATTTTCGGGTTTGATGTTAGTTTCACTCTTTTTTTTTCTTATCTTCCTCTGTTGGTTTGATACAAGTTTTTTTTTTAAAAAAAAAGACGCGGCAGTGAGTTAGAGCAGTATGAATTTCAAAGTTGAGCCCTACTAATGAATTTATAGTGATGAACTCAAAGAATTATCTAAATTTAGACCTTGTTTGGTATCTCTACTCTTTTTTTTTCTAGACCCATCAAAATAGAGCCATTAAAAAAAGAGGAATAAGAAAAAGATGCTAGAATCAAAAGAAGTGTTTGGTAAAGCAAATATCAATGTTAAATAGACTTTTTTACATTAATGGTTGAAATTTTTTCATAAGTTTCTCGAGATCCACTGGGTATCAAGCTTTGAAAACTGATCATATAGCCGTGTTCAGCCTTCCAAAGAGATCTAACGGTTTAGATCTTGTGTTTGGGGCCCATATAATCTGAAAAATCATTTCCAATGGCCCACATTTTTTTCACATATCCCGAAATTGGTGATGATCCAACGGCTGAGATTTGGTGTCATGGCCGTGTTTGATCTTTTTAACATTTCCAATGGTTTGGATCTTGATCTACTCTCTTAGATTTTTTCAAAAAAAAATATAAATAAAAAATAAACTGGGGCATAAATGGGCAAAAACATTGTTCACCCGCCTCCTTTTTTTCCCACTACTTTCTACATGCTATCAATGGTGGGCTATGGGAAATAGAGGCATTGACTCTACTTCTATACAAAAAAAAAGAAAAAGAAAAAGTTGCCAGACTCCTCTATTCTCAGAATCTCTATCCAATTTAGAGATTTTGAGAAATAAAGGTAAAAATTAGTGATGCCAAACATGGGCTTAGCCTAATAAAATAGTAAGTCATGTAATTTTACACATTTTGTTATCCGATATTACTTACCTAATTTTAGTGGCATCAATTTGATGGTGGGCGGACATTGATTAAACTCAAAATGTTTTATAATAATTGATGCACAACAATGATTTTAAGCAATTTGGATCTCGAAGGTGCTACCCACTAGTGGATTTATATGATGGGCTCGATGCATTCCATGTCCCACTGTCAGAGAATCCGATTCATGGTATTTGGCATGAGAAAGTAACTTTTTAACTTTTTTTTATTATACAAAACAGAGTTATTTTTTTGAAATATGTTACTTTTTTTTATTTGATCACTTTTTTCTTTTATTATCTCTTGAAATGATCATTCACCTCACTTCACTAGTAAAGTGAATTTACCAAACAAGCTTGTGTTTGGGACTTTACTAGTATACTTAAAGTGAAATAAAGCCTCCATTATCTAAACAAGAAAAGAGCAAGGGGGACATATCAAAACTACACACATTCAAAATTCTCTTCTTCTTTATATAAAAAAAAAGTCAAAAAGCAACCTCTTGTCTCCGGTAAATGACAAAAGAAATTTACTTTTTATACAAAAAGTAAAAAAGATTCTCTATATATCAAGCTATTAAAAATAAAAGACCATCATAACCCCTTATATTTTATTTCACTCTAAACTTGATGCTTCACCTCACTTTACATTCATTCATGGCTCATCCAAACACAGCCAAAGTTAAGAAATAGTTAGATTTGTAATTTAAAATAGGTAAACTTTCAAAAAAGTATAATTAAAGTTTTGGCTCATTTTTCAAAAGGTACATAAAGATTTGAGTATTTCAAAAAAGTATTAAAGCTTTCCACAATTCTTTCAATAAAATCCTCTCCATAATATTTTTTGAGAAATGACACGGAAAAAAAAAAAAAAACCCTTCCTTTATCACATGTTTTTGTCTTTTCTTAACATCTTTCCTCCCTAAACTTGCGAATTTGATATTGATGACCATAACTCTTCTTCTTTTTTTTTTTTTGCTATCGAAGGGTTCCCAACCCTTTGGGAGCAAAGCCGGGTAAACTCCCCTGTAGCTCCAGTGTGGTAGTGTAGTTTCGAAACTACAACCTCCAGGTGCAAACCGTGGTCCTAGGCCAACTGAGCTGCCCCTTGGGATTATGATCATATTGAAGCTAGTTTTTTCTAGTCATTTGTAAACCCATTTTTTAACCATCCATACATCAAAGGTAGTTGGAGTGGGGCCCACTAGGTTATTTAGGTTGGACTTAATCATTTCTCTCATATGATTTATTAAAGAAAAAATTTGAAAAAAAATGACATAAGGATATTTTTATCATTTCTCAAATTGTTTTCGAAAATTAGCCAAGAGTTTTCTTCCTTTTATAGAAGAAACTACCTGAAAATTCCCCATAGTGAGCCATGAGTAAGGAAAGGACCCAGCAAGAGTTTAGAGACGGCAGGGGTCTTTTTTTATCGTTTAGCGATGTTGTCGATATCGACAACATTTATCAGTGAGTTGAATTAAGAGTTGTAAGTCAGTTGCTGCTTGAAGGATAAAAGTTGTCGATAGCGACGACATTAGGTTGTCGATAGCGACCAGTTTCATCAGTGGGGTGAGTTAAAAGTTGTAAGTTAGCAGCTGCTGGAAGAGATAAAAGTTGTCGATAGCGACAACATTAGGTTGTCGATAGCGACCAGTTTCATCAGTGGGGTGAATTAAAAATTGTAAGTTAGCAGCTGCTAGAAGAGATAAAAGTTGTCGATATCGACCAGTTTCATCGATGGGGTGAATTAAAAGTTGTAAGTTAGCAGCTTTTGGAATAAATAAAAGTTGTCAATAGCGACAACTTTTATCTGATAGCTAATCAACTGGTTTGCATGGTTTTATAGTGTGAATCCAACATATTAAACCCAACTTATGGTCATTAGAAATGTCCTAAAGAGCAAACACCATGGAATAACTGAATACAACATTCTCCATTTATATTAAAAAAAATTGTTAGCACCATTCACATTCCAACATTCATTACAGGCTACGGCCATCCAATACTTACAAAAGTAGCAAAACACAATAGATAAAAGGCTCAATTTGCAGTGCTCAAATCTACATGGATCTCATTTACATGCTTCAAATCTACATGGAACCCATTGACATCACCATACAGCCCATTTATATCAGCAGCCATACAAGTCGTTTACATCAACTACCATACAAGTAAAAAGGCACCGCACTGGTCAAGCTTGGAACAACTCATTTACATTACCAACTCCACCAAAAAATGAGTGCAATCTCTTTTGGTCAAGCTTGGAACAACCCATTTAGCTGGGACACAACCACTGCACTAGAGAAATTGTATCTTCCAGAGGGCTGGAAAGCTCCCACTACAAAACAATGCAAGACAGCACCACAGACAACACCCCAGCTAGAGCTGGACCAGACAGACACCACCAACAACAGCTCAAAACAGAGACGGGAGCTAACAAAAAATAATTGCAATCTGCACAAAACCATGAGACCACCTAAGATAGGCAAAATAGGGCCCAACAGAACTCCACACCTCACTGAGCAGAGAGATCTACCCGGGTTGCCTCCAGACTAACTTGAAATGGCAACTGAGCTGAGTAGAGAGAGGAGGATCTCTACAACTCGACAAAAACCAGATGCTACAAAAGAAAGAATCTCATCCATAGCTTACAACAAGAAGCTTAGATGACTGAGCTGGAAAGACTCCCCTACAATCTTTTGCACAGCAGCTCCACAGCCGCTACCCCAGCTAAAACTGGGCTTAAAATCCTCAGCTAGCACTAAACCAAATAGGCCAAAAGCCGCAACAAGCTGCAGAGGAGCTAGAAGCTAAACACTTGAGAAGCTCTTCCAAAAATCTACTGACATGGAAGGCAGATAACTCCACTACCCCAAGCAGGCTGACGAGAAAATCAAACCAGAGGCTACAAGAGCACCCACTACAATGAGAAAGGCCAAACCGGGCGCTGAGCAGAAATAGGGAACTATCCCTATAACTGGACCAAATCAGCAGCAGCTATAAGATAGCCTAACCCATCAAGATCTTCCTCCTCCGAAACCGAGGCCCCATCAAGGCTGAAATCACGATACCCAATATCGGTCCGCACCCGAACCAGAGGCAAATCTTGATTTTGTGTTACCAACTTTTAGCTATATGTACCTTTGGGAACATGATTGCATCTCCTCCTTTTTGTGAAGTGATCAAAAGGACTTCCATTTCTTCATCTAACCAGTTGTTACTGCAAGGTCTGTTTTCATCGTCATCTTCCTGTTTCATTCCTCCTTTCATTCGATACGGTATGCATCTGTTAAAATCCCAAAGCACAGAAAAAGATTACTCAACATGATCAAACAAATTCCAAATAAGTGGTTCATAAATGAGATGAAACCATTCCAACTTCAAAAAATCGAACTGGGGTTTCGCCCAAATTAACGAATAAGCTCAAAACCACATCAACCATTCAATGATTTGGGTAGAGACCCAAATAAAATGGACCACTTGGAGAGGGTTGATTTGCCCTTCAAATAACAGCTGATTTTTGAACCACCCCATTCATAAACTATGAATCAGATGCTTAGTCTGACAATACAATTCACGAATTGAGCAAGAAACCCCATCAATTAGTTCCCAAGCAAGATATCCCAATCCTTAGATTTTCCAGTTGAAACGGTATCCATTTCAATGATTTCTCAAGATTTAGAAAGTACCCAAATGAACCCTTATGATGAAACACCAAATAAAAGAACCCAACACAAAATCACATGAGAGAGTAAGGGACGGACCCAACAACTTCGCGACCGCCGGTGGTGGTGTAACGCTGCAATTCTCTTCTTAGAATGGAGGGTTTTTGAAGGGGTTGTTGAATGGCTTGAAACTGGTTTAGATGAAGGTGTTGAAACCCCTTTTCAAACCCTAAAACCCAAAATAAAAATCACCATTAATCAAGATCAAAACGAAAATCGCCATCAACCAAGCCCAAACCTTTTAATGGAATCCAACAACCACTTTAGCTAATTCCATGTAGAAGTTTTTTGAGAAGGAAAAATCTCCAGAACACAAGTTGCAAACGATGAAAAGGGTTTGACGAAGAAATGCAGACACGCGGCAATGTATAAAAGGTTTACGCATATTTGTCGATATCGACAACTTTTATCTCTTCAAGCAGCAGCTGACTTACAACTCTTAATTCAACTCACTGATAAATATTGTCGATATCGACAATATCGCTAAACGATAAAAAAAGACCCATGCCGTCTCTAAACTCTTGCTAGGTCCTCTCCTTACTCATGGCTCACTATGGGGATTTTTCAGGTAGTTTCCTCCCTTTTATAAATTCTCCCATTTAAAATATCATGACATAAGGGGGCAGGCCGGCAGGGCTACAATGCAACACTGCATTATAGGAGGGTGAGCGCCCATTTTCAATGCATGGTGGGGCCCACTTTTTAAAATATGAGCCAGTCATCAACTTTAGGACCCATAATATTCATTGTATTTAAGTTTTCGAAAAAACTTTTAGCGGACCAACAGTTAGATTGAGCACACATGAGTGACTCCCAATTCTACAAAGGCAAAAATAATAATAATAATAATAAATAAATAAGAAGCTTTGGTCCAATGAAACGATAAGTTTGTGAACCCACTGAACCATGGTCAACAGCTTTTCAGCCCAAAAAGGTCCAATATCCAACTATAAGGCTAAGGGCCCAAAAAGCTAAAGCAACAAAAACCGATGGTAGGACCTACCTGTCCAACAGTAGAGCCGATGAGTACACCAGTAGCAGATGCTAGAAACAGTAGAAGCCGACCGTGTAGTCACTAGGAGTGAGCAATCGGTTAATCGGTCGGTTATTTTAAGAATTTTTTACCAAATCAAATTTTTGACCACTTTAATGTATTAACCGAACCGAACCAATTTTTTGTTTTGTAAAACTTTTAACCGAACCGAGCCGAACCGAATTATTTAGGTTCGGTTTTCGGTCGGTTCGGTTTATGTGATGCATTTTGTTGGGCTTAATAATTGCCCAAGTTTTTGAAAATTTAGAACTAGATTGCTATATTATATACATTTCATTTGTGAAATTGGGCTTAATAATCGACCCATAAATCCATTATCCATAAATGATATATCAAAGAAGTGCTTGAAAATACATTAAACACAATTACACAAATAGACAATAACCATAAACAACACTCCAACTAACAAGTCTAAAAATATTTAGTGGGCTGGGTAATGGGTAATAAAAATATTTAAAACAAAATTGCGTATATTTCAGTTAATCGGTTAAATAAGATCATTAACCGAACCGAAATTATATAACCGAATTTGCCAAAAAATTTACCCAAACCGAACCGAATTACCCGAAATAACCGAACCGAAATTAAATTTCGGCTATGGTTCGTAGGGGTGTACAAAAAATCCGTCAATCCGTCAATCCGATCCGATCCGATCCGATCCGCGGATTTTAATCCGATCCGAAGGCCAACGGATTGGTGACGGATTGGAAATTGTGTAATCCGTTAGCAACGGATCGGTGGCGGATTTCATCCTTAATCCGCGGATTCAATCCGATCCGATCCGTTGTCATTAAATATAAATTAAAAAAAATTATATATATAAAATAAGAAAAAAAATGTAAGGAGTCACTAACCTTATGAATAGAATAGACATACAGCTCTCAATTCATGCACTTTAATTCGGTGACTTCAAAATTTATGGGTTTTTTCTTCTTTCTTTTTCCATGTAATGTACAGTAACGGATTGAACGGATTAATCCGATCCGATCCGCTCCTCCACGGATCGGATCGGATCGGATTTCAACAGTAACGGATTGGTGACGGATTACAAAACCGTCAATCCGAAGGCAACGGATTGGTGACGGATTTGGCCCAATCCGCACCAATCCGATCCGTGTACACCCCTAATGGTTCGGTTTGGTAAATCGGTCGGTTCGGTTTTTGCTCACCCCTAGTACTCACATGGCACTTTGTAATTGAGTTAGCCCTAGAAGCACGGGAACTGAGTCTCTAGCAGACTGCAGCTACTTTTTGATGGTAAGAATCTCCAGCTCCACGGGCACATGAAAGGCCTAATCAAATGAACCATTCTCAGGGCTCTAACTATTTAAGGCCTGGGAGTGGCCACATGCAGTTTCAAGCCCCCATTTTACCCTACTATTAGGGCACGTTTGTATACACATTTTTCCACTAGAAAAAAGCGAAATAACTTTTTCAGCAATAAAATCCATATTTGGTTCAGCCATTTTTCTGTGAAGTAAAGCCAAACATGAGCCAAATTGCAGTACTTGTTTGAATGTGGTGAGAAGGGAAATGATTGAGAGGAATTTTAGGATATCCTTTGCCATTGCACAACTACGAAATAAAGAGAGAGATCTCATCAAGTGTCATTTCCATTGAAGGGCCATTTTTATAAGATGATAATTACCATGAGTAGTGCTACATGGACAAACTTTTTTGCCAGAATCTTGGACAACTCCTATAATATCCCATGAATATCATGATAGGGGTTGTCCAAGATTCTGGCCAAAAAGTTTGTCCATGTAGACTTTTTGAAATACCATTAGCAAAATGTTTGCAGACAAATGAGCAAGCTAACGTGAATTCTTTTATCCTTTTAATCAGGGGGGACATGACTTGAACTTACAACCTCAATGTTGCAATAGCGAGCACCTTCCACTGTGTAATATACTCATATTTAGCTGGTCTTAGGCCCTATTTCAATTGGATAAGGCAATGATGATGATGGTCATGGTGGTAATCCTAAACTTGCCTCATACCCCAGTTCAGTTTCAGTGGCAACCCATACACGTATCATATGGAGGCTTAGTATAAGAACATATAGGCCACATTTCACATTGAGATCCATGCCCAAACGATCCAAAAGCCAGCACAGGCTTACTATTTTTTGACATTTATACCAATTGGAGATAGACCTTGTAACTTTTAACAAAATCAATGGGCCCAAGCAAGTCAAATTTCTATGAATGGGTCAATGCATAAAATATGGGCTTGAGCCAAATCAGGCCCAAACTATTGGCAGTTCCCACAAACCCTTGGATTTCCACCCCTTCAATCTCCACCTCCTAAGTATACGGGCAAAGGAAGATTATTGCCACCCCACTGGGGCCAGACTTCCCTACCATTGATTATTCTATGCCAAGACTTCAACCTGAACAGATAAACGTGTTTTCAAGGTTGGAAATTCTCAAAAATAAGAAATCTAAAGTTTCATTTTGTTTTTTTGGAAAGTGCTTTTCATATTCATGCAATTCTCATGTAGAAAAAGTATTGAAATCCCATGGAAAACAACCCTTTTGAGAACACATTTATAAAAGATCCCTCGACTTACCATGTTAGTCTATTAATAGACTTGGGCCCTGACTGGTGGACTTGGATCTTTAATCCAGAACGAGGAGGCTTTTATTCGTCAGCTTATTGGGCCTAACCCAGGATGACCCAGTCCTTTATTGGGCTAAGTTGGATTGCTACCAGGTCGGGTTGACCCAATCCTTCACTGGGTTGAGCCAAGTCGTTTATGAGCTAGGTTGGACCTGATGACCAAGATAGTGGTTGTGATTGTTTTAACTACTATAGAGTATTATGTTACTATGGGTCATGTAGTTATGCTACGCAGAACAACATCAGCGATAGCAAACAAAAAATGAATGGATATTGGGTAGACCAATCTCACATGGAGTTTAATTTTTTGGGATCTTGATCGAGAGTTGGGATGATTGGATCAAAGTGTATGCAAACATTAATTTTAAAAGGGTCCAATTTTTTTGGGTTCTTGATCAACAGTTGGGATGATTGGAACAAAGTATGCAAGCCTGAATTGGCTCTGCCCATCCCATGGTGGAATAAAAACTAGGGCTGCACGTGGGCAGTTCGGATCGGTTTAACACTAAAACCAATAACCAAACCGAACCTGTCGGTTTTTTTAATTAACCGATCCGATCCGACCGATGGAGAGGGCTTAAACCGAACCGAACCGAACCAAACGGTTCGGTCTGGTTCGGTCGGTTAAACCGTTGTTTTTTATTTTTTATTTTGAAAATCAAACATTGGAAATTTCAAAATGATGATACCCCGTCCTTTGCATTTAGTACAAACATAAAAATCCAACATTCCAGTAACCCATATAAAATATAATTTTACTCCACAAAGAGAGTTTGGACTAAAAGCAAGCGCATAAAAACGAAACCCTAAGGCTAAAATAGTAAAAAAAAACAATACTTAAGTTATTGTATACGGTCGGTTCGGTTTAAGCGGTTAACCGTGGGCTCAATCCGATAACCGACCGATGTAAGCGGTTTTTATTATTTTCAAACCGTTAACCGAACCGATCTACTATAAACCGATCCGAACCGCCCGGTTCGGTCGGTTCGGTTCGGTTCGATTTTACAGTGATATCGGATTTTTTGTCCAGCCATAATAAAAATAAAGGGTTACGACCATTTAAACGCCCCGTAATCCACGGCCCAACCTATCCAATGCCCTACTTTTCTTGATTTTCACGCATTACGATGGAGCCAACAGGAATTGGACGTCCTTATTAGAAAACGCTGTATAGCTTGACTCTTTTCTCTCAGGCAATCATGGATTACATAAAAGGAAAATGTGCCCATGTAGCAACTTTAGCAACTTGATTAGAAAGGGAATTCCTCAACTTTCCATACCATGGAGCAACTATATGGTGTAACAATGTTGGAGTTATTTCCTTTGCTTCCAATCCAATTTTCCATGCTCAAACAAAACATGTTGAGGCTGATTACTGTAAGTGCCTAAAAATTCACGGACTTGATATGGTGGATTAGGATGAGATTGGGCCTCTTTAAAGGTGGAGAGATGTCTAAAACCTGCAAGGGAAGGGAGAGTAGCATGTCAGAGGACCCTGGCTATAGTTAGCGCAAAGCTCTCCGATGCAAGTTAGTTCAGGACTAAGCAGTAGGATGAAGATGAATAGTTAAGGGGTTGTATGTTATGTGTGTTGCAAGTTATACACAGTACGTACCTTATATTTGGAATTGGGTCTTCTATTTATAGAAGATGGAACCGACTGTGGAGGGTGGCCCCCGAGACGTGACCTCATCAACCCATTCTTCATTAAATAGCAGTCCCATCATAGCCCATCATGTCCCGTCGGGCCCTACTCTGGCGCCTTGGGAGCTGCGGAAGCCGAAATGCCCGGGTCTATGGGCGGGCAAGATGGCTTATCAACCCTACTTGCGTATGCCATTGTCTTATCACACGTCCCATGACGTGGTTGAGCTTCCGTAGAAGTTCGGCTGTCAGTGTCTGTTTCGGCTAGCCATCTGGCACTATTGCCGAGATGCATGACCGAGGCCACGACACGGTGCCGAAGTCATGAATGACTGAGGTCGGGAGCGACCTTGATCTCGGTTGGCGCCCTGGTACCGTTGCCGAGGTGCGCGTGGCCGAGGTCAACACATAATTAGCTAGCTTCATTACCGAAGCTAATGTAATCTCGGTATCTTTGAAAATATCCCCACACAATTACCATTATATATGAGAAAAAGTGATGGGCTCGGCTTTCTTTACTCAAAGACAAGCTAATTGTTCACAAAAAGGAAACTGTGAATATTTTATTTCTATAATTTCTCCTAATGTACAGCTCCTGGTATATATACGGGATCTGTAAATCTTCTCTTCCTTTGTAAAATTGTAAACACAACCTCTATATAAATCATACGACCTCTCTAAGAGAGATACAGAGCCTTTTTGCAAAATCTTACAAGAAGAAACTAGGAATAGAAGTCTAAATCAGTTGGGTGAGAACCAGACACCGAACCACTGAGCCATCCCTTTATTGTCAGCCACCATCTTAGTTGGATCTCAATTTAACTCTCCTAGAGATTATGACTAAGACTTACAATGGAGACTATGATCTCTATAACAGCTGACCAGCCCAGCAGCTTGTGTTCCACTAGGTGGGGTTTAAAAATCATGGCTCTATGTCTTTCCATTTTAAAGTACAAAAGAAATAGAAAAAGCTTGCCTACCAAAAATAAAATAAAGAAAATAAAGCTTTTGCAAAGGAAGAAAAACATTGGGGTCATCTTTCACTTGATTGTGGTGCATAACATCAATGTAAGTTTGATTAGGGGTAGACCATAAATGCAACCAGGCCTCTTCTTCAATGATTTCATCATATGGGGAGAAAGGAGATGGTGAGTGGAAGATGATGAGTGGTTGATGCAGCCACTTTTAGGTCCTTTTTGGATGAGCTTCAATGATTGGAGGTGAGAAAAGCCAAGTCATAAAAAGTTTGAAAAACATGCAAAGGAAAAGCTTGTCTCTGTCATTCTTTTACTGCCAAAATGGTCCTCTACGTAGTGTTGATGCCAGGTTGAATATTGGACCAACCCAAGCCCTACCTGAATAGTATGTGCTGAACCTGAACCTGAATTTGATGACTCTAATCATGTCCTAACATGCTCAACCTGACCCTTACTTCCGCTAGAAATTGCTTACCCTGTGCAATTTGGGTTGAGTTGGGTTGACTTCAGAATGAGTCAGGTACTCAAAATTAATGGCTTTCTCATTTGGTATATCAAATTTATAGAATTTATGTACTTCAATGTAATGTGTGTATTATTATATAAGGATGTTTTGTTTGCTGGGAATAACATCTCAAGCGGATTGCATATGTTGGGTGGGCAATTCTGATAGTAATATCAGTTGTTCAATTGATGGGATTTAAAAATAAATAAAAGTCGGAAGTCACTTTTGACCTTTGAAAATTTTCAAATCCCAGCATTCTAAACGTAAGGTGTTTGGAGGAGACCTGGACCTGCTTGTTTGCTTAATAAGTTAATTACAAGAATTGGATTCCTATGAATTCTAAATATTCCAAAAACTAGCTAAATTTAAAGAAATAAAAGTGAGGTTTATACATGGCAATCAAATAATCATTTATTTTAATGTAAAATGAATTAAGATTAGATAGAAAAAGAGATAAACTAGGGTGATGGTTGGGTATTCATTTTTCATCTCCCCCCATATTCATTTTCCATTAAAAAAGAGATTATTTGATAGCCAGTTATAGATATTCGCTTTTATTGATTCAATTTTAGCCACTTCTAGAAACCCTTAGAATTCATAGGAATTCCTATGAATTTCTAAGCAAACAGATAGAGAAAAAACTATTGGAAGACAACATATGGAGCATTCAGCAAAACTCCTGGTGAGGATAATCTGGATGTTGTTCATATGATTTCCAAATGCTTAAATACAATCTAGCATTTAGGAAGCAAGAATTCTAAAAGCAACAGTGATTTTTCAAAAGCCGGATTTTCTAAAATTAAAATACTCCAAAGAAGCTACATGCAACCCTAATTGAAATTCCCAACAATGGATTCCAGATTGAAATTCCTCTAAAGAAAAAATGACCTATAAATAAATCAAAACATATCACACATGTTCCTGTGATTATCAGGTGGATTTCGATCTGCTGTAGCCTGTAAGAGTACGCACAATATATCAGTTATTGAAACTCCTCCATGGGCTTATTTATTTGACCAAAGTAGAAAGATAAAGTACAAATAGGCACGTGAGTTTTTTATGGAAAAAATGTGATGTTTTTCGCTCTAGCTTTGTTAAGTACAACACTCGCACAAGAAAAATCCTCAATTATCAAAAGTCTCAATCTCAGGATGTAAGTTTTAGTCGTCAATTCAGTAGGAGTTGTAGTTTTTCAAGTTTTAGATATGGACTGTGATGGGGCTAGAGATGTCAAATGGGCCGGGCCGACTCGTTTCAATCAGTTAACGGCCCGCGGCACGGACCTTGCCATGGGCTGTGTTGGGCTGACCCATCTATAAGGGTTGGCTTGCCCAAAAATGATTATTTTTTAAAAAATTATCCATTTTACCCCCCAACAGCCATAAAACGGTCATACAAGGGGTATTTCATATCCTTTTCAATTTTACAAAGTCTATAAATACTCTAGCCCTCTCATTCTTCTCAGTGGAGTAGGTCGAGTTCGACCGAACCACTTAACATCTTTGTCATTCTCCGTGCTTGTGTTTTGATTTTTAATTTTAATACCGAAAAGAAGAGAAAAAATAATCGAAGAAAAAATTAAAAGAGGCACGCCAAGCACGGCATGCACAAAGGCATGGCACGGCCTGTGACCCGTTTCACATGCCTAGATGGGGCTTCACATTGAGCATTGAAGGAAGTAAATGTAAGACGGTTAAAAGATCAATTGAACAAAAGAGGCTCCCCAAGCTAGAAGGCTGTCTCACTCGAGCAATCTCTACAGGCTTTTGCTCCTTGAGATAGAGGAGGGCCTCGCTCGAGCGACCCTCAATAAACTTCGGCTCGAACGAAAATTTTCTCTCTTATTCTCTCTCAAAATTCTATTCTTAATTCCACACAAAGTGAGAGACCCTAGCACGACCTTTGGCCTACATATAGACACTCTTGCAAACACTAAAAGCCAAACTCTCCTATTCATTCAATCAAGATTTTCTCAGCGAGGTCTATAAGTGCAGATGAGCAAGTGTGTTGTGTTGAAGAAGAGTTTATCCATCTTGTTCTTTAAAGCGCCTTAAAGAGGCATTGAAGGTGGTGTTCACAAGCACTGTAAAAGTGAACTGCGAGTTATCGGAAAGTCCATCATAGTCCTTAAGTTGAGTTCTAACTGGATAAAGATTCTATGAGTATTCTTGCAACATTTCTTATTGTAGTGCTTGTTGTTTGTAGTCTAGACGAAAAGAGCAGTGGGTTTTCCCGAGTAGGGTTTTCCATGTAAAAAAAGCATGCCTATCTCTTATGTGGTTGAATGAATTTTTGGATTTTGATTAATCATCTAAATTAATTAATTGATATTAAAATCTATAATGAAATCTGATCTGGGACTTTAGCTTGTGTTAAGGCTTAAACGCAACCTTTACAGGGTCATCGTAATTCGAGTGAGAATCCACTGCTAAAACAGTTAACCATGCAATTATATTTTATATGTAGACCCCAATGATGCATCTATATTATTAAAGGGATGTACTTTTCCTCACATAAAGACACCTTGCGCAACCTCAAACTTTTTACAATGCCATTTCCGGAGTTGCCCTTATCCCTAAAATCTCTATATCTATTACACACTCAAAAGACCTAAAATCTCTCCATAAAGAATCATCTTCCACTCAAAAGCCTAAAATCTCTCCATGAGATCCCTAAATAAGCCAACACACCAGATGTGCTACATTTTTAAGTGATGGTGCCTTCTCACACACGTTTATGGGGCCCATTTCTACTTAAATGTATTTCATTCAAGTGGAGCTAATCAATGAATAATGGAGCTCATTTCTAATTAAATGTATTTCATTCAAGTGGGGCTCATCAATGAATAATGGAAAAGTTAAGGCCCACACCAGATGGGCTCATTTCTAATTAAATGTATTCACAAAAGGTACTCATTGCCCACCTTCAAAAATCAATTTTTCTCACTAACGTCTATGAGTAAATTAAGGTCTATGATCATTTCATCATTTGATCTTTATCAATCAATTCATAGGTCCCGGCCTGCATCATTTGATTTTATGGACGGTTAGAATAAAGATGGTTGACCCCATTCGTCTGGGTCCCACTTAAAAATATTTAGTAAATTCGATAGGTCTACGATCATTTGATATTTCTTAATCAATTCATGGGTCCCATCCCGCATAATACGGTTTTATGAACGGTTAGAATAGAGATTGTGGACCCCATTCATCTGGGAGGTTCCACTTAAATAGGTTTGGTTTGGTCAATTTGTGAGGTCTATGATCATTTGATCTTTATCAAGCAATTCATGGGTCTCAGCCCGTATCATATGGTTTTATGGACGGTTAGAATATAGTTGGTGGATCCTTCTCGCACACGTCTATGGGGCTCATTTCTACTTAAATGTCTTTCATTCAAGTGGGGTTAATCAATGAATAATGGGGCTCATTTCTAATTAAATGTATTCACAAAAGATACTCATTGCCCACCTTCAAAAATCAATTTTTCCCACTAACGTCTATGAGTAAATTAAGGTCTGTGGTCATTTGATATTTATCAATCAATTCATAGGTCCTGGCCGGCATCATTTGATTTTATGGATGGTTAAAATAAAGATGGTTGACCCCATTCGTCTGGGTCCCACTTAAAAATATTTGGTCAATTCGATTGGTTCACGATCATTTAATCCTTTGATCTTTCTTAATCAATTCATGGGTCCCATCCTGCATAATACGGTTTTATGGACAGTTAGAATAGAGATGGTGGACCCCATTCATCTGGGGGGTTCCACTTAAATAGGTTAGGTTTGGTCAATTTGTGAGGTCTATGATCATTTGATCTTTATCAAGCAATTCATGGGTCCCAGCCCGTATCATATGATTTTATGGACGGTTAGAATATAGTTGGTGGACCCATTCATCTTGGGGGCTCCACTTAAATAGGTTAGGTTTGGTCAATTTGTGATGTCTATGATCATTTGATCTTTATCAATCAATTAATGGGTCCCAGCCCGCATCATATGGTTTTATGGACGGTTAGAATATAGATGGTAGACCCCATTCATCTTGGTCCCACTTAAATAGATTAGGTTTGGTCAATTTGTGAGGTCTATGAACATTTGATCATTTGATCTTTATCAATCAATTCATGGATCCCAGCCCGCATCATATGGTTTTATGAACGGTTAGAATGGAGATGGTGGACCCCATTCATCTGGGTCCCACTTAAATATATTAGGTCAATTTGTTAGTTCTATGATTATTTGATCTTTTTTAATCAATTCATGCATTACCTAAAGAATAAAACATTTGGAAAAAAACATAAAGATCAAATTAGCAATAAAAAGAAGGACTCACAAGTTTACTAATTAATAAATTTATTAAAAATAATTCATATAAGTCTGTGCATTGGTGGTTCCGTGGGTTCTACTTAAATAGGTTAGGTTTGGTCAATTTGTGAGGTCTATGATCATTTGATCTTTATCAAGCAATTCATGGGTCCCAACCCGTATCATATGGTTTTATGGACAGTCAGAATATAGTTGGTGAACCCCATTCATCTTAGGGGCTCCACTTAAATAGGTTAGGTTTGGTCAATTTGTGAGGTCTATGATCATTTGATCTTTATCAATCAATTAATAGGTCACAGCTTGCATCATATGGTTTTATGGACGGTTAGAATATAGATGGTGGACCACATTCATCTTGGTCCCACTTAAATAGGTCAGGTTTGGTCAATTTATGAGGTCTATAATCATTTGGTCTTTATCAATCAATTCATGAGTCACAGCCCGCATCATATGATTTTATGAACGGTTAGAATGGAGATGATGGACCCAATTCATCCGGGTCCCACTTAAATATATTAGGTCAATTTGTTAGTTCTATGATCATTTAATATTTTTTAATCAATTCATGCATCAACTAAAGAATATAACATTTGGAAAAAAAAATATAAAAATCAAATTAGCAATAAAAATAAGGACTTACAAGTTTATTAATTAATAAATTTATTAAAAATAATTCATATCAGTCTGTGCATTGGTGGTTCCGTGGTCCGTGCATAGCACGGGATTTTGCTAGTTTATATCTAAGAGGATATGGACTTCCCATCTCAGCGGGCAAGCAACCCTACATGAGACTTATCCTTACCATTGCTCATGAATGGTGGAAGAAGCAGAGAGCTTTGCTCATCTGGGTGTGTTACTCAAAACTGCTAACCATTGACTTTTTCTTGGCCCTGGGGCAAGCTCTCTCCCAAAAGAAGCAAATATCTTTGAAAAAAGAGAAACTTTGTAGCAATTCGTCAATCTAGTGTCTAGACCGTGAACAAAATAAAGCCCCTACTAGTGAAATTTGAAAGGACAGAACTTCACAGTAGACCCAACCTGTTAAAAAAAAGGGAAAACAGCAAAATACCTACCTGGACTTTGGTCATTTTGCAGAGTACCCCCTGCACTTTGGTATTTGTGACTAAACCTACCCGTAGTTGTAATTAACATGCAAAATAAAGCCCCTACTAGTGAAATTTGAAAGGACAGAACTTCACAGTAGACCCAACCTGTTAAAAAAAAGGGAAAACAACAAAATACCTACCTGGACTTTGGTCATTTTGCAGAGTACCCCCTGCACTTTGGTATTTGTGACTAAACCTACCCGTAGTTGTAATTAACATGCAAAACTCACGGATTCTGTTAGTATTAACGGCGTAGGTCGTATAAATGGTGTCTGCTGCATACTGTCTGCAAATTACTGGCCTAAAAAGACTTATTTTGCCCTTGGGAGAAAAAATCTCAGGCCCGCTTTTTTTTCTTCTCATTTCCCCCTTTCCAAATTTCTGAACCTAATCGATCTGTGTGTGGTCCACAGGTCCGTCTTGCATCAATTTGATCGCAGATTCATCCCAAAATAGTCTGGGCAAACCACTTTTTTTGCTAGCAAGTGATCATGAGTGGCCCTGTGGATGATCAGAGGACCAATCTGAGCAAACAATCATCAAGGCAGTAATTTATGCTACTACTGATCAAGTTCCACACGATTTGATCGCAAATCTAAAGAGTTGGATGGATGAGATAAAAAACAGTGCACAAAAAGGGATTCCAGATGATCGATCAGAAGACCCACTTTAGATCAGCAAAATGAAATCTAAAAATTTCAGAAAAACTACAAGCAATGGACGAACCACTGCTGAAAAAAATCTCACTCATTGGATGACTCAGGGTGGGCCAAAGCTATGTGATTCCTCACTCAACCTCGGGCCAAAGCTATGTGATTCAGATGAAGTACTTGAAGAACATGATTTTGCCCTTCGTTGGTAAAAAAACCCTCATCACCTTTATCTCTGAACTCTGTCACAACAAATTCCACCCAGGGGTTGTTGTTTATGAAAGGAATGGGTGAGAAGATGTCCTCTCTAGGAATGAAATAGACCCTTTCTTCCTCAACAGAAGAAGATGTAGGAGAGGGAGCTGGATATGCAGATGAGAGGGAGAAGAATCGATTTGGGGAAACCCCAAGACAGGAGCTGGATATGCAAATACACAGAGGGACGTGACCCAAAGGAGGATTCTCCCTCATCTGTGCTGGGACGGAGTAGATGGGTTCCTTTAACCTTCAACCTTTATGATGATGATGGGCAGCGAAGAAGAACCCTAGCTGCAAGCGAAAAAGGAGAAAATGAAAAAAAAAAAAAGGCCAAGAGATATGTTATATATGGAGGGGTAAATTCGTCATTTTCTACCTTCCGTCACGGCCATTTGTATTTGCATGTCAATTAAAACTACAAGTAGGTTTAGTCACAAATACCAAAATACAAGGGGTACTCTGCAAAAAGACCAAAGTACAGGTAGGTATTCTGCTTTTTTCCCTAAAAAAAAAAAGCTCGTAACTAACATGAAATTATGCATGCTGGTCTGTCATGACTAGCGTTTTGAGGATTAGGGATGATAACAGGAGGACAAAATCCTAAATCACTAGATAGGGGCTGGGCTAAAATCTATGACTTGTGTATGTAAACTTATCATAATTAGGGAGCCCTGATCATATTAAGAGACACTAACTTGAGTAAAGTGCTCGGATCCAACTCCAAATCAAGTTACATGAAAAATATCAACAAGTCTACATGGACTAACTCATGGAGTTAGTCCATGGATTAACCCCATAGTTCTCATCATCCAATATTTGGATGATAACCATGGAGTTAGTCCATGTTTTTGTCCATGAGTTGGTCCATGTAGCAGGACTCGAAAAATATTCACTCGTTCACCTCTTAGGAAAATATCCACTTGTGCACTAGGTATCCATACCGCCCTAGAGGCAGAATTCACCTCCAAGTATGTGTGATGCACGGTTTGAATGTGTGATGCGTAAGTGAATATTTTTCATACCTCATATTTACATGACAAATGACATAGATATTATATATAGGAGTATAGGAGTAATAGATGTACATTAGATCAAGACACCCAAGTGCAGGCATTCCATGGGAGAAAATGTTTCAAATATATTGATGACAATCATTATTAGGGCACAGAATTTATATGGTCTTTATTATCATGATTGGATAATACTATTATATAAAGAATCCAAAAAAAAAAATAGGTTGAATAGATATCACCATCTAGAGTTCAAAGATCATTAAACAAAAATAGGCACAATTGGAATGTCATTACAGATAATACCATTCATTCAATTGAGCTGGGAGAGAGAGTGTAGGGAGGGAGTCGGAGAGAGAGATTGAAATAGGTGATGTATGACATGTCTTGAATTGGACTAGGTAAGGGCAGTAAAGTGAGATAGTGAAAGGTAGGGCGAGGGGATCTGAGGCAATCACCAAAAGATCTGCTTTCCGTAAAAAAGGTACGGTTGCAGCATATCCTTCCAAAAACCACGCACGCGCGTACCGATTTCTCACTACAATAACCTAACCCTACAACCTCTCTATTGGTAGGAGCAGTTCGTACTTACTATTTTTACTACTTAACCCACCTGCCTCATGTTTCCCCCAACAAATCCTGCTACCTACACACAGCAATAGCCCCAGTACAAATAGGGAAATCAACTATATTAAAATCACCACTATCTACCCGCTATCTTAATGGGTCAAAGAAATCAAATTCGAACACGATCGGTTTATTTAATGGGTTATATTATCCAATCTGTTAATTTATTAAGTAATTAAGTAATTTTAAAATTAAAAAAAAGTCATATAAAAATATGCAAGGAGAAAAATATATAAGCCACACGAAATTATAAGTGAGGATCTCGAGTGGATTCCATCTAAAACCCCACTATAAAATAATAGATTTTAATTTCTTTTTTATAAAAATTAATTAACTATAATTATATTTAGGTACTAAAAAAATTTTAACGGGTTAAGCGGGTTATTAACGTGTTATTGATTTTATTCGTACACGACCCGTTAACTTAACGTGTTAACGAGGTTGACTCGTTAACGACCCGAAATGGTTAATATCGTGTGAGTTCGGGTCGCGTGGCATTTTGAAAGCCATACCTTAACTAGGGCTGCACGACCGGTTGTGCCTAAAATGAAGGACCGGACCAGTCCAAAACAGTCCGGTTGGACCACTTATAAGTGGTCCAGACCGATTTCTTTTTTTCTTTTTTTTTATTTTCAGCTCACATCTTAAGATAAAAAAATTAGTTGCAAATGTCTCAAAAAATTAAGCACCATAAGTCAAAATACAAATGTCTGAAACACGCACAAACAAATACATTAACAAACTAAAAGCTTGCAAATGTCCCAAATGAGTCTCCTCCTCAAGTCTTGCCGGTGGTTGATGTCCCAAGTTCGCTTGCTGGTGTGTTATTGCTTGTCATTTCGGCAAGTTTAAATGTCAATAAATGTTAAAAACAAATAAATATAAGTAAAGCATAGAGAAAATAAAAAGAGAATTAAAATTACAAACACATTTTATTTATTGGAATCCATGTTATAACTCTCGATACAATTCAAAGTTTCTTTGATGTTAATTGGTTCCTTTTCATCTGCACGCCTCAACCATTCTTGGATGCAAACAAGGGCCTCCACAGTCGCTGGAGCTAATGAACTCCGAAAGTGTTAACTTTGTATTAAAAAAATTAAAAAATATATATTTATTATTTATATTAATAAATCAAATCCGGTCCGGTCCGGTCCGGTCCGATACAGACCGGATCCCAAAAGGCTTGGACTAGACCAATATAACCGGTTTTCCAAAACCGATCCGGACCAAACCGGATTTGTAACACGAAAACCACAAATCCGATCCGGTCCGGCCCGGTGTTGTCGTCATGTCCGGTTTGCGGTCCGATTTTGTACAGCCCTACCTTTAATAGAGAATTTTAGACCACATTCCAACAATATCCTATAGACTTTGGACAGACAAGGCCGCATGCATATTTTCCATGTCAACCATCACATATTATTATTTCTATGAAATAATGATGTGATTGAGGGGGATTTTAAAATTTTAAATATGTCAACCATCACATGTTAATTCATTTAAATTCTAAATAATGGTTGATTAGGTTTTCTTTTATTTTTATAAATGGTATGGTGAATTTATGGCTAAGTATTTTTCTATAAATCCTCACAGAAATAAGTGGGTGGGTAAGTGGCAAAATTGTTTTAAATGAGATCCTCTCTGTACTAATCACCGATACTAGAAATGTCTCTTTTGTTTTTTTCCTGGAAAGTACACTAGAAATGTTGGAAACAGCATATCTGGCCTTCATTTGTCTGAATATCCTAACTTGATTGAGTTGGGATATATCTGAATTTCAGTAATTCCCAATTTTTCTTTTGTCTAAAATCTTCTGATCTTCTGGGTTGCACTATACTCATGGAATGCTTAATTGCTTATATCTTATGGCAACCATTATTGTTTAAGCTGTCTTTCTACTCTGTTGCATCTCCAAGGATGGCCCATTCGCTATGATATTTTGTTGATTTTTTAGGTTTTTTTTTATACCTTTAATATTTTTCAACATGTAAGGGCCACTTTTTCCTCAAGCCATATTTAGATTTGGTTTGTTTACAAGAATTCTTATTCCTATTAAGTAGAACTCTAAATGCTAAATCTGAAAGATAGAATTATGAAGATTTAACTATCAAAATGTGACATTTTGTTGAACCAGGATTGTGGGGCATTAGAGACATGCAATTACATTATTGTATAGAATTCTTGATAAAAGGATTCCCGTAAAAAATACCTCTAAACAAATTGTCTCTTATATTATTATTATTATTTTGACTTCTTTTACATTTTTTTCACTTTATTTTGCAACCCTTTTTAGTCCGATCTATTCCATCTTGTGGGCCAGATCTTGGACATGGCCCTAGTTAGTAAACCCATCTAAGAACCTTCTCTCATTGTGATCAAAATCAAATGGACCACACTCACCCTTCCCTCTGGGCCCACAATGATTCTATGTAAGAACATTTTGATGAGTACAAAAGAAGCGGTTTAGTGTCATTTGAAATCGAAACGGGTCCCGGTGCATAGTGGTCCCCAGACGCGCTGTCTTGTCGACGTGTCGGCGATGCAGAAGAAAATATCAGGGCCGTGCAAATGGAACGGGGAGAAATATCGAGCAGACCGACACAAGAAACAGAGAGGACGGATATGATGATAGAAGTGAAAGACACGTGTCCAGGTACGGATCTCAGCCGTCCGTAGAAGAAGCCCGCCAGGGCAGGGACCCTCCATCTCCATTGGATTCGGGTAGGTTGTTGCAGGTCGCGCAGATCGTATTCCCGCTTCTCTCTCAAGTGGTCCCCATCTGGTTGGAGTAATGTTGGATAATTGGTGGATTGGACAAAACTGTCTGATAGATTTGAATTGTAATTTTTTTTAGTAACTGAAGCAAATACTGAAATTTTTGAAGTTTTAGCCAAAATCCAGAAAGGCAGTTTTGCAGGGCGGATTCAAGACTTTTAATCCAGGGGCTGCACTTAAGTTACATTAAAAAAATAACAATAATGTCTCACCAAAAATTATAAAAAATAGCAACAATGTCCCACAAAAAACTATCTATATACTATCTTCATAATTCATTTTTTACAAACATCATACCAAAAGGGTAATCATTTTTATTATATTACTCAAAAAAAAAAAAAAAATGTATTCATAATAGATCTTGACAAGTATGACAAAAGACAAACAATAGCTTTAAATTTTTTTTTTCTTCCTTGGCTCAGTTGGCTGGGCACTTGGGAAACTGGTTTTTTTTTATTGGGCTGAAATCTTGGAGCCCCCCCACCCCCCCCCCCTCATCCGCCCCTGTTGCGAAGGTACAGCTGAGCTAGATAGTAGAGACAGGGCTCGCTATAGCGAGATCCCTACAGGTTATAGCGAGCGATGCGGACTTTTCTCAATCTGATTCGAACTCTATTATAGAGTTTGATAATGACTTGAATTCTCAGTGAATTATGATTAGAAGTCTTATGCACGGATTTTGAGCTATACATTGGGTGTCTCTCTCAATCCAAAAGGTACTCACCACCTCACTCATTAATATGAGTAAGAGATATCTTGAAATTATTCTCTATATATAATGAGATATTGTTTTGAAAAGCTGCTCTTGAAGGTTTGAACCTTCTACTTTTTTGTAGAAAATTGTGTATCTTGGTCTCAAGGTGTTGAAGGAGGATCGAGCACAAGGATCGGTGCGCTGCGAGTAGTCGTGGCAGCGAGGAGTTGTGGAAAAACAACTACACTCCTTCTGTGAGTATGTTTTGTAACCGTTTAATAGTAATTGGTTCTTTTGATTGTAGTTTTTCTTCCGGAAAGAGTTTCCACATTAAATATGTGTCTGTCTTCTTGTGGTGATTGCTTGGTAGATAGTTATTGCTAGTTCTTGGTATTGACACATTTTTTTTTCATGGAAAGGAAAAAAATAAATTATTTCTTCTCAATAGAGAGAGTTTTTATTACAAGGATTTAAAAAAAAAATCACTTTAGATGCACCATATACCAAAACTGTTATTTTATTTTTTATGGACAAATGAGCTCCACTCGAGAATCATTAAGCATGTGAGATGTGAAGGTTATGAGTAAAGGATATAAGATAGCCATCTAAATTCAATATGGCCTGGCATTCAATCTTCTTACTTCGTCATGCAATTTCAATTAAAGGAAAGGTTATTGATAGTCATGGTTGGATAATCACCTTTTATTCTACATGTTTTTACCACTAACAGAAATACAAATTCTTAGACTTTTTAGGAATCCAAATACATTAAAACATAATTGGCCCTTAAATGACAAGGGCCCTACAGAGTAGAGATCATCAACTTTATAAAAGAACCACAGTGAGCCCCCTAACCTGAAATTGAATTTTTAACCAACCACTGATTATTTAAAATCACTTCCTTCTTTGGAGTGCATTTTTTTTTTTCGTTGTTGTTGGATAACGGAGGGTGTCCAGCTCCCTTTGAGCCTGAAAAATCTCTACGACCTTGGGGAGCCTGGTAAATCCCCCGTGGCCCCAGTGTGATAATGTTGTTTCGAACACTCAACCTTTAAATGCAAACCATTGTTCTTGGACTGCATTTGAAGTGAAGAATTTGTACCGCCTTATATGTGATTGAGTCCACTTGTTTCGTGATGAAACCATCACGATCGTTAAAATTTAAATAATGTAATCACAATGGAGCCCAGCCTACTAATGATTTAATCACAGTGGGGAACCTAACTGATGTAATCACAATTCACAAACGACCCCAACTATCAAAGTATGGAACCACTAGTGCATCCTAATTGTGAAAGCATGATGAGCCCACCCACTAAAATGGTGTAATCAAGATGGACTATACCGGTCAAATAATAAAATAATAGTGGACCACAGCCAAACAAATGATCTAAGCATGCAGGCCCCCACCCGGCTGATATTGACCCATGATGGCCCACGTGTATGATGAAATCACAGTGCCTCCTTCAGTGTTATCAAAATCAAAATGACTGCCCCATAAACAAAAAAAAAAAAATCAAAATAATTGTGGGATAAGTTTCGCCTTTAAAACCGGAAAATCGGATACACCAACCAATAGAAGTATAGAACTACCAACCACGGTAAAAAGAGGAATCCGGATCCTCTTAGTGGGTCTATGGGATCGTGAGTGAATCATTTAGGATCCGCCGTATCACCAAGGGTAGTCCCTACCCAGATGCATGGAAGGCTATCCGCGTGCATTGCAGGCTGCTGCAGTGATGTAGCGAACTGTGAATGGTCCACTCACGATCACTGTGGGATTTTACCTCACTAAAAATGAATTCTAAAAAGAGAAGAAAGCAGAAAAGCAGCATTGATTACGCTCCCAGTAGATTTTCAATTCAATAGTCCTACCTCTCTCATAAATAATAAAAGAGGATCTTACAAACAAAAAAAAAGAGTCACTTTAGATGCACTCAATACCAGAACGGTCATTTTAGTGCTTGTTAATTTGGTATGTTTACAAATTAGAATATGGGGCCCACATTCATAGGATTCACAATATGGGTCCACCTTTTGTGAACGGGACAATGTGACATACATTTATGAATTAAAAAATGGAGTTATATTTTTTTATAATTATTGACACGGTACCTACCTAGAAATTAGAATGTGATACCCACCTTTAAAAATTAGAATATAGGGCAGCACATTCATAGGATTTATAATGTTTGATCACCTTGATAGGAATTATAATGTGGGGCTATCATTTTTGTTTATTGTGAACATGGGACTTGCCTTTAGAAATCCGAACATATTACCACATTCGTAGGATTCACAATGTGGACCCACAGTTATAGGATTTACAACGTGGCTCGACCTCTTGTGATTGTGACCATATGGCCCACATTTAAGAAATATAAAGTGGGATCACATGTTCTATGATTGCGGACACGAGACCTACCTTTGAAATTTCAACGTGATGCCCATACTTAGAAATTAGAAGATAGGGCCCATGTTTATAATGTGGTCCCACCATTATAAGAATCATAATATGGGCTTCACCTTTTGTGATTGCGACCGTGTGACCCACCTTTAAGAATTTTAAAGAAGGGTCACCTACTTTGAGATTGTAAACATGATGCCTATTCTTTAGGTTAAGTGAGAGAACTTTGAGTCTTTAAATGAAATTCTTTAAAAGGCAAGAGATAAGTAAGACCAGTAAGTTGTTTATTAAAAATAAATAAATAGAGTCTTTTCGTTCTAACTTTCTTCTACGAACGGGCTGAGATTTTTAGATTACTTCCTGTGAGATCAAAATTAAGAGCAATCATTTACAGATACCAAATATGTTTTCCACAGCCTTTATCTTGTGGGAACATTGGAACATCCAAATGACACGATGCCAAATGCTCCCTAAAAGGCCTTAAAATGACCTTTTGGAATTTTTTGGAATTCCACTCTCTGAACTTACAATTCTAACTTTTAAGGGCTTGTTTCTTTATAAGATTCCTTGACAAGAACTTGCTATGGTAGGTTTTTTTCGATCAAGATGTGACATCTTGCTCTCTGACATTTGCAAATGAAATTGATGGACCGCGCTCCTGGCGCCTGGTCCTACCGAGGTCGGCAGACGTGGGAGTCCGTTGGGTCTGACCCTTTCGTAACCGGGGGGCAAGGGGCGTGCATCAATATTTCTTTTGTGTGGGTGTGCCAGATTTTCTATTTTACTTGGAATTGCAAGTGGTGATCCGGAGATCAACCTTCGCAAGTAAAAAGGAAATCAACTTCTTTCAAGTTTTCCATTGCACATATATTTAAGAAAAGAGACATTTTCTTGATTTGTGTAAAAGGCGATTTTTTTGGCATTTATAGCCGATTTTGGCGTTTATAGCCGATTTACAATCCTTATCAATATTGAAAGACAAGAGTTGTGATTTTTGTCTCTTTTGAAAAAATACAAACTACAATGAAAAGCAAGAAAAGGAGGATCTGACTTCTCAGGAGATTGTGGGGGACCCGTTCAGATTGACGGTCGCAAGCCATATGTGGACTTCGCCATCATCCATGCAGATGAGAACAGAGGATGCTATTGATTCGCTTGGCTTGGCTATAACCTCAGGTTTTTAGAGAACAAAGACCAAAAAGAGGTCCTATGTCCAATAAAAAGCCGAGTAAACGGGCTGAAAAGCCACGTCTAAGCTATTTAAAGGCAGAAGGAGAAGGCAAGGACCTTGGGGGGTACCCCCCAAGGGACTTTTGTCACCTTGTAGCGGTGGTCGGTGTATAACTTCCGCAGAGTTTTCTCTCTTTCTTTCTCTGAATTTCTGTGCTTTTTTCTGATCTGGGATCTGTCTCGTTTTTCCGATCTGGATTTCTTTGGAATGCTCTCTTATTTATAGGCTTCTAGGTAGCCATTTAGGAGGGTTTATGAGCCTTAATTGTCATAAAGCTACATAAAGGGAGGAGTTACAAGATTGAATTCTTTATTTTGTAACTCCTTTTTCTTGGCTTCTGATTGGCCGGAGGAGATTGAAGGCATTTAATCGCCATGATGGGAGGAGTTTCATGGGTTAAATGCCATGAATCTCTTGACTTGTAACTCCCGGATGCTTGCTTCTGATTGGTCCGTCCAAAGAAATGGATAATGACTGTAATAAAGCTAGTCAATTAATCGCATTAAGTGGTCGCCGAGCAGTTGAAGAGTCGCGGGCCGTGCCGCGTCTTTTGGGATTCTTCTGGCGATGATCATCGATGGATCTTCATGTAGATCGACATCGGATGACCATGTAACTTCAGGTGTTGGTTGCCAACAGCGGGTCGGTACCATCTGTCCTGTCGATTTCTCGATCGGTCGGGTAATCGACACTTAATTGTGCAACTTTTAACCGCAAGACTACGGTGTCGTCAAGTAGTAAAGGACTCAAGAGTCCGAATTATCGATCCCACGGAGAGAGGATGGAACAAGCAATGAATTCAATTAAAGGAGAATTGAACTAAGATATAGCTAATATAGAAAATTGAAGTAAACAATTAAAACTGCTAAACTATGCAATGTAAACTATTAATTAACAATCTAAAATATGAAATTAACAAGGTCTAAGCTAATCTAACAAACTACACTAAACTAGTGGATGAATGGTGGTGGAAATGGAAGATTTAAGGTGAAGATGTGGTGTGAAATGTGTATAATTTTAAAACAAGTGGTGTGAAGTATAGATTTAAAAATCTAGAAATGAAAATGACAAATCAAATAAAGATTTAAATTAACAACAATAAAAATAATAGACTAGGCAATCCAAAATCCACTAAGTATATAATTAATTCAAACAATGCATATTCTAATTCAATTCCCAAATCTAAAATCCAATTAGCAATCTCTTGCTTAATTGGATTGGATGATATAGCAATGAAGATTAAAGTAAAAGAAAATCAAAGGCTAAGATCATAGATCATCATCTAGCTACCCTAACAATAAATCATCAAAATCAAGTTACAAAAGATCAAAGAAAATGGCTCTAGAGCATGTTGTGTGAGAGAACTTAATCAAACTACAAAGCATCAATTGAGATTATCTGAGTATTAAGTGTAGAGATAGAGCAAAAATGAGAGAGATTAGCACAACTAGATCTAAAATCTACTAATCAATTAAGGCACAAGTAGGAAATTTAAACTAAAACATGCATGTAATTGAACTAATCACATTACTTATCTTAAAAAGGAGAGCCTAATCCAAGAGCTTTAGCCACTAAACATCAAGAAAGAGCTCCAAATCTTCATTAATGAACTTCAATTACACATTCTCTCTAGATTAGTTACAAAGAAGCTCCTAATTACAATCTAAAGGTATAGAGAAGGTAAAATAAAATTGCTAAAAGACTAACTTGCCAAAAAGATCTCCTATTCTCTACAAAAACATTCCAATTTATAGAAACTTTGAAGACATTTGATTGGCTCATTTTCATTCACAATGATTGCTTCCATTTGATTGGTTGCAACTTGAAGGCTTTTGACTGGCTCTTTTGCTTTCACATGGATTGCTTCAATTTGATTGGTTGCAACAAACTTTTCTTCCAAAAGCATATGTGCTTTTTGCTTTTTGTGGTCTTTCATATGTGCTTTTTGCTTTTTGTGGTCCTTCATTTTGGAGGCTTTTGATTGGCTCATATCCTTTCACATGAATTTGTACCATGGGATTTGAACCCAAAACCAATTTCATACCAACCAAAGCTCTAACCAATACACCAACTACTCTTTGTGTTAGAAAATGACTTCTTCTCATCTTATTTTGGAATTCTTCAACACTATTGATGCCTTGGGACATTAGTTGGAAGGTTGGGGTAGTCGCGGGGTCCACCTACACAAGAGAAGTTACAAAAAAATGCGCTATAAATAATCGGGTTTACGGATGATAATCCGATAATCCGTTTAATATGATAAAATGATAAAATCTCTGTGTAAAGCAAATGATATGCATATGATATGCTGATAAAACCCGAACTAATGAGGGGTAAAATATGCAATATTTAACACTCATCATCAGGTAGAAAGCACACTTTTTTTGGTTGACCGGGTGGCGATCAATGTTGTTTTCGATACTCTTGATGATTAACCCATGCTTTTGACGGATGTCAGAGGATTTGGTGTCTCAAAAGTATGAATTTTGGAAAATACCAAAGGCCGGACGCTTCGAATCATGAAAAAATGGTGAAAAACGGGGTTTCCGGGGCCCACCGGGCGATCCCGGGCCCCAGGGTCGCCGGCGACCCTGGGGTTTTTTCCCCCTTTTGTCCCGTTTTGTGTCCGTTTTTGCTGTTTTTTATTCTTTTTTCTTCTGTATTTTTCCTTGATATTTTTGATCATTTATTGGCCTGATTTCCCTGTAGAAAACCTGATGAGAATCCTTGCATTTTATTTTGCAAAGTTTCCAATTTTCTGAGAAAGCCGAAGACTTTGTTGCGTAGAGCTGCTAATTTTCCGTCAAAAGCTAAAACTGGGTCAAACGATGTCGGAATGACCTGAAATTTGAGGTGAAGCCTCCTGAGCAATAAATAAGACCAACCAAAGACTTTTCTTTAGTTTTGAAGCCGTATGGGGTCCTATCACCAGTAGACTTGCTTTTGTCGCGATGAAGATGTCGCGGTTTGATGTGCGGTCAACCGATGTCCGATTGACTTGAAATTTGACAGGGAACCTATTGGAGTCATTTTAAGATGATCCATAAGCTCTGTCTTGGAAACCATGGTCCCGGGGAGCTTTGCCACCGAGTGGCCTGATTTGGCTTCCGAGCATCAAAGTATGGTCAAATGTTGTCGAAATGACCTGAAATTTGACGTGTAGCCCTTTGTAAGCATTTTGAAGCCGTCCATGTGCTCTAACTGATGAGTGATGGCTTCGGTGGTTCTCGCCGCCGAGAGGCTTGATTTAGTTGTTCGAGGGTTGATGTAGGGTCAAACGTTGTTGGTTTGACTCGGAACTTGACGTGGAGCCTTTTGGATGTATTTTGAGACCATTTATCGGCTCTGATAGAAGATTTAGTGTCTCCGATGCTTTCGCTGCCGGGAGCTCCTTTTCAGCTGCCGGAGAAGCGAAGTTAGGCCAAATGATTTTGAAATGGCCCAAAACTTCTTATGTACTCCTCTTTTGGCTGTCTTAAAGGATCTTGCAGTTTTTGTTTGATTTTGACAAGATTTGAATTTTTGGAAGTGGCATTGCCTATTTATGGCAGGTTGCGACTTCATGTAGCTCTTTGGATCTTGAAGAGGCAAAGTGACATTTTTGGTGACAACAGAAATGTTTCTTCATAAGCATTTCAAAACTCCTGCCACCTAAAAGGTTTCCAATGACCTTTCGGAATGCAAGAATCTCAACACATTTGCTCTTTTTTTTGTGGAATTTCTTGATGCTCAAGTACGTGGGAGCATTCAACAACTCCACTATGTATGAGAATTTTAAGACTTTCTAGACAGGAATTTCATGAATTTTAGTAAAAAAACTCTAAATTCTCCTTTTATGAATTATTGAGATCATGATAAAGAAACAAGCCCTATTAGCTGATTTGGAGTTTGCACAAGTCAACGCATGCAAACCTAGGGGTGTGAAATGGGTCGTGTCGTGCCCATCTCAGCGGGGGTCGGCTTAGCATTGCCCAGGGCACGACTTCCGTCGTGCCGTGTCCCAGCCGAGTTGCCCTGTGACCCCCACGGGCTAGCCCGTCCTAAATTTTTATATGATTTTGTTACATAAATTGAAATAAAATTTATGGGCTTTTAGGGTTTTCAATTTGAAATAAAATTGAAATTACTAAAATAAATACACAAATATTGATGCTAATTTAGAAATGAAAAATAAAGCTTTAATTATTTGAAATTTATTTTTCATTTATCTAAAAATTCAGCATTTATTTAATATAAATTTCTGGCCCAGCAGGGCGAGCCGTGTAACGGCCTAGGCACCCTGGCCTAGCACAACCCATGACGTTGATGGTGTCGAGCCGAGTCGGCCCGATCAATGGGCCGGCATGGGGCATTGACTCTCATGTGGAGCCGTGTCGGGCGTCGGTAACCTGGCCCAATTTACACCCCTAAGTAGATTACTACTTTTCCATTGAAGGGTCGCTTTTCCACCCTCATCAAAAAATCATCCGCCCTTACTCCCCCTCTAGAGATGTCAAATGGGCCGGGCCAGTACGACAGTAAATGTGTTGTGGCACGGCCTGACTCATGCCCGGGCCCGGTCAATGGCACGGCCACAAGATATTTGATATTTTTAGTGTAATTATAAAAAATATTATCTTTTATTTTTTTATTATTAAAAAATTTGTAAATATTTCAAAAGCAATTCTATTGAAAAATCTTCAAATATAAAAGATCGAAAGTTTTTCTATTTTTAATAAAGTAGTTCAAATTTGATCAAATCACTTAAATTTATGTGCAATAAATTTTTTTTTTTTTCTAACGTGTATCTTTTAAAAACTCTCGACTCGCACGGCCTCACATCTCCCCCCACCCTTTATCGGAGCGGAGTCAACCCACCATATATTTGTGTGTTTCAAGCGTTTTGAAAAAAGTGGACCTGAAGAGACTGTCCGCCATCATCCCACCATCCAAGTTCCAAATAAGGGAAAGAAAGAAAGGATTTGAGATCTTCAATTCTTCATCCCTCTCCCTATCTCGACAAGTTGTCGTATCCAAATCTTCCTATTCTGAATTTCTGATACCGACCTCTGAATCTCAATCCACTTTGGATTAGTAAACGAAATACTACTATAAAAACACACAACGTCCCAGTCCCCTACCCTCTGTTGCTTCAAAATACGAAGCACCTGCAACAGCAGCAGACTCGCAGTGGAGGACGATATCCCATCTCTCTCTCTCTCTCTCTCTCTCTCTCTGTGAAAACTGTCGTGCAGAGAGCCTTCAAGAAACGCCATTTTAACCTTTTTCAACCACCCCGCTCTCCCTGTACTCTCTATCGTTCTGTCTTTCTCAATATACATTTTTACCAGATTCTCTGTCGCAAAAGATCTTTCCTACAGCACCACCTGCAGATAGATTCAGATATATATAAAGGAGTGAGAGAGAGAAGAACTCAAACAAAAAGTTGAGATTTTTACTTCATTCCTCTCAAAAAGTAGAGATTTTTCTTTCTTTCTTGAGATAGTATCTGATAGCATTCTACAATGTCTGGTCACAAAGCGGAAGATCCTCGCATCCATGGCATCGCTTCTTCCATTCGCGTCGTACCCAATTTCCCCAAACCAGGTTCTCCCATTTCTAACTTCTTGTCTTCTTCATCTGAAAGAATGAGTAAGAAAAAAAAAAGATTGTGTTTTCGACTCTGCCTTTGGTAATCGTGGCCTGTTTGGATGTCGCATTTGAGATTTATCAGCGGATACCAAAACGCTTTAATATGATTGATTTTACCTTTGATTTTTGGCCTCCTGATTTCTGTTTTGTTCATGGGGGCGAATGCAGGGATCATGTTTCAGGACATTACGACGCTGCTGCTTGATCACAAAGCTTTCAAGAACACTGTGGATTTGTTTGTTGAGAGATACAAAGGCAAAAATATTTCTGTCGTTGCAGGTAAATCACTTTTTTTGTTGTGCTTCTATTTCTTCTTTGATTTCTTGCCCGAAATCTGATATGGATAGGGCTCTGTAAGACCAAGATGGGATTTTATTTTGGGCATCCAAACGCCTCCTTGTAATTAAATGGATAGTGATACATTTGAAGGCTATGATGGTAATGCATGTATAGTTTTGAATTACAACTGGTTGGGAGATAGTGGAGAATGCCCAACTGTTATTTCAGCTCTTTAATCCTTTTTTTTTTCCTTCCTCTTTCATATGTTGTGGGTCCTTGTTTGTTTGTTTTCTTTTTTTGAATAAAATTTTGTGGTGTCTTCTTGAATATGCTTTTAGATCATTTTGCTCTGGTACCTGTATGGGATGATACTGTTTGACCTTTTGGTTACTGGTACCTTGAAGTTGATTTTACTTCTGGGTTCACTATTCCTCAAAGCTTTGAAGTTGATTTTGCTTCTGGGTTCACTTATCCTCAAATGCTATCTCTAATGACTCATGGAATGAAGTTTGTTGGTGTGGTACACTGAGCATACCTCCTACTCTGAGAATGAGGTTTGTTTGTTGGAATTTTGAGTTCCTGTTGGAGAGAATTACAATTTTTCTGGAATGCTGTCGTCCCGCGGGTTCCTTCAATATTAAAATACAACCTAGCACTTAGGAAGCTGAAATTTGGGGAATTCTACAAGGGCAGAAGCGACATTTCAGAAGGTTGGATTGTTGGAGTCCACCATTCAAACAATAGAATTCCTAGAACTTAGGACCTGTTTGTATCATGTAATTGAATTCCTATGTATTCTAAGATTTGTATTCTTGAAAGTGGTTAAAACTGAAGGAACGAAGGAAAATGAATACCTAGCTATTACCCTTAAATTCAAATCCTGGGAAAATCAAGGTGCCATCTGCATCCGCACTCTATTTCCTTCATTCCTATGGAGGCTTGGACCCTATGATGCATGGATACGACATGGATACGGCAAGGACACACCATAGACACGGTAGGGATACGGATTTAACACATCAAAAGTAAAGTATCGGATACGATACGACATGATACGTTGCCCTTTTTGATGTATCCGTGCATCATAGCTTAGAGCCCATTTGACCACTAAATTCCATGAAAACAAGCTGAAGGGAAATACTAAAATGTAAAGAGAGGCTAAAGGAAAGAATAATAGAAGGGCTGTTGGATAAATTGCCTGTCTGGGATGCTTGGGCCTCCTGCTGTACCCAGCTTGGCCTGTTAGGCCAATTGCAGGTCAGGGGTAGGGCGGAACTGACATAGGCCTGGCCCATGGGTCTTCGTTTCAGAGGTTGCATGGTGGTCTGCATCAGATACCAAGGGATCACTGGCATGCATGTCAAGCACAACAGCATCAGACCACAATGCTTTGTATTGAGCTTTTTTAAATAGATAAATACAGCAGTCTGAAACTGAGAGCAAGAACATCAGATCCCATAGCCTCAAGAAAACTTCAAACAGAGTGATAAAAAATCCTTCAAAAGCTATACGGCAAGGCTGCATGTAGGACTAAGAATCAATTACCTCAGGAACCCTGGCTTATGCTTGAATTGTGCTGGCGTTGTCCCCTTTTTAACTTCTATTTCTATCATTTTGTTCTTCACTTTTTTGCACTATTATCTTTTTTGAGTTGTGTTTTTAACAATGCTTGAAAAATCTCATTGTTCATGTTCTGGTTCATTGTACTCATATTCTAATAATGGTCATGAGACATGACGGCATTTTTGTTAGTAGGAGCTACTGTTTAAACCCGTGCTTACAGAGTTTCATTATTTTGCTGTTCTTATATCCTTAATTTCATTAGTCATGAGGGGTCTCTTGTTTAATGATAGATATTCTCTTTGTATTATAAATAGGAAATGAGGCAAGAGGTTTCATTTTGGTCTATCCGACGATTTGCCCCAAGATAGATTGAAATTGAGAAACAAAGTTTATGTAGCTGACGCCAACATAGTAGGGGCAAGACTTTGATTATGATGCTGGTTTTCATTATTTACTTATGTTCTGGTTTGTTGTTCTAATATTCTAGTAAAGGTCATGAGTAACAATGACATTATTATTATTTGGAGTTACCGTTTTATCCTGTGCTATCAGAGTTTCGTTATTTTGTTGTTCTTGTACTTAAGCTCATTAGTAATGACGGTCTCTTGTTTAACAACATCAGTTGTTTTCCTTTTTATAGGAATCGAGGCAAGGGGTTTCATTTTTGGTCCTCCCATAGCATTGGCAATTGGTGCAAAGTTTGTTCCCTTGAGAAAACCCAGAAAGCTGCCAGGTAAATTACGCATTTTCATGTCCATTTTTATGGGTCCTTAACTGTGTAAGACTGTAAGTCAAAGCATTTCTTAACTTCTTTGTAGCTTCTTAAATTTTTGCTTGAGATTGAAGTTTTGATATTTTCTAGTATCGTATCATGCGATTTTCGCCTTTCTTTATTGGTATTATCTTGTCTGTTTTCTTTTTCCCCCTTAATCATACATGTCCTTGTTTGATAAGACTTAAACAGTAGTAGTTGGTAGGAAGCAGCGAAGCTTTATTGTAAGTGCTAAATAGTTATTGACTGCAGCACTTATAAACTAAATCATTTTGGCGCGCGAAAACACACACACACGCGCGCACGCACATACACCACAGAAACATACCAAAATGCACGGATCTAAGATTATTTCTATGATAATTGTATTCCTTACCCATTCATACATCTTAATTTTATTTAAGCACTAGAGGAAGATTTAAATGATAATTTTTATATCAGAAAATCTATAAATCATCGTCATCTTTGCCGTATCTGTTGATATTGGGTTGGCTCACTTAGTTTTACTCAAGAGAGACAAGCACTGAAAAATTGTAGATACCAAATATTTTCATGGTAATATCCTGAAATTCGTGGAATTATTGCCGAGTAAATCTTAGATATCTCTATGACAATTGCAGAATGTAGTATTAAACCATTGTTCCATCATAATTTTGTTGAATAGATGCCTTTTTTGAGAAAAGGATTACTATGAAGAAAAGCATGAAATACATATTTCATCCGTGGAACTGAGTATATCTTCATGAATTATGCATCCATGCCATCTTTTTATCTAGAGGCACCTTCTTTAACCCAATAGAAAACAGAAGCCTCAAATACCTCGTACGCGCACCATTTTTTCTAGCATTTCTGACTCTTCTTTTGTGAAACTGTAGCTATAATCTTTGAATTCACAGTTGATTTTTTTTTTATTTTGTCAAGAAATTCACCAGGTTAGGCTAAAAAGTCTTCAGTTCTAGGGTTTTGAAAAAAATAATTGCCATTAGACAATCTTGGTTTGGGCTTATGAGTATAGCATATCGACCTGACCCAGCCTGGACCAGCGTATTCATGTGGCAGTGTCACTCTTAGTGTCAGTGATGCTAAATCGTACTGGTTGGGGCTGCACGTAGTTGCCTTTTCTGTAATGGGGCATGAGTTGTGCCCATACGGGGTTGATGCTCAAGTCAACTTGATGTCGAATCAAGTTTGGACAAATTTTGATTCATTGTTTGAGCGTGCCCTAAGCATAAGACAAATTCTCGGTATATCCTCATGTATGAGGTGGTGCTCAAGTCAACTTGATGTCAAATCAAGTTTGGACAAATTTTTACACATTGTTTGAGAGTGCCTTGAGCATAAGACAAATTGTCGGTATATCCTTATGTATGAGGTGATCCCCACTCTGAAGCATTTTGCGGAAAAGAACAGTGAAGCATCTGTGTTTGGAGAATTTTGTCCTGACTGTCATATTATCTCCTTAATTGCCCATATTGGGTTGTTTGAACTCTGCCATGTCTCTTTACTTCGACTTGTGACAGTCCCAAACCCGGATAATGCAGGATTAATATCAGATGGGCATTTGGCTATAAAAGCTTGCCATACTGGAATTTTACTTTTGAAGTGTAAAAGTCAAACACTTTTCTAAAATGAAGCTGATGCCATGTGGATTGGGACGTAAGTTGTTTAGTATGCCCACAGTTTTCAAAAATGGAATCGTATCGTAAATCGTTCATACCCATGGACCGAATTGAATAATCGTATCGCAAATTATAGGGTTTTTTATTGTTCTAATAAAAATGAAAGATAATTAAAAATTGAAAGAAATAGATAAAAACAATTTTTCATAACTATTTTTTTTTTCACTTATAGCAGTCAGGATAAATAAAATAATTAGTAAGTCTATCATACAATCATATCAAAAGCATCATGACACATAAAAATAAAATCCAAACCATCAATCTTTACACAATATGGTATCTTTTGAAGTTAAGAAAGTTTTCTTGAAGAAAAAACCAAAATAGATTAAAAAAAAGATGATATAGGTAAGCATCATATGTACAATCAAATGCTTTAGTTAAATGCATGTTCTTTATTCATCTTTAAAACCTAATCAAAGCCGCAAAAAAAACTTTTAGGAGGTACCGTTAACTACTAAATAACCATTTAAAAATAAAAGTGCTAAAAGAAAGAAAAAAGTTAAAAGATTAGTAATATTGACTTATTGGTTGCAGCTATTCTCACTTAGCCAAATTGCTTGAATCATAAGATTTGATGAAGTGAGTATCGAATTGTAGGATTCACACCTGAATCCTAAGATTCATATGTAAATGGGATTTGTTACATAGATACGAATTGTTTTCCTTAAGATTTGGGATACGAATCAGGATTTGGGATACGAATCGTAAGATTCTTGTAACTACGAGTGTGACTATTATTATAATCAATATTTTTTTTCTTGTGAATTATCAAATGATGGTTGCATGTATCAGATGTCAGTATGCTTGATTTGATGTTATTTTTCAATACAAATCTCATGCCATTATTTTCTGTTTGGAGATTTAGTTTCTTTTGTTTGACAAGGTAGGCTGTTCCATATAAGAATTTTGTGCAAAGTCAATTATTAGAAATATTAACTAACTATCCTCATTGTTGCTGCATTTCATATTTTATGTTGTTATTGACCAGTTCTTATCTATGTTTTCTATTCTGTTCTTCTAATTGCTCAGGTAAAGTTATTTCAGAAAAGTATGTCCTGGAGTATGGAACAGATTGTCTTGAAATGCATGTGGAGGCAGTTAAATTTGGGGAACGAGCTTTGGTAGTTGATGATTTGATAGCTACTGGAGGCACTCTTTGTGCTGCCATTAGATTACTTGGTATGTGAATCAGAAACTTATTAATTGCTTTCCTTGTCGCCAAGGAAATAGTAACAACGGTCTTCCTTTTTGTTGTTGATTTCCCTAAAATGATCCATAATGGCTAATGCAATGGTAGTGTGAGGAGATATTAATTGCTCTATCTCATGGCTTTCATTTGGATATAGGTTCATCATATCTCATGGCTTTCATTTGGATATAGGTTCATCATATAAGTGTTTATTTAGATAAAATTTTGGATCAGTTAGGTATTTTCTGCTTCTGAGATTTTTTTCGATCTTGTTTTAAATTGTCAACTTAGGTTGTCCTGTGTGTTCAAAGTTTCTGTATGGTTAAGATTTTGTTTAATTTGAGCATTATATCTGTCATGTTATATCTGATGGTTTGGTTTTCTGGTACCTCTCATTGGAGGTTCAGTTCAAATGCTATGTTCTTGTGTAGGGACAATAAAATCGCACTGAGAAAATCAAAATAGGAAGCAGCCTGAAAAACAAACACTTTAGAGAAAATAGTACAAGCATCATGCACAAGAATTCCTGAATAGCGTACTGGCAAAAACGATTGAAAAGAATACAACATAGTACCTTATTATGTGCCATATGTATTAACTCCAATTTTTGATAGCTATTTTTAAATTTCTTTTTAAATTTTCTTTATTATTCCCTGAAATTTGGTTGAAATCACCCTCCACGTGCGTGGAAAGGTCCCTAATTTTGTTCGATATTAAATGCCATCTCCACACCCGATAACTTATGATATAGCATTGAAGTGTTGTGAAAGTGCGTTTCCAAGAGTGGCTACTATTTCCGATTAACCAATGCAGCGGAAGTAATCATCCAAATAAGATAGAACTAGCAATCTGATGTAGGCTAGACTATTGGGCCCAAATTGAAAGTATATTCCAGAAGGCCCAAAGCCCACAAGGCCCAGCAGTGATAAATCTTCAAATGGCAGTTTCTTGTTTTCTAGATGATTTTCCAAATTTAGTAGATTTCTTTTAATTGCTTTGATTTAAACAATAATTAGGTAGTTTCTAATTTTCCTAGATTCTTAGAATTAGGGAGGTTCTTATTTAGTAGGGATTGATTACTAAATTAATGCTTAAACTCTATTATATATTTATTTAAGGATGTAATCCCTTCTCTTGGGACATACAAAAATTAAATGAAAATTTGAGCTTTCTCAATGGTGTGCTTCCGTCTTTGGTGTGAGACCTAAACACCCTAACTAAGCCGTTTGGTTTGTGGAATAGCTCGTTGGCTATCCTCCTTCTCCCCGGCGCCGCTTCACAATGTAATCTACCAAGCATTAAAGAAGGCAGGCACAAATTTAACGTGGACACCTTTACCGGGAGAAAAATTACAATAAAAAAAAACCGATCACCTAGGAAGCACAAGCACTTCTTCGGAGCCAGAGTGTTGGTGTCCGACACGTGTCGGACACGCCCAAAAGAGTGTCTTGATTATTTTTTTTATCTTTAATATTTCGGACACGCTGGGGACACATTGACCTCTTTTAATTGGGAAAAAATAATAAAATTAGAGTAAAAAATAAAGAGAAAAGGAGGCAGTTTGTAATAGGTCATAACTTAAAAGCAAAGGGGCCATCCTTCCCTGCCCTAATAACATTTGTCCGTCCAGCGAAAGAAAAAAGGGAAGAAGAAAAGAGAATAAATTTGATATTTTGTTAGTTGGTACAGTGGTACTTTAATTTTTATTTATTTGATTGCTAAATTGATTACAAAGTTAAAATGATAGTATCTTTTATTATATGATTAAATATATTATTATTATTATTAATTATTAACGTGTCCCAACGTGTCCGTGTCCTACTTTTTTAAGAAATGCCGTGTCGGCGTGTCCGTGTCGTGTCCGTGTTCGTATCCGTGCTTCTTAGCCAATCACCATCGAACGGTTATAAGATATACTTATCTCATTTATCCCAATCAGTACGTCGACCTAAGGACTTTAGTTGTTCTTGCACAACTTTTCTTGTTGCCACGACTTCCTCGCCATTCACCGCTCCGTGTGCCTGATCCTCCAACACCCTGAGATCAAGATGCACAATCTTCTACAAAGAAGTAGAAGCTTCAAACCTTCTAGAGCTGCCTTTCAGAACAATCTCTCAATGGCTCTAGAGAAACAAGGAAATCTCTCTTAGGGTATTCTAACCTCAGATCAAGAGAGAGAATTAACTTGTCTTTTGTCTTAGGGTTGAGAGCAACACCCTATATATAGCCCCAAATTCGTGCCTTAGTGTTAGAGCACAGGTAGGACTCCAAGTGAGAAACAGAGTCTCAAAAGGAGACAATTCCGTATTCGGATCTGGAGACGTTCTCGCCATCCGGTCGAGGATCCGATCGATTGGTCCTCGAGGATATTTGAAGCGTATCAGCCATCCGATCTGATCGATCGGTCTTCGGTGGTTCTCCCGGATTTCTACTTGTTCTTTGCTTCAGCATTTCGGGTGAGACAACTACAATCCATTCGAAAATAAAATAGAAAATATAACTCAATGGAACCAGAGTTTTGTCCAACCCATGAATTAGGCAACATAATAAAAATTCTATCACGTTGCTTTTTCAAAAAAAAAACATGAACGATCTTTATGGCGAAATCTCTGCTTTAGTGGATTTTTCAACCCAACAGAAATTCTTCCACCTTTATTTTTTGATGGTATTGACTTCTGCCACCTACTTAATTCTACCTATGTCATGGCTACCTATGGTTTATCCAAACCTACTCGTATCACATGCCTCCCTATATTTAGGTACTTGCAGAACTTCACTCTAATGAGAGAGAGAGAGAGAGAGAGAGAGAGAGAGAGAGAGAGAGAGAGAGAGAGAGAGAGAGAGAGAGAGAGAGAGAGATTAATGAGAGAGAGAGAGATTAATGAGAGAGAGAGATAGAAGAGAGAGAGAGAGAGAGAGAGAGAGAGAGGAGAGAGATGTTACATTGGATTTACGCCATTGTAATGTTTTTATATATATTACGAATAGTGCATGCCAATCTGGTTGGAGTAAGATTTTGGGTGGTTTCTATAAATTGCTTTATAGTAAGTTAAATGAATCAAGAAAAAGTGGGCAGCAGCCCATTTTAGCTTGCTGGTTAGAACTGTCTGGGTAACAGGACATGAATTTATCTCATATTCAAATACGGGAAAGTTCTTCCATTAGAATACATGCTATTTATATATATGTGAAGTTGGGGCGATTTGATTTGAAAATCGATGCTTAATTGGGTATTGATGTGCGCGTGTGCGTAAGCGCGAAACCTATGATTCCACACGAAACCTATGATCTATGAAGCACGGATACATAAAAAAGGGTCCCGAATCCGTATCCCGGACGTATCGGATATGGATACGTCTGGGATACGCTAAATCTGTATCGGAATTTTTTTTTTAATGTCGGATACGTGAGGGACACGTGTGGGATACGTGCAGGATACGCATTGGTCACGTGCAGGACACGTTTTTAGTGGGATATAAAAAAAAGGGGGGGATGGGGAAGAGAGGAAAAAAAATGTGGGAGAGAAAGAAAGAAGAGAGGGAAGGAAAGAAAGTCGCTGTCGCCAGTCGTCTCCGCCTTGCCGTCGCCGTGCTGCTGCCGTCGTCAAACCCTTGCCGTCGCCGTCGCCGTGCCGCTGCAGCTTGTGAAATCAAGCCCAAACTGAGCTATTCTGTGCTATGCTGTGCCGTTTCATCTCCACCTTCAGTTTCTTTTCTCTTCTTTCTTTCCTTTTGTTTCGTTTTTTCTCTTCATCTGTATTGGTTGTTTTTTGTTGGAAGGAGTGCTATTCTGGTTATTCTAATCTAGGTATTTTTTTTCTTCCCCCTTAAATTATTTGGATTTTAGTAAATTTTTTTTTGATGCTTTGTCTGCTAATCTTTTGTCTTTGCTTTCGATTGGTTGCTGTGGCAGACCTTTCGTGGTTTGTGGTAGTTTGATGTAGATCCAGCCTTTTTATGGTGTGGTTCCAGACCTTTCATAATTGTTAACTGGTTGCAATGAAAAGAGAAAATCCACAGCATTTAAGGATAAATCAACTTACATTTCTTCAAAATCAGCCTTATTGGGATTAATAATACCAAAGATGACGAAGGAAAATTGCTCAAAAAAAAAGATGAATGTGGAAAATCACCTAATGGTGGAGGGATTTTCAATTCTTTTATGCCATTATAATTCAAGTAGAAGAACTACCTTCTACAAACCTTTCACATATATATTTATAGCATAGGCTTTTCATCCAAGCTATACAATTATTGATCAAATCTTATGTCCTAACCATACAAATAAATGTTAAGTGCTTCACGTGAAAAATGGAAAATACTTGTACAAATAAATTATGGAAAATGGGTTGGTCGGAATCTTGTAAATGACGAGATATTGGGATTAGACAAGTTTAGTGGACTTAGGAAGGAGGGAAATTAGGGACTAATTTTTAGGAATAAGGTAGAATGTAAGGAACAAGTGGTTATATAGAGATTTGAATTTCAAAATTGAATGAGTATGATTAGGGAAAAAATAAAAATGAAATAGTAGTTTCAAAGCTCTGGGCATTGTCATGTGATGATGACAAATACATTTTCTGCAATTTGCTGGTTTGTAGAATGCGTTTCGATTGGGCATACACTGCAATTTTCTTTGATGTCATGTTTCCTATTATTTTGATTGTTCTATTCCTGTTGAGTCCCTTTCAGATATCAATTCTCCCCAATATTGATGGGAAGTAATATATGTGTTTTGATTTGCAGAGCGTGTGGGAGCTGAAGTGGTTGAATGTGCTTGTGTTATCGAACTACCTGAACTCAAGGTGTGCTCCTTAACTTTTTCACCTGTCCATGGTTTCATTTTTCCTTGCAATATTGGCGGGAGTGAATGGCTGAAAATCTGATTATTGGCTTGGCAATAGTGGCAAGGTGCTGAATGTTATTTCTATCATTGTTGTTTCTATGGATATATTTACTATTACCGCTTTCATTTTAGAGGGTGCTGTTTTTAAGCAAGTTCTATGTAGCAAAGAAAAAAAAGCATGTTCTATTGATTGGTTGTATGCATGTTATTTTTCTCCACTTCCATTTTCTCCTTTTCTCATCCAAGGAAGACCCCACAGTGGAGAAACTTTCTAGTATGGCTCGATTGTTTCCACGATACTTTTCCAAACATTAGAGAAAATTAGGAAGACCCCGTAGGGTCCGTTTGGATGTGGAGAAACTTTCTAGCATGGCTCTATTTTCTCCACCTTTTCCAAACATTAAAGAAAATTCTCTTTTCTAGTACTCCCAAAGCTACCATTGGTACACAATTAGGTTTTGTGCATTTTATTTTGATTCTTGAGACACAGGACATATTCTTATGCACGTATATGAATTTTGAGGCTTTTGGGTTATAGTTCTTAGTTGCCTAATTAGAGAACATGTCTAGTTTTGGTGGGCTATTCTGTTCAAGAGCTGTTTCCTAATTTTTGCTCATGGGAAGCCTTTTAGTGCTTTTAAAGACTGGCCATTTTCTATCTGCTGATGTGAGAAATCATCTATCTACGTTCAACCCATGCCCATGATTCTGCACACCCTGGTCTTCTAGCGTCTCAGTATTTTGGTTTTTTTTTTTTGCTCAATATTCAAGTTATAAGAGTAAATTAAACCATGATGAGCAGCTTTAAGGAGCCTGTTTTTTCAATTATTTTCATTTTATCTTCAATAGGAGTCCTTAAAAAATCACAGTAAAAGAGGATGACTGATAGTCTTATTGATTGATGAGTGCATGATGCAGGGTCGTGAGAGGCTAAATGGGAAACCATTATACATACTTGTGGAATCTCATTAAAGCTATGACAATATCTATCCCTTGGAGCTGCCGGAGAGAGATGATCTGTACATTTGAGGGGTATTGTTGGCATTTCCTTTATGCATGGAATTCTTACAGACTGAACATCAATTTTCCCTTTTTCTTTTCATTTAGCAGTGAATTTTGGTCATCCGTTGATGGTTGATTGTAGTGTCCAATTAGCATTGGGTTGGCTACATCCAAAGAAACTATTTGATTATTCAGAAATTGGTTGGAATGGTCACTTGGGATTGGTATGTCATCCTTTTTTTCTAGTTGGTCGGTGGGTTTCTTTCTAATCTAGGGAAGATAGATATGTCATTGAATCTGCTGTTCAGGGATCGTTACAACATTCATTTATTGGATGTGACAGCTCTGTAGCCCTGCAGCAGTTTTAATGGCAAGGTGTGGAATGTGCTTTGCCTTGGTTGCTTGGTTCTTTTGAATGATTGTGTTCTGCCGCATGATCGTACTTTGTTGGCCATGGAGGAAAGCTTTGGATGGTTCCTTTGACTTGGATGGTCGTGGTTAGGAATTTCAATGGACCTCAGTTTACGGGTTAACCCGTGTTTCATCCCAAAAAATTTGGGCTGTGGATCCTTCTTTTTGGGTTGGTCTGTATCTTGATTCCTGCGTGCCTAGTGATATGCATGCAAGGATTGTATATTTTTGTAGTCTGACTGTTATTCATGTTATACGCAAACGAACAACTAAAATAGCAACGCTGGTCGCGGTAGGCCTGTTTAGTGGCGGACCTTACAAAGCATCCTGTGTATCTTTAAACTTCTGCGGGTATTGAGCTGCAGAGATGGTCCTGTATGCCATCGGTGGTATGGGTCCCCATGATTATGAGCTTAGATGAAAGTAATCATCCAGGACCATGCCAGGACGTGATTGAGAGTCCTGAGTTGATGAAAGTAGTCATTCTGGACGGCGCAGAAAGTTGGTGGTTAAGACCAATGAGGTTCTGTTCTGTTAGATAGAACGAACAATCTGGGTACAAGCAAAGATGTGGTTAAGAGCCTCGAGCTTACATGCATGGACCATGACCAACCCACATGGCCTTAGCTTTTGTATGGTAACCATGTACTATGCAGCCCCGCTACAGCAGGGGTTGGTAGGGTCTCTTATCTTTTTCTAATTTCAAAACTTAGGGCCCATTTTTTTAATGTTATTTATTTATTTATTTTTTAATACGTTTGAGTTTTTACTACTTGTAGTAAAAAATGAAGACCCACAAGGTAGATATTAAATTGTGACCATCAAAGAACCTCCCCCTCTAATATAAAATGAATCAAATGAAGATGAGAAATGGTTATCTTGCCATCAAGCCATCAGCTAGTATAAATCCTAGGGATGTCCTGGTCTCTTATGCATTGCTACCTTATATCTCCTACCTGATTTTATATCATTCACTCTTCACCTTTATAACAAATTTCTGTGGCTCTCATTTGACTTTGAATTCCTATGTAATCTATACAAAGAAACATGCCCTAATATTATGCATTTTAAAAGAATTTGGGTTGGTGGGAAACGGATTTGAGTACCCTTCAACCCAATCAAAATCCAATCCGACTCATTTGCTTTATCCTCACATGCTCTTTGGCCTCTGCAATTGCCAAAATACCTTGCACGCTGTATCATCGGTCTATAATAAATGAACACTCGAACTTCCGAGAATCAAGGTTAACGTTACTCGATTGCGTATGATATTTTTGCTTTTGTTTATTCACTAATGTTAAACGGAGGCTTGTGTTTTGTAAAATATCATGACTACAGTGGGGAGAAATGATCATAGGCTGACATCCACATAGGAGTCTCCATGTATGAGTTAATTTGACACAAATGAACCCAACCTTTACTTAATCAAATCCATTAAAACCAATCCCTCCTCTAAAGATGCACTCATCCAAATTTCACTTCATTTTATTCGTATACACTGTTGAACTATTTTGTATATGAAAGTAGGGACTTAAATCGAACGCATATTCTTATTTTTCACATATTGCACAATCTAGTGGCGGATATTATTTTAATTGGAATAAAAACTTTAGCTGCCACTTTTTCCTTGAATGGCTATAGTCTCTATTAGTTATTAAGGACGATTGTCATGGAGATTAATGAAATATGTGATTGAAAACTGGTTGAATAATCTCTATGTTTTGCTAAAGAGAAATTTAATCATTGGGATTACAAATCTGAGAAGGTTGACATTTTGAGGATCCAGATCTACCAACTTCCCGTGATTTCCTTTTTTTTATATTATTTATTAGATTCATATTTTATTTTATCCCGTGATTTCCTTTTTTTTTCTTTTGTTTCTTCTAAATTATTATTTATTAGATTCATATTTTATTTTATTTTACTTTTGTATTAGCTAATCAGCTAGAAACTTCCTATTATAGAGTGTGGTTTGAGATATGTTCAGATTGTGATTTGCAAAGATCCCATATTTCATGTTAATACTATAAAGTATTTTTGCTGCGGCTGCTAACGTCTTGATGTTTTGGTAGGAATGGTTAGAAAAGGAAATTTAATAGGGTATTAGGGCCAACTAGCATTGAAAAATATTTCCATTATCTATACAAAAGCATGGTTAATAATGCATATCTGAGTAGAAGGCTTTGATCTGGTCAGATGAGTATTATCTTTCACGGCACAAGTCCCTCATCGATGGGTATAAGGGTGAGTTGGATATGAGAGAAATCACAAAAAAACCATAAAGAAGAAGGTGAAATTTCTACAGCTGATATTGCCTTTTGGTGAAAATATTTTGAGTAGAATACAAGAACTGCATATATATATATATATATATATATATATATATATATATATATATATAAAACACCTAAGTTGGGAGGTTTGGACTATCCACATAACTAGAAACACCTTGCTATCGTAAGACTCCTTTGCTGATTTACACTTTCTTTATTAATGATATGCTTTAATCATTTGGATTCTCTTGCACTTGGATACTTAACATCGTTTGGACGTGGGTGGCCCCATGATCGATCTGGCTTAGATCCTTTCCACTATACACATGAACACATGAATAGGACCATATTTTGAGTTGTCAGGTTCCTGTTATTGAATGATAACAGTCCAGCAACATCTTTTGTAACTATAGCTTGCTTTGTTTTTTATCTAATATATAACATGCAATGGAGTGTGGAGTATATATACTAGTATAACTACATCAAATCTTTGACCTTCTTATTTTATTTCTTAATTAGAGGAATACAATTAAGGATACATAATCTTCAGATTACGTACTAACAACAAAATAAAGATACTAAACCGCCATCTTCTTTCAACATCCCTGAAAGAATTAAAACACACGCATCTCTCAACAACAGTAGTGAATCACATTCAACAACTCCTCCCCTCTACTACTCAACCTATAATACACATGAGGATTCTATCCTCGGGTGCTTATTTATGTTAGCCCAATGAAAGCGCGTAGCAGACATACTATAACAAATACTAGTACCAGCTAAAGGTGGTTTAGATGGATTGAGCTTTGCAGGGGTGTGTGCTCGCCTAGGAGCACAGGAACTCCCTTGGGACATCTCTCCCACAAACATTCAAGAGCAAGCTAAGGGAGAGTGGGATGTCGATGTTAATGCCCAGTACATTGGCTCTTGTAGGTGCGGAAAATAATGACCCACAATAACTGGGGAGCCTTAGAGGACTTATCCAAATTGGTGATGACTGGGTACCGTCCAAAAGCCTGAAAGAGAAGAGCAAACGGTCAGAGGACCCTGGCCTGGGCGGCGCAAGGCTCTCCGATGCCAAAGTCAGTGAATGAACTGGAACAATGGAAGGAGAGGAAGAAGAGAGGCAGAGTAACAGCTCTGTGGGTTGAGTTGTGCGTACCTTGCATGTGAAACGCCGTTCTATTTATAGACGATTTGGAAGATATCTTGGATGATATCTTAATGTGGATCCCATGATTCGACTGGGAAGTCCTGATCAACGCACAAAATAATAAATGCAGTCCAATCCAGCCCACTTTGCATTTAATGCCAGTCGGATCAGCCCACATCGCATTAAATGCGCGTCATGTTGGGCCAGATCGCGTTGGGCGCCTCTGACGGTTGGGGTATCATTGGATCCGCCTTCGGGCCTCGCCCTGATGTGGCTTCAGCCGCTGGATACCGCCTTGTCAGGGATCGGGCGAAGATTGCAAACGGCTGGATGTCGCATCTGTTTCACTAGCTCGCACCCCTATTCCTCCACGTGCCTGATGACGTGGGGGATGAGGGGTGCGAGTGGAGGCTCTTTCCCGCTTCGGCTTCTGTCTCGGCATCCCTGACCGAGGTGTGGCTTTCAGCCGAGGTAGGCACCCGGGGTAGCCGAGCTCGGCGCTAGCGGCCCGGAGCTGCTTGATTTCGGCTGAGGCCTCTATCCCGGTAGCCGAGGTGAGTTTGGGGCCATGTGGATGGCACGCGGACGGCACGTGAGGACGCTTAGTCTCATCTAATGGCCGTGATTAGTGGAATACTGGGGTCCGGGAAATCTCTCCACACAATTGCCCCCTAGCTTCTGACCTTGCGGAGATCGTCAGTGCCGTGAGGTCGGGAGCTATGTGACGGGGTTTACCTGGCGGGGAGAGTCCCTTTCGGCCCTGATTCGTGGTCGCTCTGGATGATCGAGGCAATAACTGGCGTCCCTCATTCAATGCTGAAGATAGGTTGATGGCTCTACGTGTCGTCTTCTGGTTAGTCGTCGGTCTTCTCGAGATCGTACGCGCCGCTCCGTCAGGGACGTAATCAATGTTCGAAATGATTCGCGCGGAGCTCTAGGAGGCGCCCCTTGGCGCGCCCAACTAGGGCTTCTGGAAAGAGGACCTTTTGGCTATATATAGGGCAGTCGAAGTTCGTCCTCTTCTCCGTCGCCATTCTGAATCAAAGGAGAATAAGCTACTACGAAGGAACCTCGTCTGAGAAGTGGTGTGCTGCTGAGGCCGAGTCTCTTCGCTATTCAGCGTCTTCGTTCTGCTCCCGTAAGTTCCTTCTGCCCTGCCTCTTCTCCTGTGGGTTTCTCTGTCTTTGGATTGGGGTAGAAATGGGAATCTATAGCCACTGGTTAGAGGGCGAGGCAGCGATCGAGGGCTTTAGGTCGGCCTTTAGGGTCCCTGCTGACGTCCAAGTTAGGGGTGAGGACCCTAACGGCATCAACCTTCGCGACTTCTCGGGGGGTTGGATGCCGTTTCCCCTAGTGGCCGTGACGGAAGGCGGCGTCCGATTTCCCCTTCACCCCCTTCTCAGGAGATGTCTAAGCCAATGGCGCCTCTGCCCTTGCTAGCTGCTACCCAATGCTTTCAAGATTGTGATGGCACGGCTAGGTTAAATGAGGCTTTGGGAATTAACCTCGGCGTCTTCGATATAGAGGACGTATATGATATATGCAAGTCCGGAGATGCTTGTTATCTCCGGGCAAAGCCAGGCTGGGACGGCTTTGTCCGATACTTGGAGGACTCAAGCAAGTATGCCGGAGACGATCTTCTGTATGTCTCGGGAAACTGGGAGTTCGGGGTGGCCGACACCGATAGAGGTTACCAAGTCCCTCGCCATTTCGGGACCATTCCAAGTAAATACCTTCTGTCTCTGTTTTTCGCATAGTTTCTTTTTGTTCTGCGGCGCTAATGCTTCTGATCGTTACAGCTTTGAAGGAGAGGAAGCGGGCCGCCCGATAGGTCTGGAAGAGGAACGAGGCCTGGCTCCGCCTAGTAAAGCGGTATAGTGGTCATGACGGCAGGGCGGCCTGGTCGCTGCTAGGGTATCAGCAGAGGTACCATGGGTATCTAAGGGGTATCGTAGAGCCGATCCGGGGTGAAGGTGCCGGTCCCGAAGTCAGGCAGGAAGAGGCCAGTCCAGAGGCCGCAGAGGGGCCTTTGCGAGTGTCGTCAGACGTTAGGGCCACGTCTGGAGCTCTAGCTTCTACATCGGGGTCGAGACCTCTCCAGGTCTCAGGAAGGGAATCGAGTCAGATTGCCCGATCTCCCTCGCCAAGTTCCGAGATGAGGCACACCAGGCGCTTGTCCTTCGAGGACCTTGAGGCCTTGGCGCTCGGGGCGGAGGATGCCCGAGCCCCCCCAAGTGCATGTGAATCTGAATTTCCCTGAGCCTCCTCCGAGTGCTCGGGCAATTTCCCCTACAGCTGCGGCGGAGGTTCCCGCATCCCCTAGCCCTATCGGTCTAGAGGTACGTTCGCCCCCAGTTGAGGTCGAGCAGGAGGAAGCTCAGCCGCTGAAGATGCCGAGGACCGATGCAGGCCCTAGCTCGGTTGCTGCCTCGTTGCCCCAAGGGCCGCCGTTATGGGAGCCGAGCTTTATGCTTGAGCCGGGGAGGCCGATGACGATGGAGGATCGCGTCCTTCACAGGATCGATCCCCTGGTCCTCGAGGCCCTGGGGTTAGCCTGCGCCCTCCCTCGGGACATGGAGCAGCTGGACAAGTACAGCGATCAAAAGCTGATTCTGTCGATGCTGCAGTCTAACTTCACGGTAAATCTTTCTACATTTCGTTTCGTCAATCCAGCGGTTTAGCATCTAACGCTCTTTGGATTTGACGTGGATGCCCCGTTTCTTCGACAGGCGGCACAGAAGTCCATGGCCGTTGCTGACAGGATCTACAGATACAGCACGGACGTTACCGAGCTGACCGTGGAGAAAAATGGCTTGCAAGAATCTCTGGAAGTCGTTACCCAGAAATTAGCCAGGGTGGAGGGAGAATACGCGGCGAAGCTTGAACAGGCGAGGGGAGAAGTTGAGGCGGAAAGAGTCAGATTGGCCGAACTCGAGGTTTCCATCTCGAAGATGGAAGACGATTACGCGGCCCTGCTTCAAGCCGAATCCAAGAGGGCGGATGAAGCTGAGGCGAAACTCGAGTTGGAGTGCGATGCTGCGTTCGAGGACGCCAGGGCGCAGGTCACCGCCCACTACAAGGAAAGAGTCCTCGTCGTGAGGGATAAGGCCTGGGCGAAAGGCTGGCGCGCCAGCCTGAAGGAGGCCGGGGCTTCTGAGAACCACCTTTCCTTCCGGGAGCTTTCCCCGTATCCACTCCCGACGCCGGCCTCTGCTCCTCCAGCCAGCGAGGTCTCCGACGCTGCAGCCTGTGCGTCCGACCGGGCATGACCTCGGGACGTTCGCCTCTTTGCTTTATGCTTTTTGTAATTTCCTTCAACTGTATTCGCTGCGCAATGTAATGATCACGATTTTGATGCAATTGAAAGTTTCTTCAACCACTCGTCCTTCCATTTCTGTCTTTTCCTTTCTTGAGCTCGGTACTTTTATGCTTGAGTTTGGTACGACGCTTTCTGCAATGGGACGTCAGAATTGAGTGCTGAGCGGTCTTCTTGGGTGCTTGCGATGATACTCCGTATCTTGGGCGATCCTCTATGGTATTCGCGCTGATACTCCGTATCTTAGGCGATCTTGAACAGCAGTAAGCATGGTGACATGACTATTGAGGAGAACGAGGGGATGGCTCCACGTGGTATCATCGGAACCGCTGGTTAGTACAAGGGAAGTCTAGCACGCCACGCAAGGCGTGAGAGACCTCGCCTCATAATCTCCTTTGAAGATCGGCCCCCCCTTCTTCCTATAAATAGGAGTGGTAAGCTCGCCGTGGGAGGGACGAGAGAGCTAGGATATTTGTATTTCATTCAAACAACCTGGCAGCCATGTTTGATAGATCTTTAGGGGCTTTTGACCCGGATGGAACTCCTGTGCCGGTGATGGCTTCCTCTTAGGGGGAAGGTCTGTCGCAGTCTGCGCGCTCTCTGAAGATGGTCCTCGTAGGCTACGCGCTCTCTGAACGCGGGTCTGCAGCCAGCCTTCCCTGGTGTGGCTGCATGGGAATCTTCGCAGCTATGGGTAGGTGGCGCCCCCCGCGCTCGGCGGCCTTGTTGTCATTCCGCAAGGTCCTGAACGGAGGGTAGGGCTGGAAACGCCCTAGGAGGGGGCTCTTGTTTGCAAACTTTGGTCTGACCGACCAAAGCGTATTGCAGAGCTCCTGGCACCGGATGCCTGGGGGTCCTGTTTCGTTCCAGAGGGCGGTTCTGAATCACGCCGCAGATCCTCCTTCTTGTGGGATGTCAAGACCTCGGGGTAGGATGCAACAAGCCTTTCCGCCGAAGGTCTCCGGTCGGCGGGCGGTGTTGGCGAAGAGTGGTCTCGAAGCCTGCTTTCTTTTTGGGCCTTCAGAGGGCCACGAGCCTTCCTTCGGCGTATTTTGTTCCATGTTTGTGATCCATGTAATGAAGCAATTACAATGAATAAAAAGGAAGAGTTTTGTGTTCACTCAATCCGTGTATAGTGTCTTAGTTTTGCAGCACTTGTATTTTTGTATCTCAGTGCTCGCACTGCTCTCCTTTTGAAAGCTGACCTTGGCCGAAATGGGGGGCTTTGGCCGAAGCGAACTGCCTTGGGCCGAAGTGAGTTTGGCGTGATCCCTGGCTGTGTGAGCTTGAGTTCGGCGTGATCTCGAGGGTGTTCGAGCCCAGAGTCTCGGAGATCTCGGCCGTGCGATCTTTAGGGGTGTATGAATCAGGAATTTAGGAAACGACTGAGCGTCGGAGCTCGGAGCCTTTTCCAGGGTCCGGAACCCGGAGCTTTAGGAAACGACCGAGTGTATGAACTCGAGGCCTTTTCCAGGGCGGTAGACCCAGAGTCTTTAGGAAACGACCGAGTGTATGAACTCGAGGCCTTTTCCAGGGCGGTAGACCCGGAGTCTTTAGGAAACGACCGAGTGTATGAACTCGAGGCCTTTTCCAGGGCGGTAGACCCGGAGTCTTTAGGAAACGACCGAGTGTATGAACTCGAGGCCTTTTCCAGGGCGGTAGACCCGGAGCTTTAGGAAATGACCGAGTGTATGAACTCGAGGCCTTTTCCAGGGCGGTAGACCCGGAGCTTTAGGAAATGACCGAGTGTATGAACTCGAGGCCTTTTCCAGGGTGGTAGACCCAGAGTTGTCGAAGTCTTGTAGGGAGAGACGACACAGATTGATGACAGGGCAAAAGGTGCTTTCATTGATTCTGAGACTCACTACATCTCTTAGAAATAGAATTTCTTCAGGTGGGATGCATTTTACGGTCTCGGCAGTAGCTTGCCCTCTTAAGTCTTCGAGCTTGTAGGCTGATTTTCCTGCCAGTGAGACCACCTCGAACGGGCCGTGCCTGCTCGGGGCCAGCTTCCCTTTGTTTGGTTCTGTAAGCTGGCGGGGTCTTCTTGAGAACCAGCTCTTTCACGGAGAATCTCCTTTCCTTGGCATTTTGATTGTACGCCCTGGCTAATTGCGGCTAATAGTCGATCAGACGTAGGGCGGCTGCTTCGCGGTGCTCGTCTGCCAGCTCTATTGCCAGGTTCGTCTCATTTCGGCCTTGGTCGACCAGCTCTGTTCTCAGGGTGGGAAGGCCGATTTCTAAAGGAATGTCTGCCTCCATCCCGTAGGCCAGTGAGAAAGGTGTTGCCGAGGTGGGAGACTGTTCGACCTGTCACTGCAGTCACTTCTGGCTCGCGCCCTGTGCCCCGCAGTGTCGTGCCGAGCTGGGTCGGAGCCGAATTAGGCGAGACGAACCCAATGATGAAGTCTGCCAGAATCTGGACTTTGATCGCAGTTCGGGGACGGTACTGTATATCATACTGCCCCAGTTCGACTGCCCACACTGATGACCGGCTGACAAAGCGATTGAGTGCTGCGGCCCTGTCCTTCGGGCCTTCTGTACTACTGGTTTGTGGTCGGGGTCCACATTCAGCTTGTGGCACACGACCTCGGGGTCAACCCCAGGCGTTTCACTTGGGCTCCAAGCAAAGACGTCGACGCTCTGCATCAGGAACCTTGAGAGCTCGGCTCTTTCTTCGTCGGGCAGCTGGGGTGCCGATCAGGAAGAACCTATCTGGGTCTGCCGAGTTTAGCCTGACCTCGGCCAGGTCCTCGATGCTTTTCTTCTCGGGATCTCGGCCGATTTCGTCTAGGCCTTTCTCTAATTCGGCGAGGTTGACGCGCTCTGACTCCTTCACTGCTGGGACCGCAGCCAGCATGCACTGCCTGGCCTGCTGCTGATCTCCTTCCACCGTGACCACTTCCATTTTGCCCTCCTTGTTCTCGAGGACGAACTTCAGCTTCTGGTGGAGGGAAGAAGGGACTGCTTCCAACTTGTGGAGCCACGTTCTGCCCAAGATGACGTTGTAGGGAGAAGGGGCGTCCACGACCAGGAAGTCGGCCAACACGGAGGCTCCGCCGACCCGGGTCTCCAGGGTGATCCTACCCTTGGGGCAGACTGGCGTGGCGGACAACCCTAGCTGGGATGCACGGTCCTCCGAGAGGTCTGCCTCCGAGAGGTTCATCTTCTTGAAGCAATCGTAGTAGAGGACCTCGGAAGAGCTGCCGGAGTCGACGAGGATCCTCTTCACGGTGTAGTCTCTGAGCTTCATTGTGAGGAGCAGGGGGTCGTTGTGAGGGAGCTGGATTCCCTCTAGGTCCTTATCTGAGAACGAGATAGCGGGCCGGCCATGGCGGGCTTTCTTGGACGCCGGCGCGAGCTCGGCTTTCATCACCTCCTTCCCATGCGACGCCCGCCTGGCCTCGGCGCGGGCCTGCGAGCTTCCACGAGATGAGGGAGAGGGGACTGAGGACGCCAGATGGATCACGTTGATGATCTTCTCGGACTCCTCGCTGTCCGGCTCCCGAGCCGCGCTCTGGTGAACTCGGCCCTCGCTGCCGCCGGCAGCCTCTGCCTTGACGAACTCTGGAATGTGGCCCTCGCTGGCTAGCTTCTCCAGGTACCACTTCAGAGAATTGCAGTCCTCGGTCTTGTGCCCTTTACCCTTATGGTAGGAGCAGTAAAGCTTACTTCGGCCGCCGGTGGTGGGCTCATTCTTCAAGGGCGGGGGCCACTGGAAGAACGACTTGGTCTTTATTTTGTTCAAGATCTGGTGTATCGGCTCCCTGAAGACGACATTGATGCCTCGATAGGCGTTGGCGTGAGGCCTTGGCCTCCTGGTGCCCCCAGATCTGGATGGTGTGGGCTTCGCCGAACTGGCGACCCAAGCCTGCTTGGGCTCCTGCTTCTGGAAGGGCCCCCCGCCTCCCTGCCGAGGTTGGCTGCCCTTGTGCTCGGGCCCCGGTCTTTCGTCCTCTTCCCGGGCCTGGATTTCATCTTCCTCCCGGGCGACAAAGCACTTTATCCGGGACATTAGCTCTGGCATGGACTCTGGGGGGTCTCCGACCAAGTCCTTCCGGAGGTCGTGGCTGGGGATCAGGGCGTGTTGGAAGGCGTAGATTGCTATCTCTTCCCTAGTTCCCTCGATCTGGCTGTAAACCGCCCAGAATCGTCGGGCGAACTTGGCGAGGGTCTCACCCTGCTTCATCCTCAGGGCAAGAAGGTCCCCTTCTTTCTTGGGGACGGCGCTGTAAGCTTGGAACTTCTTCAGAAAGGAGAGCTGTAGCTCCTTCCAATTCGAAATCGACTCCTCTGGGAGTGCGCAGAACCACTTCAGAGGGAGGTCACCCAAACTGGAGGAAAAGATCTTGCAGTTGAGGTGACCCTCGTTCCCCCAGATGGACATCTTCTGGGAAAAGTGACGGAGGTGAGGTGATGGATCGGACAGTCCGTCGTAGGGGACGAACCGCGGGACGGAGAACCTTTTGGGCAAGGGGGTGCGCTCGATGTCCCTCGTGAAGGGCGAGGCCCCTAGATCGGTGTGTCCACAGATATGCTTCTGGTCCCGCACGTCCAGGTTGCACTGAATAGCCAACCTGACGCGCTTGTCAAATCGCTCCTGCTCGTCGTCCTTTTCCGGAGTCTGGGCCCTTGACTTTCGCTTGGAGTGGTTCGGGCTGTGATGGCTATGGTTTCGGCCACTGCGGTTACGATGACTTCGGCTGTTGCTCGAGCCTTCGTCATGGATCTGGCTCCGCTTCTGGTCCAGATGGTTTCTGAGATCCTCCCGAGGAGGCTGGGCTGCCCTGCTGGGGGCGTCCTTCTTCTTCTCCTGAGGATTAGAGACTTGCCTCAACGAGGCAGTCTGCACTGCTCTCAGCTGCTGCTGGAGCTCGCGGATTAACCGCTCCTGCTTCACTTTGAGCTGCAACGTCTCCTCCAGCGGCAGGAGGTTGAACGCGGCACGTCTCTTCGACGGCAACGGCTTTATCTTTGCGAGGACGCTCACCCCGACGCTCGTCGCGTCGGGGTGGCGTAACCTCGTCTGCTGAGAACGAGGCCTCGAGTCCCTCTTGGAGGGGGACCTCGACGAAGAGTTGCGAGCCTAAGCGGCCCTCACCTGCAGATATGCCATGCACCGTTTGGGACCGCCCCTGAGGAGGGGCGTCCGCTGACGGTATTGGCTGGTCGAGGATTGCTCTTGAGGACTCTCCGCCTTTCCTACCTTTTGGAGGCATGATTTCTGGGAGATTGAGGTTGAGAAGGTCGGGATATTACCTTCCCACAGACGGTGCCAATTGTAGGTGCAGAAAATAATGACCCACAATAACTGGGGAGCCTTAGAAGACTTATCCAAATTGGTGATGACTGGGTACCGTCCGAAAGCCTGAAAGAGAAGAGCAAACGGTCAGAGGACCCTGGCCTGGGCGGCGCAAGGCTCTCCGATGCCAAAGTCAGTGAATGAACTAGAACAATTGAAGGAGAGGAAGAAGAGAGGCAGAGTAACAGCTTTGTGGGTTGAATTGTGCGTACCTTGCATGTGAAACGTCATTCTATTTATAGACGATTTGGAAGATATCTTGGATGATATCTTAATGTGGATCCCATGATTCGACTGGGAAGTCATGATCAACGCACACAATAATAAATGCAGTCCAATCCGGCCCACTTTGCATTTAATGCCAGTCGGATCAGCCCACATCGCATTAAATGCGCGTCATGTTGGGCCAGATCGCGTTGGGCGCCTCTGACGGTTGGGGTATCATTGGATCCGCCTTCGGGCCTCGCCCTGATGTGGCTTCAGCCGCTGGATACCGCCTTGTCAGGGATCGGGCGAAGATTGCAAACGGCTGGATGTCGCATCTGTCTCACTAGCTCGCACCCCTATTCCTCCACGTGCCTGATGACGTGGGAGATGAGGGGTGCGAGTGGAGGCTCTTTCCCGCTTCGGCTTCTGTCTCGGCATCCCTGACCGAGGTGGGGCTTTCAGCCGAGGTAGGCACCCGGGGTAGCCGAGCTCGGCGCTAGCGGCCCGGAGCTGCTTGATTTCGGCTGAGGCCTCTATCCCGGTAGCCGAGGTGAGTTTGGGGCCATGTGGATGGCACGCGGACGGCACGTGAGGACGCTTAGTCTCATCTAATGGCCGTGATTAGTGGAATACTGGGGTCCGGGAAATCTCTCCACACAGCTCTAATGGCAGTGCACAGGCAAACGGCAGCTTCAAGATCAACAAGGCATTGTAGTAGGTAGCATCAAGGAAGTGTTGGTGGGGACCCAATAACCACATTCACCAACCCTAGCACATCGGCACAGACACCCAGTTTCAGTGCATCCCTAGGGCATGTTCCACTTGAAGAAGGTGAAGGAGTGGGAGTAGGGGTTGTGGGTGTAGTTGGAGTCGTAGGGGTAGTAGGAGTTGTGGGTGCTGTGGGAGTAGTAGGAGTTGTGGGTGTAGTTGTAGTAGGGGCAGTAGGAGTTGTGGGTGTAGATGGGCTAGAGGGAGTAGTAGGAGTTGTGGGTGTTGTGGGTGTAGATGGGCTAGTGGGAGTTGTGGGAGTAGTGGGTGTCGTGGGGGGTGGTGTAGCCCTTGGAGGAGGGGGTTTTGTGGGAGTAGTAGGAGTTGTGGGTGTAGTAGTCGTAGTAGGTGTAGTAGGAGTTGTGGGTGTTGTGGGAGTAGTAGGAGTTGTGGGTGTAGATGGGCTAGTGGGAGTTGTGGGGGGTGGTGTAGCCTTTGGAGGAGGGTGCGGTCTTGCCCTTGGAGGAGGGGGTGACCCTGCCGTTCAAGGAGAAGGTGGGCAAGGGGTGCTGTAGGTTGCAGAGACAAAAGGCAAAGAACAAAATGTTAAGAGAGAGGAAAAGAGCAGCTGGGGCTGAGCTCATCGAGGCCATCTCCAAGACTCCAAAGTCCAAACCCCCTTGCACTTTTAAGGCAGTAGTAGTGGTTAGGCTTTGATATGATGGGTTTGGCAGTGAGAAGTGGTATTTATAGAGAGGAGAGATTGGTTTGCAAAGTCAGTAACCTCATTGCTAGTGCAAATAAATGAATAAAAATAGCACCCATGTGACTAAGGTGGCCATGCATTTAGCTGGCAGTATGAGTAACAGAGCTGTGTGGTGGGAATTCTTAGAATATCCGTCTCATGTTAGTATTAATTAGAACTCTATTATTCGGATTAATGAGGACCTAATGGGATTGTGATCCAAATAATCGTTTTGATTTTGTCATCGTGCCAAATAGTGGCATTGACATTGTCTGTACTGAGCCCACTCCCAACCCGAGTAATAATTAATAAATGGGTGAAGCTCGGGTTATTAGCTCATGTGTTTCCTTTGTGCCCAATCCAACCTGATCGATTGCCACATACTGCTGCAGAACACATGCACGAAAGAGGACAGAGGCGTAGTTAAATATAAATCCCTTAATATGTAAGTGTTTGAATTTGCGAAGTTACCTCCATTCGTTTTTGTTCATGTGATTCAGCAATTTCTGATCCGTTCACCAAAATGACTTGGACTGGTCTATAAGTTTTATGGGTCTGGATTGACTTTTCTACTTTGATTGATAGATGAGTTATATGGACTTGCTTGCTAAATTGCGACCTAGGGGAACCAACTCGAAGGTTTTTGTTTATTGGTAAATTCATGGGTAGGATAACACTCTATGGTCTATTGAGTTGTAATCTTTTTTAGACAAGGACTTTAAACATAGAAGACTAGAAGGACTCAAAGAAGAAAGTATGAAAGAATTAGAAAAAGAAAACTGGAAGAAAAATAGTGTTGAATTTCTAGATTAACCAAAATGGGGTCAGCTCGAGCGACCACATCATCCACTCGAGCGGACATGAGAGAATAGCCAAACGTACTGACAGAAGCTTCTTTGCGCTGAGACAGAAACTCATCTGCTCGAGCGGATAAAAGGTCTGTTTGAGCGAATAAGGTGGCAGACTCCTACGAAAATTATAAACTTCTTTCTAATTGTACCCAAATTGCTTGTTTTAATCCTAATCAACTTAGGCAACCTTAAGCACGTCCCAAGGGCTATTTAAAGGACTCAATAGCTATTTTAGAGTTACACCTCACCTCTCAAAGTTCTGAGTTAGAGATTTAATTGAAAAAAATTCTTCTCTAGAGATTTATTAAGAAGTTGTATTGCCAAGTTCTCTAGAGCCGGTCTCTTCTGCATCTTTTGTAGAAGATCATCTTCTTGCGTAGAAGATTTGAGGAGCCGAGCGCGGGATTGAGTTTGTTGCAATCAGCGGTGTGAAGTCGTTTTGAAGCGTGAAGCGACAGAAGGTAACTTCAGTCCTTAGGTAGGGGATATCTGTGGAGGAAATATGAGTTTCTTGTAATTGCGATATTCATAGTGCTTGAATATTGATCCGGTTTGGATCCATGATTTTTCACCCGGTTAGGATTTTCCACGTAAAATCTGGTGGTCTTGTGGTGTGTGCTTGTTGATTTTATTTTCGCTGCATAATTATTATTTTTACACACTTTTGAGCTGATTTATTGAGTATACCAATCTAGAGATCTCGCACCCTTAAACTTTCCTCTAACTGGATGCTTAGATAAGGATTTGATAATGTCCCTCCTGATGAAAATGGGTTGGGTATGTTTCATATTAGCTTAAATTTGTTGCCCTTCATGGTCAACTGAATTGATCCATTAACGACCCTATAAAAATAAATAAAACACATGCCCAATGCTGCATTATCACCTCTGTTGGAGGGAAATTAGAGGAACTTGTGATACAAACATGGTTCAATCAGAGGCAGTACTCGTGGCACTTGAGGCCTTTATCATTGCCCATATTCGCTTGTTTTACGAAGATGTGTGGAGTTGTTATAAATGATTCAAGATCTTAGGTGAAGTAATGGGGAATATTATTATGCGGAGTAACTGAGATGATGATAAGTGGGTATAATGAGGAAAGGAAAGATACATGTAACTATTTATTGATAATCATGATAATGATGACGACTACAACTCCCAAGTTCATTATGTGCACCACAACCTGAAGGCTAAGTGTTGCAATTCCTGACCTCTCCACCAATCAAACCAAGTTGTTACTTCAAGTTCTGGTCAACATTCTCAATCGAACTAATGGCCATTTAATTGAATCTGGTTTGCATTTCCAATCTAACTTGTTGACCAGACTTGGTCTCAACCTGTGCCAGCTCATTCTACCATGACCCACCAACTTGAACCAAAGGTTGACGTAATAATGTAGAGCGAGGGGTTGCTCAGTTGGTAGCCAAACCCGCCTCTATCCCATCCCTGGTCCCCACCCCTCCCTACTAGCGCCGGCCTTGAGATTTTTGGGGCCTAAAGCAAAAATTTGAAAGGGGGCCCCCTTATATATTGTATACAAAAATTAACTTAAAAAAATGGGTCATAAATTAATCATTACCAAAACTCAAAACATATATATAGAAAAATCAATAGTCATTACATCACTTCAAATTCATTTAAGCACTACTCATCTAGCATTTTTTGCTGCAAATGTATTAATCAAAGCTGCGTAATCAATCTTATCAACCATGATCTTCTCAATTGACAACATAGATAATCCATTCAATCTTTCCTGTGATATGGTTGACAGGAGGTAAGACTTGATCCACTTTAACTTTGAAAAACTTCTTTTCCCAAAGGCAATTGGCAGTACAACAAAAATAATTTTTTCGCGACGAAACTATTTGTCGCAAAAAATCACAAAATCGTCGCCCAATATATTATGCGACGAAACCAGTTTTGTTGCCAGTACGTCGGCTATTTGGCGCCAGTGAATAGTTTTGCCGACGATCACAAGTAATCATCGCCAAATATCAATTTTCTGCGACAACACAATATTGTCGCCAAATATCAATTTTCTGCGAGAACACAATATCGTCGCTAAATATCAACTTTCTGCGACAAAATGGATATTTTTTGTCGCCAAATATCTTTAATTCATCCATTTTTTGTTGCAAAAAAATAGATAAAAATGGTGAAAAGGAATTTGGCGACAAAATAGAGTCGTCGCTGAATTATATCTTTTACCAACAAAACTATATTGTCGCTAAATAGTGTATGAATTGCTATAAGTTATAATAGGCGACGAATTAGTTTTGTCGCGCATAGTTTTGTAGACATTAGGCGACCACCTTAATTCGTCGCCCAATATTTAACCTTGCACAAATTATCTTAGGCGACAAATTTTATACGTCGGGGATAATATACAAAGATATATTATTCTTATTAGGCGACAAATAAAATTCGTTGCTAAAAATAATAGATTTATTTATAAATTGTTATTTACCACCTCAAAAACCTCCTTTACTCCGAATATAATAACAGATGCCCATTCAACTAAAATAAAATGTACAATAAACCTTTCCATTCAATAAAAATAAAATGTACAATAAGACATGCCCATTCAATTCAGATAAAATGTACAATAAAATCTATCCATTCAACTCAAATAAAATGTACAATAAAATCTGCTCATTCAACTAAAATAAAATGTACAATAAAGTTTGCTCATTTAACTAATAAAAAATATACAAAACCTGCTCTTTTAACATATTAGGAAACATATATATGACTATTAAATCCAACCCACAAGTTTAGCCATGTCGTCATTACTAATTCAAGTAAAATGTAGCATCCAAAATAGTGTAAGTACAGTTTGAAAAACAAAAAGATCTTCAAGCAATTGGCCTCTATTACATTGATCTCCAGTCCCAATCCGTGGTACAAAACAAAAAAAAAATGTTAGGAATTAAACATGGGAATCAAAAGCACAGTAAGTGAGACAAAATAAAAGCCTGTGAAAATATTATGGGTGATTAATGTCGCTGGGTTCCATGTAGGACTGAAGAAGAAGTAATTATTTTGTATAGTTGGTGATGTACATGGTTGTGCTAGGCTTGAAAAGTGCAGTGCTGTTTTTTGTATGGCTGCTGATGTAAATGGGTTCACATTTTATCTATTCTGTTGTAACTACTGGTTATGTAATGAATGTTGGTATGTGAATGGTGCTCAGAACTTTTTGAATATAAATATAAATGATCAATGTTTTGTGCAGTTCACAATCTGGTTTTTTTCTTACGCATTTATTTTAATCACTATATGTTGGGATCACTGTATTATCAACCTTCTACAACCTATACAGTGCACAGCATTTGCATACTGACAACTATTAAATCAGGGCACTGACCAAACATGTCGATATCGACAACTTTCAGACTTACGACATATTTATAATTACAACTATTAATTTAGTATACTGATAAAACTAGTCGATAGCGACAACTCAAAGTTGTCGATATCGACAATTTTTACACTTACATCATATTTATAGTTACAACTATTAATTCAGTGCACTGATGAAACTAGTCGATAGCGACAACTCAAAGTTGTCGATATCGACAACTTTTACACTTACAGCATATTTATACTTACAACTATTAATTCAGTGCATTGATGAAACTAATCGATAGCGACAACTAAGAGATGTCAATATCAACAACTTTTACACTTACAGCATATTTATACTTACAACTATTAATTCAATGCACTGATGAAACTAGTCGATAGCGACAACTCAAAGTTGTCGATATCGACAACCTCTACATTATAAAACGTTTGGATGCTTACAACTATTAAATCAGTTAACTGATGAAACTAGTCGATAGCGACAGTTAAGAGTTGTCTATATCGACAACCTATACAGTATGAAACATTTGCATACTTACAACTATTAAATCAGTGCACTGATGAAACTAGTCGATAGCGACAACTAAGAGTTGTCTATATCGACAACCTATAGAGTATGAAACACTTGAATACTTACAACTATTAAATCACTGCACTGATGAAACTAGTCGATAGCGACAACTAAGAGTTGTCTATATCGACAACCTATACAGTATGAAACACTTGCATACTTACAACTATTAAATCAGTGCACTGATGAAACTAGTCGATAGCGACAACTAAGAGTTGTCTATATCGACAGGTTTAGGTTATTGTTATCGACATCCTACATAGTACCAAAATTTAGGGAATTGTACAGAACTTATAACACTGTGATTCCATTTATGAAAGCTGTACACAATCAAACAAACCATTCTCCATTGAATTCTTAGTAAAAGGTATAGAATGAATATGCACAAAAGGAAATTTACTGAAATATAGTCTGTTCAACAATGTATATTGCTTACAGATACAGACATCCATCATCTATAAACATGGACAGTAGTATTAAAATCTCCCAAAAAGTTCGCAACATGCATCCTCCGAGGAAAGAGAAACAAAACAAAAGGAAATATACACTTATCCCCTGTAATGACAATCAGTTACATTATATTTATAGCCCCATAGACACACAATAGACAACTGTCATCATATGAAATTACTCAAGTTAGTCAAGCCCAATCTGTTGGCATTCAAAGTCCAGCTCCGCTTGAATATCTCTACGACAATTTTGCTGCGAAAGTAGGGGATATCTTCTTGAGTGAAATTGATGTTACGGCGGCGCACACAGTGTTCCGTGAAGGCTAATGCAAAGATTCCACAATCATTTCCATTCTGCTGATAAGGGATGTCTGTCTTTACGAGCCAACTCCATAGATACGAATCCGACCACCATAAATCGCTTTACCTTTCATTCAACCATGCCACCTGCGATAGTCATTCACAACTCACTCTTAGATTAAGTCAGAAATTCATATACGTGGCATAGAAGAGTGTAACGAATCAGAACACAAATATATCAAGAGCTTTTCAACTTCTCAAAATTATAGGTGCATAACCATAAAAAGAGAGAGAACTCTTATGTAAAATATATTACATAATGAATGTCTCGTTAAACTTTGGCTTGCAGTTATGTATTATATAGACACTGGAGAGATTCATATTTACTCATTTATTTCTTTGTGTCTTAAAAGTAGATTGTCACAATCCATTTGGAGAGAAGAAGACTATGTGCAGTAGGGGCAATTGACCATAAATGGAGTATGCACAAACTTTATAAAATCCATGCAATGGGCCCAGTATGATAAGGCCAACCTGCTCATACCACATGTGCACCCCCTACCCTCCCCTCCCCCCAACCCAAAAAATCGAAATGGCACACATCCAATTCCACTCCTAACAGGATGCATCATGTAAAACACTCAATTTATTTCATTAGAGTTAAATCATGTGTTTTAACTCTTTCATGTGATAAATCCAACGGTGATTCCCACACCAATTGAATTGAAATTTTTTATGAGGTGTCTTTACACTCACTGGTGTGTGATATGAGTGGCAGCAATTCATGAATGGTGGGATAATATGTGTTTTGCATGGTCCACTCTTACAAGTGAGAGAGAACAAAACTCATACGAAAATTATATGCTCACCCTACATTACCTTATGCAATCCGCATTAGACCATACTTTCCTACACATAACCCCACTTAAATCATTGTTATACCTAACCAAAACAATGTAACATTCCGTAATCGCTGTTATTCCTTCACCATATCATTGGGTTCCAATGTGTTAGTCAAAATCCAACTCAATCCCATTTGGGTAAACACAAGCGAGAACTTTTGAATAGTTCAGATCTCTATAACATGGACTCAGAAGTAGAACTCTTAATTCAGCTAATCATACCCTGTTATAAGCACCCATAGAGAAAGAGGGTCGGAAAAACATCCTGCCATAGTTTCTAAAGTGTAGCTCAAATCACATTTTTTGTGCGGCACACTTAGGTGCCTTCACATCATATGTTATGATTGATAGCCTTGATTCAAAAGAAAAACCAAAGAAATGAGAATTTGATGGTATTGATTTATTTGTACTTAACAGGTATTTGGGCAGCTATTTTAATGGGGGGTCTGACTATTAAGCATACCAATCTAGTTTCACGGTTGTGCCCTCATTTTGGAATCCTTAAGCAACTAAATTTTCTGGTAGCTTCATTAAATCTGTAAGTAGTGGATGAATTGGATGTGTTATTGGAGATTGGTCTATGAACGTTGTTAGAATATTTTCAAGACAAGTGGAATGCTCGAATGGTATTGAAACTGAATTCTTTGCTCTTATGATTGGTTGTCATGAGTCTCATCCTAAGGACGGTTATAATTCAATAATTGAAGTTGATTGTTTCTCTGCAATTCAATGGGGGTCAAGAAATACTTTATTTCCCCCCGGCATCTGGTGGATTGAGTTGAGGAGGTTCATGATATTTTAAGTCTATTGGAGGCTACTTTTCATCATGTTCTTAGGAAGGCAAATCTTAAGACATATGCTTTGACAAAGGAGTGAGTTTTTATCACATCAAATATGTTTTTATGTCTATTCTCTTTTATTTATTTATTTTTTGTGTGTTAGCAACTTGCATTTGTCTTGTTTGAGTTAGGGAGGCATCATTTCCTTAAACGAGAAAGAGGGTGTACAAATCCCACACCACAAATGAACAAGTAGTAACTTATAAGATTTGTCAAAAGTTGCATTTTCTAAAATTCTCACAACAACCTTCATCCACCAATAGTTTTGTGCCAGATTGCACCCACCACCTACAGTGTGGCCATTGTGCAATCCAAAAGCCTCTTCATTGACACACATAAATGCCACATTCTGAGGCTAAAATAGAGGACATAAACGACCTGGGCATATATTCCTGCAATATATAAGTTGTCTGCGACACCTCATTGGCTTACGATCCACATGGTTTGACCCACCACTCCAAATTCTATATTCCCAACTTTCTACTTAATCTTAAGAGAAAAGTATGGATGGTTCCAGGTATCTGAATTGAGCCGATGAAGAAAATTAGAGGGAGACATAACATGGAAAATGATTGGAGTTTTATGCATTACTTGCAATATTATAATGTAGTGATGGTTAAGGATAGAGGGGAACAACAGAATGTATAGGTCTGGTAACAGAAATATAATAACCAAAAGCAGCATTACATGGACTATTTAATCTCTCTCTAAATCATTTTTAATGAACAATCTGTACATAGAATTCTTAATCTCTCTTTCTATGTATGTAAATGTATAACCGACCCAAAATATCTCTATGCCAGTAGAGGTGTGAAACCAAGATCTAGTAATGCCAATAAAGGTGTGAAACCCATCTTCCACAAAACTCATGTGTCAACGTGGTAACAATGCAACCCATTTTTTCCTCAAAAAACCTAATCAACAAACCTAATCAGACAAAATAACTCTGATTTCGTTTAATGTAGGGATTCGGTTTCATGTTTAAGAATTATGAGGAAATAAGCAACTCGCATTCTAGATCCAATGAAAATCACCGAAAGCTCTATTTGAACCCTAATAAAAACAAGACAAAACGAGTATAATACATATCTCCATGTGCTTGGAAACAATGTATAAGCTTTGAAAGATGGTGCCAAATGATGCTTGGGACCACAGCCTGGGACCAACGAAAGGGAGAGGTGTCGACAGGCACTGTCGAAGAGGATAAGGGAAAAAGGAAGAAGAAGAAATGGGGAAGAAAGGGTCTCTTGCGGTTTTAGTATAAACGCACCAATTGTCGATATCGACAACTTCAATATGCATATATAAAAAAACCAGAAGGGGCCCCACCTCTAAACACCTACTGGGTGGGTTTCCAGGTCATGGCTCACTTAAGGGATTTATCCAGTAGTTTCCAAAATTAAAAAAAAAATGAAATTATTTTTGCCGACGAAAAAAAACACTTGGGCAAAAATAAAAAGAAAAATAAAAAAATTAAAATACTTTTGCCGACGAAATAAAAACGTCGGCAAAAGAAAAAAGAAAAAATAAAAAAAATGAAATTATTTTTGCCGACGAAAAAAAAACATCGGCAAAAATAAAAAAATTAAAATTATATTGACGACGAAAAAAAAAACGTCGGCAAAAGGAAAAATAAAAATTAAAAAAATGAAATTATTTTGCCGACGAAAAAAAAATGTCGGCAAAAGTAAATAAGAAAAATAAAAAAAAAATAAATTATTTTGCCAAAGGAAAAAAACGTCGGCAAAAGTCAAATATTCGTCGGTAAAAATATAATTTTTGCCGACAAAAAATAATTTCGTCGAGAAAATATTTTGCTGACGACTTTTTACCGACGTCTAGGCGGCGAAAAAATTTTTGTCGGTAAATACTTTTACCGACGAAAACGTAACTTTTGGCGACGAAAATTTTCGTCACCAAAAGTGCAAGTTCTTGTAGTATATGTTCAGATTGTAGTTTGCAAAGACCCCATATTTCATGTTCTACTAGTAGATGCATATCTTAGGATGATGGGTTTGATCTGGTGGGTCCTATGTAGACATGGTAAGATGGGTATTATCTTCCATCTCACAAGTTCCACATAGATGGGTATAAGGCCGGTCCTATACATATGGACACTTGAATAGAACCATATTTTGAGTTGTCTATTTTAATTGTTGTTATACGAATAATCCCGAGGAGTAGCTCAGTTGGCTTAGAAACACGGTTTGCTCCCGGAGGTTGATGGTTCGAATCTGCGCTACCACACTTAGGCCATAGGGGATTTACCCGGCTCCCTCTTGCTCCAAAGGGATTGATTAGTCCGATCCAAAGGGCTGGGACACCCTTTGATATAAAAAATATATTGTTATACGAATGTCATCTTTGTTATTCGTCATAAAATTGAAGGGCCCGTTTGGCACTTTACTAATTTAGTAAAAGTCAAGTAAAACCTCCATTTTTCATACAATGGGTCACATCAAAAGTACACTTTTTCAAAATTCCCTCCTTTTTTTTTAAAAAAAGTAAAAAAACAATCTCCTTTCCCCACTAAAAGACAAAAAAAAAACTCGACTTTTCTATACAAAAAGTAAAAAAGATTCCATACTCACTACACCGAAAATGAAAAATTAGAACGGATTATACCGTTCCTAATCCGTGTGTTCCTAATCCGTTCACCCGTTCCAATTTTCTATTTTTGGAACGGATTAATGGATTAGGAACGGTTTAGGAACGGATGAACGGATTAGGAACACACGAATTATGAACGGTAATCCGTTCTAATTTTCCGTTTTCGGTGTAGTGACTAAACAACTAAAAATAGAATATCATCATAACCCACTTATATTTTATTCTCTCTTGATTTAATGCTTTACTTTATCTTTATTTTACGGTAAAATGATGAAGGGAAACATCAGTCCATAACCATCTTTTGACACTATAGTAAACGTAGTGGTTCATCTAATAACATGCAACGGACAGTAGAGACTACTGTCGTATGCTAATATTACATCCAAATCCCTGACATTCTTTTTAAACTTGTAGAACATTACAGAAATTCAAGGCATATTCCATACTAAACTAAACCATCAGCTTCTTTCACCATCCCAACAATACATTAATATCCCAACAACAGTACGTAATGAATCACATTCAACAACTCCAACCCTCTACTCCACATATAATACACATGAGAATTCTATCCTCAGGTGCTTATTCATCATAACCCAAAGAAAGCACGCGGTAGACATTACTATAACAAATACTAGTACAAGCTAAAGATGGTTGAGATGGATTGAGCTTTGAACGGTGTGTGTACGCACCTAAGAGCACTGGAACCCCCTTGGGACTCCTCTCCCACACACATTCAAGAGCAAGCTAAGGGAGAGTGGGATGTTGATGTTAATGCCCAGGATATTGGCTCTAATGGCAGTGCACAGGCAAACGGCAGCTTCAAGATCAACAAGGCCTTGTAGTAGAGAGCAGCAAGGAAGTGTGGGTGGGGACCCAACAACCACATTCACCAACCCTAGCACATTGGCACATATACCCAATTTCAGTGTATCCCTAGGGCATGTACCACTTGAAGAAGGAGGTGCAGGTGTAATAGGAGTACCGGGGGTTGTGGGTGTAATAGGAGTACCGGGGGGTGTGGGTGTAGTTGGAGCAGGATTTGTGGGTGTTGTGGGAGTATTGGGAGTTGTGGGAGTTTTAGGGGAGGGTCTACCCCTTGGAGGAGGGAGTGGTATAACCCTTGGAGGAGGGGATGTCCTAGCTCTTGGAGGAGGTGGACAAGGGGTGCTATGGCTTGCAGATACTAAGGCAAAGAAGACAAGGTTAAGAGAGAGGAAAAGAACAGCTGAGGCTGAGCTCATTGAGGCCATCTCCAAGACTCCAAACCCTCTTGCACTTAAGGCAGCAGTAGTGGTTAATTAGGCCTTGTGATGCTGGGTTTGGCAGTGGGAAGTGGTATTTATAGTGTAGAGAGACTGGTATACAAAGTCAATAACCTCATTGCTAGGGAAACTAAAGGAATAAAAATAGCACCCATGTCAGTATGTGACTTGAGGTGGCCATGCATTTTAGCTGGCAGTATGAGACTATAGTTGTGTGGTGGGGCTTCTTAGATCATTCATCACATTGGTTAATATCTTAAAACTCTATTATTATGATTTATGAAGACATATGGGATTGTGATCCAAATAGTCGTTTTGATTTTGTGATCGTGCCCAATAGTGGAATTGGCATCGACTGTAGAGAGCCCAATGCCAATAGATTTGATACAAATAACTTCTTCAATGGAGACCAACCTTTGATTGAAATCACTCAAATAAGGACCTGCAATGGAAGTGTAGTTAACTGGTAAACCAATAAGGTATTTTTTTTCTCGTGATTTGCTCGCTTTAGTTTTTAATCTATTTAATTAGTCCACACATGATAAATCTGATGGTGGAATCAATTCTAATTAGTTTGAATTTCAGTTAGCAACTTATTTTTAGTTAATGGACATTAAAATCCTTCCCTTTACTGGTCTATCTAGGTTTTAGGTCCTTGCTGACAGGGAAGGCCCCTACCCCACTAGGGAAGGAAGCAACATATAAATAAATAAATGAAGATTTTCTGATTATTTTTTGAAATTATTATTTATTTCTTGGAAAAAAAATGGTTGAACAAAACAAAATATTGGACAATATATACAGGTTTTGGCTTTGCCTGATGTGTCAGGGACCATATTTTAAAACAATGAGTCAATCTTAGTTTTGGCCTAACTATCAATACAATCAGATTGATGCCTAACTATCATTGCAATCAGAGTGATTCCCATCCACAATATTCTTTATTCTTTAAATCCACCTTATTCTGTAACATTTAACAATTCAAATGGTAGAATTTGATCCAATACTGATGTAAAAATGTGTGCCTAGCTCATTGGGAGCGGGCAGATACTATGATATGAACCCCTGATGTGACTACGCCACAACAAGTTCTGCAAGAAAGGGGCCATGTAGCATGATTGTGGGGCCCTGTGAAGGGATCCTCCAGATCCCAAAAAACTCCAAATGCTCCATTGATCTCTTCCAAACAAAACCTTTCCTTTTATGAAGAAGCAAACGTCTTTTCTTCCTTCTGTCGTGGGTTGAATTATTTATGATGCTTCTTCTAAAGGAGTAGGGAGAAGAGAAACTATTAGAGCCCGTGATTTTGTAGTTTGGTGGTGGTGGGCCGGTCCCGAATATTTAACTTCTTTTTTCTTGTTTCCTAGCATCTCTTAGCACAAGCAATGCTGAAAATCCATGCATTAGTTTGGACTCACTGTTCAAGATAAGAAGAAACGAAAGTGATCTGATTCACATGAGCTGGACAATTTCCCTTTTTCCTTCTTTTTTTTTAATTGGCAAGTGAATGAGAAATTGTGCAGAATTTTAACTTGCATGAGTCTCTTATAAAGGTGATGTGGGATTTTCAATCTCCTTCGTAAAAAAAGCAAAGCACCATGAATTAAAGGCAGGGGATTGAAAACTCTGCAGGTAGCCTTGTAGGACTCCCAATGAGAAAATCCTCCAAGAAATTCCATTATGTGAATAATAAATTCTATGATGCTCGGACATGGCAAAGACATGCAATTGAATTAGTAATGACACCGATTTTTTTATTTATATAAATAAATTATTGAATGTGATATACTTTGTCTATTTTAAGTTCAGTCACAGAAATCATCATTACAGAAAAAATCCCTCATAGGTCTTTTTTTTATTTTTTAATAAAAAAGCATCCCACTTGTAATGCGACAAAATAAAATATTTTTGATGAAATTAAGGGTTAATTGATATGATTACTAGAATTAAGGGATTGAGGTTAATTGATATGATTACTAGAATTAAGGGATTGATATATTCAACATCCCAAATTATAGTATATCTCCTATAATTCTGTATAGAGATTATTTCATTCCTTGTAAAGCTCCTGTATGTATTCTATATATTGTAACACTACTGTGAATGAGAATAATAAGAAATTATTCCTCAATTGTGTTATTTGATATGGTATCGGAGCCTTCTTCAATCTCCTCTTCTTTATCCTAGGAATTGAAGTCTGGTCCTGTGTTCACAATTGTTTTTTTTTTTGTTCATATCATTCCGCTACTACTCTTTCCAGTATGTCTGCGTATAAAGAAGGTGGTGCTTCTCCAAAGAAGATCGAATCTTCTTCTACACTTGTTGGATTCCAGATGCAGGAAACCTACTCCTTGATAACTCCAGAACGGCTTGATGTTACAAATTATATGGAGTGGTCTTTGAATGCCCAAAATAAGATCCGTGGACGAAAACGTTGGGGCTTTATCTCGGGTACGAAGGCTGCACCAAAAGATGTTAACTCAGAAGACTATGAAGCGTGGGAGGATGATATTTGCCTAGTTAAATCATGGCTTCTTGACGCAATGACTAAGGAAATCAGATCTCTCTTTCTTCGATTGACTACGGCAAAGGAGATATGGGAGGCCGTAAAACAGACATATTCGGTTGATCAGGATGCATCAAGAGTCTATCAATTACATTGCGAGCAAATCTCTGTCCGCCAAAATGGAGGCTCTATTATCTCTTATTTTGGTAAACTACAGAAAATTTGGCAGGAATTCGATGATATTGATGACTGTGTTATGGAGTGTACTGGTGATATTGCAAAATATACAACCAAGGTCAATTGCCAACGTGTGTATACTTTTTTGGCTGGTCTTGATTCTCAGTTAGATGGAGTTTGGGGTCGTGTACTTGCAACTAAACCTCTTCCCAATATACAAACGGCTTACGCTATGGTGTGTGAGGAAGCTAATCGTCAAGATGTTATGTTGGGCGAGAAGATTGGAGAAGGGGCTGCAGTGATCTCTCGAAAATCATCTACATCAAAGAAGGATAGGAAGTGCAATCACTGCGGTGGTACTGGTCATATTGCTGATACATGCTTTCGACTCCATGGATATCCGGATTAGCATCCTAAGGGAAAGAAAATCTCACAAATATCTTCCACTGCAAAGGAAGAGGACACAAATTCAAGAGGAAATCTAGTTGACGCTTCAGGATTCACTGCTAAGTCAGGTATGTCTTTTACTAGAAATAGTGATTGGATAATTGACTCCGGTGCAACAGAGCATATGACTTGTGACTAGAAAAAATTTTCTCACTTATCCCAAAAGTGTCAAAAAACCACCATCACCAATGCTAATGGTGTATCATCTCCCGTTCTAGGAGCTGGTACAGTTCCTTTATCTCCATCTTTAACCCCCAAAGATGTGTTGTTTGTGCCCTCATTGAATTGCAGTCTTCTTTCTATTTATCAATTCACTAAAACTCACAATTGTGTTGCTATATTTTTTCCCACTCACTGTGTTTTTCAGCACATCCATACCAAGGAGAAGATTGGCAGTGGTAGACAGGTTGGCGGATTGTACTATCTGGAGGAAGGGTTCCAATTCTCCAACAGAGAAGGGCAAGTCCACTTAGTGAAGGAAGATTTGGTGAATAAAAAAAAGAGAGGAAATTTGGTTATGGCATAAGAGATTAGGAAATCCCTCTTTTAGTTACCTTAAGAGGTTATTTCCCTCTTTGTTTAGTGGCTGTACTTTTGAGGATTTTATTTGTGAAACTTGTACGATGGCAAAAAGTCACCGCGCTAATTTTTCTTTGAGTGATAATAAAACAACTTTCCCTTTTTCATTAGTTCATTCAGATGTTTAGGGACCGGCACCCATTTCTACTTCTAATGGGATGAGGTGGTCTGTAACTTTTGTTGATGATTGCACTCGGATGACTTGGGTTTATCAACTGAAACAAAAGAGTGATGTTTGCTCAGTCTTCCAATTATTTCATCAAATGGTGACTACTCAGTTTGGCATTCCAATAAAAGTTCTTCGTTCGGATAATGGGGGGGAATACTTCAAGCAAGAATTGACAATATTCATGCACTCGGTAGGGATTATCCACCAAACAACATGTTCCTATTCTCCTCAACAAAATGGTGTTGCAGAACGAAAAAATAGACAGTTGCTGGAGGTCACTCGGTCTCTTTTGATTGGGGGACATGTTCCCTCTTACTTGTGGGGTGAAGCATTGTATTCGGCAGTGTACTTGATAAATCGTACACCATCAAGTGTCCTTAATTTTCGAAGACCATTGGATGCTTTATCTAATCATTGCACACTGCCACCCGTGGTACATTTAGCTCCACAAATTTTTGGCAGTGTGGTGTATGTCCATTTACATCCACATCAAAGAACTAAGCTTGAGTCTCGTGCTTTGAAGTGTGTTTTTGTGGGTTATGGAATCAATAAAAAAGATTACAAATGCTTTGATCCATCTTCAAGGAGATTTTATGTTTCCATGGATGTTGTTTTTCATGAAAACGAGCTCTTTTACCAGCCACAAAATGTTGATCTATCACTTCAGGGGGATAAAAAAGAAGTGATTAATCATGAGGAACTCCATGCTTTCTTTCCTATCAGCCGAGCACTCGAGGACGATGAAACTATAGTTATGGACCAACTTCAAGCAACAAGAAGTGAGACCATCACCAGTCAACTGGAAGAAGAAGACAGAACCCCACTTGAAGAATATGATTCGAGCTCGATCTCACTTCATGATAGTACAATCTTGCCTCAAGGTTCTACACAACCATTGTCACTGCCTCAATCTTCTTCTCCAAAAAAGACCTCAAAGGTACACACTCATCCTCATTCTACTGTTCTTAATGATGCTAATCTTGAACCCCAAGCTAATCTTAACCTCAATTGTCTCAATCTCGCTTTCCAGTCCGATCTAACCGTGGTATACCACCCACTGTGTATGAACCTGATCCTAAATCAAAAGCTAGATATCCCATTAGTAATCATGTGTCTTCCAAAAAATTGTCCAAGTCATATACTTCTTATGTACTGCAGTTATCGTCTGTCTCGATTCCTAGTAAAATGTAGGAAGCTTTAGCAGATGCTAGATGGACTCAAGCCATGGCAGAAGAAATGGCAGCGCTTAAAACGAATTCCACTTGGGAGCTTGTGCCTCTACCAAAAGGTAAAAGGACTGTGGGATGTCAATGGGTGTTTACAATCAAGCATAATGCAGATGGTACTATTGAAAGGTACAAAGCTCGGTTGGTCGCAAAAGGGTATACACAATCATATGGGATTGACTATCAAGACACTTTTGCACCTGTTGCCAGGCTTTATACAGTAAGAGTGCTCTTATCTTTGGCAGCTGATCGAGATTGGCCGCTTCTCCAATTTGACGTAAAAAATGCATTTTTACATGGAGATCTTGTAGAAGAAGTATATATGGATCCTCCTCCAGGCGTAAAGGAATACTCAAATACTACTATGGTGTGCAAACTAAAGAAGGCATTTTATGGGTTAAAGCAATCTCCAAGGGCGTGGTTCGGTAGATTCACCGAGTCTATGAAGAGCTTTGGCTATAAACAAAGGAACTCAGATCACACATTATTCCTGAAGCACAAGAAGGGTAAAATTACTGCTTTGATTATCTATGTGGATGATATGGTAGTAACAGGTGATGACCAAGATGAAATTGAGAGCTTACAACAACGCTTGGCTTCGGAGTTTGAAATGAAATAACTTGGTGACTTGAAATATTTTCTTTGTATTGAGGTAGCCTGATCAAAGAATGGTATCTTCTTATCTCAGCGTAAATACATCCTTGATTTGTTAGATGAAATAGGCACACTCGGATGTAAGCCTGCAAGTACCCCTATAGAGCAAAATCATAAGTTGTTCTATTGTTCAGATGCAACTCCTACTAATAAGGGAAGATACCAGAGACTTGTGGGAAAATTGATTTATTTGTCTCACACTAGGCCAGATATTGCTTATACAGTGTCGGTAGTGAGCCAGTTTATGCATGATCCACGTAAATCTCACATGGATGCAGTAGATCGTATATTAAGATATTTGAAGTCAGCTCCAGGTAAAGGGATAATTTTCACCAACATAATCATATGAAAGTAGAAGGTTATACCGATGCAGATTGGGCTGGTTCAGTTGATGACAGAAGATCTACTTCAGGATACTTTACATTTATGGGAGGAAACCTTGTGACCTGGAGGAGTAAAAAGCAACCTGTTGTAGCAAGGTCAAGTGCAGAAGCAGAGTATAGAGGCATGGCATTTGGAGTGTGTGAGTTACTATGGTTGAGAAACTTACTAAAGGATTTGAGGGCCGGCTCTAAAGAAGCAATGAAGTTGTATTGTGATAATACTTCAACTATAGATATTGCTCATAATCCAGTCCAACATGATCAGACAAAACATGTTGAAATTGATAGACATTTCATTAAGGAAAAAATTGATGCTGGGATCATTACATTCCCGTTTGTGAAGTCGGAAGAACAGCTAGCCGATGTTCTTACCAAAGCCGTGGCCAGCAATGTTTTTGATGATTCTTTATGCAAGTTAGGCATGTGCGATATCCATGCACCAACTTGAGGAGGGGTGATGAAATTAAGGGTTACTTGATATGATTACTAGAATTAAGGGATTGAGGTTAATTGATATGATTACAAGAATTAAGGGATTGATATATTCAACATCCCAAATTATAGTATATCTCCTATAATTCTGTATAGAGATTATTTCATTCCCAGATTATTTGATAATTTTTTTACATTTTCCATTTAAAATTTTGAATTTAGTTTCATTTTCCAAATAATTTGCTTGACATATGCTGTCATGGAAGGAATATGGTACTTTGTTGGTTCCATAACTTTGATGATATGTTTCTAGAATGCGTGACTTGGTGTAGCACCTTGTCATACAAAAGAAAGTTTGATCGGTTATTCAAACAGTAACAGTGAGCCTTATTGGATGTGTCTGGCCTTTCAATCAAATGGCAATGTTTTTCAACCCTCCATTGCCTTCATTTTTACTATCCACCTTCATTTCTTTTTTTCATCGGATGGCTAGTAGTATTTTGAACACCTTGTTTCAACATAAAACAAAAACTCACTTCTTCCCTTTTCCCACTGTATCACGGATGGTGTGTGTTTGTTTAGTGCCTCCACTTTTAGGAACAGTTGATGCAATAAAGCTTTCTCCATCCGACTGGAAGAACTGCCTCTATTGTTCAAAGGTAAATACACCTTACTTTTGACCTAAATTAGATAAATTCGTCATAAATGGCAACCACTTTGCTTTATACTTGTCCATCTGATCAATATTTTATTAAATTAAATGAATTTGCAAATGAGAAGATCACAAATTAATGATAATTTTGGTAAAGGGATTTGAGAATTGAAGAGAATGCAATTACTTGTTACGGCGAAAAATCGGAAGAATATGAAAATCAGATAGACTCATCTTCAATCTCCAAATTAATCTTTGTTTAGTGAAAATGGTAAAAGAGAAGGTCCACATTTTTGTTTAGAGCAAAAGGTAAAAGACAAAAGGATGGTGTTAGAACTTCCTTTGGGCTTTTGTTTTTTTTTTTTTTTTTGTTATACCATAGCCAAAGGGGCTGGGTCCCATAAAAGCATCCGCATTATGCGGGGATGTGGCAATTGTACACATGGGAAGAGGTTTTTTTTTTGTATAAAATGGGTAATTTTATAAAGAGAAAGCAAAGGAAATACAAAGGCTCATGGAGCCCCAGAGGAAGGAGATTACAGAGGCAGGAACCAAAGAAGAGCCAGGGAGGAGGTTAGTGATCATCTTGAGCAATTTTGAAACAAAAGAAGAGTGAACTGAGCTGGTGGCTGCAGAATGGTTTGGAGATCTTCTTCAAGGAAAAGCAGAGATTATCCTGCAGTTGGGAGATAATCTTGTTGAGAGGAGGATGCTGATCTTCAAAAATTGCAGTATTCCTGGCCAGCCATAAGGCATATAGAACAGAGAGGAAAACCGATGCCATGAATTGCCTGCCAGCCTTGTCATTACCTCTGGAAAGGGCTTGCCAAATGGATGATGCGTGATTGGGTAGGGGAAGCTGGATGCTTGCACAGCGGAAAAGCCAACGCCAGATGGAAGTGGCTAGGACGCAGTAGAAGAAGAGGTGGCTGATCGATTCTTCACTGTTGAAGCAGAGACTGCATCTGGAAGCTAAGTAGAAACCAAGGCGTTGAAGGTGATTATCAGTTGGGATTCGATTGAGCATCAGGCGCCACCCAAAGCAACTGACCTTGGGTAGAGAATTACCATTCCAGATGAAGCTGGGCCATTGGAGATCATTCCCCCTAGCTCTGATGGTGTTCCAAGCTAGATTGAGAGAGAGCATACCGTCTGTTGCCTCTTTCCAGAAGAGGTGATCGCTGGCAGAAGGATTGAGAGAGAGAAGAGCTGTGGCAGATGCAAGCTGGTCTTGGACAGCAGTGGGAAAGTTCAATGGAATATGCCAAGAGCCTGATTGGAAGATGGAGGCCAGACGCTGATCCGGAGGGAAATTCAAGTTAGGAAAAGCTGCAGAGAGAGGTTTGTCTCCATTCCAAGTATCATGCCAAAGGTTAATCTCTTGACCATTGCCAATGCACCAGGCACTTCCTTGATGAATGAAGTGAGCAAGGCGGCGGATTCTCTTCCAAATACAAGAGCCATAAGTAGTGTTAGTTTGATCCCAGATGTTTTTGTTTCTGAAGTAGCGATTCTTGAACCAAGTAGACCAGATCGAGCTCACAGTTGAGGCCTGCCAGCCAAGCTTGATTAAAGAAGCTTTATTAACATCTTGAATCCTTCTAATGCCAAGGCCACCTTCCATCTTCGGAAGGGTAACTTGAGACCACTTCACATAGTTAATCTTTGTGGTAGAAGCATTGCCTGACCAAAGGAAGTGTCTCATCTGACGCTCGATAGCTTTGCAAATTGAGATTGGAAGAGGAAGGATGGCAGCTGAGTGTATGGGAATAGAGGAGAGCACATGTTTGATGAGGATTAGACGACCTGCAAAAGAGAGGGTTTTAGCTTTCCAAGCTGACAGCCGAGCATTAACAGAGTCCAGAAGAGGGAGGAAGTGAGCTCTCTTTGGGAAACCAAACACAATGGGGAAACCAAGATACTTTAGTTGAGCCATGGTTGCCTGTATTCCAAGGATGGAACAGATCCTATCCTTTCTTCTGATGCTGCATTTGCCAATGAATAGCTGGCTCTTAAGGAGATTAAAGTGTTGGCCAGAAGATGATTGGTATAATTCTAGTAGGTCTTGCAGGGCGAGAACACCAGAAGTGGCTCCCTTCATGAGGATGATGATGTCATCAGCATATAACAGGTGGCAAGGTGTGGAGGGGACAGTGGAAAGGGGAAGGATAATACCTTGAGAATAAAGGTTATGGAGGTGGAGGCTAAGGATTTCTTCTGCTATAGTAAACAAGTAGGGAGATAGGGGATCGCCTTGCCTTAGACCACAAGAGGAGCTGAAGAAGCCATGGGGGGATCGGTTGATGAGGACAGAGCATTTAGTAGTGCAAACGCACTCTTTCATTAGGGATATCCAATCTTCAGAGAATTTGAAAAATCTGAGGGCTGAGAAAAGGAAGGTCCAATTGAGTTTGTCAAAGGCTTTGGAGATGTCTAACTTGAGGCAGAGAGATCCTTTGCTGAGCTTGGATTTTAGCTTTTGGAAGAGCTCAAAGACCAGAGCTGAATGATGGTGGATGGATCGGCCTTTAATGAAAGCTGCCTGGTTAGTGGAGATTAGATTTGGAAGGACAGTGGTGAGTCTAGAAGTAAGGACTTTGGAGATAATCTTGTAGGAGAAGTTCAGCAAGCTGATAGGCCTGAAATCAGCAAAGGTAGCAGGGGATTTAGATTTTGGGATGAGGGCAAGAAAGAAAGTATTGGAGGCTTTCAGGATTTTTTTGGTCTGGAAAAAGTGTTGCACTGCCTTGATAACTGTCTGGCCTATGATTCCCCAAGCTGACGTGTAGAAAGCTCCGTTGAAGCCATCAGGCCCTGGAGAACTATTCTTCTTGAGAGCAAAAACAGCTGCTTTGATCTCGGATTCATCTGGAATAGAAGTGAGCATGTAGTTGTCTAGATCAGAGACCTTATGGCTGTCAGTCTGGAATAAGATGTGGTGGAGCTGACCATCAAGGGGTTTGTAGAGATTGGAGAAGTAATCCACAGCTTGAGCTTGGATGATGAGAGGGTCTTCTGTAAACTTGCCATCGACTGAGATGTGATTGATACTGTTGAAGTAACTCCTTGTTTTTGCAGCTTGGTGGAAGAACTTAGTGTTCATATCACCCTCCTTTAACCATTTAATTCTGGACCTCTGTTTCCAGTGTATCTCCTGGGCTTTGAGGGCTTCATGGAGACCAAGCTTGGCTGTGATGAGGTCGTTCCAAAGGGAATCCGAGGGAGAAGAGTCGAAGCTCTGCTGACATCTCAAAACAGAGGCCTCTGCCGCCAGGATGTTGCTGTGGACTTGCCCATAAGTAGACTTGCTCCAAAGTTTTAATGCTTGCTTAAGAGCCTTGAGCTTCTGGGCAAGAATGAATTGAGGGTTCCCAACCACGGGAGCATTCCAGCTGGAAGCAACAACCTGAAGGAAGGAAGGGTGGAGGAGCCACTTGTTTTCGAACTTGAAGGGAGCTTTGATGGCAGGGGGAAGGCTGGTGTGTTTAAGAATGAGGGGACTGTGGTCAGATGAAAGTCTTGGTAGGTGAAGAATTAAGGGATCAGGGTAGCTAGCCAACCAATGGGTGTTCACCAGAGCTCTATCTAGCCTGGCAGCAACATAGGAGAGGCCTTTTCTATTATTGGACCAAGTGAATTTACTCCCAGAGAAGAGAATGTCTGATAGGCCAGCCTGCATGACAGCCGTTTGGAAATCTTTGAGAGAGGAGGGGGTGGACTGACGAAGACTGAGCTTCTCATGATGAGCAAGGGTTGCATTAAAGTCCCCAAGGACACACCAGGGCTGATTGATAATAGAGGTGTCAATGAGGACTCGCCAGAGATCTTTCCTGATGGTATGGTTTGTGGATCCGTAAACTCCAGTGATTAGGGAGGAAAGGCCAGAGGCTGGATTGGAAAGAAGCATAGTGAGATGTTGGGAGGAGGCATTGAAGACTGAGGTGGCAAGAGGATGGGAAGATTTAGAGAAGCACCAGAGGTTTGGGGAAGTTGAAGTTGGGAGATTAGAATGGAAGGTGTCAAAGCCAAAGGTGGAGAGGCCAAGGGATTGGGTGGAGGAGAAGGTGGTCATTGGTTCAGAGATGAATATCAAGTCTGGATGATGATGGCGGACCAGGTTTGCCAGGGCTCTTTTGGTAGGAGTGTTGGCAATACCCCTACAGTTCCAGTAAAGGGCCGTTAACATGGGGAAAGGAAGGGGGAGGTGCGTTTGCTTTTAGACCTCCTGGTAATAGGGCCAGTGCCTGAAGCTGGGCATTTGATCTTGGTTTTGCCTCTTGGGTGATTTGTGGGAGGGCCTGCAGGTGAGCTAGCCAGTGTATTATCCGGAGGGAATTCAGTTGGCTGGCCTAATGATGAGTTTTGGGCCTGCTCAAAGCCAGGGGGGGGGCCTGAGGGGGAGTTACCTTCAGTGAAAGCCTCAAGATTTCTTCCATACAGGTTTGGGTTGAAGGGTGGGTCCAGGAGAGAGCAATTGTCCAGAGTGGAGAAGGGATTTGAGGTGTCAATGGGTGGAGTTGGGATTTGCTCAAGGATAACAGAGACTACATCGCAGGGCTGATCATTGAAAGAGGGAGAGATAGCAGGAAGTTTGGAAGAGTTAAGAGAAGTCTTGGCTTTAGCAGTCTTGGCTTTAGAAAGCCCAGGTGGGTTAATGTTAGGCTGGAGAATTAAGGAGTTGTGGAGAGCCTGAGGCTGAATAGGTGAAAGCTGGGAAGAAGAGAAGGTAGAAGTGGCTAAGGTAGAGGAGGTAGCTGGGCATGAGGGAGGAGAGGGGGAGGCCAAAAGGGGGGGGTTGAGTGGGGTATGGTTTAGAGATAGGGCAGATGATAGAGGGGGAGTTAGAGCGGTTGAAAGAGGGGGTGCCAGAGTTACATTGCCAGGGATTTGGTGATTTGTAAATTGGAGGGGGTGAGACACATCCAGGGGAAGGTTGGGTTGGTTCGGACTAGGGGGGAGAGAGGGAGGGAGGGTTTGAGTGGCCTGAGGAGTAGGAACAGGTACAGAAGGTGAGGAATCTGGGCTAACAGTGACTAGAGGAGGTTTGCCAGGTTGGTTAGCAGTAGGACAGGAGTGATGGTAGTGACCAGATTGGTAGCAAACAGAGCAGGGGAGGTTTTCAAAGGAAACTAAGATTTCTATCTCTCTTTCTCCTTGCAGGTCCACAAGGATGGATTGAGGTTTAGGTTTGGATAGATCGACATTAACCAGGACCCTTGCAAAGGTAAGAATCCTCTGAGCAGAAGTAATGTCGTCTAGCTTGATAGGTTGGCCAATGGAGTTAGCTAGGGAGAAGATGATGTGCTGGCTCCAGCAATGGTAAGGGAGCCCTGTGAATCTAACCCACACTGGAGCAATAGAGGGCCAAACCGATTCATCTTGCCCAGGGGACCAAGGAAGGAAGAACAGTTTTCTCCTATCTAGAGAAAGAGGGGAAAGGCCTAGGATGAGGGCTTTGTCTTCAGGGGAGTTGAAACGGAAGATGAAGTTGCCTTTGGAGGTAAGGGAGACCAGACAAGGTCTAGAGAGGGCCCAGAGCTTGGCCTTCTCTTCAACCCACTCAAGGGAAGGCCTTTTCCCAGCAAATTTCCCAATGACTGCAAAGGAGAAAGATTCTTTGCTAGAGGAGAGCATGGACTGGGGGATGGTTAAGGCCGGTCTTCCATTTTTCCAGGTTGAAGGGGGGTAGATAGTAGAATGGTAGAGAGGATTGGTGGCTGCAAAAAGGTTAGCAAAAGAAGTGGGAAACTGGGTGAGTGGTTGCTGGGTAGGGGCTAAACCAGGCAGAGAAGGAAAGACAGGTGGTTTTGGGAGCTGATCCGCTGGCTGACCCGCTGACTGGCTGGGAAGAGGTGGAAAGTTCCAAGAGGGATTGGGATCTGGAGGAGGGACAGCCCAGGGGGACAAATCTTGGAGAGGGGCTAAGGTGGACAAGAGTGCTGGGGTTTGAATGGGTGGTGGAAAAGGATGAGGGGGTGGAAGCTGAGGGAGAGATGTCGGAGACGAAGGTTTCTGGCTGGGGGCAAAGGGGGGAAACCCCATACCCTAGACGAGAAGTTTCAAAACCGTACACATGGGAAGAGGTTGCTTGCACACAAAGGGAGAGCGCACCCACACGTGTGTTGAGAGAGCGCATATAGGATCGATCCCTGGATAGTTGGGTGAGAAGTAGGGTTCCCAACTATCTGGAATCCTCCTTTAATTCAGACTTGATTAGTGGTGAAATCGGGTGGAATATCTTCCAAGGAAAATATATGTTGGAGGCATAAAAAAATTTCGGTTAAGCTAAATTCCCCCTTAAATTAATGAAATCAAAATAATTCCATATTCTTTACTGTTATTTTTCTAACATGTGGAATGTAATAGATAATAATAATGTCTTGTTGGTGGAAATAGAAAATAAAATAAAAACTCAATAACATGAATTACATAAAAGACTTGCGAGACTTACTTTGGTAATAAAATTATGCTTATTAATTAACTCTTGTGAAAGGGAGACATTATTTAATATTATATCAGAAGGCTTCAATTCAATTTTGACAACTACCTTTTGATTTTGAATCTTACTTTTGGACCTGCATCAAATTATTATAATATATTCTAATATGATCGATTGACCGTTACCTCTCAAAGGCCAAAGCTGAGAAATATGAACACCACCAAAACTGGATGAAGACAAAATAGAAAATATCTAAAAAATTTATGGGCCCAATAATGACTCTCATGATTTCAAAAAAGGATTTAAACTTTTTTGGTAAAAAAAAGAAAGATATAAACTTAGAGTTGATTTTAGACAGTTTTCATTCCTTTTTTTTTTAAAGCATCTTTGGGGCACCCATTTTTAAATTGATCATCGGTTGTATGTTTTTTACTAGGGCCGGAACTTAGAACATGGGCACTGTTCTAGTACAATTTGAAAGACTTGACACTTGTATGTTGAGATCAATTTGATAGACTTGACATTTCTATGTTGAGATCAACAATCATAAACTCTCAAATAAAGTAACAATATTCTTTCTGAAAAAAAAGATGTTGACATCTTTTTAAGAGAGTTTCAATTAGATAAAGGAAAATCTTCTTAAGAGGTTGACATCTTCTTTCTGAAGGTTAAATCCCAAGAGTGCTATTTTAGTGGCTAATATTATTATTATTACTGTATGGGGAGATTTTCAAAGCCCCAGAATTACGCTAATCACGGTCAATCAGATGGGACTAAGCATTCTCACGTCCGCGTGCCATCCGCGTGGCACCAGACTCACCTCGGCCACCAGGACAGAGGCCTCAGCCGAAGTCAGGCAGGTCCTAGCCGCTAACGCCGAGCTCGGCTACCCAGGTGCCCACCTCGGCTAAAAGCTTGACCTCGGCCAAAGGAGCCGGGACGAAAGCCGAAGCAAGGAAAAATCCCCACTCGCGCCGTTCGCCCGCCACACCATCAAACACGTGGAGGAATAGGGGCGAGAGCCAGTGAGACAGATGCGACATCCAGCCATCCACAATTTTCGCCAGATCACTGACAGGGCGGCATCCAGCGGCTGAAGCCAAATCAAGGCAAGGCCCGATGGTGGATCCGATGGGACCTCTACCGCCAAAGGCGTCCAACATGATCTGGCCCAACATGACGCATATTAGATGCGATGTGGGCTGATCCGACTAGCATTAAATGTAAAGTGGGCTGGAATGGACCGCATTTATTGCTTTGTGGGCTGATAGAGACTTCCCTATCAAATCATGGGACCCACGCCAAAATATCATCCAAGATATCGTCCAATTCTCTATAAATAGAACCCCATTTCACATGCAAGGTACGCATCATTCACGCTTGAGAGTCGTTACTTTGCCTCTCTTCTTCCTTTCCTTCCTTTGTTCCAGTTCACATACTGACTTAGGCATCGGAGAGCCTTGCGCCGCTCAGGCCAGGGTCCTCTGACCGTTTGCTCTTCCCTTTCAGGCTTTGAGGCAGCAGGTCACCTTCTTCATTTAGATAAGTCCTGTAAGGCACCCCGATTATTGTAGGTCATATTTTTCTGCACCTACAATTGGCGCCGTCTGTGGGGAAGCACTATCCCAACCTTCTCAATCTTCCCAGAAACCATGCCTCCGAAAACTAAGAAAAGTGAAGAGTCCCTGAGAGCAAGACTCGAGCGTCTGGGCCCGTCGACGGACGTCCCTCCTCAGGGACGGTCCGGAATGGTGCATGGCGCGTCTGTAGGAGAGGAGCGCGTAGGCTCGCGACCCTTCATCGAGATTTCCTTTCAAGAGGGAGTTGAGACCTCGTGCTCTGACGATGAAGTCGCGCCTCCCCAATGGGACGAGCGTCGATGTGAGCGCCCTCTCAAAGGCAAAGCTACAGCGGTGGAAGAGCCACGCCGTGTGCAACCCCCTGATGATGGAGGAGACATTGCAGCTCAAAACGCTCTCCTCCAGAAGCAGGAGCGAATAATCCGCCAGCTCCAGTAGCAATTGAGAGCGGTGCAAAATGCCTCGCTAAGCAGCCCTCAGAGCCCCAAGGCGAGAAGAGAGCTGTCCAGAACAAGGTAGTCCAGCCCTCCCACGAGGATCTAAGAGCCTTTCTAGATCAGAAGCGTAGTCAAGCCCACGACCAAGGCTCGAGCAACACCCACAGCCACCGTGGCCGCGACGGACGAGCCCATAGCCATCATAGCCAAGGCCATTCGAAGCGAAAGCCAATGGCACTAACACCAGAGAAGGATGATGAGCAGGAGCGGCTCGACAAGCGCATCAAGCTGGCTCTTCAGCATAACCTGGAGATGCGGGACCAGCAAGAAATTTGTGGCCCCACCGATCTGGGGGCCTCTCCCTTCACATGGGACATCGGGAGGACTCCCTTGCCCAAGAAGTTCTCTGTCTCGCAGTTCGTCTCCTATGACGGATTGTCTAACCCATCCACTCACCTCCGTCACTTTTCCCAAAAGATGTCCATCTGGGGGAACGAGGACCACCTCAACTGCAAGATCTTCTCCTCCAGTTTGAGTGACCTCTCTCTGAAGTGGTTCTGCGCTCTACCGGAGAAGTCTATTTCGAGTTGGAAAGAGCTCCAGCTCTCCTTCCTGAAGAAGTTCCAGGCCTACAGCGTCGTCCCCAAGACCGATGCTGATATCCTTGCCCTAAAGATGAAGCAGGGCGAGAGCCTCACCCAGTTCGCCCAGCGGTTCTGGGCGATTTACAGCCAGATCGAGTATACCAGAGAAGATGTGGCAATTTTCGCCTTCCGGAATGCCCTATTACCAGGGCACGAGCTGCGGAAAGATCTAGTTGGAGACCCCGCTCCCTCCATGCCGGCCTTGATGTCCCGGATAAAGCGCTATGTCGCCCGGGAGGAGGACGAGATCCGGGCTCGGGAAGAAGAAGGCCCAGAACCCAAGGAAATGAGCAACTAGCCCCAGCAGAGGGGTAAGAAGCCATTCCAGAAGCAAAAGCCGAAGCAAGCTTGGGTCTCCAGTTCGGCGAAATCTACAGCGTCCGGGTCCGGGGGTAGCAGGAGGACCAGACCTCCCTCCGACGCCTACCAGACTGTGAACATTATCTTCAAGGAGCCGATCCACCAGATTATGAACAAGATAAAGACCCAGCCATTCTTCAAGTGGCCTCGACCCTTGCAAGGCGATCCCTCCACCCGTGACAAAACCAGGTTCTGTACCTACCATAAGGGTAACGGGCACGGGACCGAGGAGTGCAGGACTCTGAAGTATCACCTGGAGAGGCTCGCCAAGGAAGGCCACCTTGCGGAGTTCGTGAAGGCAGGAGATGTCGGCAGCGGTGGCGGCAGCCGAGCTCATCAGAGCGCGACTAAGGATCCAGACAGCAAAGACTCTGAAAAGATCATCAATGTGATCCATCTGGCGCCCTCAGCTCCCTCTCCCTCAGCTCGAGACAACCCTCAGGCTTGTGCCGAAGCCAGGCGGGCCTCGCACGGGAAGGAGGTGATGAGAGCCGAACTCGGGCCAGCGTCCAAGAGAGCACGTCGCGACCGACCAGCCATCTCATTCTCAGACAAAGACCTGGAGGGAATCCAGTTTCCTCACAATGATCCCCTGCTCCTCATGATGAAGCTAAAAGACTTCACTGTGAAGAGGATCCTCGTCGACTCCGGCAGCTCTTCTGAGGTCATCTACTATGAGTGTTTCAAGAAGATGAAACTCTCAGAAGCTGACCTGTCGGAGGTTCGTGCGCCACTGATAGGGTTCTCCGCCAAACCAGTCTACCCCAAGGGAAAAATCACCCTGGAAACCCGAGTGGGCGGAGCCTCCGTGATGGCCGACTTTCTGGTAGTGGACGCCTTTTCTCCCTACAACGTTATCTTGGGCAGAACGTGGCTCCACAAGATGGAAGCAGTCCCCTCCTTCCTCCACCACAAGCTGAAGTTCGTACTCGAAAGCAAGGAAGGCAAGATAGAGTTGGTCACAGTAGAAGGAGATCAGCAGCTGGCCAGGCAGTGCATGCTGGCCATGGTCCACGGAGAAAAGGAGCCAGAGCGCGTCAACCTGGCGGAATTCGAAAAGGGTCTGGATGAGATCGGCCAGGATCCTGACAAGAAAAGTATTGAGGATCTAGCCGAAGTCAGGCTCGACTCAGCAGACCCTGACAGATTTTTTCTGCTCGGTACCCAGCTGCCCGACGAGGAGAGACCCGAGCTCTCAAGGTTTCTGATGCAGAACGTGGATGTCTTCGCCTGGACCCCGAGCGAATGCCTGGGATCGACCCCGAGGTCATGTGCCACAAGCTAAATGTGGATCCCAGCCACAAGCCAGTGGTACAAAGAGCCCGAAGGACGGGGTTACAGCAGACAGACGCGGTAGTCGAAGAGGTCGACAAGTTGCTGGAGGCAGGCACAATCCGGGAGGTCCAGTATCCGGTCTGGCTGGCCAATACAGTGGTGGTTAAGAAGAAGACTGGCAAATGGAGGGTGTGTGTGGACTTCACAGATCTCAACAGGGCCTGCCCTAAGGATAGTTTCTCCCTTCCAAAGATTGATCCGATGATCGACGCCACCACTGGTCATGACCGAATGAGCTTCCTCAACGCTTACAGAGGCTACCATCAAATTCCGATGTATGAGCCAGACGAGGAGAAAACCGCATTCATAACCCCCCGCAGCACTTATTGCTACAAGGTGATGCCCTTCGGGCTGAAGAATGCGGGGGCAACATATCAGCGCCTCGTGACAAAGATGTTCCAGGCTCAGCTCGGCAAGACAGTGGAAGTCTACATTAACGACATGGTCGTCAAGTCCAAGCACTCCAGTGACCATCTGGCGGATCTGGCCCAAGTCTTCACCATCCTTCGCGCGTTCAAGCTCAAACTGAATGCTTCCAAGTGCGCGTTCGGCGTAGCTTCTGGCAAGCTCCTAGGAAGCCTGGTACTGCGGAGGGGAATTGTCACGGCCCTGGACCCGATTAGAGAAAAAACCGGATCCGGGGTGTGGATTTTAGGGCTAATTAAAAATTTTTGCCCTTAATGCCCAAGGATCGAAGTCCGCTGTGAGGATTGTGTAGTTAAGCCTCATTAACAAATAATCAATGGGACTTATCCGGTAGACACAATAATAACCTGTAGGAATATCAAAGCAATTATATATCTCATTCCATTATATATATTCCAGTTTCAAAAGATAAAACATATAAAGTTTATAAACATCAGGACCATCGCAAAAACCTAGGTCCTGGTACAAAAGATATACAGTGCTAGAGTAGACAAATTCAAAAGATCAAAAACCCAAAAGATGAAATGAGGTAGCACGAAGAAAGATGTCCCCATGTAACGCGCACTAGTGCCGGGAGTGATGACGCTAAGCTACGTCATCGGCACCTTACTCTCGTACCTCGTCCTCCTCCCCCGGTTGAGGATCCTCTGGGATTGCCTCGGCATCCGGGTCGGCATAATAGTAGTACGTGTCCTCTGCACACCATGGAATAAAGGATCAACAATATGTTGGCAAGAAGATAAGCAATATACATTATTCATAACATGTTTCAAAAGAGAATAAAGACAAGTACATGATTAAAAATAGCAAGGTACAAGCTAGGCATAAAGCATGAATAGTTAAAGGAATCAAGTGACAAGATAAATCCTAGCAAGATTACAAGAATAACCATCCATGAAATGCAATGTCAAGCAAGAGGGGACTCCGAGGATGTCCTAGCCATCTCACGGGGGTATAAGTGACGTCCGAGCCGACTACGAATACCCAAAGTCTGGCTCTAAGGGGATCCTAGCTCCCGGTTCTAGGAATAGCAGCATGGTCCGAGCCCGCTCCCAGCTATTCGCGCCATGGATGCCGTCCAAAGCCGACTGCCCACCCTAGTGTCCGGTATCCGGCCCACTTTATAATCATCAGTCTGCAGCTGGTCATGAATGCAAGATGATGATAATGGTTTATACACGACACAAGTTTCAAGACAAATACACGTGGATATATTTCCAAGTACAAGATAACAAGCCGAGGACTACTCCAAGTCAAGCCAAGATACAAGTCAAGTTCCAAAATCCATGAGTAGTCCTCTTTTCAAGTCTATCCACCGTGTTCATCAATACAAGACAAGGTACCTAAGGATACACTCTAAGTCCAGTCACATCCTAATTCTACAAGTTAAATTACAAGTTATATAAGTATACAAGATTAAAGTGTACAAGGTACGACAAGTTATGGATACATGATTCAAGAGTCAAGAGTGAAGAACAAACCAATCCTAGGTCAAGAGTTGTCCACCGTGTACCGAACGTATCCCCAATGGAGTACGTATGGAGAATGAGCCAATGGTGTCCTAAATTGGCGGGCCCATGGTGTACGGAAGTTGTTGGGCACCAATTAACTCAATTCCACACGCATTCGATCAAGTTATGTCAATATACGGAAAATCCCAGACAACCGATGAAGCACACCAAGCCAACATGCTCCATTTTTATTTTCCCCAATTGGTCATGTAAGGGTAGGGTCAATAGGTTCCAACCTAGGGTCCAAACTAGGTTTACAACCCATTTCCAAAAGAGAAAAAGCTTGCTTCATTGGTCCAATACCTATTTCATTTCCCAATCTCTGATTATTAAGATTAGCATACCATTGGATTCTACGTCTCGAGGGCTTTTCCGACGATATGTAGAACTCCAAATTCCGATAAACGGGTCAAAAGTTATGGCTTCCGGAAGATGGCCGTCCCGAGCCCGAAACAGTTAGCTGGAGCGAACAAAAGTTGGCTCGAGCGAACTGCTCACAGAACCTTCTTGGCTCGAGCGAACTGCTCCCAGAACCTTCTTGGCTCGAGCGAACAAAAGTTGGCTTGAGCGAACTGCTCCCAGAACCTTCTTGGCTCGAGCGAACTGAAGGTTGGCTCGAGCCAAGTGTCCAGAATTGCAAAAAATGACTCATTTTGAGTCCAAACCTTGGGGAATCAAATCCCCTCTCCTCCAAGATCACCCCTGCAAGAAAAAGAGCCTCTTGCTCTCTCCACATCCATTCCATTCTTCCCATCAACAAACCCAACCATTCAATTAAGGTCCAATCCCATTAAATACCTAATCTAGCATGTGAGATCCAAATAAACATAGACAAGCTTGGCATTATGGGTTGCTAAGCAATTGCATTGTCAAGAGTGAAGATAATATACATGCATGAGCAATAGATAAAGCTAATCTACTTGCCTTCACCAAAGGGAGTGAAATTAGAGAGAAATTGAGGAGGAGAGCTCTCCACTCACACCCTAGCCAAACCACTTCCAATAACCCTTCTCCTACACCCAAAGAACACTAGGGAAGAAGAAAAGGAGGAATCCATCAACATGCAAGATCTCTACAACAATGAGGAAGGAAATTAGGGAAGAAGGGTTGAGGGAAACTTACCAAATTTAGGTCAAGATGTAGAGGAAGAAGATGATGAGCTTGGCTAGCCTTGAATCCCTTCTCCAATGGCTCATGCAAGAAGAAGAAATGAAGAGGGAGGAAGAGAAGAAAAACTCCAGCAGTTGCAAATGAAGGAAGGAGACGAATGAATGAGCTGGGATGGGGTTTTAGGATGAGGGATGGAGGGAGAAATGACTCAAATACCCTCTTTGAGTGAATTAAGAGAAATATGATTATTTGAGGGACTTCGGTGCGTCGAATCGCAACGAGTGAAGAACGGAAAGTGACGAGCGTGACGAGATCTTTCCAACGGACCCAAATTCGGTGAAAACGAAATTTTTCGGAAAAATACCCAATTTTCCTATTAATCGCAACCTAACCCCCTATTAAGACTAATCGCACTCGGAATCAAACTAAACTTCGCAAATCACTTTCTAATGATAAAAGAAACTCGCTTAGCCACTAAACCCACTTAATTAGCTAAAATCACAATTAATTAGGCTAATCACCAATATTAAGAAATTAATCACCCTATTAAGGTCGGGGACCTTACATCCCTTCCCTCTAAAAAGAACATTTGGTCCTCCAAATGCCTAAAATACCTCCTCAGGAAGAAGATGAGGATAGACTTTCCTGATCTGGTCCCTAAGTTCCCACGAAACATATGAGCTGCCAACTGAACCTGCTGCTTACCTGTGCACTTGAACACGTCAAAGATCTTCTCAATCTGCACGGTCCATTCATCTGCCTCTGCGGGATCCTCTACCCCATAGAACTCCGGGGGAAATCTCTTCATAAACTTCTCAACTAGGTCATTGAGATCTCGCTCTTTGGCTCGGGGCTCAGACACCTTTTGCATTACTTCCACCATTTGAGCTTGAAAGGCGACTTGGTCCTCTCTCTGTTTCCTATCACGTTCTGTCTGTGTAGTCTGTGATTGCAGATAAGCATTGCGGAACTGCTGGAACTGGCTATCCGGTATGGGTGGTCTAGAACCTGATCCTGATGGGGCGCTATTAGCGATGTCACTGCAAGAAAATATGAGTAAGACCCTATGCAGCCCAAAACTAGCAACACAAGACTATAAGAACATAGAACATACTACAAACACTACGCTAACGGTAATCCTCACACGCGTCCTATGGTTTCTATAATTTTTACCCTGAGAAACCATCCATTGCTCTGATACCACTCTGTCACGGCCCTGGACCCGATTAGAGAAAAAACCGGATCCGGGGTGTGAAATTTAGGGCTAATTAAATTTTTTTTTTCGCCCTTAATGCCCAAGGATCGAAGTCCGCTGTGAGGATTGTGTAGTTAAGCCTCATTAACAAATAATCAATGGGACTTATCCGGTAGACACAATAATAACCTGTAGGAGTATCAAAGCAAGTATGTATCTCATTCCATTATATATATTCAAGTTTCAAAAGATAAAACATATAAAGTTTATAAACATCAGGACCATCCCAAAAAACCTAGGTCCTGGTACAAAAGATATACAGTGCTAGAGTAGACAAATTCAAAAGATCAAAAACCCAAAAGATGAAATGAGGTAGCACGAAGAAAGATGTCCCCATGTAACGCGCACTAGTGCCGGGAGTGATGACGTTATGCTACGTCATCGGCACCCCACTCTCGTACCTCGTCCTCCTCCCCCGGTTGAGGATCCTCTGGGATTGCCTCGGCATCCGGGTCGGCGTAATAGTAGTAGGTGTCCTCTGCACACCATGGAATAAAGGATCAACAATATGTTGGCAAGAAGATAAGCAATATACATTATTCATAACATGTTTCAAAAGAGAATAAAGACAAGTACATGATTAAAAATAGCAAGTTACAAGCTAGGCATAAAGCATGAATAGTTAAGGAATCAAGTGACAAGATAAATCCTAGCAAGATTTACAAGAATAACCATCCATGAAATGCAATGTCAAGCAAGAGGGGACTCCGAGGATGTCCTAGCCATCTCACGGGGGTATAAGTGACGTCCGAGCCGACTACGAATACCCAGAGTCTGGCTCTAGGGGGATCCTAGCTCCCGGTCCTAGGAATAGCAGCACGGTCCGAGCCCGCTCCCAGCTATTCGCGCCATGGATGCCGTCCAAAGCCGACTGCCCACCCTAGTGTCCGGTATCCGGCCCACTTTATAATCATCAGTCTGCAGCTGGTCATGAATGCAAGATGATGATGATGGTTTATACACGACACAAGTTTCAAGACAAATACACGTGGATATATTTCCAAGTACAAGATAACAAGCCGAGGACTACTCCAAGTCAAGCCAAGATACAAGTCAAGTTCCAAAATCCATGAGTAGTCCTCTTTTCAAGTCTATCCACACGTGTTCATCAATACAAGACAAGGTACCTAAGGATACACTCTAAGTCCAGTCACATCCTAATTCTACAAGTTAAATTACAAGTTATACAAGTATACAAGATTAGAGTGTACAAGGTACGACAAGCTACGGATACATGATTCAAGAGTCAAGAGTGAAGAACAAACCAATCCTAGGTCAAGAGTTGTCCACCGTGTACCGAACGTATCCCAAATGGAGTACGTATGGAGAATGAGCCAATGGTGTCCTAAATTGGCGGGCCCATGGTGTACGGAAGTTGTTGGGCACCAATTAACTCAATTCCACACGCATTCGATCAAGTTATGTCAATATACGGAAAATCCCAGACAACCGATGAAGCACACCAAGCCAACATGCTCCATTTTCATTTTCCCCAATTGGTCATGTAAGGGTAGGGTCAATAGGTTCCAACCTAGGGTCCAAACTAGGTTTACAACCCCTTTCCAAAAGAGAAAAAGCTTGCTTCATTGGTCCACTACCTATTTCATTTCGCAATCTTTGATGATTAAGATTAGTATACCATTAGATTCTACGTCTCGAGGGCTTTCCGACGATATGTAGAACTCCAAATTCTGATAAACGGGTCAAAAGTTATGGCTTCCGGAAGATGGCCGTCCCGAGCCCGAAACAGTTAGCTCGAGCGAACAAAAGTTGGCTCGAGCGAACTGCTCACAGAACCTTCTTGGCTCGAGCGAACTGCTCCCAGAACCTTCTTGGCTCGAGCGAACTGAAGGTTGGCTCGAGCCAAGTGTCCAGAATTGCAGAAAATGACTCATTTTGAGTCCAAACCTTGGGGAATCAAATCCCATCTCCTCCAAGTTCACCCCTGCAAGAAAAAGAGCCTCTTGCTCTCTCCACATCCATTCCATTCTTCCCATCAACAAACCCAACCATTCAATTAAGGTCCAATCCCATTAAATACCTAATCTAGCATGTGAGATCCAAATAAACATAGACAAGCTTGGCATTATGGGTTGCTAAGCAATTGCATTGTCAAGAGTGAAGATAATATACATGCATGAGCAATAGATAAAGCTAATCTACTTGCCTTCACCAAAGGGAGTGAAATTAGAGAGAAATTGAGGAGGAGAGCTCTCCACTCACACCCTAGCCAAACCACTTCCAATAACCCTTCTCCTACACCCAAAGAACACCAAGGAAGAAGAAAAGGAGGAATCCATCAACATGCAAGATCTCTACAACAATGAGGAAGGAAATTAGGGAAGAAGGGTTGAGGGAAACTTACCAAATTTAGGTCAAGATGTAGAGGAAGAAGATGATGAGCTTGGCTGGCCTTGAATCCCTTCTCCAATGGCTCATGCAAGAAGAAGAAATGAAGAGGGAGGAAGAGAAGAAAAACTCCAGCAGTTGCAAATGAAGGAAGGAGACGAATGAATGAGCTGGGATGGGGTTTTAGGATGAGGGATGGAGGGAGAAATGACTCAAATACCCTCTTTGAGTGAATTAAGAGAAATATGATTATTTGAGGGACTTCGGTGCGTCGAATCGCAACGAGTGAAGAACGGAAAGTGACGAGCGTGACGAGATCTTTCCAACGGACCCAAATTCGGCGAAAACGGAATTTTTCGGAAAAATACCCAATTTTCCTATTAATCGCAACCTAACCCCCTATTAAGACTAATCGCACTCGGAATCAAACTAAACTTCGCAAATCACTTTCTAATGATAAAAGAAACTCGCTTAGCCACTAAACCCACTTAATTAGCTAAAATCACAATTAATTAGGCTAATCACCAATATTAAGAAATTAATCACCCTATTAAGGTCGGGGACCTTACAGGAATAGAGGCCAACCCGGACCAGATTACTGTGATCTTTGGCATCCAGAGCCCATCTACTACAAAGGAAGTCCAGAAGCTTACAGGCATGGCTGCAGCACTCAATCGCTTGATCAGCCGATCATCAGATAAGTGCCGGCCTTTCTTTCAGCTTCTGCGAAAAAACTTAAAATTCCAATGGACCCCTGAGTGTGACCAAGTGTTGGCAGCACTCAAAACTTATTTTTCTTCACCACCCTTACTCTCTATCCCAACTCAGGGGAGATTTTGTATCTATATCTTGCGGTCTCAGATCATGCGGTGAGCTCCGTCCTCATCAGAGAGGACGAAGGAGTCCAAAACCAATTTACTATACAAGCAAGATCATGCTTGACGCCGAGACCAGATACCTTTTGCTAGAGAAGCTCGCGTTGGCACTCGTCAGCGCCTCCCGCAAGCTCTCCCATTATTTCCAATCCCACACTATTGTGGTGATCATGGAGCATCCACTCCGTTCTATATTCAAAAAAGCTGACTTTCAGGGCGAATCTCAAAATGGACAGTCGAACTGGGGCAGTATGACTTTCAGTACCGTCCCCGGACTGCGATCAAAGCCCAGATTCTGGCAGACTTCATTGCAGAGTTCGTCTCACCGAGCTCGGCTCCGACCCAGCCCGGCACGGAACTGGGGGGCATAGGGCATGAGCCTAAAGTTACCGAGGTCGAACGAGCTCCCGCCTCGGCATGGAAGGTCTTTGTTGACGGTTCGTCTACCTCCAAGAGAGCTGGCACCGGCATAGTCCTCCAATCGCTAGAGGCACTGGTCATAGAGCAAGCCTTCACCTTAGACTTCAAAGCAACAAACAATGAAGCGGAGTATGAAGCTCTGATAGCAGGGCTGAACAGCGCCCGAATCCTCGGAGCCCAGCAACTGGTGAACTTCAGTGATTCGCAACTGGTAACTAGCCAGCTCGCTGGAGACTACCAGGCCAGGGACGACAGGATGGCGGCCTACTTAGCCCTCGCGAAAAAACTACTCTCCCATTTCCAGACAGCCGAGGTCAGGCAAATCTCTAGAGATACCACGCACGCTGATGTGCTTGCAAACCTGGCCTCCGTTGTCGAAGCAGGAAAGAAAAGGATTGTGAGGTTGGATCGATATCAAGATCAAGCCTAGAGCTCCACTCACCTCGGCAAGTCCTTTGTGCTGATCTCGGCCCGAGCTGGATGGATCCAATCATTTTTTACCTGAAGGACGACCAGCTCCCCGAAGACAAGACTGAAGCCCACCGAATCAGACTCAAGGAAGCTCGATTCTGGCTATCTCCCGAAGGAAAACTCCACAGAAAATCGTTCACAGGTCCCTACCTCCAATGCGTCCGTTCGAGCAAGGTGGACAACTTTTGTATGAGATCCATGAAGGAATCTGTGGCAGTCACATCGGAGGTCAATCATTGGCCTACAGGGCTATAAGCCAAGGTTACTGGTGGCCCTACATGCAGAACGATGCGCAGGTATACGCCAGGAAATGTGAAAAATGCCAGAATTTCTCCCACTCTCTTCATCAGCCAGCACAAGACCTGAGTCCCCTCTCTAGTCCATGGCCCTTCGCTCAATGGGGGCTGAACATTGTGGGGCCTCTACACCGAGCTCTAGGGAACAAGAGATGGCTGATAGTTGCTACGGACTACTTCACGAAGTGGATAGAAGCTGAACCACTGTCCTCCATCACTGATAGGGACTCCAAAAACTTCGTGTGGAAGAACATCATAACGATGTTCGGCATCCGCAGGACCCTGATTTCGGACAACGGGACTCAGTTCGACTCCAAATCCTTCAAGGACTTCTGCCAAGAGCATGGCATCAGGAACCATTACTCCACTCCGGCGTATCCACAGAGCAATGGCCAGGCCGAAATTTCTAACAAGGTAATCCTGGACGGCCTGAAGAAGCGGTTAGACAAGGCAAAAGGGAGATGGGTAGAAGAGCTTCCCAGCGTGTTGTGGGCATATAGAACGACTCCAAGGCGATCCACCTCGGCGACACCTTTCTCTCTGGCCTATGGGATGGAGGCGGTCATTCCCCTAGAAATTAGCCTCCCCACCCTGAGGACAGAGTTGGTCGACTAGGGCCGAAACGAGACAAACCTGGCGATGGAGCTGGACCTAGCGGACGAGCGTCGAGAAGCAGCAGCCCTACGACTGACTGACTATCAACAGCGGCTAGCCAGAGGATACAATGAAAAAGTCAGAGAAAGAAGTTTCTCCGTAGGAGAACTGAATCTGAAGAAGACCCTGCCAGCTGACAAAGATCCGAATGAAGGAAAACTGGCCCCGAACTGGCATGGCCCGTTCAGGGTGGTCTTACTGGTAGTACGATCCTCTTACAAACTCAAAGACTTAGAAGGCAAGCCGTTACCGAGACCATGGAATGCATCCCACTTGAAGAAATTCTATTTCTAAAAATGTAACGAGAGTCTCAGAATCAATGAAAGCAGCGTTTGCCCTAACATCAATCTGTGTCATCTCACCTTGTCTGAGTTCGGCAGCTTTGGGTCCCTGATCCTGGAAAAGGCTTCCGATTCATACATCCGGTCGTTTCCTAAATTTTGGGTCCCTGACCCTGGAAAAGGCTTCGGACTCATACATCCGGTCGTTTCCTAAATCTTGGGTCCCTAACCCTGGAAAAGGCTTCGGACTCATACATCCGGTCGTTTCCTAAATTTTGGGTTTCCTAACCTTGGAAAAGGCTTCGGATTCATACATCCGGTCGTTTTCCTAAATTTTGGGTTCCTAACCCTGGAAAAGGCTTCGGATCCATACATCCGGTCGCTTCCTAAATTTTGGGTTCTTACACCCCTCGAGATCGTTCCCGAACTCAGGCTCGCGCTGCCGAGATCCTCGAGTCTCTGGGTTCGTCTCGGCAAATGACGGTCTGTCTCGGCCAATGGCGGTCCATTTCGGCCAATGACAGTCTTTGAAAGAGAAAGAGCAGTGCAAGCACTGGAGTGCAGAAAAGCAACACAAAAATACAAGTACCACAAAACAGTACAATAGAAGCAAAAAAGAATGCAAAACTACAGAAGTACTGTATACAGATTATATGATTAGAAAACTTATTCTTTTTATTTATTGTAATTACTTCATTACAAGGATTACAGAAAAGAAAACAAAGTACAGTAAGGAGGCTCGCAAACCTCTAGAAAAAAAAGAAATGAAGACTCTGGGAGGCTCTGATCTTCACTGACTCTTCAGTCCGGTCTTCAGCGTCCTGAGCTCTTCAACACCCTCTGGATTGGTGGCTTGAAGACTCTGAACCTCACTGAGCTCTACAATACCCTTTGGTGGGTTAGACCAAAGTTTGCACAAAAGAGCCCCCTCGGCCCGAGGACCTCTCGATCCTGCCCACTGCTCGGAGGTCTTGATATCCCGCAGGAGGATCTGCGGCATGATTCCACGCAGGACCCTGTGGGATGAAAACAAGACCCCCAAACGCGCGGGGCGCCACCAACCCACGGCTGCAAAGATTCCCATGCAGCCGCATCGGAGGGAGTTGGCCGTAGACCCGCGTTCAGAGAGCGCGTAGTCCACGAAGATTGTCTTCAGAGAGCGCGCAGACTACGACAGACTGTCCCTCCCAGAGGAAGCCGTCTTCTGGCGCAAGGGTTCCACCCTGGTCAAAGGTTCCTAAGGTTCTACCGAGCATGGCTGCCAGGTTGGTTTATGAAAAGGGACAGGTTCCCATGTTTATATAAAAATTAAGATGTCCTGGTTCCTTTTTCTCTCCCATGGCGAGCTCGCTACTCCTATTTATAGTAAGAAGAAGGGCCCGATCTTCAAAGGAAATTATGAGGCGAGGTCTCCCACACCCTACGTGAGGTGCACGTTTTCCTACATGCTGACCAGCGGTTCCGATGGCGCCACGTGGAGCCATCCGCTCATTTTCCTCATTGGCCATACAACCACACTTACTGCTATTTATGGTCTTCAGAATACGGAGAATCGGCATAGATAACTATGAAGACCGTTCGGTACTCTCTCCAACTCAAGGCTCACAAGACACGTCACATTAAAGGCATTCAGCCGGACTCCAACATAAAAAAGCCGAACTCAAAAAAGAAAGGGAAAGAGAGAAAATGGAGCACAAGTGCACAAGTAAAGGAGCTCTGTTTTTCATTAAAAGTGAAGGACATTACAGAGCTGAAGGTTACATGCAAAAGAGAAAAAGTAAAAGTTACAGAGAGATATAGCAAGAAAGATGTAGCTACAGCGGCTTCGGTAACTCCACCAGTATGATCACCGTCTCTGATGAACCGGCGGTCTCGGCTACGACCGCAGCCTTGTCTGGTGCATCACCAGCAGGAGGGGCAGAAGGAGCGTCGCCTTGAGGCGCGACTGGGGCATCACTGGCAGACGGAACAGTTGGAGCGCCATCCGAGACAGGACCAGCTGCAGGGGCATCGACTGGGGCACTCTCGCCCAAGGGTGCGGAGCTCGGCTCAGGGACTGGGTCGGAGTACTTCGGCAGATTCCGATAGACCGGGTGGTCTTCGGGAACCCCTGCACGCCTCAGTGCAGCCAAGCACCCTTCCTCGAACAGAATGGAGGTGATCTCCTCCACCTGCTTCTCATACTCCTCAGTGGCCTGGTCCACCCCCTTCTGGAAAGATGACTGTGCCTCGGACAACAGAGAAGCCTTGAGACCAGCATTCTCCTTCTTCAGCTCAGCATTCTCTTTCTTCAGCTTCTCGATTTCGGTACGCCCGGCCAGCACTTCACCGCGCTGCCTCGTCGACTCAGCCGCCGATTCAGACCTCGTTCTGGCCAGCTCCGACTCCAGCTCGGCAATCCTCTTAGTCTTCGTCCAGATGTCACCCTTTAGTTGATGGGTCTTCGACGTAAGATCAGTGACGCTGACCAGAGCTACTTCCAGCTGTGCGGTCGCCTCGGCGCTACTCTTCTTCAGCTCCTCCAGCTCCTTCTTCAGCTTTTCCCTCTCAGACTCCAACTGGGTGACCTTCGCGATGTTCTTATCACTCTTTTCCATCACGACCATGAGCCTCTGCACGTTCTGCAAAAAGAAAAGTAAGTCAAATGAAAGCAGTCAAACTGAAGCACTTAAAGGAAGGCGTTGAAGATACTTACCAAAAGATCAGCCTGGATCGTCGGGACCAGCAGACTTTCGCTGTCATACCTAGCGTGCACTTCCATGTCACGCGGCAAGGCGCAAGCTTTTGCGATTGCTCTAATGACGTCGGAGTTCCCCAGCACCCGGTCCTCGACGTTTAGAGGCTTCCCGGGCTGCGTCTCCATCTTGGGCCTCCATGCCGCTGGGGCAGTACGAGATCCGGAAGCCGATCCGGACCTTTGCCCTACCGAGACGGTGAGCTCGCGAGCCGCCTCGCCAGTCACCTTGCCAGCCGGTGCACTTTTCTCAGGCGGAGCCTTACCCCGGGAGCTCGCGCAGTTGTCTTACCCTTCGGGGGCTGTTCAGCCCCTGAGTCTTTCTCACCCGCCTTGGACCTCTTCCTGGGCGGGGACCCCTCCCTCGGGCGATCTGGTGAGCATCTCCGCGCTCCCTCGCTCGGTGTGGTGGCAAGAGCAGAAGTGACAGCAGCACCCCCCGAGCCCGAAGCCACGCGGGTGCTGGCAGACGATGGTGTCGCAGAAGAAGAGGATCCGCGCCTAAACTTGGCCGCCAGATCCTTGGTGCCGGGCACTCTCGAGCCTCCCTCCATTCTTTCTTCCTGGTCGGACGAATAAGCGTCTACTATCTCCCTTAAGTTCGGCGACCCCGAGCCGGAAGAAGTGGATGCCTCAGCGCCAGACCCAGCTCTGCTCGCGGCGGGATCGATCAAAGGGACCCCGGCGGGCACGGCCAAGGTGACAGGAGGATGATCAGGCTGCGGCTCGTCCTCCGGAGCCGCTCCAATTCTCCTATAGTGGCCGTGGTACCTCGGCGTATACCCAAGCAGCTTCCAGGGCCGATCTGGTCTCGTGCCCCTTGTATCTTTCGACCCTCTTTTGGTCGTCAACGTTCTTCCTCCAGCCTTCACTCACAGCCCGGCATCGCCTCGCGTGCAGTTCTGCACCACAAACAACAAGAATATCAGCTCGGCAACGTAGAGGTCGAGCAAAATAAACAAACGAAAGAAGCAGTATTTACTTGGGAGGGCCCCGAGGTGGCGAGGGACCATCAGCCTCCTGTCCTCACCAGCGCCGAATTTCCAGTCCCCCGATACACAGAAAAGATCTTCCTCGGCATTCTTACTGGAATCCTCCAAGGCCAAGACGAAGCCTCTTCGGCGCTACTTCACCCAGAGATAATAATTGTCTCCCCCGGCCTTGCAGATATCATAGACGTCCTCGATGTCATGGACACCCATGTTGGTCCCCAAGATCTCATTCAGTTTCGCCGTGCCCATGATGACTTTGAAGCCATTGTGCATTAGCTGGCACGGGGTAATCGACCAGACGCTAAGGCAGGCCCTAAGCAAGGGGTGCAGAGGGTATCTGACCCCGCCCTCGATCACAGAGATCAGAGGGAATGGCATTCAGCCGCAGGACCAGCCGCGCATGGCATAGTCGCTGGGATCCACCGGCCTGAGGCGAACTCCTTCCGGGATATTGTAAGTAGCCCTAAACCTAGCCATGCCCTCGTCCGTATCTAACCGAAACCTAGGGGTGCCCATGTCTAAAAGAAGAAGAAGGCGGAAAGAAACCCTAAAGGTGGAAAACCCTAAAAAAGCAGACAGGGGCTCGAAGTTACTTACAAAAACGGGAGGGCGAGTCAATAATAGATCTGGGCGCGTCCTACGGTTGTCCTCGCCAGAGAGATCTCGAGAAGACAGACGAAGAGCAGAGCAGAAATCGAAGGTAAGGGCAAAGAAAATCAGAAAAAAGAAAGAAAGGAGACAACCCTATTTATAGGAAGGAAATCCTCTTTGGGCGCCACTTTCGAATTCGAAGAGATAGATTTCGCAATCCATGCTTGTTCTAATAATGAGACGGCGCAATCAGTGAAGAAGCTACACGTGTAGCCGCCGGTTCGTTTCCCAGGATGGACAGGGCGAAACATTTATTGCCTCAGAGAAGTTGAAGCGACATCAGGCAATGATCGCTGCATCTCCAGACGGGTTCTCTAGCTTTTGACCCCTAAAGGCTTGGGCGCTTAAGAAGTCACAAGCTAGGGGGCAATTGTGCGGGGAGATTTTCAAAGCTCCAGGATTACGTTAATCACGGCCAATCAGATGGGACTAAGCATTCTCACGTGCCATCCGCGTGCCATCCACGTGGCACCAGACTCTCCTCGGCCACCATGACAGAGGCCTTAGCCGAAGTCAGGTAGGTCCTGGCCGCTAACGCCGAGCTCGGCTACCCAGGTGCCCACCTCGGCTAAAAGCTTGTCCTCGGCCAAAGGAGCCGGGACGAAAGCCGAAGCAAGGGAGAATCCCCACTCGCGCCCTTCGCCCGCCACGCCATCAGACACGTGGAGGAATAGGGGCGCGAGCCAGTGAGACAGATGCGACATCCAGCCGTCCACAATCTTCGCCAGATCACTGACAGGGCGGCATCCAACGGCTGAAGCCAAATCAGGGCAAGACCCGAGGGTGGATCCGATGGGACCTCTACCGCCAAAGGCGTCCAACATGATCTGGCCCAACATGACGCATATTAAATGCGATGTGGGCTGATCCGACTGGCATTAAATGTACGCATTTATTGTTTTCTGGGCTGATAGAGACTTCCCTATCAAATCATGGGACTCACGCCAAAATATCATCCAAGATATCGTCCAATTCTCTATAAATAGAACCCCATTTCACATGCAAGGTACGCATCATTCACGCTTGAGAGTCGTTACTCTGCCTCTCTTCTTCCTCTCCTTCCTTTGTTCCAGTTCACCTACTGACTTAGGCATCGGAGAGCCTTGCGCCGCTCAGGCCAGGGTCCTCTGACCGTTTGCTCTTCCCTTTCAGGCTTTGAGGCAGCAGGTCACCTTCTTCATTTGCATAAGTCCTGTAAGGCACCCCGATTATTGTGGGTCATATTTTTCTGCACCTACAATTACTTTTGGCAACAACAGCTAATATCCATCAAAGGACTCTGAGTCTTTTTAATTGGCTAAAGAAATTGAAGCGAGGGCAATTCGTTTTGCTCTATACTCTGATTAAAGGATTTAGTTTATCCGGTTTCTCCTATGTTCAAATGCTTGTGAGGTTGTTAAAGCTATAAAGTCAGGATAGATTGGAGTATAGAGTACTCTATTGTTTTGGATATTCAAGCTTCTGTTAATTAATTGTTTTGATTGGTTTTAGGCTTGCTAAGTTAGAGAGTTGAGTAGGGCTGCTCATTGTCTTGATAAGGGTAGAAAGTCAGGGTCTTGGCATGTGGTTTAGGGATGTTTTGTTTGGTTTTCTTCTTTGTTGTATCCTTTTTTTGAGTACTCATGAATCTCCTTTTCTTAAAAAAATAATAAAAGAAAAGAAAAGAAAGAGAAGGAAAGCTAAAATCACCATTCCAAATTTTGTTCATAGTAAGGAAGTATCTGCAACCCTAATCTTAGGGTCGTTTGTTTGCACTTATTAATTTTATATGTAATGATTTATATGCATAATTATCATCCATCATCATACTTATTTGCGAATGAGGTGTAAAAAAAATGGTGTAAATAAGCCCATTTCATGCAAAAAATTTCACACATCAAGAGATGGTAAATTTACACCTTACTGTTATTAGGGGTGGTAGAGTATGGGACGCCTAGATAGGTTATGGGACCGAACTCCATCAACGACACTATTATTGTTATTATTGGCCCCAAATTCATGGCCATGAGCTGTACATCTTCTTTGCAGGAATTAAGAAATCCTAAGATCGATGTTTAATCTCATATTTTAAAATCTTCATGCATTATGAGTAAATTGTGAAATAATCCAAAAATTCCAACCCATAGATCTAGTTTTCTACACTTCTGTTGCTCAATTCATGATCCGTGCCGTCCAATATTCTCATATTACATGTATGCATCAATACATTTAGTTTTCATTTTAAGTCTTCAAAGATTTTAAGAAATTTTAAAAAAAATCCAAGCACTTCTAAAACCATTAGATGTATACATTTACTCGTGTAAAAATGGTGATTTGATGAACATTGTAATGTATTTGACATATCTAATATTTGCATTTATAACATTTATACTTATAAAACCCATGCATAAAAAGCAAACGACCTAGTAGATTAGATTTGCACACACAACTTTCCATCAATCTCCACCTTCGAGGACTCCATATATTTATAATAAAGATTATTACAAGCTTAAACCAAAAATAGTGCGGAGGTTTTTGAACTAGCATATCTAAATCTGATTCTTGTATCAAACTTCTCCACTTCAAATATTGCATTTAAAATTTTTTACAAGAGCCAATCACCTATAATAACCTAGAAATCATAAGGAAAAAAAAAAAAAAAACAGAGACAACTATCACCTATAATATTTCTAATAAGATTATTTTCTCGAAACAAGAGGCTGAGCTACTTTTTAGTTGAATAAATACTTGTAAACCCAGAAAATAATTTCTTGATAGTTTTACCACATTATTAGGGATGGCAACAGTTGAGATTCATATCGGTTGGCCTTGACGATCTGTAAAAAAAAAAAGACTGAATTACATAAAACCTATTAAATATTTTAAAAAAAAAATCTATGAAGTTTTTATACATGCCCCCTCCAATTTTTTTATTTTTTTTATTTTTATATAATGGCCTCTTCAAAGAAAAACTCCTAGGTCCGCTCTTATATTTAATCCCGAGCCGTTTACTTAGCTGGCTAGGTACATGTGTGACGTGTATACGGAAGTGAATTTAAATTATTATAAAAAGAAAAAAAAAGATTAAAGAACCAATAGTAAAATTTATGCTTTTCAACTGTAATATGTATTACGAGTTGTCCTACAAAAGTTTGGCATGCATGCAAAATCCACTCTGAGGATTGAATTTTCACATTCAATAATGAATGGGAGCGCACCGACATGGATTTAATCACATTCATGCCATTTTTTTCTATATACCCCATGACCATGTACCTAGAAAAAGGGAACCCCAGATACGATGTTGATTCATTCATGCCATTTTTTAACACGCTCATGGGTACGAATGATTAAAATTTGTGGATTGCACAATCTGCCCAATGGTTTGATTAGAAGACTTTGACTATTTTCATATAATATAAAAGACCATCTTTCATATATAATACTTGTTGCATGCTCTAAGTCTTAGCAAAATTATCTAGATGGCAACTGGGCTAGACAGATAATACAGAAAGGCTAGGGTTATAGCTTGTCAACTTGTCTTGGGCTTTGACTCCGAAGTGGTGTGTGGATTCAACATGGTGATTGAGGAAGTTAAGTTAATTATTAAATAACATAAAAATGTTTTTAAAAGTAGTTAATAGGGTGATTACATCTTCATTCAATAGAATATAACTTATTGATAACTTATCTATAGGTTATTCCGTTGATTGTCATGCATTCAAGTAGATCCCATAAGAAGTGCCTTATTTTTAAGAAAAAATATTTGGGACACTATTGTGCATGACTTTGGGGACAAATCCAAACACAAAATTGCTTAGGTGTTTTTTTTTTTTTCCATATAATTTATGGGAATTGAATGCATAGGAAATTCATGTCATAAATGGTGAAAAATGAAAATTTTAGATGAATATATGAAAATGCGATGATGGTTCTTTATTTTTCTTTTGGTCAATAGCATTATTGAAGACGGATATTGGGTTATAATGTCATGTTAAAATAGATCAAAATGGGTTGGATGTATTAACTATTCTTGGCCAACGATAATTTTGATCTCTGTGAATGCTATTGTTATTGTTTTTGTATTTATCTAAGTTGTGGTGAGGATTGGTAGATCATGAAGATGCATTTGGGATGATATTTGTAAAAATAACAATACTGCTTTTAGCGGCAGCCATATGATCGCCGCTAAAAGCAGTGTTTTTTTAAAAAAATTTACTACTTTTAGCGGCGGCCATGTGACCGCCGCTAAAAAATAGGTTTTTAGCCTTTGTCACTATTACCGGCGGCCATAGCCCCGCGCTAGAAATTCCTTTCGTCGTCGAACCAGCCCACGCATATCTTTTACCGGCGGCCGGAGCTGCCGCAATAAAAACAATAGCGGTGGTCAGTGAATGCCGCTATAACTTTTATCCACCCGATGTATACCGTCGCTGTAAGGTCCGTGACCTTACTGGTCAGTTGGGCCCAAAACCCGGCCCGTTGACCTTTAATTTGTTATTATTATAATTAATTGTATTTTTAGATATTTAAATGGGTTTAGATCATGAGCGAGTTTCTTTTAGCATTAGAATAGTATCTGCGAAGTTTCGTTTGATTCTGAGTTCGTTTGATCATAGCAGGAGGGTAGTTTGCAATTTAGGAAAAATTGAGTGTTTTTTCCGAAATATTCCAAACGCCGTGATTTTGAGTTCTTGGAAAGGCCTCGTCGTTCTGATAACTTTTGTCTCTTGACTCATCGCGATCCAGTGATCAGAAACCTTTCAAGTGATCCATTCTTTCACCAAACCCACTTAAAGGGCGATTCGGTCTTTTCCTCCTTAATCATCTTCTTAAGCGAAGGTTGCCCTAATTTTCATTTCTTTTCTGCAACCAACGAAGAACAGCCTCCCATTTCTTCTTCTTCTTTCTTTCTCAAGCCAGATCTCAGCCCTAGGAGAATCTATTCGGAGATCCGATCCGCTAGGATTCATCCTTGCGATCTCCTCTTGCCTCCGGTATCGACCTGGTAAGGTTTCCGGTAACTTCATCTTTTTATGACATCTTCCTTTTGGTTTAGATTAAGTTAGATCTTGATTCGTTTCCTTCCTATCTTCTTCCTGGTTTACTAGATTTCGATTTCTCGGGATAGATTGTGGATCTCACGATAGGAAGATTTCTCCTCGCGTTTACCCAATTTCAATCTTCTGACATTGAGGCAAGTAGATCTACAATTCATATATATGCATGTATGTTGTTTTAATTTGATTGGCCATGTTTCTTGTAGATTCCCCTTAATTCCAAGCATGTTCTTATTGATTTGGGATTTTTTTATGTTAGGTTAGCTATTTGGGTAATTGGAATGAAATGGATAGGTTGTTTAGAATTAATTATGATTCAGTGGATGGAATGGAATGGAATGGACGGATGGGGAGAGCAGGAGGCTCTATTTATGCAGGTTGAAGCCTCTGGGAAGGTTTGGAAATGGAGGAAATTGAAATGAGGAAGAAAAGAGCTCAGAAATGGCCACACCCGTACGAGTTTCGTACTGTCGGTTCACTTGTCGGTTCAGTGTCGGTCAACCGACAGCATGGTGTGGGTCAGCCGAAAGCCATGTCGGTTTCAAAAACAGAGAGCCATATTTGACCTGCTGAACTGTCGGTTCACTCGTCGGTTCGGGTCGGTCAGCCTACGCCTTATCGTCGGTCAACCTACATTGTTCTCGGTTCCAAAAACAGAGAGCAAAATATGAACTGTCGGTTCACTCGTCGGTTCGGGTCGGTCAGCTGACAACCAGCATGAGGGTCAGCCGAAATCACCGTTTTGGAATGCTCATAACTTTTAATCCGCCCGTTGGAATTCTACGTACAATATACCGTTGGAAAGCTCTCGAAACGTAGAATACAATGGTTTTGGTTTCATCACAATCAGAGGTCGGAAAGATGTAAATACTTGGATTATTAATCCAGCTCATGTTTTATTAGAAATGAGACCTGTAACCTAGGATTTGGGACTTAGATGCTGGAAACCACTAACCTTATATCAAATGACCATAAATGGGATTAAAATTGAATCACGTGGCTTGATGTGAATTCGATGGTTGTCTAGGTATTCGTGTATTATGCGTGATGTAACCGAATGCATATGGAGTTGGGTTGAACGATGCTTAACATGATTGTACGCCAAGGAATTCTCTAGAAGTATCGTTGATCCAGTTTCCATATGTACTCCATTAGAATACGTGGGATACAGGGATGACACCACTTGCCTAGGATTGGATTGTAACATCTCCTTGACTTTTGATTTGTATCCGTTGATAACATTCCTTGTACACTCTTGGCATAAAATACGTAATCAATTATGAAACATAAATTCTTATAGAACTTAGGACTTGGACCTGACTTAGAGTGTACCTTAGGAAACCGTGTCTTGTCTGATGAACATGACTGGCTAGTATGAAGGGGATTATCACGTGGCTTGTCTTGTATTGATCTGGAAGAGATAATCCCTAAGAACTTGTCTTGTACTTGGAACTAGCCAGACTTGCTTGTCTTGTATGTCCTTGAGTCAAAAACCACTTTATTATTATTGTTGCATATCATGGCCATCTGCAGTTTTGGGATTTAATGACGAATCGGTTACTCCGGTTGTCGGGTGGGCAGTCGGCGTAGGACGGCGTCCATGGCATTGAATAGCTGGGAGCGGGCTAGGACCGTGCTGCTATTCCCGGGACAAGGAGCTAGGATCCCACTGGAGCCGGACTATGGTATCAGTAGTCCAAGGGATTGTTACTGGTACCCCGGGAGGTGGCATAGGACATCCTCGGAGTCTCCATCTTGCTTGTCTTGCTTGCATTTGCATGAATAGTGGTTATTGTTAGATGAATGCTAGGATTCCTGTTATTGTTTCTATATATTAATCTCGCTTTATGCCTAGCTTCGCATTCTTGTATTCATATGATCTTTTACCTGTCATTACTCTATACTTGATGCATGTCGTGTTTATTATGCTTTGTATATCTATTGCTCAACATGTTGTTGACTTTGTTCCTTGGTGTGCAGACACATCAGGTGAATACTTCTACTACGAGGAGCAGGCAGGTGAGGAGATCCCAGAGGATCTCCAACCAGCAGAGGAGGCACGAGAGTGGCGTGCCGATGACGAAGAGTAGCGTCATCACTCCTGGCACGAAAGAGACATATTTGGGATCCATTAGATTTATCTTTGATTCATTTATTTCTCTCGTCGAACCTTTATATTATATTGACTTCTGTTCTTTTATTGGCCTTGTATTTGGGCTGGCCAATGTAATAATTAACTTAACTCTTAGTTCCGTTTCTCTTTCTTGCAAACTTTAATTTAATGAGAATTATTATCCATTGCTTGAGATTCCATATGCCTAGAGTTCTATGAACTCTATGTTTATTGTATTAAAAAAAAGTTTGAAATATTAAATCCACACCGCGGACTACGATCCGTGGGCCCAAAAGATAAAATTTTTAATTAGTCCTAAAATTCACTCCCCGGATCCGGTTATTTCTTTAATCGGGTTCGGGGGACGTGACAGATTGGTATCAGAGCAGTGGTTGGTTTCTCAGGGTAAAAATTTTAGAAACCATAGGACGTGTGTGAGGATTTCGTTAGTTAGTAGGTTGATCTTTTAGTTTTGTTTCTAGCATCGTGATGTTAGCTTGGGGCTTATTGGAACTAACCTTGAATGTCTTACAGGATTATGGCTGGTAGACACAATACCCGAGGTGAGGGTAGTTCATCTCAGAATGGCTCTGAGAATCAATTCCGTTAATTCATGGCAGCCTTCATCCAATCTCAGAAGGATATGGCTGAGCAGAGCCAGAAGCAAAATGAGGACCAAGCTGTGTTCCAAGCTCAAATGCTTGAGGTAGTGCAGAAGTGGGCCAGCCACAGGCCAAGGAGTATGACCTGATTGAGTTGGTTGAGAAATTCAGGAAGAGATTCCCACCAGAGTTCCATGGCATTGAGGACCCTGCTGTAGCAGATGAGTGGGTAGTTCAGATGGAGAAGATATATGAGGTGTTTCGGTGCACGGGCATTCAGCAGGTGCAGCTAGCAGCCCATATGTTCCGTGGAGCAGCGGAGAGATGGTGGAAAACCATCAAACACCCATACGAGGAGATCGCTGAGGAAGTAGCCTGGAAGACTTTCATAGAGCAATTCCAAAAGAAGTTTATCCCGGAGCACTATAGGGATCAAAAGATGGAGGAGTTCGAGAGGCTAGTACAGGGTGATTTAATAGTACAAGATTATGAGATTGCCTTCACCCATCTATCCCGATTTGCTGAGAGCCTGATTCAGCCTGAGTCAAAGAGAGTCCGGAGAATTATCAAGGGACTACGGGCAGATATTAAGATGCAAGTACAGCGCAGCAGACTGACCAATTATGATGATGTGGTTAAAGAAGCGTATTGGGCAGAGGAGTCCCTGAAGGACGTGATTGCTTTGGAGCAGCAGAGGATTTTAGCACTGATCCCTCAGCCCATGACACAAGGATCTTCATCTCTGTCGTATCGGCAGTCGGCACCTAAGAGGCTACGGTTTGAGCCTACACTCCGACCGCAGCCACAGCGAGTCTCTTGCATGCATTGTGGCGGGAACCATTATGGCCGTGATTGCAGGAAGCAGTCCGGAGCATGTTTCAATTATGGAGACCCAGGGCATAAGGTTCGTTTTTGCCCAGGGAAGACAGGAGTAGCACCACCACCATTTCCAGCTCCGGCGCTCAGGCCACCACATCCTGCGCAGTCGTTGAGACAGATGCCTCCTGGACAGGCTAGGCCACAGCAGCAGCAGCAGCAGATGATAGTCCGACCACCGCAGCCACCGCTGCAGCGCCCTCCAGTACCTCAGCAGCGTTATCAGCAGAGACCCTCAGCACCCAGATTCTAGGGTCGTGGTCAGAGACCACCGCAGCAGTATCACCAGCAGCGTCCCCAGCAGGCAGGGAGAGCTTATGCTTTGATGCACGAGGAAGCAGAGGCTGCAGGGAATGTCATCGAGGGTACACTGTTAGTTTATGGATTTGATGCTAAAGTTCTATTTGATCCTGGATCCACACACTCGTTTGTTGCACCGGCATTTGCACTGCATTTGGGGGAGGATAAGGAGATACTACCCTAAGATTTGATAGTAGCTACCCCTGTAGGTAGACATGTAGCTTGTAATGTCATCTACCCTAAGTGTAGTATTCAGATTGGGGAAGTTAAGTTGACCGTCAGTTTGATCATATTACCGATGGCGAAGTTTGATGTGATACTCGGTATGGAGTGGTTAGCAGCGAACCGAGCGGTGTTAGATTGTTTTAATAAGACTGTGAAGTTGCAGAGTGCAGATCGTAGTATCGAGTTTATTGGAGCTGAAAAGCCCATCTCCACTCGGATGATTTCTGCATTGAAGGCAGAGCGGTTGATGAGGAGCGGTTGCGAAGGGTTTATCACATTTATTACAGAAGACAAGGAGTCCAAGATTGTTGATGAGATTCCAGTGGTGCGAGAATTCCCGGATGAGATTCCTGGTTTGCCAGCTGTTCGTGAGTTGGATTTCACGATTGAATTGCAGCCAGGGACAACACCTATTTCGAAGGCCCCGTATAGGATGGCACCAGCAGAATTGAAAGAGTTGAAAACTCAGATTGGAGATCTGTTGGATAAGGGTTTTATCAGGCCCAGTGTTTCACCGTGGGGAGCTCCGGTGATATTTGTGAAGAAGAAGGACGGGACTATGAGAATGTGTATTGATTACAGACAGTTGAACCAGATGACTGTTAAGAATAAGTACCCGTTACCAATGATCGATGAGCTATTCGATCAGTTGCAGGGAACCCAATTCTTTTCGAAGATAGATCTGCGTTCCGGTTATCATCAATTGCGAGTCAGAAATGAGGGTGTTCTTAAGACTGCATACCGGACGAGATATGGACATTTTGAGTTTCTTGTGATGCCTTTTGGATTGACGAATGCTCCAGCAGTTTTTATGGCTTTGATGAATAAGGCATTTGCTTCTTTCTTGGATCAATTTGTGGTAGTCAGCATAGATGATGTTTTGGTGTACTCGAAGACTAAGGAAGAGCATGAGCATCAGTTGAGAACTTCTTTGCAGCTTTTGAGGGATAACCAACTGTATGCTAAGTTGAGCAAATGTGAATTTTGGTTGGAACAAGTGGCATTTTTGGGCCATATAATCTCTAAGGAAGGACTGACAGTGGATCCCAAGAAGATTGCAGTAGTTGTCAATTGGAGTAGCCCGTGGAATGTAGCGGAGATTCGTAGTTTCCTTGGACTTGCAGGTTACTACAGAAGGTTTGTGAAAGGATTCGCTACTATAGCATCTCCGTTGACTAAGTTGACGAGGAAAGATATTCCATTTGTATGGACGGAGGGGTGTGAAAAGAGTTTCCAAAAGCTGAAGACCAGATTGACTACAGCACCCATACTTGCCTTACCCGCTGGAAGTGGAGGATTTGTGATTTTCACAGATGCATCCAGAGTAGGATTGGGATGTGTTCTCATGCAGCATGACAAGGTGATGGCCTATGGATCGAGGCAATTGAAGGATCATAAGAAGAAGTATGCCACACATGACTTGGAGTTAGCAGCAGTGGTGTTTGCATTGAAGTTGTGGAGGCATTATTTGCATGGGGAGAGATTTGAGGTGCATACAGATCACAAGAGTCTGCAATACATGTTTACACAGGGTGATCTGAATAACAGGCAGAGGAGATGGATGGAGTACATAAAGGATTATGATTTCCCGATCAAGTACCATCCTGGAAGAGTGAATGTGGTAGCAGATGCTCTCAGTAGGAAGGTAGCATTCAGTGGATGTATAATGCCTGAATGGAGATGGATGGAGCAGTTTAGAGACATGGATGTAGAAGTCTGGCCAGTTAATGAGAAGGTCCTAGTTACTACAATGGGAGTTTGGGAGCCAGAGATAGTTAACAGGATCAAGGGATGTCAGAAGGATGATCCAGAACTACAGAGAATCATTGATCATGTGGATGACAAGCCAGAGTTCAGATTGATAGAGGGAGTTTTGTACTACAAGGATAGGTTGTGTGTGCCAGATGTTCAAGATATCAAGTAAGAGTTGATGACAGATGCGCACCACACCAGATATTCTATTCACCCAGGGAGTACCAAGATGTATCAGAATTTGAAGAATCATTATTGGTGGGTGAAAATGAAGAAAGAGATTGCAGAATTTGTCTCCAGGTGTATGACTTGTCAGCAGATTAAGGCAGAGCACAAGACGCCTCCAGGTTTACTTCACCCGTTGGAGATTCCACAGTGGAAATGGGAGAATATCACCATGGATTTCGTGTCGGGATTGCCGAACACCAAGAAAGGCAATGATGCTATTTGGGTGATTGTGGATAGATTGACTAAATCAACCCATTTTCTGTCATTCAAGACTGGACGGTTTATGGACAAGATGACTAAGATGTACAGGGATAATATAGTCAAGTTGCATGGAGTGCCTAAGTCCATAGTGTCCGATCGAGACACTAAGTTTTTCTCTCGGTTTTGGTCTACTTTCCAGTCATCTATGGGTACTCAGTTAAAGTTCAGCACAGCTTACCACCCTCAGACAGATGGACAGTCAGAGCGTACAATTCAGACACTGGAAGATCTCCTCAGAGCATGTGTTTTGGATTTCAATGAGAGTTGGGATGAGAGTTTGCCTCTATGTGAGTTTGCCTACAACAACAGCTATCATTCAAGTATTGGTATGGCACCATTTGAGGCATTGTATGGAAGGAGATGCAGAACCCCGGCATGTTGGGAGGAAGTTGGAGTTCGAAGTTTTCATAGCCCCTCGGAGATTGCTGATTCCAGTGAGAAGGTCAGAGTTGTTCAGATGCGAATGAAGGAGTCTCGTGATCGTCAGAAGAGCTATGCAGACAAGAGGCGGAGACCTTTAGAATTCCAAGTGGGGGATATGGTTTTCCTGAAAGTGTCTCCAATGAGAGGTGTTGTCAGATTTGGACATAAAGGGAAGCTTGCCAAGAGGTTTGTGGGACCGTTTGAGGTTAATAACAAGATTGGAGACGTGGCTTATCGTCTAGTGCTACCGCCAGAGTTAGCGGGTGTGCACGACGTATTTCATGTTTCAATGCTTAGGAAGTATATTCCAGATCCTACCCATGTATTGCAGCACGAGCCACTTCAGCCTCAAGAAGATGTCACCTATGTGGAGCGGCCAGCACAGATCATCGAGACTAAGGAGGTGGTGTTGCGAACCAAGACCATTCAGTGGGTCAAAGTACAGTGGGAGAACCACGGTCCACAGGAAGCTACTTGAGAGCTGAAGGATCAGATTCTGAAGACGTACCCCTATCTTTTTCCATATGAGGTATGTTTAGGCATTTGGGGGACCAAATGTTCTTTTTATTTGTGAGAGTTGTAAGGTCTGTGACCTTACTGGGTCAGTTGGGCCCAAAACCCGGCCCGTTGACACATTTAATTTGTTATTATTATAATTAATTGTATTTTTAGATATTTAAGTGGGTTTAGATCATGAGCGAGTTTCTTTTAGCATTAGAATAGTATCTGCGAAGTTTCGTTTGATTCCGAGTTCGTTTGATCATAGCAGGGGGGTAGTTTGCAATTTAGGAAAAATTGAGTGTTTTTCCGAAATATTCCAAACGCCATGATTTTGAGTTCGTTGGAAAGGCCTCGTTGTTCTGATAACTTTTGTCTCTTGACTCATCGCGATCCAGTGATCAAAAACCTTTCAAGTGGTCCATTCTTTCACCGAACCCACTTAAAGGGCGATTCGGTCTTTTCCTCCTTAATAATCTTCTTAAGCGAAGATTGCCCTAATTTTCATTTCTTTCTCTGCAACCAACGAAGAACAGCCTCCCATTTCTTCTTCTTCTTTCTTTCTCAAGCCAGATCTCAGCCCTAGGAGAATCTATTCGGAGATCTGATCCGCTAGGATTCATCCTTGCGATCTCCTCTTGCCTCCGGTATCAACCTGGTAAGGTTTCAGGTAACTTCATCTTTTTATGTCATCTTTCTTTGGTTTAGATTAAGTTAGATATTGATTCGTTTTCCTTCCTATCTTCTTCCTGGTTTACTAGATTTCGATTTTTCGGGATAGATTGTGGATCTCACGGTACGAAGATTTCTCCTCGCGTTTACCCAATTTCAATCTTCTGACATTGAGGCAAGTAGATCTACAATTCATATATATCAATGTATGTTGTTTTCATTTGATTGGCCATGTTTCTTGTAGATTCCCCTTAATTCCAAGCATGTTCTTGTTGATTTGGGATTTTTTTATGTTAGGTTAGATATTTGGGTAATTGGAATGAAATGGATAGGTTGTTTAGAATTAATTATTGATTCAATGGATGGAATGAAATGGAATGGATGGTTGGGGAGAGCAGGAGGCTCTATTTATGCAGGTTGAAGCCTCTAGGATGGTTTGGAAATGGAGGAAATTGAAATGGGGAAGAAAGAGCTCAGAAATGGCCTGAACCCGTACGAATTTCGTACTATCGGTTCACTTGTCGGTTTAGTGTCGATCAACCGACAGCATGGTGTGGGTCAGCCGAAAGCCATGTCGGTTCCAAAAACAGGGAGCCATATTTGACATGCTGAACTGTCGGTTCACTCGTTGGTTCGGGTCGGTCAGCCTACACCTTAGCGTCGGTCAATCGACATTGTTCTCGGTTTCAAAAACAGAGAGCAAAATATGAACTGTCGGTTCACTCGTCGGTTCGGGTCGGTCAGCCGACAACCAGCATGAGGGTCAGCCGAAATTATAGTTTTGGAATGCTCATAACTTTTAATCCGCCCGTTGGAATTCTACGTACAATATACCGTTGGAAAGCTCTCGAAACGTAGAATCCAATGGTTCTGGTTTCATCACAATCAGAGGTCGGAAAAGTGATGTAAACACTTGAATTATTAATCCAGCTCATGTTTTATTAGAAATGAGACTTGTAACCTAGGATTTGGGACTTAGATGCTGGAAACCACTAACCTTCTATCACATGACCATAAATGGGATTGAGATCGAATCACGTGGCTTGATGTGAATTCGATGGTTGTCTAGGTATTCGTGTATTATGCGTGATGTAACCGAATGCATATGGAGTTGGGTTGAACGATGCTTAACATGATTGTACGCCAAGGAATTCTCTAGAAGTATCGTTGATCCAGTTTCCATATATACTCCATTAGAATACGTGGGATATAGGGATGACACCACTTGCCTAGGATTGGATTGTAACATCTCCTTGACTTTTGATTTGTATCCGTTGATAACATTCCTTGTACACTCTTGGCATAAAACATAATCAATTATGAAACATAAATTCTTATAGAACTTAGGACTTGGACCTGACTTAGAGTGTACCTTAGGAAACCGTGTCTTGTTTGATGAACATGACTGGCTAGTATGAAGGGGATTATCACGTGGCTTGTCTTGTATTGATCTGGAAGAGATAATCCCTAAGAACTTGTCTTGTACTTGGAACTAGCCAGACTTGCTTGTCTTGTCTGTCCTTGAGTCAAAACCACTTTATTATTATTGTTCCATATCATGGCCATCTGCAGTTTGGGATTTAATGACGAATCGGTTACTCCGGTTGTCGGGGTGGGCAGTCGGCGTAGGACGGCGTCCATGGCATTGAATAGCTGGGAGCGGGCTAGGACCGTGCTGCTATTCCCGGGACAAGGAGCTAGGATCCCACTGGAGCCGGACTATGGTATCAGTAGTCCAAGGGGATTGTTACTGGTACCCCGGGAGGTGGCATAGGACATCCTCGGAGTCTCCATCTTGCTTGTCTTGCTTGCATTTGCATGAATAGTGGTTATTGTTAGATGAATGCTAGGATTCCTGTTATTGTTTCTATATATTAATCTCGCTTTATGCCTAGCTTCGCATTCTTGTATTCATATGATCTTTTACCTGTCATTACTCTATACTTGATGCATGTCGTGTTTATTATGCTTTGTATATCTATTGCTCAACATGTTGTTGACTTTGTTCCTTGGTGTGCAGACACATCAGGTGAATACTTCTACTACGAGGAACAGGCAGGTGAGGAGATCCCAGAGGATCTCCAACCAGCAGAGGAGGCACGAGAGTAGCGTGCCGATGACGAAGAGTAGCGTCATCACTCCTGGCACGAGAGAGACATATTTGGGATCCATTAGATTTATCTTTGATTCATTTATTTCTCTCGTCGAACCTTTATATTATATTGACTTCTGTTCTTTTATTGGCCTTGTATTTGGGCTGGCCAATGTAATAATTAACTTAACTCTTAGTTCCGTTTCTCTTTCTTGCAAACTTTAATTTAATGAGAATTATTTTCCATTGCTTGAGATTCCATATGCCTAGAGTTCTATGAACTCCATGTTTATTGTATTAAAAGAGGTTTGAAATATTAAATCCTCACCGCGGACTACGATCCGTAGGCCCAAAGGATAAAATTTTTAATTAGTCCTAAAATTCACTCCCCGGATCCGGTTATTTCTTTAATCGGGTTCGGGGGACGTGACAGTTGTCGTGACCCCGGATCGGGTTAGGGGAAAAAGGCCAAGTCCGGGATCGGGACGGTGATGATGCCGCGCCACGTGCATCTCTTTGGCTAAACCGCACACGGAATTAAAAGAACATTTATCCGTGCACGTGATTTCCCACAGGGTTCCGCGGTGAGGGTTATCTTTACACATCATCTCACATATAACCATATCAAACACATTCTCAAGATTGCGGAAGCGTGTAGCAAATCATAATAATGTTATTCCATCCCATAAACAAGACTGGTCCATGATTAACATGACAAGATATCAGAATGAGCAATGATCATAAGCATATTTCCCCAAAAGTAAAGTTAAGTGTATTACAAAAGATCAGTTGATTAATGCCCCAAAATAATGGTCAACAAAGACCATACAACCAAATGAAACCCAAAATAAAGTTATCACAAGTTTCCCCAAAATGTGTCGTTCTCAAGGCAAGGCCGAATGTCTACATGACATCGTCAAAAGATATAACAATAATTCAAAACAATGATGTCTTTAGAAACATAGTGAAACCTAGATAAATAATGAATTTCATAAAAGATGATGCATCATTTATTAAATAGCAACATGAACGATACAAAACAGTAGAGGTACCAAGGATAAGGGACTGTCAAGATGGCAACCACACAAAGCTACATCCTCTCTCACCGAAGTGAAGAGAGCGCATACCCTTATAGGATCATTGACCTCAGTCACACAAGGTGAGGAGGGACAACGATAAATACTATAATATACATATATATATACTCTGCGGGACCACGGTAGCGAACCGGGTAAAAACTCTGCATATTCCAGACTGCAGCTGACTATCAGGAGGGGAAGGAACCCCAAGTCGGTGGATCAAACCGACGAGGTCGTCCAAGTTCAGTGGTGCCAACTCATAGGTCAAATATGATAAATCAAATCATATGCACAGTAAGAAATGGGGTGCCAAGAGGCACAAAATACACATTCATCTCAAGTTGACATATACAGGTTAGCAAAAGCTAAGCACATCTCTTTTAGTACTCTTGGGACAGTCTAGTCATATCATGTGGATTGTAATTCCAAAATAAGAGTTTGGTTGAAAATCGAATACATATAGATTCCCATACCTTTACAGGCTAACAATGACGTTTCTAGAATTGAATCAGTGCGAATAGGGTCCCGTATGTCGATAATGATATAATTTTGGTACTCTTTAAGAGTTAGGGACATTCTGGGTCCTTATACACATTGGTCAATCTAGGAAATCTCATAGAATCTCCATGACGAGTTCCCCCTTCCTCCGGACTTCACACAATGCCTTACAAGTCCTTAAATAACAATGGGGCTCTAAATAATACCTCCCCACTACAACCCATCACAATTTACCCAACTCTTTCATGCGTTTAAATGCATCATTACAGGTTCAATGCCTTCAAATAAGAAGAGAAGGGATAGAGCTGAATTTGACTTGAGTATGGGCTCAAAATGAATCTGGAGAACAGTCCCACAATTCCCCTTATTTTTGCAGTTCATCTCATTTCAGTCCGATCGATCGGACTCATTGGCCGATCGATCGGTCCTGAAACGTTCTCAGTTATTTTACAGTCCGATCGATCGGACCTGATGTGCGATCGATCGGTTCTGAAAACACTCTCAGTTATTTACAGTCCGATCGATCGGACCTGATGGGCGATCGATCGGTTCTGGAAACACTCTCAGTTATTTACAGTCCGATCGATCGGACCTGATGGGCGATCGATCGGACAGCGACGAATCTCAACCCATTTGGTTGAATTCCTCTCTTGTCCAACTCCTATCCATTTCCTTTCTTTCCCTTTCTTCCAAACATAACTTCATGAATATTTGGGCTCTTCCTTGACCTCCTCATCTCATCAAATCATCATTCAAAATCAATAATACCAAACTATCAAGCATAATAAACCATTAAAACTATTAATGAAGATAAATCAAGATTTTGCATAAAACATGAAAAACACATGAGAATCATTTCATCCACTTGCCTTGGGTCCAATGTAAATCAAATTGAGCTCTAATCACCTCTTAAGCCCTCAATCAAACACCTATACAAAAAACCCCCAGATCCAAACCCTAGAATATCAAAATCCAAGTAAAACAAAATAAAATCTTCCAATAAACGAAATAGATTTTCCCTAGGGCTAAACAAACAAGATTCCAAAAGATTGGAAGGATCACTTACCTAGAAGTAGTTCAAATAAGAAGAGGGAGCTCACAAGAAGCTCTAATGGTGATGCATGTCTTCATAAATGGTACCAATAGAGAGCTCTTAAAGTGAGGAAGAAGATTACAAGGTCCATCTCTTGATTTAGCCAAGTTCTTGTGATGATTTATGGGAAAGAAAACAAGAAAAAGGCAAGGGAAAACCCTAGGGCCGGAAATCTCTTCTCCTTTTAAGGTTTTTCCCAGAAATGGAAAAATGAAGAAGAAGCACTCTATATATGGTAAGTGGGAATGGGGCCCACAACTTAAAAGACTTCTCGGGCTTAAAACATGGCATTCGGGGCTTCAAACGAATTCGACGAAGAAGACAAAGTTGATCGGCGAAATTTCTAGTTTCCAAAAAGTATATATTTTGCACATTTTGGTGATATTGAAATCGGTGTCCAGATTTTGGATAAAAAGACCATTTTGCTCTCAAATTGCAAAAAGTCTGGTTTAGGGCTCTCGAATGGGAACGATGTCAACATGAAAGTTGTAGGGATTAACAAGATAAAGTCCAAATGGGGTTAAAAATACGATTTTTGAAAATCATTGGTAAACCCCCAATCTCACACAATTCGTAACAAGAACCCCCAAAGGGTCCCACAAGTAAAAAGAGTCTCAAAATTCCCCAAAGATATTATAAAAGTTATTCTAATCCCCAAACTAATCCAAAAATCACTAAACACACTTAAAACTAAAACACAACTTAATTAACTCTAATCGAGGTCTCTCGGGTCGGGGTCTTACAACAGTCGCCAAGCGGCGGCCACTGCAACCGCTGGTAATTGTTTTACCGGCGGTCACAAGCACTTTTACCGGCGGTCGGCGGCCCCCGCTATAAGCAATTTTTCTTGTAGTGTATGACCATCAACTAGTCTATTCTTCAATGAAAAATGAATCAAGAAAAGATGAGATAAAGAGACATCCAAATTCCAATCACCTAAACCAGATCTATCAAAAAGGAACTGTGAATCCGACAACATTTACATTCTTGTAGAATCAAAAAGTTTCTGTCAGAGATGCTATTAATCAAACAGACCCTTATCAAAAGTGATTAGAATTTGGACAGTCAAAGGACTAGGCTCAAAATGTAAGGCGCTGATTAATGAACATAATCAAACAAGCAATTGAAAAAAAAATTAAGAGTCATAATTGAGATGATGAAATCGAGTCTCTCACATCAAAGAGACTTAAGAGACATGAGGTTGCGGCAACTTACATATTCTAACAAAGTTTGAAGTCAATGGTAGTTCACGAAGGAAGGAAACAACTTTTATTTTCTGCGATTCTTAATCGTTTCGAGGCAATATGGTTTCCAGCTTTGTGAGGCAACTGACTTTAATTTACTCCACATGTCTTTTTTGGTAGATCTTCCATTCATACATTTCCATCGAATAAACTAGTTGTCCAGCCGCATAATGTTCTAGGTTTCGCCCATAAAAAATACAGTTTTCTTTATGAAGTGTAAAGAAGTATTTTTTTTTTCTTACAAAGGTATTCTAAGGTATTCTTGTGATATTTGACCCAATAAAATTAATCACCGATCGCACAAATGACCCCACAACACACGTGCAACAGATACATCTAAAAGTGTCGTAAATCTAGTGTGTGTGGAGGCGCATGTAAAGAAACTTCAATTTTTGTCACCTTCACTTTCTATTTTTTTCATTGTAATTAAAACTAAAACACCTTTTGTTTTGCTTGAATTCAAACTATTAAACCTTGAATACTAAATATTAATTAAATTATTTGTATAGTTGATTTATAAAGGTTTTATCTTTGGTCGATAGGATGGTTGGAAATGACCACTGGATGAAAGATGCTTAGTGGGAGGGGCCACATCTGATGCACCCATCTCTACCCCTGTCCCTTGATAGAGCTATATATGTGGCTGTTGTCCAGTGGGCCCCTTGTCTTCCTTCTGCAGGACCATTGGATTGTTTCAGGGGGACACTTGTCAAGGCGATCTAAGCTATCCTCCTAATCTTTCTTTTGTCAGATCAGTGGCATGAACGGTTAGTCACTTGGGTTCGGGCTAATATTCTGAATGAACCCAAACCAACCTGTCCGAGTGGCACACATAAGCCCAGTGAGCTCTGCAGTTTCTTCTATCTTAGTTAGAACTCAGAAATAAAATTTCCTTTCAATCTGTTCAGGCCAATCATGAATGGAACATGGCTCATATAATCAAGGTGTTTGACAAACCTAAGTGGATACCACCAGTGGTTTGGGTTCCTCCTCCCCGGGAATGGTTTAAATTAAAAGTCCCTCAAGGTCAAACAACAGGGTATGGGGGGTTTTCTTAGAATTACTTTAGGACAATTGATTATGACTTTCTCGCCAGCTATTGAAGTAAAAAACTCCCTAGAAGCATAAATCAGTCCCTTGCATAAAGGGGCTCAATTATGTAACACTCATCATCTAAACAAGATAGTTTTTGAAGGAGATTCCTTCATTATTCAGCATGCTATATGCAAACTGGAGACACAATCGCTTGGCATTTGATGTTAATTAAGCCGGAAGCAAATTGATAAAATTCTGAAAAAGATCAATGAATGAAAGGTGGCCTTATGTCGAAGATCGGCAAATGTAGTGGTGGATCAACTAGCAAAATTAGCCACCCCTTTAGGAGATTGTGTTCCACCACTCACTTCCTATATATATGGGGGGCTTATTCACAATAGGTTTGTACATAGCAAGGGACACCTTGCATAAGATAGAATGGTGCTTGAAGGTTTTAAGGAGTACAACACCTCTTCTAACACTTCTAAAAGTTCAGGGATTTGGTTAGTTTATTTTTTACTGTTTGAGGATGTTTTTTTTTCCCCCTGTTGCTGTAAAGATCTTAAGTCTATCTTGTAGCTCTTTGTTTTTCATTTAATGTAATACCTCCTCTTAGCAATAAAATAAAATAAATAACCCCTTCCAATCCCTTGCTAACCAAACCCCACATCTCCTAAATTGCCTTGATCATCACTTTCTTTTGGGCAATAATAGTCAGTGTTCATGAAGTGGGCCCCATGATGTGGGTTGCATATACCTAAATTATATTGAGAGAGTAACTAGAATTGCATAGCTGACAAGATTTTCATGGAGTCTGGATCCTCCTGTGGGGACTGAGGCTTTAACCTAGAGAAATCCTAAGAAAAGGAGTGAAACTTCACAATGGGCCTAACGATTGAGATCCGAACTGTTCAAAATAAACTTTTTCCTTATATATTGGATATCCTCAAATTTTACATTAATTTGAGGTTTTCTCATAGTTGGATTGACCTTTGGATGAAAACAAAGAGGTGATAATGGATATGCATAAGATTGTGTCAATTACTTAAACTATGCTTGAAACGATGCCATAGCTTTTACGTTATTTTGACTTCATAGTTTGGATACTTTGTATTGAACTCCTAGCAGTCATAGCAAAGTGGGTTTTAAAAAAGTAACAAAACAACAACAATAAAGTATTTAAAAGTTTATGGTACGAGATCTCTAGATTGGTCCATTCAATAAATAAGCCCACTAGTGTGCAAAAAATAATAATATACGTAGCAGAAATAAAATCACAAGCACACATCACAAGGACACCAGATTTAGTGTGAAAAATCCTAACTGGTGAAAAATCATGGATCTGAACTGGATCAACAATCAAATACTAAGAATCTCGCCATTACAAGAAACTCAGATTTCCTCCACAAATATCCCATACCTAAGGACTGAAACTACCTTGTATCGCTTCACGCTTCAACTACTCCACACCATTGATTGCAATAGATTCAATCATGCGCTTGACTCCTCAAATCTTCTACACCAAAAGATGATCTTCTACTAGGGATGTAGAAGAAACTGGCCCTCTAAAGTACTTATCAGCACAACTCTTCAATAAATCTCTAAAGAAGATTTCTCTCAATTATATCTCTAATTCAAAACTTGAGACATGATTTGTGTGTCTTTGGGTTGTGATAAACACCCAATATATGGCCTAACAAATCCGTGCTTAAGACTCCTAATAATAATCCACTTAAAATAGAGAGTCCTTTGAAACTCTAAGATAGAGTCCGGATCATACCAGGCTCTTTTTGCCACGCTCGCTATAGCGAGCAAGAGACCACTTTCTGGAAATTGGCTTTGGCGGCCACATTCGGCCTTACAATAATAAAGAAGCCACACACGCGTGTGCGGGCTCTCTCGTGTGACACAACCCCCTTTGCTGAGGTACCAATAAAAAAAATAAAGTACTAATGAAAGTACTAGGAAACTACAATAAAAATATAGAAATATGGAGCATAAAGTATTTTAAGCTCTCTTTCCCCTTCACCACTCTACAGTTGCTGAAATTTAACAAAAAGTTACTTTTTTGCGTGGAAATTTTTGTACAGAGGAGTGATGGATGTAATTAGGCACGGCTGGGCTCAGCCTGACCCTAAAAATGCTAAAATGAGGCCTTCGGTTTTTAAGGAAAAGCCTCAGAGTTGGGGTTGGGGTTGGGGTTGGACAGATGTTTTTTAGGTCCGGAAATTTGAGGGGCATACTTGACAACACTAGGATTGGCTATGCTCTGCTATGCCCTTTTCCTTTGTGGAATGACTTGAAATCCCAACCAATTCATAAAAATAGTTGTATGTGCAAGAACATTAAAGATATGGGGTAATTCAAATATCAATTTAACTAGATAATTATAACTAGAACAATATAAAAAGCCTAAATAAAAAATAAGAAAACTAGAAGAAAGAGATAGAAAGCAACCGTGCAACACCCAATGCTTATGCACTAGGTAGAATATGTAACTAATGAGACAGTTGAATAAAGACGAAATGAACCTGGTGTTTAGATTTTCTTAAGCTTTCTATCTCTTTCTTCTAGATAATTAGATAGTGTTAATTTGCCTAACATTCGATGCTTGGTGACAGTGTAGAAAAAAAAAACTAATTTTCTTGTTTTTACGCTATGAGCTTGTCCTGGCCTGCGAGGGTAGGGTAAGGGCGTTGATACTCTAGGCCCTTCGAGGGCTTTGGCCTATACCGGCCTACATATATTGAGGGCAAGGTTGGGACAATGCCATGTATGGTCCAAATATAATGTGGAGATGGAGACTGGACCTCCGCTATCCTACAATTTGATTCCCCATAATGATGAATAGGTAATCATTTCCTATCATTGGGAGACAAATTGATATCCATTTGTGTGAGACTTCCTATATTTTTTTCAAAGAATAAAATACATGGGCCTAACGTGTAAGGCCCAAAATGCTTTGGAAATTCAAGACCTGATTAAAAAACAAAGAGAGAAAAAGCAAACAAACAATATAAAGAAAGTCATATTTGAGATGATGAAATCGAATCTCCCACATCAAAGATATACCAGTTGTGCGGCACAACATACATCATGTTCTTATAAGTTTTTTGTGTGGGGAGATTTCCAGAGCTCCAGGATTACGCTAATCACAGCCATCAGATGAAACTAAGCATTCCCACGTGCCGTCCGCGTGCCACCCACGTGGCACCAGACTCACCTCGGCTACCAGGCCAGGGGCCCCGGCCGAAGTCAAGCAGGTCCGGGCTACTGGCGCCGAGCTCGGCTACCCCAGGTGCCCACCTCGGCTGAAAGCTCCATCTCGGACAAAGAAACCGGGACGAAAGCCGAAGCAGGAAAGAACCTCCACTCACGCCCTTCGTCCCCCACGTCATCAGACACGTGGAGGAATAGGGGCGCGAGCCAGTGAGACAGATGCGACATCCAGCCGTCCACAATCTTCGCCAGATCACTGACAGGGCGGCATCCAGCGGCTGAAGCCAAATCAGGGCAAGGCCCGAGGGCGGATCCGATGGTACCCCTACCGCCAAAGGCGTCCAACACGATCTGGCCCAACATGACGCACATTTAATGCGATGTGGGCTGATCCGACTGGCAATAAATGCAAAGTGGGCTGGAATGGACCGCATTTATTACCTTGTGGGCTGATCATGACTTCCCAGTCGAATCATGGGACCCACACCAAGATATCGTCCAAAGATACGACCCAAGCCTCTATAAATAGAGCCTCATACCACAAGCAAGGTACGCACAATCTAACCCAAAGAGCCGTTACTCTGCCTCTCTTCTTCCTCTCCTTCCATTGTTCCAGTTCGTTCACTGACTTTGGCATCGGAGAGCCTTGCGCCGCCCAGGCCAGGGTCCTCTGACCGTTTGCTCTTCTCTTTCAGGCTTTCGGACGGTACCTAATCTTCATCACCTTGGATAAGTCCTCTAAGGCACCCCAGTTATTGTGGGTCATTATTTTCTGCACCTACAATCGGCGCCGTCTGTTGGGAAGTAATATCCCAACCTTCCCAACCTCTTCAATCTCCCAGAAATCATGCCTCCGAAAGCTAGGAAGGGCGGAGAATCCTCAAGAGCAGTGCTCGAGTAGCCAGCGCCGTCGACGGACGTCCCTCCTCAGGGGCGGTCCCGAACGGTGCATGGCATATCTGCAGGCGAGGGCCGCTTAGGCTCGCAGCTCTACGTCGAGGTCCCCCTCCAAGAGGGACTTGAGGCCTCGCTCTCAGCGGACGAGGTCACGCCACCCCGACGCGACGAGCGTCGGCATGAGCGTCCTCGCAAAGATAAAGCCGTTGCCGTAGAAGAGACGCGCCACGTTCAACCTCCTGCCGCTGGAGGAGATGTCGCAGCTCAAAATGCTCTCCTCCAGAAGCAGGAGCGGTTAATCCGTGAGCTCCAGCAGCAACTGAGAGCAGCGCAAACAGCCTCGTTGAGGCAGGTCTCTGATCCTTAGGGAAAGAGGAGGGACGCCCCGAGCAGGGCAGCCCAGCCTCCTCGTGAAGATCTGAGAAACCATCTGGACCACAAGCGAAGCCAGATTGATGATGAAGGCTCTAGCAACAGCCGAAGTCATCGTAGCCGCGATGGCCGAACCCATAGCCATCGCAGCCCGAACCACTCCAAAAGAAGGCCGAGAGCCCGGACGCCGGAGAAGGACGACAAGCAGGAGCGGTTCGACAAACGCGTCAGGTTGGCTCTTCAGCACAACCTGGACGTATAGGACCAGAAACAAATCTGTGGCCATACCGATCTGGGGGCCTCACCCTTCACGCGAGACATTGAACGGACTCCCTTGCCCAAGAAGTTCTCTGTCCCGCGGTTCGTCCCTTACGACGGACTGTCCGATCCATCCGCCCACCTCCGTCACTTCTCCCAGAAGATGTCCATCCGGGGGAACGAGGGCCACCTCAACTGCAAGATCTTCTCCTCCAGTTTGGGCGACCTCCCTCTGAAGTGGTTCTGCGCCCTCCCAGAGAAGTCGGTTTCGAGTTGGAAGGAGCTCCAGCTCTCCTTCTTAAAGAAGTTCCAAGCTTACAGCGCCGTCCCCAATACAGAAGGGGACCTTCTCGCCCTGAGAATGAAGCAGGGCGAGAGCCTCGCCAAGTTCGCCCGACGATTCTGGGTGGTTTACAGCCAGGTCGAGGGCACTAGGGAGGAAATTGCAATCTTTGCCTTCCAACATGCCCTGATCCCCGGCCACGACCTCCGGAAGGACTTGGTCGGAGACACCCCAAAATCCATGCCGGCATTAATGTCCCGGATAAAGCGCTTTGTCGCCCGGGAGGAAGATGAAATCCAGGCTCGGGAAGAGGACGAAAGGCCGGAGCCCGAGCCGAAGATCAGCCAGCCTCGCCAAAGAGGCGGGAAGCCCTTCCAGAAGCAGGAGCACAAGCAGGCCTGGGCCGCTAGTTCAGCAAAGCCTACGTCGTCCCGGTCTGGGGGCACCTGGAGGCCGAGGCCTCCCACCAACGCCGATCAGAGCGTAAACGTCGTCTTCAAGGAGCCGATATACCAGATCCTGAGCAAGATAAAGACCAAGCCGTTCTTCAAGTGGCCTCCGCCCTTGAGGAATGAGCCCACCTCCGGCAGCCGAAGCAAGCTCTACTGCTCCTACCACAAAGGTAACGGGCACAAGACCGAGGACTGCAAGTCTCTGAGGTGGTACCTGGAGAAGCTAGTTGGCGAAGGCCACATTCTAGAGTTCATCAAGGCAGAAGATGCCGGCGGCAGCGAGGGCCGAGTTCACCAGAGCACGGCTCGGGATCCAGACAGCGAGGATTCCGAAAAGATCATTAACGTGATCCACCTAGCGTCCTTAGTTCCCTCTCCCTCGTCTCGTGGAGGCTCGCAGGCCCGCGCCGAGGCCAGGCGAGCGTCGCACGGGAAGGAGGTGATGAAAGCCGAGCTCGGACCGGCATCCAAAAGAGCTCGCCGCGACCGACCCGCGATCTCATTCTCAGACAAAGATCTAGAGGGAATCCAGCTTCCCCAAAACGACCCCCTGCTCTTCACAATGAAGCTAAGGGACTTTACCGTGAAGAGGATTCTCGTCGACTCCGGCAGCTCTTCCGAGGTCCTCTACTATGAGTGCTTCAAGAAGATGAACCTCTCGGAAGCAGATCTCACGGAGGTCCGTGCACCCTTGCTAGGGTTGTCAGCCAAGCCAGTCTATCCCAAGGGTAGGATCACCCTGGAAACCCGAGTCGGCGGAGCCTCCGTGTTGGCCGACTTCCTGGTCGTGGACGCCCCTTCTCCCTACAACGTCATCTTGGGCAGAACATGGCTCCACAAATTGGAGGCAGTCCCTTTTTCCCTCCACCAGAAGCTGAAGTTCGTATTCGAGAGCAAGGAGGGCAAAATGGAAGTGGTCACAGTGGAGGGAGATCAACAGAAAGCTAGGCAGTGCATGCTGGCCGCGGTCTCAGCAGAGAAAGAGCCAGAGCGCGTCAACCTCGCCGAGTTCGAGAAAGGGCTAGATGAAATCGGGCGAGACCCCGAGAAGAGAAGTATTGAGGACCTGGCCGAGGTCAGGCTAGACTCGGCGGACCCAGATAGGTTCTTCCTGATCGGCACTCAGCTGCCAGACGAGGAGAGAGCCGAACTTTCAAGGTTCCTGATGCAGAACGTCGATGTCTTCGCATGGAGCCCGAGCGAAATGCCTGGGGTCGACCCCGAGGTCATGTGCCACAAGCTAAATGTGGACCCAGGCCATAAGCCAGTAGTGCAAAGGGCCCGAAGGACAGGGCTGCAGCAGACAGACGCGGTCGTCGAAGAGGTCGATAAACTGCTGAAGGCAGGAGCCATCCGGGAAGTCCAGTATCCGGTCTGGCTGGCTAATACGGTGGTGGTTAGAAAGAAAACTGGTAAATGGAGGGTGTGCGTGGACTTCACAGACTTGAACAGGGCCTGCCCTAAAGATAGTTTCCCCCTTCCAAAGATTGATCAAATGATCGACGCCACCGCTGGCCATGACCGAATGAGCTTCCTCGACGCCTACAGAGGCTACCACCAGATTCCACTACACGAGCCTGACGAGGAGAAAACGTCATTCATAACCCCCCGCGGCACTTATTGCTACAAGGTGATGCCCTTCGGGCTAAAGAACGCGGGGGCAACGTATCAGCGCCTCGTGACAAAGATGTTCCAGGCTCAGCTCGGCCGAACGGTGGAAGTGTACATTTACGACGTGGTCGTCAAATCAGTGCACTCCAGCGACCACCTGGCGGATCTCGGCCAAGTCTTCGCCATCCTTCGCGCATTCAAGCTCAAGCTCAACGCTTCCAAGTGCGCCTTCGGCGTAGCCTCTGGCAAGTTCCTCGGCAGCTTGGTAACGCGGAGGGGGATAGAGGCCAATCCAGACCAGATCACCGTAATTCAGGGCATTCTGAGCCCTTCTACCACGAAAGAAGTCCAGAAGCTCACAGGAATGGCTGCAGCACTCAATCGCTTCATTAGCCGATCATCAGATAAGTGCAGGCCTTTCTTCCAGCTTCTAAAGAAAAATTTTAAATTTCAGTGGACTCCCGAGTGCGACCAGGCGTTGGCCGCACTCAAAACCTATCTGTCGTCACCACCCTTACTCTCCACCCCAACTCGGGGGGAGGTTTTGTATTTATATCTTGCGGTCTCGGATCACGCAGTGAGCTCCGTCCTCATCTGGGAGGACGAGGGAATTCAAAAACCAATTTATTACACGAGCAAGACCCTGCTCGATGCCGAGACCAGGTACCTTCTATTGGAGAAGCTCGCGTTGGCTCTCGTTAGTGCCTCCCGCAAGCTCTCCCATTATTTCCAATCCCACACCATTGTGGTGATCACGGAGCATCCACTCTGTTCAATATTCAAAAAGGCTGACTTTTCAGGGCTAATATCAAAGTGGGCAGTCGAACTGGGGCAGTATGATATACAGTACCGTCCCCGAACTGCGATCAAAGCCCAGATTCTGACAGACTTCATCGTCGAATTCGTCTCGCCCAACTCGGCTCCGACCCAGCTCGGCACGAAACTGGGGGGCACATGGCACGAGCCAGAAGTGACCGAGGTCGAACAGTCTCCCGCCTCGGCATGGAAGATCTTTGTCGACGGATCGTCCACCGCCAAGAGAGCTGGCGTCGGCATAGTCCTCCAAACGCCAGAGGGTCTGGTCATAGAGCAGGCTTTCACCTTGGACTTCAAAGCAACAAACAATGAGGCAGAATATGAAGCACTGATAGCAGGGTTGAACAGCGCCCAAATCCTCGGAGCCCAGCACCTGGTGATCTTCAGCGATTCTCAACTGGTAACTAGCCAGCTTGCTGGAGACTACCAGGCCAGGGACGACAGGATGGCGGCCTACTTAGCCTTTGCGAAAAAACTGCTGTCTCATTTCCAGAAAGCCGAGGTCAGGCGGGTATCCCGAGATACCAACACGCACGCTGACGCGCTTGCCAGCCTAGCTTCCGCTGTCGAAGCCGGAAAGAAAAGGACTGTCGAGGTCGGGTCGATATCAAGATCAAGCCTAGAACTCCATTCACCTCGGCTAGTTCTCTGTGCTGATCTCGGCCCGAGCTGGATGGACCCAATCATCGCTTACCTAAAGGACGATCAGCTCCCCGAGGACAAGACTGAAGCCCACCGAATCAGACTCAAGGCAGCTCGATTCTGGCTCTCCCCCAAAGGCAAACTCTACAGGAAATCCTTCACAGGTCCATACCTCCAATGCGTCCACCCGAGCAAGGTGGACAACTTCCTGTATGAGATCCAAGAAGGAATCTGCGGCAGTCACATAGGAGGTCGATCGCTGGCCTACAGGGCTATAAGCCAGGGTTACTGGTGGCCTTACATGCAGAAGGACACGCAGGTGTACGCCAGGAAATACGAGAAGTGCCAGAAGTTCTCCCACTCTCTCCATCAGCCATCGCAAGACTTGAGTCCCCTCTCTAGTCCATGGCCCTTCGCTCAATGGGGCCTGGACATTGTGGGGCCTCTCCACCGAGCTCCAGGGAATAAGAGATGGCTGATAGTCGCTACAGACTACTTCACAAAATGGATAGAAGCTGAGCCGTTGTCCTCCATCACGGACAGGGATTCCAGGAACTTCATTTGGAAAAACATCCTAACGAGGTTCGGCATCCCCAGGACCCTGATTTCGGACAACGGGACTCAGTTCGACTCCAAGTCCTTCAAAGACTTCTGCCAAGAGCACGGTATCAGAAACCATTACTCCACTCCGGCATATCCGCAGAGTAATGGCCAGGCCGAAATCTCTAACAAAGTGATCCTGGACGGCCTGAAGAAGCGACTGGACAAGGCAAAGGGAAGATGGGTAGAAGAGCTTCCGAGCGTGCTATGGGCATACAGAACAACTCCAAGGAGGTCTACCTCGGCGACACCTTTTTCTCTGGCCTACGGGATGGAGGCGGTCATTCCTTTAGAAATCGGCCCTCCCACCCTGAGGACAGAGCTGGTCGACCAAGGCCAAAATGAGACGAACCTGGCAATGGAGCTGGAGCTGGCAGACGAGCGCCGAGAAGTAGCAGCCCTGCGACTGACCGACTATCAGCAGTGGCTGGCTAGGGCATACAATCAAAATGTCAGAAAAAGAAGTTTCTCCGTGGGAGAGCTGGTTCTAAAAAAGACCCTGCCAGACGACAAAGAACCAAACGAAGGGAAGCTGGCCCCGAACTAGCATGGCCCGTTCAGGGTAGTCTCACTGGCAGGAAGATCAGCCTACAAGCTCGAGGACTTAGAGGGCAAGCCACTGCCGAGGCCGTGGAATGCATCCCACTTAAGAAGTTCTATTTCTAAAGATGTAATGAGTCTTAGAATCAATGAAAGCAGCTTTCGCCCTGTCATCAATCTGTCATCTCTCTTTGATTGACTCCGGCAGCTCTGGGTCTACCGCCCTGGAAAAGGCTTCGAGTTCATACACTCAGTCGTTTCCTAAAGCCCTGGTCTACCGCCCTGGAAAAGGCTTCGAGCTCGGATGCTCAATCGTTTCCTAAAGCTCCGGTTCCACCGCCCTGGAAAAGGCTTCGAGTTCATACACTCAGTCGTTTCCTAAAGCTCCGGGTCTACCGCCCTGGAAAAGGCTTCGAGTTCATACACTCAGTCGTTTCCTAAAGCTCTGGGTCTACCGCCCTGGAAAGGCTTCGAGTTCATACACTCAGTCGTTTCCTAAAGCTCCGGGTCTACCGCCCTGGAAAAGGCTTCGAGTTCATACACTCAGTCGTTCCTAAAGCCCTGGGTCTACCGCCCTGGAAAAGGCTTCGAGTTCCGGGTTTATACACCCCTCGAAGACCGTTGCCGAACTCATGCTCACACAGCCGAGACCAAAGGGATTCTGGATCCACCTCGGCGCAAGGCAATTCGTCTCGGCCAATGCTAGTCCGTTTCGGCCAAGGTCAGTTTTTAAGAAGAAAAGAGCAGTGCAAGCACTGAAGTGCAAAAAAGCAGCACAGAAATACAAGTGTTGCAAAACAGTGCAAAGAAAGTAAAAAAGAATACAAAAACACTGTACACAGATTGAGTGATCACAAAACTCTTCCTTTTTATTCATTGTAATTACTTCATTACAAGGGTTACAGAAAAGAAAACAAAGTACAGAAAGGAGGCTCGCAGTCCTCTAAAAATAGAAAAAGGAATAAAGGCTGGGAGGCTCTGATCTTCACCGACTCTTCAGGCTGCAGGCTCGAAGACTCCGGTTCATTGCCTGGAGGTTTTGAGGGATCCTGAATCTCACTGAGCTCTACAATACGCTTTGGTTGGTCAGACCAAAGCGTTGCAAAGCCCCTCCAGTTTGGAGGCCCTGGACCTCGCTGAGCTCTTCAACACCCTTTGGTCAGTGAGACCAACCGAAGTTTGAAGAGCCCCTCGGTCCAGCGGGGCCTCAATCCCACCCTCAACTCGGCGGTCTTGATATACCGCAGGGAGCCCGCAGGGGGCGCATCCCGACACAGGACCCTGCAGGACCGCCAGACGCAGAGGGCGCCACCATCCCACAGTTGCAGAAGACTCCCCTGCAACCGGACTAGGGAAGGTTGGCCGTGGAACCGCGTTCAGAGAGCGTGTGGTCCACGGGGAACGCCTTCAGAGAGCGCGCAGACCACGACGGGCTTCCCCCCTCGGAGAGAGCCGTCCACGGGCGCAGGGGTTCCCCCCGGGTCGAATGTTTCTAAAGGTTCACCGGACATGGCTCCTACGTCTATGTGAATTAAGCTATCCTAATTTCTTTTCTTTTCCTCTCCCATGGCGAGCCTACCACTTCTACTTATAGGAGGAAGAAAGGCCCGGTCACCCAAGGAAGTTATGGGGCGAAGTCTCCCATGCGTTACGCGGGAAGCACGTCTTCCTGTTTGATGACCAGCGACCCCTGTGGCGCCACGTGGAGACGTTCGCCCGTTTCTCTCATCGGCCGTATCGCCATGCTTACTGCTATTTATGGTCTCCAGAATACGGAGAGTCGGCATAGACAGCTATGAAGACCGTTCGACTCTCTCTAACTCGAGGGTCGCGCGTCACATTAAAGGCATTCAATACCATTCAATATCACACCCAGAAACGAAAGAGAGAAAAATGCAGAGAAGCCCCGTTTTTCATTGAAAGCAAAGAGTACTACAGGCCCGAAAGCTATTTACAAGAAAAGAAAGGTAAGGCTACTGCGGCTTCGGCGACTCCACCAGGTCGATCACTGTCTCAGCTGGTCCGGCGGTACCAGCCGCGACAGCAGGAGCGGTGCCCGATGCCTCGCTGACAGCGGGGGCAGCGACCGATGCCTCGCTGACAGATGGGGCAGGAGAAGTACCCTCCAGGGGCTCGACCGGGGCATCGCTGGCAGGCGCGACAGCAACTGGAGCGGCATCCGGAGCGGGAACGACTGCAGGGGCCTCGACTGGGGCGCTCTCGGCCAAAGGAGTAGGGCTCGGCTCAGGAACCGGGTCCGAATACTTCGGCAAGTCCCGATAGACAGGGTGGTCTTCAGGAACCCCCGCACGCCTCAGTGCGGCCAAGCATCCTTCCTCGAACAGAATGGAGGTGATCTCCTCCACCTGCTTCTCATACTGCTCTGTGGCATGATCCACCCCCCTTTGGAAAGAAGACTGCGCCTCAGACAGTAGAGAAGCCTTCTCCTTTTCCAACTCGGCATTCGCCGTCTCAACTTCTCTATTTCAGCGTGCCCGGCCAGCACTTCCCCGTGCAACCTCGTCCCCTCGGCCGCCGATTCAGACTTCGATCTGGCCAATTCCGACTCCAGCTCGGCCGTCCTCTTGTTCTTCGCCCAGACCTCGCCTTTCAGCTGATGAGCTTTCGACGTGAGTTCGGCAACATCGGCCAGAGCCGACGCCAACCGAGCGGTCTCTTCAGCGCTGGCCTTCTTCAGCCCTTCCATTCCCTTCCTCAGCTCTTCTAGCTCCTTCCTCAGCCTTTCCCTCTCAGACTCCAGCTGAGTGACCCTCGCGGCGTTCTTGTCGCTCCTCCCCACCACAGCCAGGAGCCTTTGCACGTTCTGCAAAGGGAAAAAGTAAATCAAACAGGAGCAGTCGAGCTAAACCACTTGAAGAAGAGCGCTGAAGACACTTACCAGAAGATTAGCCTGGATCGCCGAGACCATCAGGCTTTCGTTATCAAACTTCTCGTGCATTTCCATGTCTCGCGGCAGAGCGCAGGCTTTGGCGAGAGCTCCGATGACGTCGGCGTTCCCCATCAGCCGGTCCTCGACGTTCAAAGGCTTACCGGGTTGCGTCTCCATCCTCGGTCTCCATGCCGCTGGGGCAGAGCGAGGTCCGGAAGCCGATCCGGACCCTTGCCCTACCGAGATGGTGAGCTCGCGGGCCGCCCCGCTAGTCGACCTGCTGGCCGGCGCATTCTTCTCAACGGGAGCCTTGACTCCGGGGGCCCGTACAGGAGTTTTACCCTTCGGAAGCTGTTCAGCCCCCGAGTCCTTCTCCCCCGCCTTGGACTTCTTCCTGGGCGGGGACCCCTCCCTCGGGCGATCCGGCGAGCGTCGCCGCACTCCCTCGCTCGGAGCAGGGGCAGGAGCAGAAGTGGCACCAGCACCCCCCGAGCCCGAAGCTGCGCGGGTACTGGCAGATGATGGTGTCGCAGAAGAGGAAGACCTTTGCCTGAACTTGGCCGCCAGATCCTTGACAACGGGCGCCCTTGAGCCTCCCTCCATACCTTCTTCCCGATCGGACGAATAAGCGTCCACTATCTGCGTCAGGTTCGGTAACTCCGAACTAGAGGTGGACGCCTCGGCGCCAGACGCAGCTCGGCTCGCAGCAGGATCGGTCAAAGGGACCCCGGCGGGCACATTAACGGTGACAGCAGGATAATCAGGATGCGCCTCGTCCTCCACGGCTACTCCGGTTCTCCTATAGTGGCCGCGGTACCTCGGCGTATACCCGAGCAGCTTCCAGGCCGATCTGGTCTCGTGCCCCTTGTATCTTTCGACCTTGTTCAGGTCGTCGACGTTCCTCCTCCAGCCTTCACTCGCAGCTCGGCGTCGTTTCGCGCCTGCTTCTGCACAACAAACAATTAGAGTGTCAGCTCGGCATCATCGAAATCAAGCAAAGCAAGTAAGAGAAAAGAAGCGGTGTTTACTTGGGACAGTCCCGGGGCGACGAGGGACCATCAGCCTCCTGCTCTCGCCAGCGCCGAACTCCCAGTCCCCCGACACACAGAAGAAAGTTTCCTCGGCATTCTTACTCGAATCCTCCAAGGCCAGGACGAAGCCTCTTCGCTGCGGCTTCACCCGGAGATAGTATTTTCCTTCCCCAGCCTTGCAGATATCATAGGTATCCTCGATATCATGGACACCCAGGTTGGTCCCCAAAATCTCATTCAGCTTCGCCGTGCCCATGATGACCTTATAGCCATTGGGCATCAGCTGGCACGGGGTAATAGACCAGGCACTAAGGCAGGCCCTAAGCAAATGGGGCAGAGGAAATCTGACCCTGCCCTCAATCACGGAGATCAGAGGGAACGGCATCCAGCCGCAGGACCAGCGAAGCGTGGCATAATCGACGGAGTCCGCCGGCTTGAGGAGGACTCCCTCCGGAATACTGAAAGCGGCCCTAAACCTGGCTATGCCCTCATCAGTATCTAGCTCAAACTAAGGGGTGCCCATGTCTAAAAAGGGTGACAGCGAAGTTAAACCCTAGAAGTCGCGAAACCCCAAGAAAAACCAGACAGAGGCACGAAGCAACTTACAGAGACGAAGGGGCGAATCAAGAACAATTAATAGAAATGATAGAAGACTATTACCTCGAAGATTTGTAGACTTCAAATCTCTGAAAAAATAGATCCAAAGGCCCGAACTCAGACTTGCAATTAGCAAACAAGTTGCTGAAATTTTCTGCGCTAGTATTGCCTTTGATCTTCTCCTCTATCTCACTTCCAAATCTGATTGGCTAAGATGGTGGGATCTTAATCTAGGACTTGAGAACTATTTCTCCAAAAGGGGTTGGGCGTCTGGCTCTCCTAGTGTCTCACAAAGTGTTGGACGTGTGCAAGCTTATGACTTTCCTTGTATGGACGTCCAAAGGGAAGGCTCTCTCCCTTTTATAGAAACTTAGGAAACCTTTCCTAGAAGCTTATCTCTTCTAATTCTCATAGATGTCCTAAAAGGAAAGACTTATTTCCTTTAAGAAACACTCCAATTAGAAAAGGAAACTAAAAGGAACTTTCCATACAATTAGTAATCCTAGTTGTAGAACACTTACTAATTTTAAGTTCCTAATCCAAAAAGGAAACTAACTCATAGGAATACTAATCCAAAGAGGAGTCCAACTTTCCAAGTAGAGAGTCCTACTTAAAGTTGGAAACCTTACCCATGGAAATCCTATTATGGACGTCCCACATATTAATGCACACCATGGCCCACATACAATTTATCTAGAGTTAAATTCATGTATGCCATCAAAGGCCTATTTGAATTTAAACTCAAAATTATTTTTCCACTAAAATAATTCATCCTTATGTTATCTAAACATTTTAGGAAACCATGCCAATCTTGGAAAGTGACTAGAGAAGGGACCAAAAGACATATTTGCCATTGGCTCCCAAGATGACCAAAATGTCCATGCTAAACCCATAGCAACATAAAGACCATTTTAACCTTAACTCATTCCACTAAAGAGTCATGGCTGAACTCCAAGGACAAATATATAATATAATAAGCTCATCATAAAATGACGGTTGTCTTCGACCTACTAAGTGTAATGACCTGAATGCCCCTCTATGTAACATCCATAATCGAGTCAGGTTATCAATTGTACTATCAACTTTCCCGATTACATCTAAACCCTTAGAACTTCATATCCTTAACATAATCATCATTCGAATATCATTCTCTTGATCCAGGGAGCGACCCACAAGTTCAATATCCATATGGAACATCCATATACTAAGATCTTAGATTTTGATGATTAATCGGATAATTCTAAGGGGACGATTATTCCATCATCAGATGGCATAGATTCTTTATGAAAAAGATGTACCTTTCTTAACTGAGGCCAGGAACTTGGGACAATCTTTCTTCCAATGACCTTTGAGGCCACACTTGAAGCATTTCCCTTTGGGCTTTCCATCTGTACCCTTGTCCTTCTTATTTCCAGCATTGTCCTTTTTCTGCCCTTTTCCCTTATTCTGCTTCTTCTTGGACTTCTTCCCTTTCGGGTTCAGTTTAGAGGAAGACTGGAAAAAATGAGCTTGGGCTTTGGGCTTCATGATGGCCTCTGCCGCTTGAAGTTCTTTCATTAACTCAGGTAGAGTCATGTCCATCTTGCTCATATTGAAATTGAGCTTGAACTGATTGAAAGATTCCGGCAGAGTTTCGAGAATCATGTCAATCTGACTCCCTGCATCAATCTCAGCCCCTAGAATCTCGGCTTCATTGAAACAATCCATCAGCTTGAGCATATGCTCTCTGACAGGTGTTCCCTCAGCCATCCTAGCATTCATGATAGTCCTCATAGCAGCTTGCCTAGCTGGCCTGCTCTTGTCTGCAAACATCTCAGACAAGGACATCATGATTTCATAGGCTGTGTCCATTTGCTCGTGCTGTGTTTGCAACACGTTGGACATGGAAGCGAGCATGTAGCATTTAGCCATGCTATTCGCTTTCTTCCATTTCCTCTCAGCCTCTCGCTGGTCATCAGTAGAATTAGCATCAATATCGGGACAGTTTTCCAGCAAGACATACTTGTACTCCTCGGCTGTGAGTACTATGTCAAGATTTCTTTTCCAATCTACGTAGTTAGGGCTAGTCAGTTTGTTCTCACGAAGAATGCACATCAACGGACTAAAAGAGTCTTTACCCATCTCTTTCTGGATATAAAACGGTTTATAATTGGACATGTAGTATATATGTAATATGCATATGGTGCTTGTTACAAAAGGAAAAACAAAGCACAAAAGCTTTTTACATTATTCAACCCCAATCATAATGTATCAGTGTTTCAACCTCCTCATAGACCCTCCATCGAAGGGATGGCCGAGCCTACAGTCACGTTGAATTAAGGCAGACTTATTTGGATTATCACTATCTGGACACATATCCAGTGGTAGTCCAATCACTGATTGGTTTGGCCTCATATGACAAATAACCCTTTAACTCCTAAGGAGAGGTTATTACCATCTTATGTCAAGTGTATAACCATCTCTTATGAAATTCCCAGAATGTCTATGATTAAGTCCTCTGAAGGGAAGAGACATTTATCCTTTCTAGAAGTGACCTTTTGTAAAGAGCTCCACCGAAGGGATGGCCGCTCCCACCAACACTTCATTGACATTCTATAGAAGTGATCTTTAGTAAAGAACTCCACCGAAGGGATGGCCGCTCCTACTAACACCTCATTACGAATATTCACATTAGTTCACCCATTAACCCATCAAAGCGGTCTTTAGTAAAGAACTCCACCGAAGGGGTGGCCGCTCCTACTAACACCTTAATGAGATAACATGAACCGAAAATGGAAGGCCGTGGGGTCTTTCCTAAAACCCCTCTCCCACTTGATTATTTATCACTAGGGTTTATACTACTTGACCTTTACATTGTTTTACTCAAAAGCTCTTTTTAAATCTAGGAAACTTGGTTAATTAAATTTATGACTTAAGTCATCTTAAAAATAAATAACCTTTGCTTTAAAACATTTGAGCAAATCCCTTTAAAGAATCAAAAACCTATCTTGGGTTGTGGAAACCCATAGGTAGCATCTAATTAGATTTTAGTTTAGCCTTCTTTGGAAACCAAGGGTACCAAGATAAACTAAACCCTATCCAATTTTAAACCTTAGACAAATAGAAGGTGCTGGTCTAAGTTCCGTTTAAAACAATTTGCCAAACGAAAAACAATCTAATACAATAAAGATGCCAATTTTAGAACCTAATGGTGGCCATGTTTCTAGGTGACAATTATAGCAATTATATAAAGCATTCAACCATGCATTCCATATATAAAAGCAAATAAAAGTATGCATTCCTTGATGGCTCCCTGTTTTTAGGATTTCAAATCCTAATCGAATTAGGACTCCTCATGCATCTAGAAGTCTTGACTCCTTCATCTCCAAGGACTCCAATTTCTTGCAACCTTCCTGTCTTGAAACTTTCCTTTTCTTGCTCGTTTCCATAAATAGATTTATACAAGCAAACCCATGAAAAACAAAACCAAAATTACATTGGAGATCCCTATGCTTTTCAAGAAAGCTTACATCAAGACTAGTTGGAATAAAATTAAGGAAACTTTACAACTTCCTATGATTGCTAACCGCGCAATCGTACACTTTCCAACTAATTAAAAAACATCCAAATCCACACAACATACATGCGAACCATCAAGGATGCTAATTATGGCTGCAACCAAATAGGTTAGTGCATAATGTACAACATGATTCAGATCTGGAAAAATTAATTCCAGCAATCCGAACGTAATCATCATACAAGATTACAGCACTAATACAAATCTAAAATAAATTTCAACAGGGTGCCACCATGCCCGCGTCCTACGGTCGTCCTCGCTAGAGAGATCTCGAGCAGCAGAGCAGAAATCAAACGTGAAGGCGAAGGCGAAAAGAAATCAGAAACAAGAAAGGAAGAAGACGACCCTATTTATGGAAAGGGAACCCTCGGTGCGCACTACTTTCGAATTCGAAGGGATGGATTTCGCAATCCGCGCCCGTTCCATCAATAAGACAACGCAATCAGTAGAGGAGCTACACGTGTAGCCGTCGGCTCGCTTCTCAGAACGGGCAGGACAGAGCATTTATTGCTTCAGAAAAGTTGAAATGACACCAGGCAATGATCGCCGCATCCCCAGACAGATTTTCTAGCTTTCGACCGCTAAAGGCTAGGACGCTTGAGAGGTCAAAAGCTAGGGGGCAATTGTGTGGGGAGGTTTCCAGAGCTCCAGGATTACGCTAATCACAGCCATCAGATGAAACTAAGCATTCCCACGTGCCGTCCGCGTGCCACCCACGTGGCACCAGACTCACCTCGGCTACCAGGCCAGGGGCCCTGGCCGAAGTCAAGCAGGTCTGGGCCGCTGGCGCCGAGCTCGGCTACCCCAGGTGCCCACCTCGGCTGAAAGCTCCATCTTGGCCGGCCCGAGGGCGGATCTGATGGTACCCCTACCGCCAAAGGCGTCCAACACGATCTGGCCCAACATGACGCACATTTAATGCGATGTGGGCTGATCCGACTGGCATTAAATGCAAAGTGGGCTGGAATGGACCGCATTTATTACCTTGTGGGCTGATCATAACTTCCCAGTCGAATCATGGGACCCACACCAAGATATCGTCCAAAGATACGACCCAAGCCTCTATAAATAGAGCCTCATACCACAAGCAAGGTACGCGCAATCTAACCCAAAGAGCCGTTACTCTGCCTCTCTTCTTCCTCTCCTTCCATTGTTCCAGTTCGTTCACTGACTTTGGCATCGGAGAGCCTTGCGCCGCCCAGGCCAGGGTCCTCTGACCGTTTGCTCTTCTCTTTCAGGCTTTCGGACGATACCTAATCTTCATCACCTTGGATAAGTCCTCTAAGGCACCCCAGTTATTGTGGGTCATTATTTTCTGCACCTACATTTTTGTTTTATTTTATTTCACTGTTACATGTTCTTATAAGTTTAAAAAGTCAATGACAGTGCAAGTAACAAGACTTTTCCTTTCGGTGCCTTTTATTGTGTCCATGCAATTATAGTCTCATCATCATCTCCTGTGTTTTTGAGATCATTGACTTTGATTTACACCATCCATCTTTTCGGCAGATCAGATCTTAATTTCCTCTTTCATATTGTCATGGCTCTAAAACTAGATAGTTGTGCAGGGTCATATATACGTATAATTCTGGCTTCGGCCATTACAGATGTTAGACACAAATTTCTGTGTGAAGTGTAGTGAAATTTCTTTCTTAGCTCTTTTTTTTTTTCTATTTGTGATCGAATCTACTTTTACACACTTGGAAAGCAACTATATTTTGAATTCTAAAATTATTTTTATTATTTTTTAAAAAAAAATTAAAACAAAAGGGCCAAAACAAATTGATAAATATACGCCCTTATTATATATTGATTGATTTGTAATGGTTTTGTCTATCAAGTTTCCTCCGCTAACCATTTCTGTAAAAATGAAGTGTTAGTAGTGTCAGCATAAATGCTTTTTAATACTCCCCTTGGGATGGAGCACACTCTTCAACACTATCTTTGGTGGATAGCATGATCAGACCATGATCATTTGATGGGGCCTGCAATCTGATGGACCCATCTTTACCCTTGTCCCTTAGTTAAGCCATGTGGCTGTTATCCCATGGGCTAACTTGCCTTCTGAGGGACCCATTTGATGGTCTCCACATGGAGCCAAGGGAACACTTGTCCCCATGTTAGCAACCATAAATCATATACTGTCAACACCCTATTTTTACAATTTTCAATGGAAAAAAAAGGAAGGAAAGCAAGAAATAAAGAGCTCAATCCACTCCGTGTCTCTAAGCTTTCCTCATAATTATTTGGTTTGGGGTGTGTCTTTGCAAGAATTTCTTAAGAGGAATTCTCTCATGTGTTGGACCTTTTGATTTCAACATTAGTTGCTGTATTAGAAATTCCTGGAGTTTTTGTTTGATTAGTGGAAATAAAAAAATTCAGCCTTTTAAAATGTCACTTTTGGGCTCTCAATTTCTCCAAATTCTGGTATTTTAGATGCTAATTAATTTGTAATTTGTAGGAGAGATTTTGGAAAACTTACTAGGGATTTTAGAGCCATTTTTATTTATACATTGAACATATTTTATGATCCTATCATTGACATATGGATTATTGGCAACTCCCAAGTCAATAATCACAATCTTACGGCAATTGAAGTTTAAACCCACATATGGGGCCCGGGCTTGCAGAGGGAACTACCTATGCATTTTGTATCTGATAAAAAAAAAATGCAATTCAGGTTGGGCTCATTTGGGTTTTGGCTCATGGTTGGAGTTGGATTTGAAGTCAAGATAAACATTGGGCCTAGGACACCTGAATTGGGCTTAGGCACCCAAATGCATATTTATTACATTTATGTAATCACCTGAGCTTGGGCTAATATTATTTTAATTTGGTCTCAAGCTTGGTTGTGGCCATTCAGGTTGGGCTTGGGTTGACTGAATACCCAATCCTACCCGCCCGACTTTTTAAATCCAGTGAGCTTTACAGCTTCTCCCATCTGAGAACTTGAATTGGAATTTCCATCCAGTACCCTGTTACCTCCACAGCTGCTCTGGGACAAACCTTTAACCAAAGTACCAAAGTACCAAACAACCACCCTCTCCACCACCCCCACCACCCCTAATTGGCTTGATCACATAACTTTCTCTTGGGTAATAATAATCACCTTACCTCAGTCCAAGAGGCTTGGGCCCCAGAACGTGGGTTGCATAGTATTGATGCTAATGGGTTTGGTTAATCATATAAAAGGAGGCAATATTATACTAATTCATATACTCACAAGTGCAATGTAACCCCAATTATATTGAGAGAAAAACTAGAATTGCATTGCTGGCTAGATTTTCATGCCAATTTGTGAAATCTCCACCACACAAACATCCAAACCTTTTCCAATCCATGGTTTGTGTTGACAGCTAAAATGCCAGGCCACCTTGCTCACATGGCCTTTTTTTTTTTTATATTTTAAGGTTCTTATAAACAGCTCTCTTCCCACACTATAAATACCCACTCTCCCACAGGCAATCCCTTCACTACAACCAGAACAACAAGGCCTTTCTCTACAAATCACCAAGTGTTTTTGTGTTAGGAGATGGCTTCAAAAAGCTCTGCCCCAGTAGCTCTCTTCCTCCTCCTTAACCTTCTCTTCTTTTCTCTTGTCACTGCTAATAACAGAAGCCCTTGCCTATGTAGCAGTTGTTCTTGCAACCCTACTCCCTCTTTCCCTGGTGTCCCCACAATCCCAGTTCCCACACCATCTTCACGTGGTAGATGCCCTAGAGACGCACTGAAGCTTGGTGTATGTGCCAATGTGCTAGGGCTGGTGAATGTGGTTGTTGGGTCACCACCAACACTCCCTTGCTGCTCTCTACTACAAGGCCTTGTTAATCTTGAAGCTGCTGTTTGCCTGTGCACTGCAATAAGAGCCAATATCTTAGGCATTAATCTCAACATCCCAATCTCCTTGAGCTTGCTCTTGAATGTGTGTGGGATGACGACCCCACCTGGGTTCCAGTGTGCCTAGACACTCCCTTCTATCCATTTCTGCCATCTCTTTCTGTGTATGTTATTTGTCTTTTGTTGGTTTCTAGTGAATAAGCCTTCTCTATTACCTGAACTGGGGCTTAAGTTGAAAGAGTAACAATGGAAGGACTTGGTGGTTTTTTTTTTCCCTTCCTTCTTTTCTTCTGTTTTTTTTGTATGGTAAGTTGTTACTAGTATTAGTAAGTGTATTAAATTCAACAGGTTTTTGGAAATAAACTGCTACACTGTTATGTCTTTGGGGTCTGTCTTGCTTTGAAAATGCATGATAAATGTGGTTTGATTCAAGGTGATGAGAGTTTACATATGTAGTGAAACTTAGTCCACTGGAATCCATAATTTGGGTTGATTTAGGTGGCCAATATAATTCATATTACCTCTCCCAAAAATTCTTTCAGGAATGGAATATATCCTAGACATCCAAATTAAAGTTTGGAAGAAAATGAAATGAAAGTAGATCCCTCGTAAAAATGGATGTAGCTTCCATATCTTTTCAAAACTAGGAAAGTTAAAAAAAAATTAGAGTGCGCCCTACCAATTAATACATGATGGATTTAGGATCTAAGATTTATAACAACAGAATTTATATTCATTAAATCCAAATCAAAAGAAAATCTGGAAGAGAATGATCTTTTGTGGATTTCTCTTAACTTTAGTGGGTCTTACGTACCAAGTAAACGACTCAATTATGATTTCACATGGAGATCTTTGGCATACCATATGAGTACAAATTAGAATTGTTCTATTCACTGTTGTGCTCGTGAATCTACATATGGAATTTTCCCGGAAAGATGCCATGATTTGACCCCACTTGTCTTTTTTTTTTTTTTATGAACTTGCTTTCCATGTAAGTGACTAATATTGGGGCGATTTGGCTCCATCCACAGGTCGTGGTTGGCTAGATGGGTCTGCACGAGTCTCCATTTATGGTGCCTAGTTTTCGTGGACTATGTACAATTAATTTGGATCCTCCAAGGGCAGGGCTCAGTCCAATTTTATTAATCCGTACCTGGCGGCCCATCATCCACACCTGCAGTACCATCTCAGCTCTAGGTCAAATTTCACAACAGTCACAGGGCCGAGAGAGAGAGAGAGAGAGAGAGAGAGAGAGAGAGAGAGAGAGAGAGAGAGATATATATATATATATGTTAGATTTTAATAAAAAAATAAACCATAATAACATATATAATTGAGATGGATAGTCCTAGTTGGTACTCAATTAACTGGGAAAATAAAGACTTATTATTGCATCTCAAAGTCCCAATCCCTTTCATGCCAACTTAATTGAGTTATCCAAATAAATGTATATAAATGCCATTTTCTTTTCAACATATCCGATGTAGGTTTCTAGTAATGAAACCTAAAAGGTTCTGAATCTTTACTATTTTGAAAACTTCCAATAGGAAATTAAATATACTTTTGACGGGGAATGAATGTATAAGCATGAGCAGACCTTGCGGTCAATTTAAAGTTGTGTTTGTGCAATGAGAGGATTCCGTATTAGCAGAAAAAATTATTCTAATCCTTCTTGAAGCTCAATATTTTATTGTTTGAAGCTACGCATTTTTCTTACAAAAATCGAAAAAGATGAATAAATCTTCCTTAATAGAAAGGATTTTAATTTCTTACGAAAGACGTAGGAATGCATGTTCCTTTCTACTATGAAAGTAAAATTCCATTGAGCGTGGGGTCGTTTTGTTGTAGAAGAAATCCTAAAATTAACCAATTTCTTACCTGTTTGGTTTGGTCTGCGAAACTCATACCAATTACCATAAGTTTCAGCCCACATTTACCATATAAATTAATGATTCATATAAATTAATGATTCACTATAACAGTTAGATTTCAAAAAATGTGGTTTAGTCACATATGAATCAAGACTTTTGTACAATGAAAGCAACATAAGATGGGTCCGAAATATCAATTCAGTCCAAACTCCATGTCTTGAAACAAGTCATAGATTAGACAGACACATTGGAAAAGATGGTTAAATTGTATTTGTCCAATGCAAAAATGAGAAGATATTCTCCTTCGCTTGGTTCTCATGCAAGCTGTGCATAGGAGCCGTTTCAATGCATTTGTATGGGTGGGCGCCGCCTCTGTTACTGCTCATATGCACGGTTTCCATGAGAATTCGAATAATGCGTAGGAGACCTTTTTACCAAATGTAATATTGATTGAACTAAAACTTTATGTAGCTATGGAAGAAGCAACTGTGCATTCAATGAATAGTTTGGATTGCCAAAAAGATGGGACCCTAGCTATTGTACACAAAAATAAATTCATGAATAAATTATTTAATTATGTTTTAATCAATTTTGTTCAATCCAGATATTAATATTACTTCCTATAGGGAGAGCTGAAGAATGATACGAGAAATAAAGTGGACTTACAACTTAAATAGTTTAGATCTTTGAATTATAAGATTTCTTGAAAGGTTTTTTCAAAGTTTTGATTTGTTTCTAAGGTTTAAATTATGTGGAAGGCTTTTTTGGGAGTAGTCGTAGTTCTTTACCTTAATTTTTCTTTTTTAAGGTTGAAACTTCTGTGTGACTATTTCTTTGAGAAGGTCTGACCTATTTCCTAGAATCTGAAGTTTTGTTTTATTTTTTAAGTTTTTGAAGTATTACCTTTTATTGTTAGAAGATTTTAATTCTTGTAAGGAGGAAATCTCTTGAAGGTTCAAACCTGCTATATTTTTCTTGGGCCAGTCTGGCAATTTACTATTAAAATAAAAGTGATGTAAATCATCAAATCAAGAGAGAATAAAATATAAGGGTCATGATGATATTTTATCTCTAATGGATTGGTAGAGAATCTTTTTTACTTTTTTGTGTAAATACTAAGTATTTTTTATCATTTATTTGAAAAAGGAGGTTGCTTTTTTACTTTGTTTTAAAAAGAAAAAGGTAATGGTGAAGATGTATACTTTTGATGTGACCCCATGTATGAAGAAATTGAGGTATTATATTATTTTTACTAACCTAGTAAATTACCAAACGGGCCTTAAGGCTTTCTCGCATCACCGTTATTCCTCTTCTAATCAAACTAGTGTGACCACTGGACTTTTTGTCATTACTACAACAAGGGTTAAACAACTGATGTGTGTGATTGTTCCCTGCGTGCTCAAGTTAAAATATCACCATTGGGCTAGTAGCTTAATATAGTAAATAATAATAATAATATATGCTTGTCACTCTCCACTAAAAATAGATAATTTGAAGTTTTTATCCGATACAAATAAATATCATGGCCTTTGAGCTGATAGCAAATACTACATGATGAATTTAGTTTGAGAGCTTCTATTGGCACCGCATTTTTATCTTTCCGCACAGCACAGTACAAAAAAAAAAAAAAAAAACTTTCCTTGAACTACCCCTCCGCCCTCCTCCCTCTCCCTCCACACACACACACACACACACACACACACACACACACACACACCCCCTCCGGCGGGGAGGGAGAACGGCTAGTAGCCAACGGCGAAAGTGGCTGGCCGGCCTCCCTCCCTCCTCTCCATCTCCTTCTGTCCCTTCCTCTTATTCTCTCTCCTTTCCTCCCCACCTCTTCCTCCCCCTCCCAGTCACAGGTGGAAATCCTGCTAAACTCGCTAAGTTATTGTACGCTACTAAATTATTTAATAACTAGCGGTTACTTTGTTCAATAACTAATCTACAATCACCTCTTATATCGAGTAATATTTGAAATTAACCAACTTATACTTATTCACATAGCAAGTTGTAATCAAATTGAAACTCACAAAGTTACAAAACATTTACATATTTATTATGGAATAATTAACAGATTACTAAACAGCCCACTCACCTTACTTAATGGACCTTAATTAAAGAACAAGTAAATCTTATCTGCCAAAATCTTTGTTTTGGTATGATTATCCAAAGGTGATTGATATTGGCACTCCCTCCCCCCTTTTTTATGCAAAAGGGTAAAAGGAGTGCCACTATCAATCCCCTTGCAAAAAGAAGATCATTCTGTTTCAGCAGGTTAGTGATGTCATCTTTATTTTGGTATGATTAGCCAAAAGAAAATCATTCTGTTTCAGCATGTTAGTGATGTCAGCAGAACATGCATCTGATCCCCTTTGGTTATCATTGGAATAAAAGATGTACCTTTGAAAAACCTGCCTTAATACAGGCTGAGGTCCCAATCACCAGATCTCTAATTGTTATCAATCCACAAGTAATTAAACTAATTATTAATCCTAAATCCAATAAAAAGCAATCAAACACACAGCAAATAAGACTCAGGATTTTGTACGTGGAAAACCCAACTCGGGAAAAAACCACGGGCCTTACTGTCTAGGCCAACAGACAACCAAGCACTATTGTAAACCGAAAGTTACAAGAGACACTTACAACCCTTCCCAGTTGGTAACTCAACCTAAGGACTGCTCGAATCTTGTTGACAACTCGTCATTCACCTTCAACCGTGCTTGAACAAACTCCTCGAAGTCGTCTTCAAGGATTCTCTACTTCAGGAGAGTAGTATGGATGCAAAACCAAAGCTTGATCTTCAGCACAGCAAACTAGAAGCTTTGGAAGGATGATGGATCTCTCAGAGTCTTCTCAGATCAGTTGTATTGTAGAGAAGTACTTTTGAATAGAGAGATAAAGGATATATATAAGCCTCAAAACGAGCCTCAAGAGTTCTAGTGTGATTGAAATAAACTAGTGCTCTTGAGAGAAAATAGGAAGTAGTTTCCGGATGGAATCTTAACATTCGCCCAGGTTCGCTCGAGCGAACTTGAGGTTCGCTCGAGCGACCTCTTTGCTGTTTATGATGGATCGAGCGAAGGCTGGGAGTGGCTCGAGCGATGAAGCTACTGTCTCGGGTTCGCTCGAGCGAACCAGAGTTCGCTCGAGCGACCTCTGTCAGGAAGGTATTCTTGAAAGGAGACTTGGAGTACATCTTTTCTTGTGTTAGAGTTCTTCACTGAGTCCTTAATCCGAGCAATCCATTCTAATTAAAATACAATTGATAAGGAACCCAGTTTTTGTCCATAACCAATGAATTAGCCAACTACTAGAATCCTAACAATCTCCCCCTTTGGCAATTCATGGACAAAAACTCCTAATTACATAAAAATATACCCATAAAAGAAAAGGGACTAATTCTCCAAGCAATCCTGCAATCACAGTCCATATCAATCACAGTCCATATCAATCCTGCAAGAACCTTATACACAAGATCAAGTGTAACACATCATAGAAATATGTAAGAACATGTTAAGATGTCTCCCCCTTTTTGTTCATAAATTGGCAAGGAAATACAACTGAATATTGGGAAAACAGTATAACAAGTAAGCAAAAAGGGTAGCATTTTAGAAACTACATCAGCAAGAAACATAATATCAGCAAAAAAGATAGCAATGACAGATTGTATCACTGGTTTCCAAGGCGAGCAAGGATCGCTGCAAGAGATTCATCAATGGAGTTGAAGCGCATATCAAAAACATCCAGACGGCCATCTACAGCAGAAAATCTTGTATCCATTTGAAGGTGCATGGCCTGAACCTGTTCTCTGAGAAGAGTAAGTTGATCTGGAGCTCTTTGCTGCTCCCCCTGGACAGCTTCACCCTGTGGAATGTTTTCAGCCGGAGCCTCTGCGCCTTGAGCAATTTGTTGTAGATGAGCGGAGGATAGAGCCAATGTACGAGCATTGATTGGGTTCCGTATCCTCTGTGATGGCTCATTCGACTTCTTAGGAACTTCCTTCCATAGAAGAAATTCAGTAATGAAGGCCGCAAAAGGTAGAATGGAGTTACGTTTGGCAGACAACATGCGATAGAAAGAATTCATTATCACTTGAGGGATGTCCACATCTTTACCAGTTCCAATACAATAAAGGAGATAACCATTCTTGTGGCTGACATCCGATGTGTGTCCTCTTGGTTCCAAGTTATGACAGACAAAGCGATTGAGGAAGCGATATTCCTCGGTCAAATTTCCATGGGGGAGAAGACCCCCTGGCCATAAGGTGTCTTCACCACACAATATAGTCCCGATGCGATCATAGTCTATCTGAACCTGTGAGTTGTCTGGAAGAGGATAATCAGGGTTTGCAACCACCGGAATTTCAAGGAATTCAGAGATTTCCTTAGTAGAAAGTGTAATCCATTTCCCTCGAACAAAAGTCTTCAAGGAAGCGTCAGAGACAGTTTCAAGATTACAGTAAAATTCGCGAACCCAGTCAGGATAGACTTCCTTGATGTCAAAATTAAATAGGGAATACCAATTCCGTGTAGATAGACAATGACATACATCTTTCTCAAGAAGTTCAACATCAATTTCTCTTTCTGTTTCAACAGTCCTTTTCTTGAATTGTTCTTCATAAAGAAGAGATTTAGCAAGTGATGGAAACCGCAGTCTGTCAAAAGATGGCTGTGTGGAGGAAGATGCAGCATGAGACCTCTTTTTAGAAGTCATTGTTGACAGAAGTCCTAAACCAAATTAACAGCATAAGAGAACAGTGAAGATGAGGACCTCATTGTGTCACAATATCAGGCATACATCGAATCAAGGTTTCCAAAAAAAATGAAACAACTAGTTGATAATCAGATCAATATTCCATTCACAGAATCCCTAGCAAAATCATTTTAGTGTATGAATCGAACGAAGGTTTCATCAAAAATAGAAAGAACAGTCCACATAGTTCGAATTCTTTACACCACATAAAACAACATTCCAAATCCTGAATCAACAACCGAAGCAAAACAATAAACACCATATAGAAAGGATGCATGAAGGCCAAGAAGGGGTTAGAACAAAAATGGGAAAGAAGGAAAACGAAAATCCCCAAAAACAAACGGGAAGCAGTCGAATGGGAGAATGGAAGAAAAAAAAAAAGAACGAGGGTGAGGAACAGGAATGTTAGGGATTACCTTGGTGAAATCCACGAGCAAGATAGTAGAAAAGAGATCCAAAAGCTTGAGGAGGACTAAAATGGGTGTTAGGGCTTGGAGGAAGAAGAAACAGAATAAAGGAAGACAATCGCAGATTTTAAGTGCTGATGCTTCGCTCGAGCGAACAAGAGTGGTCGCTCGAGCGAACTAGACAGATTTGGAATGTTTTAAATGGGACGCGGTAAAAATTCTCTAACGTCTATTGTACGGTCAAATTACTCCATGATGTACAGTAAGGAAATTTTTATTAATTTAAGCGCACAGTGAATTTGTGAACAGTGTGACCAAGGAAAAATTTAAAAGAAAAAAAATTGTGTAGGACCTGCTCCCCCTGAATCTCCTTGAGATGAACATAGGTGTTGTATGGGGAGCAAACCCATCAACAAAAAGTTAGGCAATATAGCATGATATAGATATATATATGTGTATATATATCTACTTCCCCCCCTTTTTTTTTTTTTTTTTTTTTTTTTTTCGTAATGTAATATCCCCTTTTTTTTTATAAATATTTTCTATATGCAGGGCAGATTAAACCATCATGGGTGACTTTCACACTATCGTAAATGGTAGCCTTCTCCAAATGAAAATTACCAATCAAGTGGTAGCTATCACACATAAACGTAGGTAGCCCTGATCCTCCGGTTTAATCTGATTACCGTAACATCTCGAAAAGAATAAAGACGAAGAAAGTCGTGAGAGAATCGAAATATACGATTCGTGAAGTGCAAAAAAAAAACAATCTTGGTCAAGTGAAAATAGTGAATGTGCACTTAAATAAACAAAAAAAAATATGGAGATTAGGGAATAAGAGAAATCCCTAGTGATTTACGTAGAGATTCAAACCGCGTTCCATCTAATGGTTTCGTAAAAATATCTGCCAATTGTTTATCGGTAGGAACATGATGCAAAGAGACAAGTTCTTCCTCCACAAGGTCACGAATAAAATGATGCCTTATGTCTATGTGTTTAGTTCGGGAGTGTTGGACAGGATTTTTGGAAATGTCGATTGCACTCTGATTATCACAAAACACAGTCATTGTGTCTTGAGCAATTCCATAATCCTTCAGCATTTGTTTCATCCATAGAAGTTGTGTACAACAACTTCCAGCAGCAATGTATTCAGCTTCAGCAGTTGACAAGGACGTCGAGGTTTGCTTCTTACTATGCCACGCCACCAAGTTATTTCCGACAAAGAAACAACCACCAGATGTACTTTTCCTATCATCAACACAGCCAGCCCAATCAGCATCCGAATAACCAACAATTGATGTGTTGGTATCCTTTGACATCCAGATGCCATATTCAATGGTTCCATTTATATATTTGAAAATCCGTTTAGTTGCTTGAACATGGGAGAGTTTTGGTTGAGACTGGTATCTTGCACAAACACCGACACTGTAAGCGATATCCGGACGACTTGCAGTAAGGTAGAGAAGACTCCCTATCATACTCCTGTAGAGTTTCTCATCGATGTCTATGCCATCTTTATCAAGGCTGATCTTGACAGTTGTACTCATGGGAGTTCTCGCATGTTTCGATGACTGCATGCCAAATTTTTTCAGCAAATCTCTAGCATATTTCGGCTGAGAGATAAATATTCCTGAGGGAGTTTGCTTGATTTGAAGACCCAGAAAAAATGAAAGTTCGCCAACCATACTCATTTCAAATTCACTGGCCATTTTTTGAGCAAACCTATTGGATAGGTGCTCGGAGGTTGAACCAAAAATTATATCATCAACATAGACTTGCGCTATCACCATGTTCTTCTTATCTTTTTTGATAAACAAAGTCTTGTCAACTGTCCCTCTTTTAAAATCATGCTCAATCAAAAACACTGTTAACCTTTCGTACCAGGCTCTTGGTGCTTGTTTAAGTCCATAAAGTGCTTTTCTTAATTTGTAAACATGATCCGGAAAATGAGGATCTTGAAATCCTTTGGGTTGTTCAACAAATACTTCCTCATTCAAAAAACCATTAAGAAACGCACTTTTCACATCCATTTGAAACAATTTGATGTTCAAAAAACAAGCTATTGCAAGTAACAATCTGACTGATTCAAGTCTGGCAACAGGAGCAAATGTTTCATCAAAATCTATGCCTTCAACTTGAGTATACCCCTGAGCGACTAAACGTGCTTTGTTCCTAATCACTTGACCCATCTCATCGGTTTTATTTTTGAAAATCCACTTTGTACCAATGACATTAGTTTGATCGGGTCTAGGAACAAGCTTCCAAACACAGTTTCTTTCAAATTCTGCAAGTTCATCATGCATTGCATTTATCCAACAATCATCTACAAGAGCATCTTTAATATTCTTTGGTTCTAAAGAGGAAGCATAACAAAGTGACTTACCTCATCACGTACCTGTTGTCTTGTTTTTAATGGAGCAGAGATCTCACCTATCACTTTATCGAGTGGATGATCTTTGAGAACTTGTCCTTTTTGGGATCGCGGATGGACAGAAGATGAAGGTGCAGCTTTTCCAAGAGATAGATCAGAAGGTTTTGAGATTTTTGTAGCACTTTTCTCTTCGAATTGACGAATGATATCAGGCACAATTGATTCTGATGATTTGGTTGGACTAGAAGACGCAGCAGTTGTATGAGTTTCCTTCGTCGTCTCAGATTGAGATTCAGGTGGAGATGAATTGTCCTCATCGTTTTTGATAACCTGTTCAGATGAAGGAGTAAAAGTCATACCTTCATCGTCATCAGAAAAACAATCAGATGAACCTGCATCATCTACAACCACATTGATGGACTCCATGACGATTGATTTTTTAATGTGAAACACCCGATAGGCTTTACTTGTCAAAGAGTAGCCAAGTAGAATTCCATCATCATCTTGTTCGCCATCAGAATTTTCTTTGATTTCTAAGTCATCCTCTGACTTGGATTCCTGCACAGAAGAGTTAGAAAAGGCCACGAACGCAACATATTTTCCAGACTCACTTAAGGGTGAATCGGGTTCTGATTCTTCGTCATCGGATTCTTCATTCCAAGCAACATTTAAGGCCTTGCCTTTATTCTTTTCTCTTCGATTTGCACACTTTGCAGCTGTGTGACCATATCCTTGACATTCAAAGCATTTGATTGGTTTTGGTGTACCCTTAGATTTATTTTGTTCCGATCTTGGTACAAATTTTCCTTTTGAAAATGTCTTTGGATTCGAAGAGTCCTTTTTGATAAAAGGCTTCTTGTTTTTCCACAGCTTCTTAAATTTTCTAGCAAGGTAAGCCTCAAGTTGTGCATCATCTAATTCACTGCCAGAATCACAATTTTCCGAGTCATCAACTGAATTTGAAGACATGAGTGCTATGTCCTTCCCCTTTTTCAGTTGACAATGATTGGCCTCAAAGGTTTGCAAATTTCCTACAAGTTCTTCAACACTTATAGAATTAAGATCATGATACTCCTCAATGGCAACAACTTTTGGACGAAACCGTTCTGGGAGGGATCTCAAAATTTTCTTGACTGTCTTAGATTGAGGAATAGGTTCTCCCAGGTTAAAACATGAATTCACAATCTTGGTGAGTTTAGTGTTGAATTCATCAAAAGTTTCATCATCTTTCATACGAATTGTCTCAAAAGCGGTTGTCAGATTTTGGAGTTTAGTTTGCTTAACAGTGTCTGTTCCTTCATGAACAGTTTGTAAAAAATCCCAGGCAGCCTTAGCAGTAGAGCAAGCAGAAATTCGATGAAATTCAGTAGCAGTAATTCCATTGTAAATTGCATTAACAGCTTTATTGTTGCAATTGGACCTGGTCTTTTCATCAGCAGACCATTGAGATTTAGGTTTGGGTCTGGTTTGACCTTCAACAACAATCGTGGGATCAGTGTATCCCTCCACAACTATGTCCCATACTTGATCATCTATTGCTCGAAGAAAAGCAATCATTCTTACTTTCCAGTAAGGATAATTTGTTCCATCTAGCAGAGGGGGCTTGTTTGTAGATGTTCCCTCTCTATTGATATCCATTAGAGATTAGTGAAAATAGATCTCACAATAAATTAGTGCAACCTGCTCTGATACCAATTGAAAAACCTGCCTTAATACAGGCTGAGGTCCCAATCACCAGATCTCTAATTGTTATCAATCCACAAGTAATTAAACTAATTATTAATCCTAAATCCAATAAAAAGCAATCAAACACACAGCAAATAAGACTCAGGATTTTGTACGTGGAAAACCCAACTCGGGAAAAAACCACGGGCCTTACTGTCTAGGCCAACAGACAACCAAGCACTATTGTAAACCGAAAGTTACAAGAGACACTTACAACCCTTCCCAGTTGGTAACTCAACCTAAGGACTGCTCGAATCTTGTTGACAACTCGTCATTCACCTTCAACCGTGCTTGAACAAACTCCTCGAAGTCGTCTTCAAGGATTCTCTACTTCAGGAGAGTAGTATGGATGCAAAACCAAAGCTTGATCTTCAGCACAGCAAACTAGAAGCTTTGGAAGGATGATGGATCTCTCAGAGTCTTCTCAGATCAGTTGTATTGTAGAGAAGTGCTTTTGAATAGAGAGATAAAGGATATATATAAGCCTCAAAACGAGCCTCAAGAGTTCTAGTGTGATTGAAATAAACTAGTGCTCTTGAGAGAAAATAGGAAGTAGTTTCCGGATGGAATCTTAACATTCGCCCAGGTTCGCTCGAGCGAACTTGAGGTTCGCTCGAGCGACCTCTTTGCTGTTTATGATGGATCGAGCGAAGGCTGGGAGTGGCTCGAGCGATGAAGCTACTGTCTCGGGTTCGCTCGAGCGAACCAGAGTTCGCTCGAGCGACCTCTGTCAGGAAGGTATTCTTGAAAGGAGACTTGGAGTACATCTTTTCTTGTGTTAGAGTTCTTCACTGAGTCCTTAATCCGAGCAATCCATTCTAATTAAAATACAATTGATAAGGAACCCAGTTTTTGTCCATAACCAATGAATTAGCCAACTACTAGAATCCTAACAACCTTGCCGGCAGAGATTCTCCGCCCAGTTCTTTCTCATGTGATGTGGGTCTTCACCAGTCAGTCAAAAGTGCTACATCTTTTGCATGGGTGATTTAATTGAAAAAGTCTCCACCGCCCGACTTTTGAGACCGGGCGGTGGCACGGTGGGAGACCGTGCCACCGCCCGGTCTCAGAGCCGGGCGGTGTAGCATGGCTCGATTTAATTTGATTTTTGCTATTGGAGATGAGAATTTTCTCTCTGATAGATGTGGAATTCAACAGACATCAATCTAATATTGTAAAGTGTTTGATCTTTTACATCAAAGAATTTGGATTATTGTCGAGGATTCCAATGAAGAGGTCCCAAGACATGTGATTTGTACATTCATGTGTAGTGGTGGGTATGATTTCAGTGATTTGTGAGTTTCATCTTATTATATTAGATAGAGAATTTCTATGATCCTTAAGACATTTTAATATCCCTGTGGGCCTCAGAGTCAGAGGGGCAGAGGATGGGTTATGTAGGGGATCTCTTGGAACCATTGGATTTTTATGAGGAGAAAATCAGTATCATTTAAAATTGTTAGGGCACGTTTGCACAGTATATGCAAATGTTTTTCTCTTAAAAAAAAATCCTATGCCTATGCCTATTTAGAAACTCTTATCTTTAAATTGTAAATAATTCAGCTCATGTTTTTCCTCGTGGAAAAATGTCCGCACTAAATGAATAAAAAAAAAAAACCTTTGCTGCGAAAAAGTGTCCACTTTTTTCTCACTTTTTCCACATAGACATGGCCGCCCTTAAATATATCAGCTATGCTACATGGACAAACTTTTTTGCCAGAATATTGTGACAACCCCTATGATATCCCCTTCTGGCAAAAAAGTTTGTCCATGTAGATTTTTTGTAAATATATATATCCACTATTTACGGTTGAATTAATGGGTTGATTGATATAAATATTGGCCATTCGGTGGATGAAATCTCACCGTCCATCAGAGTATTATTGATGTTTAGACTTTTATAAGATAAAATCATCACTCTGTATTAATCATTAAAAAGTGTCCATAATTTCCATATATTGATCAAATAAAAAGAGTAAAAGTTCACTCACCCACGTCCCCGTGCCTAGATAATTCTATGGCTAACCTACATGCATGTGACCCAGGGCGATTTTGATAATCTTAGAAAACTGAATGGGCTTGGACATGTCCCACTTATAATTAATAAGTAGTCCCCCACGTCTAAATCGTGTGATCGCCCCTCGTCACAAAATTTTGGTAAAAACACTCCTGTCTTTTGACATTTTCTTCATGTCGAGTGTACCGGATCCTCTTCGCGCCGTTCTCTTTTGACATTTTCTTTCTATTAAGAGTGTGAGATCCTCTTCACGGTAATCGAACTTATCGTCGCCAGTCATCTCGTGGTTAGTCACTCTTACACCAAATAACCCTAAATAAAGCAATCTTCATCCCTCCTCAGATATAGCATAATTCTAATGACTCTATACCTAAATCTGAACCCTCAATCCAAATCCTATTTTCAAATCCTAATCCATACCTAAGCTCTAAACCACTAAATCTGAGCATATCTACAAGATGACCAAATCGCCATCGGGCATACTTTAATCTTCAATTCATACAAAAATACGGTCTTAGAGTTCATGTGTGAATAATTTGAGTTACATTTAAATGACGGTTTTTCTTTTTTCCATGAGCCCATGACCAACTATAGGAAATTATTTTTACTACTAAGGTAAGTAAATGCAACCAAATTCTTTAGATCAAAATAGAACCCATTTGGGAATCCAAATTGGATAATTGGGTGCTCACCCAAATCACCGTGGCATGGCATTCAAACGCCTAGGATTAAAGAAAATGTTATCTTAGGCTTATTTGATGATAATGAATCGATGATAACTTGAATTTGAGAGAGGTAGTGGGAAGACCCTTCAATTGGATAGGAGATCTGAGCATGAAAAAAAAATTATTTCTATTTAAATACAACAAAAAAAAAATTTTGTATTTTTCATGTGAAAATAGTTAACAACCGAGTAAAGGTTTAGCTCTACCCAAACAAAAATCCTGGGTCCACCGCCATTGATGGCTACTGTAGGTGCAGAAAATAATGACCCACAATAACTGGGGAGCCTTAGAGGACTTATCCAACGTGGTGATGACTGGGTACCGTCCGAAAGCCTGAAAGAGAAGAGCAAACAGTCAGAGGACCCTGGCCTGGGCGGCGCAAGGCTCTCCGATGCCAAAGTCAGTGAGTGAACTGGAACAATGGAAGGAGAGGAAGAAGAGAGGCAGAGTAACAGCTCTGTGGGTTCAATTGTGCGTACCTTGCTGGTGGTATGAGGCTCTATTTATAGAGGTTTTGGGTCGTATCTTTGGAGGATATCTTGGTGTGGGTCCCATGATTCGATTGGGAAGTCATGATCAGCCCACAAAGTAATAAATGCGGTCCAATCCAGCCCACTCTGCATTTAATGCTAGTCGGATCAGCCCACATTGCATTAAATGCGTGTCTTGTTGGGCCAGATTGTGTTGGGTGCCTTTGACGGTTGGGGTACCATCGGATCTGCCCTCGGGCCTTGCCCTGATGTGGCCTCAGCCGCTGGATGCCGCCATGTCAGTGATCTGGCGAAGATTGTGGACGGTTGGATGTCGCATCTGTCTCACTAGCTCGTGCCTCTATTCCTCCACGTGCCTGATGACGTGGGGGATGAGGGGTGCGAGTGGAGGTTCTATCTTGCTTCGGCTTTCGTCCCGGCTCCTTCAGCCGAGGTGGAGCTCTCAGCCGAGATGGGCACATGGGGTAGCCGAGCTCGGCGCTAGCGGCCCGGAGCTGTTTGACTTCGGCTGAGGCCTCTACCCTGGTAGCCGGGGTGAGTTTTGTGCCACGTGGATGGCACGTGAGAGTGCTTAGTCTCATCTGATGACTGTGATTAGCATAATCCTGGAGTTCCGGAAATCTCCCCACACAATTGCCCCCTAGCTTTTGACCTCTTAAGCGTCCTAGCCTTTAGTGGTCGAAAGCTAGACAAATCCGTCTGGGGCTGCGGCGATCATTGCCTGGTGTCGTTTCAACTTTTCTGAAGCAATAAATGCCCTGCCCTATCTGTCCTGGGAAGCGAGTTGACGGCTACACGCGTAGCCTCTTCACTGATTGCGCTGTCTTATCGATGGAACGGGCGCGGGTCGCGAAATCCGTCCTTTCGAATTTCGAAGTAGCGCGCGCCGAGGGTGGGGGCACAGCCTAGTGCCACCGTCCCCCTACAAAAAGGCCGGGCACAGCCTAGTGCCACCGTCCCCCTACAGCTACGGTCATAATAATTGATTAATGAGCAAATGCATTATATGGTCAGAAGTCAACCCAATGTCAAAATAGTAAGTGGGAACATAACTCAAAACCCATGTAGGTTTGTTAGCGAACCATTTCCGTTTGGGACCAATTGGGTTATATCGTGGTTGTCATTGTTTTGGTACAAATCCTCTTTGTTGAGTGTGACAGCTTCATCAGTTTCATAGTTGTAGATATTGATCCTACCTTTGGTCTATTAGATAGAAGAGGCCCTTAACAACAAATTTATCATATGAAAAATGAGTTAATTGGATATTATCAATCATCTTGTATAAAGCCAATGAAATAGATGGTAGTCAAAGTTTCTACTTCGTATCTCTTTAATGGGGAATATTCTCCTACGAGAGCGAACTGCATATGAGATCATATACAGTTAAATTCAGTGGGGGCCATTTAGATGCCTACCTATCATCGTGGGTGTGATACGTGAAAAGGTCACCTATTGTATAAAGGAAAAAAAAAAAAAGGCTTATCAGACCATCTTAGTCCTTGATTTAATAGCCATAAGGTTTAGTGATCTTTTAACCGTAGATTACTTTGGGACTCGATCCGAGGTCAGATAAAAGTCTGATGAGAGTAAGAATGGGCCAACGTACTGATTAAAAGTCAGCCCAATCGGGCCCTACAACCACTGCTTATAGCCCACGGAACATTTCTTTTGTTTAATGAGCTGATAAAATCACTAAAAAAACCAATGAGCTAATTGGTTTTAATTTAGATGACAGATACTAAAGTCCTCACAAACATAATGATCGTGTCATTCTTTGCAAGGAAGGTTCATTGTTTACTCAAAGTCTTTGTTTTTAAGTTTTATACTTATAATAGAGGGTGTCCCATTTTTTTTGGGCCGGACTAATCTCTTCGAGCCCGGGGAGGCTGGTTAAATCCCCCCGTGGCCCTAGTGTATTTGCGCAATTTCGAGTCATCAACCTTCGTGAGCAAATCGTGGTCCTAAGCCAACTAAGCTATACTCAGAGTTTAATGCCTTTGTTTTTTCACAGACGCATCTAAATGAAAGGGGTTGGGTAATGGGTTAAAACAAAAATAAAATAAAAAAATCCAATAAACTGTGTAAACCTCCCTCGCCCGAGTCTCCTTCCCCTCACCCGAGGGCTCATGGGGTGGGTCCCAGCCCCCTTAGCTAGGGTAATTTTAAAAAAAAAAAGATTTGTGTAAACCAATCATATATACATAGATGTGGAGTATTCAAGTGCATCCATCCCTCACCATTTTGGTGAGGGACAGTCAAGTACAAAAAGGGGAGTCCTATGTACTTGACACTCCCCTTTTTGTACTCCCTTTTTGTACTTGACACTTTCCAAAAGGGGTGTGAGGGATTGATGCACTTGAATATTTGTGTAAAACCCGAGCCGAGGGATAACTTAGTTGGCCTAAGACCATTTTGCGTGAACCCCGAGGGATAGCTCAGTTGGCCTAAGATCATTTTGTGTGAACCCCGAGGGATAACTCAGTTGGCTTAGGACCATGACTTACTCCTGGATGTTGAGGGTTGAAAACTACAATACCACATGGAATGCCATCCTTTATCAAAAACAAATAAAATAAAAATACTAGGGATTATTTCTCTCCATGATTTCAGTGATCGTGTCTGTCACAAGTTTCAAGAACCTCGGTCTCGATATCTGATGTCACCCCTGAATTTCTCCATTTTTCCAGGGTCTTGCAGTCGCTTTGTTAGTGGAAGGAGCATCAAATGGCACCATACTGTTCCTGGCAGTGTTCTAGCTATTGCCAGATTCTAACTCTCTATAAGGGAAACACGTGAACTTCTGCTTTTGCCAACTTGGAATTTTGTTGCTTCTATAATGAAATTAAGGGCATCCAGTTGGTAGTAGAAGTCCAAGCATTCATTCTTAATGGCCATGGTGAATGTGTTTACTACTTCCAAATTTGAAGAATTATCCCCTCACATGCATTTTTATTCCTCCTTTCATTACCATGAGCTCAACTTTGACATCCCGTAGGATTAAAATAAAATAAAAATAGTTTCTTTTAGAAGCATTAAATTAAAACAAAATAAAAATAATTTCTTTTAGAAGCATTAAACTTGCACATGGACTAGGTTTCATAAGAATTTTTTCATCTCTCCCTTCCCCATGATTGGCATTGGCCCTAGCTGTTCCACTGGTGAGTTCACATGATATATGTGAAGATGGTTCTCAAATAGGGCTGTCAAAGGGCCGGGCTGAGGTAAGCCCTTATCCTACCCTCACATGTACGGGCCGGGCCTAAGCGAGCAAAAGCCCTCGACTTTTACAGCAGACCTATGATTTTAGGCCCCCTTACCATACCCTCAAGGGTCAGGGTCGGGCAAGGGAAAAAAAAGGAAGATTCTTTTTCTTTAAAGAAAATAATTTTTTCCTATGCCACCACCGACTTCCAACTTAATGCTAACCCTCCACCTTTGTCTGGGCTAGGGACCGGCAATGCAATGCAAAAGGCAGCATGACAAAGTTAAAAGCTTTTTTTATTGGAAGGCTGGTGGTGGGATAAAATAATTTATATAATGTAAAACATAAAGCATATAACAATAATTCTCTATAAACAATAATACATATAAAAACAAATAGCAATATTTCTTTATTTAATTATTTAATCTACTTTTAGAATATAAAAAAGATCAGCTTAATCCATTATTATCATTGTGTTGCTGTGAACGTATTCAATGTTATGCACAAATTAAGACTTCTACAGTTTCATATTTTAAACAACTCATATACTGGTCAAGTACTCTTCCTCCTGTACTAAATGCCGATTTAGAAGCAACTGTAGAAAATGAAATTGTTAAAATGTCACGAGCCATTATTAAAATTACTAGATATTTCGTTGAATTAACTTCTCACCAATCCAATATATTGAGATCTTTAGATTTATCCCTTGGCTCCTCCAAATAACAATCTAATTTAGATTTTTCCTCTAAAATAGTTATTTGAGTCATTTGTTCCTCAAACATTAAAAAAACATCTTCAAACTTAGTAGTTTTTTCTTTTCATACTAAATTAGTCTAAGAGTATCATCTCGACTAATACCCATATTTTCACTTGATCTCTATAACTTTCTTAAAGCATACTCTAAATACAAAAACTTACATTGAGGATGAAGGAGTATGACCATTTCAAATACTTTATTATAATGCTCTCAATATTTATTAAAACTCTTCTTCGTTTTCCAAGCTATATTTATACAAAAGACATCTCCACTATCTAACTTTTGTACCAATAAACTATATAATCTAGTCACTTATGGTAAAAAATAAATGAATAAATGGGTACTTACTTCTTGAAAAATCTAAAGCAGCCTCATAAAAACTTGTCAAAATTTTACATATTTAATAAACTGAGGACCAGGCCAGGCCCCCTCGGGCCGAATGAGTCAAGCCCTAGCCCGGCCCTCAAGATTGTTAGCTTTTCAAGATAAGGTCATACCCTACCCTTCGGCTTTAGGACAAAAAAAGAAGCCTTCGCTTTAAGGGCTTTTGCTGGTCGGGCCCCCTCGTCAAAGGGCTAGACTGACAGAAATGTCTATATCATAAATATATGTATGTATTATATGAGAAGCGTCAGATGCCTCAGTGGTAAAGAGGCATTGCTTCTCACCACACTGTCCGGGGTCGACCCTTGGCACTACAAGAGTATTGGCCTGGTTTATTTGGGCGGAATGGAAGACGCTGGAAAAAGGAATACTTAGGCATGGATCAGGTGCACGTGAAGATGATCAGTACACGAAAGACCCCAAGGATGCCCTAAGCTAATAGATAAGCTAGGCTAGTTTAGGAGTAACGTAGTTTACAATTCACTCCCATCATGTAAGCAAAATATATATAATATTATTTTGTCAAAAATAGAATATATAGTATTATATAACCCGTATTTATTATATTATATTATTTGACAAAATAATCTTATATGATCGTATAAATATACATGAACCAAGCTTAATTTGAGCCAAGTTCAAGCAACTTTTTTAGGTAAACATTAAGAACGAAAACAAAAATGGTATCTAGTACATTAGCTCTCAACTGTTTTGGCATTTTGACTATTTGATGTATTTGTTCCTAGATTTGCATATTACTTATCATAAGAGCTAGTATCATCAGCATCAGCTGGAGTTAAAATGGATGAATTTATTCAGAAGAATGCCTGGCTTAAAGTGAACTCTAGATGATGAATTGAGTGTTTGTTGATTTTTATTGTCTTTAGATTCTATTCATTAGACTTTAGCAGCTGTCTCATTTATAAACATGACCTAGGGCCATTGCTATTTTTTTTATTATTTCGATCATCTGCTTCCCAAATCAGATGTTAGATGAATGATATTCTCCAAAATCTCTAGCAACAAGAGACACTTTTTTTTTTTCTCAATTAAGGCTTAGATTCTTCTTCTACAAAAAAAAAAAAAAAAAAAGAGGCTTAGATTCTTCAAAATATCTAGCATTTCTTGTAATGGCAACCTTTACTTTCCCAACTTAAAAGATGAATCTGAGAGGTCGATGGAAGTGGAGGCCTATTTCAGTTCATACGTCCTTGTCATGCATTGGCTGGCCCTTTACCGCACTTTCAATCGCTCCATCAATGTGTTTAATTGGATTTTTTTTTAGGATGGAGAGACCCACAGATTCTTTGAGCCTATCTCTATAAATTCTCAATGGGACCCAATCGAAAGGCAAACCACTTTAGATTGCTTACCCAAATTATCTTATCATCGATTTTACCCAAAAAAAAAAAAAAAACCCTTATCTCATCGTCAAAGAAAATTTCACTCCAAATAGAGTTTCGCCTAATATCAAATTATCATATCTAAAAACATATGATTGGACTTAATTTCTTAGAAAACTCTTGTTGGTGTATTTTATTGGTGATCAGTCGACTAACTTTTGACTTGGTAAATTTTGCACAGGATGGGGTAAGGTATGGCCATGATTGTAGAGTGGTTTGCCTATGGCTTTATACTGATGGGCGCAGTGGATCTTTGAAAGTCCACATTGTAACCATTTCCTAGTGAAACGAGTCTTATCTAATTGAAAGCACAAGTCGGGTGGAACAGGACATCTTCTCTCTTTTGCACCCGGAGGTTGTAGGTTCGAAACTGCACTACCATACTAGGGCTACAGAGGAGTTTACCCGGCTTTCCTCTGGGTCCGGAGGGATTAGTCTGGGTCCGGAGGGATTAGTCCAGCCCAAAGGGTTGGGAACCCTCCAATAGAAAAAAAAAAAGGTAGGTAAGAATTGTATTAATAACTCCCAAAAACTATGGGGACGCCCCACTGTACAAGAAATAAAATCCTCAACCCATTACACCATCTGAAAAGATGATATTGGCTATAGGGGTGTACACGGATCGGATTGGTGCAGACTGGGACAAATCAATCACCAATCCGTTATCTACGGATTTGAAATCCGTTACCAATCTGTGGCTGTTAAAATCCGATCCAATCCGATCCGTGAATGACCAGATCGGATATGATCGGATTGGATTAATCCGTTTAATCTAATTTTAAAAGAAAAATATCAAATATGTTGTAAAAAAATTACATTTTGACCCCTTAATTTTTTTTCTTATTTTAAATTTAGACATCTTAATTTATATTTAGACCCCTTATATATTTTTTATTTATATTTAATGTCAACGGATCGGATCGGATTTAATCCGCAGATTGAGGGTGAAATCTGCCACCGACCCATTGCTAACAGATTACAAAACTTTCAATCCGTCACCAATCCGTTTACCTTCGGATCGGATAAAAATCCGCGGATCGGATCGGATCGGATTTCTGGATTAACGGATTTTTTTATGCACCCCTAATTATTGGCTATATGAGAAAGGCTTGTGTGGACTGATTATATATGTGGGATTGACTGCGTCCACACAAGCCAGCTTTCTCATAGGCTATGCCAAGGCATACAGTGACCAGCAGCTGATGGAGCATAGGAGGACCAAAAATATGGAGCTAAGGAAAGAGAGCTATATATAAGTCCTATTTGCAGTCTCTTGGGCCTTTTTTGCTCGATTCGAACTCGTTAATAATGCTTAAATTAGGGTAAGACACAAAGCTTAATACTATTGTGAAACTAATGCCAAAAAAAGCCACATGACCAATACTGACCCATAAAAGCTTATTTCATTGAGAGAGATGAATACATTGCTATACTAAATACATCTGATTCCTCACTAATAACCAGCCATAGCTGACACATTTATTCTCATTAGAAGGATGAGGCAGTACCTTAGAACCCCTTCCCATCACAACCAAATCAAATAAGACTTCAAAATAATAGGCACCGGCACTAATGCTTTGATCTTAACCAGGCCCACAACTTAAAAACCTTAAAACCCATCACAATCCGAAGTCCAAACAGAAAAATAACTAAAACAAACATAAGAAAGGCGAGAAACAAAAGATCAGATTGGAACAAGATCAAGTAGAGCTTGATTCTTAGACACATTGGAAGTCAGATGGGCACTTCAACCCACATGCATTCAACAGCAAGGTCAGGGAGACAGGGACATTTAGGTTGATGCCCAAGACATTGGCTTTAATGGTAGTGCAAAGGCAGACAGCTGCTTCAAGATCAACCAGGCCTCCAAGAAGGCTGCAACATGGGAGAGTTGGTGGGGAGCCAACAACAACATTCACCAACCCCAACACATCTGCACACACACCTAGCTTTAGTGTGTCTCTGGGGCATGAAGGGTAGGCTGGGGGACTTGGGTGGGGATTTGGGTGAGGCTTTGGGTGGGGCTTGGGAGTGGGCTTAGGGGTCACAGGTGGGCAGACTATGGTGGATGTGACCAAGGTAAAGAAGAGAAGGTTGAGAGAGAGGAAAAGGGCAGTTGCTGCAAAGGCCTTGGAACCCATCTCTACACTTCTAGGGACAATGAATGAGAGAAAGCTAAGTGTTGTAGAGAGATGATAGGATTAGAACTGTGTTGGGGTATTTATAGGGAGAGACTGTGATATGCTTGGAGGAAAAATAAGGGAATGACCATGTGGGGGTGGTGTCCATGGATAGAGCTGGCAATGCAAGTTGAAGGAGAGGGTTTACGGACTGCATTTTTGTTGTTTTCTTTATAGGAAGTTGCCATACATTGCACCTGAAAAAACTACTGGCTGCACCACTAGCTCTCCATCGAACATGCAATTTGCATACTATTGAGATTCTTCTTAGATAATTAAAATTAGTGTAGTGGTCTGCATGACCACCAGAAACACTGGTTCTATTCATGGTTCTTGGGTGTGTACGGTGAGGATTAATCCATGATAGGAATAACTGAGGAGATGGGCCCCACAGTGGATAGGACATGGTCAGTCCTTTATCTCTCTTTTGTTACTAGTATTCCCATCCTAATTTGGATCAGCAAATGGTTGAAACCTTGGGGTGGCAGTCAGTGTCAATGATCAATTGTTGCAAAGATCAGTGCCTGGATCTTCAATTATTTCATGGTTAAACAGAGCACGTTACTTTGCCGACATGAGCTGCCCTACCCACTGCCCTTGCCTTTCCTTATATAATTTCGTCCAAACTAATATGTTATTTTCTTCCTGATGTGATCATGGGGTAGGTAGGGACCAGAACTGGCTCAAGGCAAGCCTGTTTAGTTATTGTTGGTCTAATCTTCTTATCTTCTTTATAGATTTTCTTCCTTTATCGGTAACCATAACTTATATTGAAAGAGAATAGAATGCAAACAGAGAATACAAGAAGAAAAGAAAAAAAGAAGGAGAAGGAAACACAAAGGTACAAGAGTAATGTACCCCCTCACACCACAACTACATAATAAAACTCTCCCAAGGGGAAACTCTCATAATACCTTGCTTGGCTAAAGCATCCGCCATCATGTTTGATGACCTACTCTTATGTTGAAAGCTAACATTAATGGTAGTGGATAATACCCGGGTTTCATGAAGAGGAACTCGAAACTTTCAACAGAATAAGCTTCTGGTTCGAACCCAAACTCACTGCATTAGAAGAAATCACTCTCCCACAATAAGATTGTCATGATTACTTTGAAAACACCAAAGAGATTCTAGAATAGCTTTTAAAACCTTTGCTTCATTATGTTTAGAAACAAAATCTAGAAATCTGAAAAACCTACTCAACCAAGATCCTCCATGGCAAATCATCGGGAGATGTAAGCGGAAACATACCTTGATCCATTGGTGGAAGTTGTTCGCAGGTTTTGATCTCCCATCCAATATGGCTAAAACCAGAGAAACCTTCTTTCTGATGATTGGATGGTCAGAGAGAATAGGAACGTACCATATGACTTGGGGACCATAACCCTAATAGCTAATATGAAGTTATCATAAGTTTTGGCTAATTTCTAATTTTGGCTGCCTCCTCAAAGTTAGAAATTGCATTCTGGTATCTACACATTAATCCCATGACAATTATACCCTTAAGCCTTAAAACTTTAAGTCTTAATTAGATCACTTCAATTTAGGCTTAACCAGAGATAGCATAACACATTTAATATTTACATGTGTGGCCCCACATGATGGAAATTTCTAACAAATTAGAGTCACAAACCCCCACATATTTGGAGAACATAAATAAAATGTCCCCATTGCAATTCCGAAGCACCTCCAATACTAGGTAGTCCAGGTTTCCTTCTTGCGACATTAACACTGAACTCAAACGAACCAATAGGAGGAGGAGACCAAAGAATAGCTTTTCGTACTTTGATTGGTCCACACCCCATACACGATTCCCAATTAATAAGTATGTCACGAAGGCAAAAATTAGAGAATTCCTTTATACTCAAAGCCCACTTCGCGATCCTTAAAGTGATCTTAGAAATCAACTCCGTAGAAGTTGATGAAGACTCCTTAAAAATTCTATTATTTCTTTCCTTTCAAATGGACCATAAAATAGTAAACGGAGTTATCCTTCAAAGAGTACGACTGCATCCAACAAAACAACCTCCCAACCAAGACTCTACCGCATCAGCAATCTTCACAGGACAGCACCAACCAACACCACACCTACCAATAAAATGGCCCCAAACACTGTATGTAAACTCACAATGAAGAATAAGATGGTTCACCGACTCCAACTCCTTATGACACATCACACAAGTGTCTGCTGATGGTGGATGATGTCAATTCAATCTTCTCAAGCCGACTGATTTTCTTTATAGATTTCAGTGATGCTCAGCCAATTTGTAAATTAGTATGACGCATTGCTGAGCATTATGGGTCAGATCAGTCCTTTAAACATATAGAAGACTTGGCCACTCCACTTGAATATCAGTCCTAAGAATTTGATGCAATTCAACTCCTGGGCCTAAAAGTACATTCAAATCCAACCCATGTTTGGCTAGGCTATGGCTGGCTGGCCCCTTGGAACCTTTATTTTCTTGATGTCCTGTTCATTAATTGTATTCTTATTGCTTTAGTTTGCGACAAATAATCCCTAGGAATAATAATAATACCTCATTAGTGAGATGATCTTAACTTTATGGTGAGAAGTCTTTCAAATGAATGCTGATTGTATGGAGCAAAAATAAAGCCTAGCTAGTAATTCATACAACTTTTAGAAGTGTGGTGCTCCTGATAACTCAATTAGCTAGTTCTTGCTAGTTTTTCCACCTTCATGAGTTTTAAGACTGCATCGCAACCTAACAGACTAGACTTAATTGACATTGGACTTGGGAAGGTTAAGCCAAAGAATGGAATGTTGGGAAGGGGAATTAGCTAGACAAGCTAGGCTGAACAAAATTAATTTGCCCCCTCAAGAGTATCTCAACCCTTAGTTAATTAGGCGCAAAGTCTAACAATCTTTTAATTATTAAGTTTTTTTTTAGACTCAATCGAACAACAATGAACCTGCTGATGATTGTCAAAGTTGGCCTGGCAGTAGTAATTCACAGGGGTAGCGAGCATGAAGGGGTGAATTGATCAAAGATGGGCTTATGTTGTGGTGACAAGGGGTTCAGTTAGGTCTAGCACTGCGGGTCATGACATGCATAGGCTAAACCTTGAGCTTGAGCCTTTTATCATTTGAGTTGAAAATGTCAACCTGAATCCGAACGTGCAATTAATAGGTCCCGTTCGGGTTATGGATAGTAGTGTGATTTGTCGGGTTGGGTCGGGTTTGAAGGTCGAATAACAATTATTGACTCGACCATAATTCGGATGCAACCAAAACTGAAAAGGACAACTCGAACCCTGTATTACATTGACGCGGTTTTCTGATTTTATTTTGTTTTAGGGAATGAATGGAACATATTAATTCATCAGCCTCAATCAATGTTGGGGCTCATCCATGGTTGAGTTATTCTAGCTAATAAGTCCAAAGAATTCAACCTCAAGATTTTTTTTCTTTTCTGTCATCTTTCTAAATGGATATTGCACTGATCTTACTGAAAGTCAAAAATAGAAACTAGTCACAATCTACATACCAATTATAGGAATTTGCAAAGACCCCAGGTCAGGCGTGGCCACCCGCTGAATATAGGAATTTGCACTCCAAATCATGAATGGTGTAGAATATAGATCACTTGAAATGGATCAAGTTTTATTCATTCAATTGTTGGAAGATTTTTCCTCCATGCCGTGCTACTGGGAGCGCTCATCCAGACCGTCCTCAAATGTAGGACTAGCAAGAGAAAATTCAAAATTGTCCTCAATTAATTTGATCCAGCAGACCCCATTTTATTGCTTTGATGGCTAGAAAGATGCAATCGGGCACACTTTGGGTAGGACAGTAAATTCTCAAATCCTCCATTAACACTTTTTTTTTTGTTGAAAAAATAGCAGTAGAATTCAAAAGGCTGGATAGATCATGGAATTAACTTTCACAGATAGTTAATCCTCCAGGCCCTTTGGTCTGGAAGGTCTAGTGAGCTCAGAAAATTTTGTGATCTGATTGGATTGAAGTTCAGCGCTTGCACAGGATTGGTGGGTTGTGACTTTAAGTTCCAGTAAGCCCGAAGAAATTGCAGCTAGTTGTATTAAAAGAGCAGTAGAGAGGTTGGTTCAATTGAAAAGCTGGGACACTGATTTTGAGTAGTTTGGGATTTAGAGATAAGTTCCATTTGATGACATTAGATTGGATGACGAGAAAAATTTAATGGGCTTCAGTCTACATAGATGACTAATCTTCATGTCTGATAGTTTCAATGGCCCCCAAAAACAACCATGTATCCCATTTGAAACGCGTTAAAAACAGAGAGCCAGATGACTAATTAATCCTCAAAGCTCTCATGAAATCTATTTGACCATGTATCCTATTTGAAAAGCATTAGAAACAGAGAAAGATTAGACCTGAATTTCTACAGATCCCTTGGGCACAGAATATGTCACTTCCTATTTAGAAAACAGTAATATTCATATGTTTGGAAAGTGTCATGAAATCTAACTTGATATTGTTTTGTACATAGCCCCAATCCTTAAAAATATTTTGAGCATCTATGAAAGTTGTCAAGATACTTCCATATTTGGAGTTTTCCACTAGATATTTTTAGAAAAAATACACCAATATTTTTGAAAATCTGCCTGTATTTATGCAATGTTTGGGTCCTCAAATACAGTGGCTGGTTCTACCAAAAAAAAAAAAAAAGTAGAGTGGTTGGATCTATTGCGTGCACTGGGATCACTTGTGCAACTCCTTGTGGTGTTCATCCGGGCCCCACTGGGGATGGGGCCAAGTTGAAATTGAATATTTGGGTTGGCCCTACCTGTGTACGAAATTTGGGGCCTACTTGATTATCCGAAACCCTTGATCAACAGCCCACAAGTTTTACTGGCTATATATTAAAAAGAATTAAGTCGATCCAATAGTCCAATCCATTCGGTAGGTACAAACCCTAGGTTCCTGTTACTATCAGCGGGTGTCCCAGGTTTGTGAAACCCTCAAGCTGATCATCAGTGGGCCCCATGATTAGATATGTGTAAGATCTCGATCCCACTAGTAATATTTTATTATATTTTAATTAGATATCTATATTACTAAAGGGATGTACTCTTCCTCACATAAAGACACATGGCGCAATCTCAAACCTTTTGCAATGCCATTTCCGGAGTTGCCCTTATCCATAAAATCTCTATATCTATTACACACTCAAAAGACCTAAAATCTCTCCTTGAAGAATCATCTTCCACTCAAAAGCCTTAAATAAGCCAACACACCAGATGTGCTGCATTTCTAAGTAATGGTGCATTCTCACATACGTCTATGGGGCCCATTTCTACTTAAATGTATTTCATTTAAGTGGGGCTAATCAATGAATAATGGGGCTCATTTCTAATTAAATGTATTTCATTCAAGTGGGGCTCGTCAATGAATAATGGGAAAGTTAAGGCCCACACCAGATGGGCTCATTTCTAATTAAATGTATTCACAAAAGAAACTCATTGCCCACCTTCAAAAATCATTTTTTTTTTCGCACAAACGTCTATGAGTAAATTAAGGTCTATGATCATTTGATCATTTGATCTTTATCAATCAATTCATAGGTCTAACCAATGAATAATGGGGCTCATTTCTAATTAAATGTATTTCATTCAAGTGGGGCTCATCAATGAATAATGGGAAAGTTAAGGCCCACACCAGATGGGCTCATTTCTAATTAAATATATTCACAAAAGATACCCATTGCCCACCTTCAAAAATCAATTTTTCTCACAAACGTCTATGTGTAAATTAAGGTCTATGATCATTCGATCTTTATCAATCAATTCATAGGTCTAATCAATGAATAATGGGGATCATTTCTAATTAAATATAATTCATTCAAGTGGGGCTCATCAATGAATAATGGGAAAGTTAAGGCCCACACCAGATTGGCCCATTTCTAATTAAATGTATTCACAAAAGATACTCATTGCCCACCTTCAAAAATCAATTTTTCTCACAAACATCTATGAGTAAATTAAGGTCTATGATCATTTGATCATTTGATCTTTATCAATCAATTCATAGGTCCCGGCCCGCATCATTTGATTTTATGGACGGTTAGAATAAAGATGGTTGACCCCATTCGTCTAGGTCCCACTTAAAAATATTTGGTCAATTCGATAGGTCTACGATCATTTGATCCTTTGATCTTTCTTAATCAATTCATGGGTCCCATCCCGCATAATACGGTTTTATGGACGGTTAGAACAGAGATGGTGGACCCCATTCATCTGAGGGGTTCCACTTAAATAGGTTAGGTTTGGTCAATTTGTGAGGTCTATGATCATTCGATCTTTATGAAGCAATTCATGGATCATAGCCCGTATCATATGGTTTTATGGACGGTTAGAATATAGTTGGTGGACCCCATTCATCTTGGGGGCTCCACTTAAATAGGTTAGGTTTGGTCAATTTGTGAGGTCTATGATCATTTGATCGTTATCAATCAATTAATGGGTCCTAGCCCGCATCATATGGTTTTATGGTTAGAATATAGATGGTGGACCCCATTCATCTTGGTCCCACTTAAATAGCTTAGGTTTGGTCAATTTGTGAGGTCTATGATCATTTGATCTTTATCAATCAATTCATGGGTCCCAGCCCGCATCATATGATTTTATGAACGGTTAGAAAGGAGATGGTGGACCCCATTCATCCGGGTCGACCCACTTAAATATATTAGGTCAATTTGTTAGTTCTATGATCATTTGATCTTTTTTAATCAATTCATGCATCAACTAAAGAATAAAACATTTGGAAAAAAACATAAAAATCAAATCAGCAATAAAAAGAAGGACTCACAAGTTTACTAATTAATAAATTTATTAAAAATAATTCATATCAGTCTGTGCATTGGTGGTTCCGTGGTCCGTGCATAGCACGGGGTTTTGCTAGTTATTATTTTAATTGAATGTATTTTAGTTATTTAAGTGGTTAGGATTAAGTGGGGCACATGTTAGATTAGATGCATAGATTGGTGAGTTGGGTTAATGGGTAGATGACTTGACCCGCAGTTTGACCCGACCCAATGACTTAAGCCCATAGAATATTCTCTTAACCTAATCCCTCTTTTAACGAGCGCACGTCTTATCCCTCCCCACTTATCTCTGCAACTCTTCCCGTTTCCTCGTTCGTCTTCTTCCTCTTTCAACTTCCCAAGTCATTTCAGCTTTAGGATCCAGCCATTAGAATCAAGATCAGAGGATACCATCATTCTTGGTTCAACTTTCTTATCACAAGTAACACTCTCCTCAAACCATTAGGAGTAGATTTATACTCTTAGGTTATCTTCTTTTTCTTTCTAATGTTAGGTTTTTGGTAAGAATACCATAGATCTGTTCATCTGAATATTTATATCCCATCTTTTATGTCAGATTGGTGTTAGGATTGTGATCGAGCGCCCCGGTAATCTCGGTTTGGGTTTTGGTTAGGAAACATATTGCACTCTTCTTCAACTTCAGATCTAAGACAAGTACATTATTATAATTTGTTATTAAATGCGTTATTTGATCTTTGATTCCTATCTAATGCATATAGGTTTGTTTATTTGCCCTTTTCTAAATGATAATGATAGATTATGGATTTAAAAATGGATTTTGGGTTAATTGGTGGTTAGGGTAATGGAAATGTGGATTCCATTTCTTTTCTAATGGATGTGATTCATGTGGATTTGGATGGACTGTACTCTCTTTTGGAAAAAAGGGAGGAAAATTGATAAAAAAAAGGGGAAAACTCCAATTTCTATGACTTTACGAACTCGGACAACATTCTGAACATCAAACGTTCGAACGTTGCATTGGAACATTCGAATGCGTGAGTTCAGAATCGTCTGAGCCAAATGGCAGAGATGTCGAACGTTCAAACGTCCCCTTCGTGTGTTCGAACGTTCGAGTCTGCTCTCCCCAAAGCCAAAAACCTGAGGCATCAAACGTTCGAACGTGCCTCATAAACGTTCGAACGCCTGATTTGCCTCATGTCTAAGCCAAAAACCTGAGACCCTGAACGTTCGAACGTTGGTCTCATACATTTGAACGTTCAGTGTAATTGGGCATTTTGTGTTTATTTTCTCTTGTTGTGACTCTGATTATTTTGGGGATTTATGATATCGTGTATAGGACTTTATATGGATTTAATGACCTTAAATTATCTACCTGGACTTGACATAAGAACTGTCTTTGGGCATACGGTATCTTATGGACGTAAGATTCAATTACCTATTATGATTTTAATGAACTCTAGCGAGAAATGGTCAATACATCTCTATTGAAAATCCTTCATTGGATCTATGCACCATGAATTTCGAGAGATGTAACGTCCTTAACTTACTAGCTTTATTATTGTATGTTGACGGGTATATGAATATACATCTAACCTTATGATCGATTTACAGTATGTCTTTGATAGACCGCGCTCCTGCCTGGTTCTACCGAGGTCGGCGGACGTGGGAGTCCGTTGGGTCCGACCCTTTCGTAACCGGGGGGCAAGGGCGTGCATCAACATTTCTTTTGTGTGGGTGTGCCAGATTTTCTAATTTTTACTTGGAATTGCAAGTGGTGACCCGTAGATCAACCTTCGCAAGTAAAAAAGAAATCAACTTCTTTCAAGTTTTTCATTGCACATATATTTAAGAAAAGAGACATTTTCTTGATTTGCCGTGTAAGGCGATTTTTTGGCATTTATAGCCGATTTTGGCATTTATAGCCGATTTTTTGGCGTTTATAGCCGATTTTGGCTTTTATAGCCGATTTACAATCCTTATCAATAATGAAAGACAAGAGTTGTGATTTTTGTCTCTTTAAAAAAAATACAAACTACAATGAAAAGCAAGAAAAGGAGGATCTAACTTCTCAGGAGATTGTGGGGGACCTGTTCAGATTGACGGTCGCAAGCCATATGTGGACTTCGCCATCATCCATGCAGATGAGAATAGAGGATGCTATTTATTCGCTTGACTTGGCTATAACCTCGGGTTTTTAGAGAACAAAGACCAAAAGGAGGTCCTATGTCCAGTAAAAAGCCGAGTAGATGGGCTGAAAAGCCACGTCTAAGCCATTTGGAGGCAGAAGGAGAAGGCAAGGACCTTGGGGGGGGTATCCCCCAAGGGACTTTTGTCACCTTGTAGCGGTGGTCGGTGTAGAACTTCCGCAGAGTTTTCTCTCTTTTCCTTCTCTGAATTTCTGTGCTTTGTCCGTGTCTTTGTGTTTTTTCCGATCTGGATTTCTTTGGAATGCTCTCCTATTTATAGGCTTTTAGGTAGACATTTAGGAGGGTTTATGAACCTTAATTGTCATAAAGCTACATAAAGGGAGGAGTTACAAGATTGAATTCTTTATTTTGTAACTCCTTTTTCTTGGCTTCTGATTGGCCGGAGGAGATTGAGGGCATTTAATCGCCTTTAATCGCCATGATGGGAGGAGTTTCATGGGTTAAATGCCATGAATCTCTTGACTTGTAACTCCCGGATGCCTGCTTCTGATTGGTCCGTCCAAAGAAATAGATTAATGACTGTATTAAAGCTAGTCAATTAATCGCATTAAGTGGTCGCTGAGCAGTTGAAAAGTCGCGGGCCATGCCGCATCTTTTGGGATTCTTCTGACGATGATCATCGATGGATCTTCATGTAGATCGACATCGAATGACCATGTAACTTCAGATGTTGGTAGCCAACAGCAGGTCGGTGCCATCTGTCATGTCGATTTCTCGATCGGTCGGGTAGAAAGCACACGTTTTTTGGTTGACCAGTTGGCGATCAATGTTGATTTCAATACTCTTGATGATTAACCCGTGTTTTTGACGGATGTCAGAGGATTTGGTATCTCAAAAGTATGAATTTTGGAAAATACCAGAGGCCGGATGCTTCGAATCGCAAAAAAAGGGTGAAAAATGGGGTTTCCGGGGCCCAACGGGCGATCCCGGGCCCCAGGGTCGCAGGGGTCTGCGACCCTGGGGGGGGGGTTTTCCCCTTTTGTCCCGTTTTGTGTCCGTTTTTGCTGTTTTTCGATTCTTTTTTCTTCTGTATTTTTCCTTGACATTTTTGATCATTTATTGGCCTGATTTCCCTGTAGAAAATTTGATGAGAATCCTTGCATTTTATTTTGCAAAGTTTCCAATTTTCTGAGAAAGCCGAAGACTTTGTCGCGTAGAGCTGCCGATTTTCCATCAGAAGCTGAAACTGGGCCAACGATGTCGGAATGACCTGAAATTTGGGGTGAAGCCTGTTGAGCAATAAATAAGACCAACCATAGGCTTTTGTTTGAGTTTTGAAGCCGTTTGGGGTCCTATCACCACTAGACTTGCTTTTGTCGCGATGAAGATGTCGCGGTTTGATGTGCGGTCAACCGATGTCCGATTGACTTGAAATTTGACAGGGAACCTGCTGGAATCATTTTAAGATGATCCATAGGCTCTGTCTTGGAAACCATGGTCCCGGGGAGCTTTGCCGTCGAGAGGCCTGATTTGGCTTCCGAGCGTCAAAGTATAGGTCAAATGTTGTCGAAATGACCTGAAATTTGACGTGTAGCCCTTTGTAAATATTTTGAAGCCGTCCATGTACTCTATCTGATGAGTGATGGCCTCGATGATTCTCGCCACCGAGAGGCTTGATTTAGTTGTTCGAGGGTTGATGTAGGGTCAAACGTTGTCGGTTTGACATGGAACTTGACGTGGAGCCTTTTGGATGTATTTTGAGACCATCCATCGGCTCTGATCGAATATTTGGTGTCTCCGATGCTTTCGCCACCGGGAGCTCCTTTTCACCTGCTGGAGAAGCGAAGTTAGGCCAAATGATTTTGAAATGGCCCGAAACTTCTTGTGTACTCCTCTTTTGGCTGTCTTGAAGGATCTTGCAGTTTTTGTTTGATTCTGATAAGATTTGATTTTTTGGAAGTTGCATTGCCTATTTATGGCAGGTCGCGACTTCATGTAGCTCTTTGGATCTTGAAGAGGCAAAGTGACATTTTTGGTGTCAACAAATGCCCCCTCGAGGTACAGCGACGAGTTGCTTAACTTTTGTAGTTGATGCTGTGACTGGACCAAGAGTCTTTGAGCAGTCTTTCTTTTTGGTATTTGTAGTCTTTTGAGCTTCCAGGGGAATTTTATGGTAGTGAAAGGGATCACGTACCATCTCGAGGTAAAGTTTTGAAGATGACATCAGGGATGTGGATTTGGGTTTTGACATTGTGACCTAACAGGCTGTATGTGGCAGGTTAGGGGGTCGGGTATGGTTTTGACCGTGTGACCCAACAAGCTATATGTGGAATGTTGGGGGATCAATTTTGATTTTGATCTTGTGGCCTAACAAGCTGTATGTGGCAAGTTAGGGGATCAGGTTTTGGTTTTTGGTTTTGGTCTTGTGACCTAACAACCTGTATGTGGCAAGTTAGGGGACCAGGATTTGGTTTGGATTTTTGTGGAATGTCAATTTCAAGATTTTGGCTCAATTTGGTATATGAGGCTGGATGGTTTGATTTTTGGAAGCTCATGGGGCTTAGAATTTTCTTTGTATGGTCCAATCAACTCAAAAGAGGCATGGAACCATTTTTGTATACTCTTGGTAAGAGGGATTTCTCTTTGACTAAAAGCCCAAACTTTTTTTTTTAAGTGCTTAGGTGGTCAAACCTGGCTCATATGGGCTAACCCATGGGACCTTAAGCTTTTGAAATGGCTTATATCTCATATGGTGTCATTTTTGTAAAGAATATCCAAAAATATCTCATTTGGATAGAGAATATCTAAGAATATCTTTACTTGGAGAGAATCTCTCATGTTCCCTTTATTTTGGGAGAGAATATCTCAAGATATCCTCCTTTGGGAAAGAATCTTCTATTGATCCTATCTTTTGGGAGAAAATCTCTCATTGATTTCTTTTTGGGAGAGAATCCCTCAAGATATCTTTCTTTTAGGAAAGAATCTTATTAATCTCTTTATTTTGGTAAGATTACAAATTAGTAACACTTACCTCTTTCTTCTTTCCTTCTTTGGTTTGCTCTCTTCTATAAAAGCAAGGAGGAGGTTGGATCTCTTGCTCTTATTACTTTCTTTTGCAACAATCCCAAGAGTTCTTCTTCTTCAAGATCTTCAAGACTTTTCTTCTTCTTCTCCATCAATGGCTTCAAGTAAGTTCCCTTTTTCAAGAAAACCCCATTGTAGAAAAAAAGTCCTTTTCTTTTTTTTTTTTGTTTCTGTCTTTTCTTTTCTTCTTTTTTTTTTCTTTTCCACGTGTTTGCTTCTTCTTTTTTTACACTTTTTTTTTTGCTTTCTTTTTCTTTCTTTTTTGCATGTTTTGTTTTTTTTTTTTTTTGTGGGCCATATGGACAGATCCGTACGGATCTGGCCTATGGGCCAGTCCCTTTTTTATTTTCTTTTTTTTTCTTTCTCCTTTCTCTTTTTTTTTTTAGAAAGTTTTTTTTTTTTTTTTGCTCATCATGATAATGCATTTTTTTCGCAAACCAAGATGTTCATGCATGTATATATATATATATTTTTTTTTTGAAAATTGAATTGTAGCATGATGTGATAGCATACCTGAAAGTTTTCGCAAATTTGGGAATTTGGAGCTCGCAGCGATGTTGAGCCCTTCCTGATTTTGCGGAGACTTTGAGGTTTCGAAAGTTTGGAGTTTCAGAGCTCGCAGCAATGTTGAGCCCATCTTCAAGCTTTCTATTTCTTTCGGGATAGTTCCTTTTCTTCGGAATTGCCCCAGAGTCATGTCAAAATTTTGCCAGATTTTTTTTTAGCGAGATTCTGTCATTTTGATGTTTGATCTTTTTCTTTTCCATCCTTTGCAGGTGGTTCCTCCATAACGAACAAGGGTAAAGAGCCTGCTACAAGCGTACCTCGTCGATTTGCTAGATCTTCTAATCCAGCCGTTCAGCAGGCCTTTGAGAAGGTCCAGTATGATGAGAGAAATCTGGAAGAGTGCGACTCCCTCAACAGAGATGAGATGAGGCAGCGACTAATCACTCTTAAGGGAGAGGAATTCTATAAGATCATGGTAAGCAGTCGTCCATGGTTGATGGAAGATCAGAGGGTTTTGCCCAAGCCTACCTTCTTCTTTGGTGATGCAGTTCCTGATGACATGACATACCAGAGGAGATGTTTTCAGTTCTCTTTCGCAGCAGATGGTGAGAAGAAGACTGTTGTTACCCCAGTCGACATTTGATCGCACCGTCTCGATCATGAGCCTTGCCCCCACGTGCTCTAAGAGGGAAGATCCTCCAAGCTGGGTGAGAAGGACAAATGTAATCAAGACCGGGGTTTTTGTTGGCGGTTCTCCTGGATATACGGAGAGGTCGCCTATTGACATGGACCTGTTGATGCCATCCAGCGGCTACCAGGGCTCTGATTATCTGTCGGTCGATTTGAGACTGGTGGGCCTTGGTATTTTCAGCGGTGACGGCAGCAATTGGATAAAGCCTTTTCGACTTCGTGGCCGTTTCAATGCTGACTCCGAGTGGAAGTCGTGGGACTGATCGCGTCCTGTTGATTAGTGGCGCCATTTTGAAGGAAGCCGGGATTTTTGATGCGGTCCGCGCCTTTAGGGAGACCGTGATCTTTTCTGACGAGGCCTTCATGGCTATTGTCACGTCCCCCGAACCCAATTAAAGAAATAACCGGATCCGGAGAGTGAATTTTAGGACTAATTAAAAATTTTGTCCTTTGGGCCCACGGATCGTAGTCCGCGGTGAGGATTTAATATTTCCAACCTCATGTGTCACAATAAATGTAGAGTTAATACAACTCTAGGCATATAGGATTTCAAGCAATGATCAATAAACTCTCATTTAAATTAAAGTTTTGAGAAGAGTAACAGAACTTCAAAGTTAAGTATTTATTACAATGGCCAACCCACTAAACATGGCCAATAAAAGAACTGAAGTCAAAGTAAGAAAAGGTCCAACGAGAGAAATAATGAATGAAAGATAAATCTAATGAAACCAAGTGTATCTCTCTCTCGTGCCAGGATATGATGACGCTACTCTACGTCATCGTCACTCTCATGCCTCCTCTGCTGGTTGGAAATCCTCTGGGATCTCCTCACCTGCCTGCTCCTCGTATTAGTACTCACCTGATGTGTCTGCACACCAAGGAACAGAGTCAACGACATGTTGAGCAATAGATATACAAAGCATAATAAACACGACATGCATCAAGTATAGAGTAATGAAAGGTAAAAGATCATATGAATATAAGAATGCGAAGCTAGGCATAAAGCGAGATTAATATATAGAAACAATAAGAGGAATCCTAACAATCATCTAACAATAACCACTATCCATGCAAATGCAAGCAAGACAAGCAAGAGGGAGACTCCAAGGATGTCCTATGCCACCTCCCGGGGTACCAGTAATAATCCCCTTGGACTACTGATACCATAGTCCGGCTCCAATGGGATCCTAGCTCCCTGTCCTGGGAATAGCAGCACGGTCCTAGCCCGCTCCCAGCTATTCAACGCCATGGATGCCGTCCTACGCCGACCGCCCACCCCAACAACCGGAGTAACCGATTCGTCTTAAAATCCCAAACTGTAGATGGTCATGATATGCAAACAATAATAAAGTGGTTCTGACACAAGAATATCAAGACAAGCAAGTCTGGCTAGTTCCATGTACAAGACAAGATTCTAGGGATTATCTTCTTCAAATTATACAAGTCAAGCATGGCATGTGATAATCCCCTTCCATTACTAGCCAGTCATGTTCATCAAACAAGACACGGGTTCCTATGGTACACTCTAAGTCAAGTCCAAATCCTATATTCTATAAGAATTTATGTTTCATAATTGATTACGTGTTTTATGCCAAGAGAGTGTACAAGGAATGTTATCAACGGATACAAGTCACAAATCAAGAAAGAATTACGATCCAATGCTAGGCAAGTGGTGTCATCCTTGTATCCTACGTGTTCTAACGGAGTACATGTGGAAATTGGATCAATAATGCTTTTAGGATAATTCCTTGGTGTACAATCATGTTAAGCATCGTTCAACCCAACTCCATATGCATTCGGTTACATCACGCATAATACACGAATACCTAGATAACCATCGAATTCACACCAAGCCACGTGATTCGATTTCAAACCCATTTATGGTCATGTGATAGAAGGTTAGTGGTTTCCTGCATCTAAGTCCCAAATCCTAGGTTACAGGTTTCATTTCCAATAAAACATGAGCTGGATTAATAATCTGAGTATTTACATCACTTCCCGACCTCTGATTGTGATGAATAGAACCATTGGATTCTACATTTCAAGAGCTTTCCAACGGTATATTATACGTAGAATTCCAACGGACGGATTAAAAGTTATGAGCATTCCAAAATGTTAATTTCGGCCAACCCTCATGCTGGTTGTCGGCTAACCGATCCGAACCGACGAATGAACCGACAGTTCATATTTTGCTCTCTGTTTTTGGAACCGAGAACAGTGTCGGTTGACCGACGCTAAGGTGTGGGCTGACGGGCCCGAACCGACGAGTGAACCGACAGTTCAACATGTCAAATATGGCTCTCTGTTTTTGGAACCGACATGGCTTTCGGCTGACCCACACCATGCTGTCGGTTGACCGACACTGAACCGACAAGTGAACCGACAGTACGGAACTCGTACGGGTTCAGGCCATTTCTGGTCTCCTTCTTCCCCATTTCATTTTCTCCATTCCCCAAACCTTTCCAAGGCTTAAACCTGCATCAAATAGAGCCTCCTGCTCTCCCATCATCCATTCCATTCATTCCATATACCACATTCCATTCCATAGAATCAAATTAAATAGTTTCTAATCAACCTAATATTATCAATTTCTCTAAAAACCTAACCTAACAATTAATTCCCAATTAAAATTAGACAGGCTTGGAATTAATGGGAAATCTATCAAGAAACCATTGCAATCAATAAAGGAACAAACACACATGCTATATTATGCATTGTAAATCTACTTGCCTCAATGTCAGAAGATTGAAATTGGGTAAACGCGAGGAGAAATCTTCCTACCGTGAGATCCACAATCTATCCCGAGAAATTGAAATCTAGTAAACCAGGAAGAAGATAGGAAGGAAACGAATCAAGATCTAACTTAATCTAAACCAAAAGGAAGATGACATAAAAAGATGAAGTTACCGGAAACCTTACCAGGTTGATACCGGAAGCAAGAGGAGGCGGATCGGATCTCCGAATAGATTCTCCTAGGGCTGAGATCTGGCTTGAGAAAGAAAGAAGAAGAAGAAATGGGAGGCTGTGGTTGCTTTAGTTGCAGAGAAGAATAGGATTAGGTCTAATCTCTGATTAAGAAGAAGAGAAATAGAGAAAATGACTAATTTGCCCATTTAGTGGGTTCGGTGAATGATGGACCACTTGAAGGGTTTCTGATCGTCGGATCGCGACGAGTCAATAGACAAAAATGACCAGAACGATGGGACCTTTCCAACGAACCTAAAATCACGGCGTTTGGAATATTTCGTAAAAACACTCAATTTTTCCCAAATTGCAAACTACCCCCTGCTATGATCAAACGAACTCGAAATCGAACGAAACTTCGCAGATACTATTCTAATGCTAAAAGAAACTCGCTCATAATCTAAACCCATTTAAATATCTAAAAATATAATTTATTATAATAATAACAAATTAAACGGGTCAACGGGCCGGGTTTTGGGCCCAACTGACCCAGTAAGGTCACAGACCTTACAGCTTTGCTGGAGCATTCCTCCCATAAACCAATACCTTCATTGTGACGAATGGTGAGATTGATTTCTCTTTGAAGGAGCTGAGCGCCATTACTGGATTGCCCATCCTTGGCAAACTCTATGAGGAGTTTATGCCGATTGACAGCATCCTTGAGGGGCAGTCTGAGGAGTTCAGGCTTCTGTACTTTCAGTTCGTCGTCTTCTATAATTTTTTGAAGGACAAGAAAGGTTTGAAAGGTAGATCCAGTAGTTGGAAGAGTTCTAGCTCTTCGTTCCCCAACTTTTTTGATAGCAGGGAGTCTTCTGATAGTGTGACCCAGGAAGCCAGGGCCCAGGATCCAAGTTCGAAGAAGATCTTGGCCATGCAAGAAGAGTTGAGAGATTTCTGTGCGAGTACAAACGCCATATGTCCTGACATTGCACTGCGGAGAGATCTCGCTGTTTACCTCACTTATTGGCTTGGTGAGGCTATTTTTGCTGGAGGAGATGGAACGCACATCAGGCCGCATTGTATTTTTCCGGCTTGTTAGATGGCGTTTGGAGAGCAGCTTGCTTTGGTGCCAGCTCTTTACTCCTACCTGTGTACCGAACTGCAGGCTGCTGCTTTTTTGGTTTGGCTTGGGCTTCCCATGAATAGGGTATTTTCAGCCCACATCTTTTATTCGTGGTACATGTACCACTGTCCTGGCTTCCACCGGCTGGGTGCTGCACAGGATGATGATCCTCTGATGATTCGGCTGGCTAAGGGTAAAGCCGTGTCCGAATCACTTTTGTTTGCCCGCATGAGGATTCGAAGGTTCAGGGACGTCGAAATGGGGCAGTCTTCAGTGAAGCTTTCTCCAGAGTTAAGGAAGAAGGCTTTTGATTTTGGTGCCTCCCGAGACTCTACCAGGGCTGGGTCAGGAAGGCATTACTCCTTGACGAATGCAGAGAAGGAGTGGCTTTTCAGCATACGTGTCGGCACGATGGTGTACCGTAGACATCTTTTCGTCGACATCCAGCCATATGTACCCTCTCACTTTGCTTTGCAGCTGGGCTTTTCTCAAGGCGTTGTTGGAGTGCCTTCAAGCATGGTGAAGCGCTTTGAAGGTTTGCAGGACGGGAGAAATGCATGGGCTTTCTATAGTGCTGAAGACACTACAGCCACGATCTCTTATCCTGTGTTGTTAGCTTCCCGGACTGCCGGCTTTACGAAGTGGTTCGCGGAGAGCTTTTCGGCATATCGGGGGCTTTCCAAGAAGGAGCTTGATGTGAAGCTGGCATCTGGAAAGGGCTTTGGAAAGTCGGATGGCGTCCGGCGAGAGGAAGTTTGGGCCTTCCTTTCTGGAGAGAAGCACAAGATAGGCTTTCTCAGTGACCAAGGTGTCATTGGCTCTGAAGCTGTTCGAGAAATACCTGATTAGGCTTTAGAGTAGCTAGAACAGGAGGAAGCCGAGCTTGGTGTTTGGATGCAAGTGGCACAGAGACAAGCTTCCGTGGAGTCTACGGGCAAGAGTAGACCATCCAGTGAGGAGTCAAGTGGGAAACCTGACTCTGACAGCGGGGCAGGTTCCTCTAAGAAGCGAGCCCGCGGGAGTAAGAGGAGGAGGAGTCATCATCGCAACAAGGGGCAGCATGAGGACTCTCCTGACTTGGAACTCCCTCTTACTATCAATGAGGATGTGCCAATGGATGCTGACGAGCCTCCAGAGAAGAGAAGCTGAGAAGAAGAGACCGTCGGTGAAGGTATGATTCTTCCTTTTTCTCTTTCCATTTCTTTTCATGGGATTTTTCCATGTTCTGATTTGCTTCTTGTTTCTGCTTTTCTTTTTTTTTATTGCAGAGGAAGACTTGGTGATGCTTGAGGTTCCAACCGATGAGGTGGTGACGGATCCTGTCGGGGCACCTGAAGAAGAACCGAGGGATTCTGGAGTGAATCCAGAATCTCCAATTGGTATGACTTCTTTTGCTTTCTTTTTTTTGTGTCTGTGACTTGGTTTGCTAACATTTTTCTTGCCAATTGACTTACCACAGGATTCCGATGACTTTAAACCATCGATGGACGTAAATGTTGATGATGCTTCTGATGAGTTCATGGAGGAAGAGAGTCTTCCTCCAGTCGTCGAAGAAGGTATTTTGTAGTAATAACCCTGATAATGATTTTCAAACAGGTATTTTGAAGTGACAGAGGAGAGTTCGTCGCTTCCTTCAGAACCAGAGCAAGGGATGCCAGAGGTTGATCCAGAGGTAGAGACTCCTCGGACCAGTTCTGACACTATTGATGACATACCTCGTGCTGAGATTCCTTCCCGAGCAGGAGCAGCTTCAACTGGAAAGAGTTCTTTTGTTACTCTTCCAATGAGTGATGACATGAGCAGTCGACCAACGGAGTTGGGCGAATCTTCAGCTGGGCCATCTCTTCTTTTTGCGATGAAGGTTGTGGTGCGGGTTCTGAGCTCTTGGATTGAGACTCTGCTTTCTGGGCACTTAGATGCCGGATTTGGGATGATCCAGCATGTGCGTGAGATTCTCGGTGACGCCGAAGAGGCTGGTCTGGATGTCACAAGTGCCAGGGCGATCGTTGATAGGATCATTGAGCTGGGTGACAGGTGGTTTGAGACCATGGGTTTTCCTGACGACCAGTTCTTTAGGGAGATGTTCCTGGACCCTGCGGATAAGGCTCAGTCTAACCTGGATGAGGCTACACAAAGCAGGAAGCAGATAGTCCGAGAGAAGAACTTAGAAGAGCTAAACATCATTGGGCTGACACATGACCTTAACATCCTTGATAGGGAGGTCGATGAGGCCAGGAAATGTCTTAAGCATCTGCAGGCACAAGTCGCTGCCAAGTGGACTGCAATAACAGAGGCTCGTGACAGGGAGAGTGCTCTTATTCGCCGGGTTGCAGATGCCGATCGAGTTCTTAAAAAGAAGTCTGAAGAGAACAAACAATGGCAAACTGCTCGGGATAAGCTTCCCGATGTGAAAGAAGGGTTACAGCCCACCCCGGCATCTCATGGCAAGTTCTTGAAGAATCGTGCCTCTGGAATCCCTGACGGCTGAGGCCAAAAGTTTGCTTGAGGAGCTGAACTCTTGGTTGGAGACCATTTTTGATTGAGCTCCTTTTTTTTTTTTTTTTAACAGAAACCATCCTTCTCCCTTTTTTGGTACCACTTGTATTTTTTTGGTACTTTTTTTTTGTAGTGCTTTTGAACACTTTCTCTTTTTTTGGTACCACATGTGTTTTTTTTTGTACTCTTTTTTTTCCCTATGCTCACTTAAATCTTTTTGTGATGAAAGGAATTGCTAAATGGGATGCCCTTTTTTTTTGTTTTCCCAACGCTCACTTAAATCTTTTTGTGATAAAAGTAATTGCTAAATGGGTTGCTTTTTTTTTTGTTTTCCCTACGCTCATTTAAATCTTTTTGTGATAAAAGTAATTCCTAAATGGGATTTGATCAAAAGTTTATCATTTTGTGAAAATCTTTTGTCAAATGATTGTTTTGGCATGGAAGCCAGATTTTTGTTTGTGGCATGGAAGCCGATTTTGGCATGAGAGCCAGCTTTTTTTGTGGCATTGATAGCCGAGTTTATTTTGTGGCATCTATAGCCGGGTTTGTGGCATTAATAGCCTGGTTTTGGTGGCATTGATAGCCAAGTTTGTGGCATTGATAGCCGGGTTTTTTGAAAGCCAATTTTTTTGTTTGTGGCATTAATAGCCGGTTTTGTTTTGTGGCATTGATAGCCGGTTTATTTTGGCGGCATCTATAGCCGTTTTGTGGCATTTATAGCCGGTTTGGTTTTCAAAAATGCAAGTATCGACTAAAAGTCGCCTCCCTGCTGAATGTTCTTGCAAGTATCTATTGAATGTCGCATCCTTGCTCATTCGGTTACGAGTATCGATGGAATGTCGCATCCTCGCGGATTTGGGTACAAGTATCGATGGAATGTCGCATCCTTGCTTTTCAAAAATTTTGGTTTTGCGGGTACTGACTTGATGTCGTTTCCCCACAATGTTTGAAATTTGTGGTTTTCTCAAACCTTTGGGTTATGGATATCAACTGAAATGTTGCGTCTCCATAGTTTTTTAGGTTTTTTCGAACCTTTGAAATTTGGGTTGTGGATATCAACTGAAATGTTGCGTCGCCATGGTTTTGGATTTTGCAAGTATCGACAAAATGTCGCTTCCCTGCAATTTTGGAAGTGTCGAACGTGGTTCGTATGCTTCCGATTTGTGCGAGTATCGACTAAGCGTCGCTTCCCCGCGGTTTTTGAAAAATAATTTCTTTTTTGTTTAAAGACACGAGGGTCATAAGTTTTTACCTAAAACCATTTTGGCGGTAAAAGGCAGAGGGTGGACTAGGGTGGAAATCCCTGAATCCGGATTTTGTTTCAAACCATGAATTTTGGGTTCAATGGTTGAAAATTTTGGTCAAGTTAGGGAAAGGTTCCTAAACTTGGATTTTTGAACAATGAAACGATGGAAGTAAGCATTGTTTAAATTTCTAGAACTTTCAACATTTGACATGAAAATTCTAAAAAAAGGTGGGTTTAGTGAGCGTGTACCTGGAAACCGAGTTTGGCCTTACAGGCATTGCTCTTACCCAGTTGAGTAAGTCATCAAGGGTAGTACCGCTTTAAGAACTTGTCGTTGATGGGCAGCATACATCTGTCACCTTCCATGTTTAGGAGTGCGTATGCGCCGTTGGAGAAAACCTTGTCGATGACGTAGGGTCCCTCCCATTTTGGCTCAAATTTGCCTTTGGACTTGTGAGCGAAGACCATTGGTCTTTTTACCGCAAGGACCAAGTCACCCTTTTTGTAGGCGTGTTGCCTGACCTTTTTGTCGAAAGATCCTGCCATGCATGCTTGGTAAAATTCAATGCTTTGTTGAGCTTCGAGCCGTCTCTCATCGAGATTGTCCAGCTCATGGAGTCGCAATTTGACATTGCTTTCTTGAGTCATGTCATTTTGCAAGGATACCCTCAAGGAAGGAATTTGTACTTCCAAGGGCACGACAGCTTCGCATCCATAGACCAAGGAGAATGGTGTGCTATGGGTTGGTCCTCGAACGGTGGTTCGATAGGCCCACAAAGCTTCAAACATTTTAACGCTCCAGTCTCTTTTGTGGCTAAAGACCATTTTTTTAAGGATTTTGTAGAGTGTCTTGTTGAAAGCTTCTGCTAATCCGTTTGCTGCCGGATTGTATGGAGTCGAAGGACAGCTTTGGATTTTGTATTTGTCGCAGAACCTGTAGAATCGATGATCCCGGAATTGTGGTCCGTTATCATGGACGAATCTTTTGGGTATGCCAAAACGACAAATGATGTTAGTGCGCAGGAACTGAAGGACTGATGAGGTCTTCATTTCGTTGAACGCAAATGCTTCTGACCACTTGGAGAAATAATCCGTAGCGGCGAAGATAAAGCGATAACCTTAGCTCGAAGGGGGAGAAATAGAGCCTATGATGTCCATACCCCAGGCTTTGAAAGGCCATGAAATCGTTGTAGGATACAGGATCTTCTATTAAAATGTCCGTAGGTGGTTCCTCCACAATATTTTCGGAGGCTTCCAGCTCAACGAAACCTTCTGGGGTTTCAAGGGCATTTCCAAACCAAGGTTTTGTTCATTTCCATGGGTCTTCTTGATCGGTGATCTTCTCAAGGCTTGCTATGAGATGATCCCAATCGCTTGTTGAAACCGGGTCGAAGTAGGGTACTTCTTTTGGAGACGAGGGTTCTTCTGGGTCAGAAGACCACACGTCTGTGCCATCGGATAATTCCTCTTCATCGTTAGAGAAATCGTACCAATTGGATGAGCTTCCTGGATCTTTGTCAGGTGACTCATCGAAGAGATATCCAGGGAGATCGATGTCTTCATGGACTTGAGATGTTGAGGCTTGGTCAGTATATTGACTTTTAAGCCTTTGTGTCAACTGTCTCAGGGGAGTGTCGAGATCATACCCTAACCCGTGTGAAGACTTTTCTACATAGCCGTAGAGTCTCCAATCTTCCAGCTGGCTTTTGGTCAAGACGGACCCCAATGGCGTGAGAATACCGCGTCCTTCTCCCAAACCGACTGGGTTTTGAGCGTCATAGCCCATTTTCTTCATAATAGCTTGTGCCACAGAACTATATAAGGATAGTTGAGGCATACCTTCATTTTGGAAAGGTTCAAGCATGGAGTTTGATGAAGAAGCATCCGATCTATGAAAGAAGATCGGCTTTTCCTTTGCTGAAGCTGCTGGAACAACGAAGGAAGCTGACGTAGGATCTTCTATGTCAGAAGTTGTCTCCATTGGAGTAAGAGCAGGCTGAACTTGCTGAGTGTCAGCTTGGCTTGACGATGTGTCGTCTTCTAGCTCTGAATCTGAATCCGTGTCTTGCATGATAGACACGAAAGAGACAACAAATTTGCCCCCAGGCTTTTGCTTTGCCTTCTTCACTTTAGTTGTGATGACCAAAGGCTTTGAAGGTTTGAGGGAGATGATGAAGGGAGTTTGAATGCTCTCTTCGGATTTACCGGATGATTTGTTTTCTTCCGGTGATTGTTGAGGAGCCTTGCCTTTATCTTTCTGGGGATTTTCGGCAAAGGGTGCTGTGTGCTTCTCCTCTTCTTCTTTTTCACCTTCATACATTTGTGAGTCTGCAAAGTGGACTTCTTTACCTTTGAAGGGTTTTTTGTCCGCAAAGACTCGATGTATCATGCCGTCGTCGCCAACAAACTTGATGCATTGATGTAGAGTTGAAGGGACAACACCATTCTTGTGGATACAAGGGCGTCCGAGAAGGATGTTGTAGCATGAAGGGGGTTTTTATTGCATACACTGTGACCTCAGAAATAAGATCACCGATTTGCAACTTGAACCTGATTTTACCGATAAGCCTTTGAGTACTCCCATCGTATCCAAAGATAGATACAGATGTGTGGCTCAGTTTGCTGGGTGGGATGCCCAACTCTTCGAGAGCCGATGTGGAGATGAGTGTTAGGTTTTTGTTTATTGCAATTTGATGGATGCATCATTCATTTTATTCATCATTTGAATTCACACACATGCATTGATTTTGAAATACTTGAAATCTTGATTTACACATGCATTGTTTTAAATCTTGTAAATCATATGTTTCATGCATGTTTTGATTTTAATCTTGGATGCATTCATTTTGAAAAAGAGTTTTATAAATCAAGCAAGCCTATGGTTTTAAAACTTTCTAATCATTTTAGGCTTTTTATATTTCATGTTTTTAAACCTCTTAGAATGATTTAAAACATGATTCCATGCTTGATTTAATGGCCCAAAGTGTCCCCACTTGAAAATACTTTAAAATATGCAAAATAAGCATTTTTGGGGGAAATGGTCCAGGGGACCCGGTCGACCCGCAGTGTGGCCGGTCGACCGAGCCCATGGACCCGGTCGACCGAGCCCACTGCGGGTCGACCGGGAAAGAGCCAACAGCTCTTTTTCAAACGGTCAGTTTTATGACCGTTGGAGGCCAGGTCGACCGGGGCTTTTATGGGGTCGACCGGGCACTCGCAGAACTCAACTTTTTTAGTATAAAAAGGGGTTCATTCCCATTGAAAAAGGGTTGAACATTTTAGAGCTTCCAAGCCATCTTTGAGGAGTTTGGAGTCAAGGAAAAGGGGATGAACTAAGAGAGACCAAGAGGGTCATTAGTAAAGCTAAAGCTTGGATCATTAAGTTAAATCATCAAGTAAGCTTTACTTTTATTAATCACATGTTTTATGCTTTGACTAAACTATTGGTAAATGATTTTTAGCATATAAACTATGATGTGTTAAATCCATTACCTTCATTCAATCTTTGTTTTAGATTGTGATGGATTTCTCACTTTGATTCAAACCAAGTTTTGTGTTAAAACTTTATAAACCATGTTTTGTTAAAACCTTTGATTTGTTTTATAAACATGCTTCATTAACTTGTTTGAATCATATTTGTTGTTTTCATTCATTTGAATCTTAAGTTAAACTTTTGTTTTTGAAAACAACATAGCATAGCACATGCATCACTTGATTAGGCTTAAACATTTACATTCAACTTGTGATCTTTTGATTTTCATATCATTAACAAGTTTGTAGTTGTTCAAGTGATTTGCATATAACTTCAATCAAATCTATTTATGTGCATTAAACTTTTGAATCGCTTTAAGCATATATTTTGATTAAGCTTTAATTTTAATCTTGATTGAAGTTTTCACACACACACCTCATAAGCATTCAACTTTGCATTACTTAGTGTGTTTGTGTGAGTTGCATTACACTTTCATATCCGCCTATCTTAGAGGCAAATTTATTGAGCTAAATTGTAATCTCATAAGAGTGTTTTGTGAAGACACTTTCCTTGAGAGCAATCTTTTATGTATTAAGGTTATTGCTTAGCCTAAGAAAAGCATTGTGTAAAGGTTATTGCTTAGCCTATAAAAGCACATTGTAAGGTTATTGCTTAGCCTAGAAAAGCATAGTGTTGAGGTTATTGCTTAGCCTTTTAGAAAGGCATAAATAGTGGAAATCCGGTGGGGTGTGCGGAACACAAGCCGGTAGTGGATGTAGGCATTGAGGCCGAACCACTATAAATCTTGTGTTGTGGTGATTGCTTGTGTGGTGATTATTTTGTTTAGCTTCCGCATTATGCATGTTAATCATCACATGTGACTAGTTAATTGTAAAGGAATTAAAATTGGTCATAATTAGTCATTAAGTGTAGCTCACCCTATTCACCCCCCCTCTAGGGTTAGGATCCCCAGGACTTTTAATTGGTATCAGAGCCTCGTGCTCTATATTAGGATCAAGTGTTTGGAACTCTGATTAGGTGTAAAAACCTAGAGTTAAGACCCTAGTGTTGTGCCTCCATGAAAATCATAAGAATGGATTCCACTAGTTTAGACTTTGTAGATTCTTTGGTAGATTCTTCTAGACCCCTCCCTCTTCCCACTATTGGAGATTCAGACAATGAATTTAAAGAATCTCAATTTGAATTAAAAGAGGAAGAAAATGATGAAAATGATAATGACATTGAAGAAGCTTATGAGGATTTGTGCACATTATCCTTAGAGCTTTGTAAGAAGAATAGAAGATTAAAAAAAGAATCTAAAAGCCTAAACCAAGAATTAGTCTCTTCAAAAGATGAACTTAGAGAAAAAGAAGAATTAATAAATTGTGCAGAATCTAAGTTCATGATCTCTTTGCATAATCTATCTAATATTAAAGATGATCTAAGAGAATCAAAGATAGATTATGATAATCTTAATAAGGAAAATTCTAAACTAAGAGATCAATTAAAAAGGCAAGATGAAAACATTAACAATTTAGAATCCAAGTTAACCATTTCTATGGAAAATTTATCTAATGCACAAATTAAGATAAAAACTCTAGAACTTGGATCTAATGTGATTAATGAAATTAAATTTGAATTAAAACTTGCCCATGAAGAGCTAAACAAATTTAAGGGAATTGAAAATGAACTAACAAAAGTTAAAAATGAAAATTCAACCCTTAAAAACCAAGTCACTCAACTTAAAACCTACAAACAAAAGTATGAGTGCAAATTTACCCAAAGTGAAGAAAGATTTAAAAAGTTATTGAAATTGGGTAAATCTAAAAGAGATAGGACGGATCTTTTGATAGGAATATTTCACATGACCCTAAATTCACCAACACATTTGTGAAAGGTGAGTCCTCATTCTCTAGCACTCACACTTCTTTGCCCATGAATAAATGCAATTATTGTGGCATTGAAGGACATTTTAGGTTTGAGTGCAAATCAAGAAGAAGCCATGTGTCTAAAATCATTTTTGAACCAAAGAAAGTAAAATCAAATTCTATGATGGTTAAGACACTAAAAACCAAGGAAGACTCCAAGAAAATTAAACAAGTTAAACATATTAAAAAGGAGTCTCCTAAAATAGATTCTAAAAAGGTTAAACAAGTTAAACCAATTCTAAAAGAATCTATTAACAAAAAGCTTCTCAATCTTCCTCCCTTAACTCAACAAATGAAAGAACTTTTGAAGAAAGTTGCAAAGTTAAATCTTAAATTCAAAAGTCAAATAAAGGGAGGAAATAAGAAGAAAAGAAAAGTGAACCAATCCCCTAAGAAACAATCTCACCAACCCCAAGAGACTAATCACCAACCTAAGTTTAAATTATTCAAATCTCATGGTGATAAGTCTAAATTAAAAATTTATCAAGTCAAATCTCCTATAGTTGGTGGGACTTTTAAGATGGACCTCAAAGACCAACCCTCCCAAGACCTTAGGTGGATTCCAAAAGTTATTTACTTAGTCAAACCTTAAGGCCTTGGACCTCATTGACCAACCTATCCTTTATAGGTAAATCTTTTTGTTGGTCATATTGCATTTGCATTTTGTTCTTTCTTAGTTACATTTATTAAAATGCAATGTTTATTAGTAATCAATTGATTTTGTCTTCATGTACTTATCTAGTTACATATCATGGTTTTCAAAATCATTTGATTATATTTTCAACATGTTAGATTTGCTTCTTGTTCATTTAGTTATATCTCTTGCAACTCTATACATGTTCAATTGATTTTGGTTTCAAAGCTTTATTAGCTAGATCTTTCATAATCAATTGATATTGTAAAATCATTTGTTTGGATGTATTAGTAAGATTTGTTTTGAAAAACAAGTGATTTGAAACAATTTAGTTTTTCCATAGATTTCTAAGTTATATTTTCATATGGAAAATTATTGTTTTGAAAAAACCAACTTGTATGTGTTTCAAATAAGTTATATCTTTTAAAAATGCAAGTTGAAAAAGTGTTATCTTCAAAATCATCCTCTTTATGCTCATTGTTGGATTTTGTGTATTGAAATGATTTGAAGATTATATGAATTGAAAATATTTTTCAAGCTTTGTTAGTTATATTCATTAAAACATTTTCTTTTGAGTATATTTCCTTGTGCTAATAAATATATGTTTTAGAAGGAAATACTTGTTATATGCTATTTGCAACATTGCTCATTTAGTTTCATTCTTGATGTGCAAATATCATATAGTTTCTTGTATGGTTGCATTATTAGTTACATTTGTAGAAACCATACTAGAACTCTAAAATCCATCCCTTATACTTTCTAGTCATTTTTTTTTTTGGATGGTTATGATGTTGATTCATGTGTATTTTTCTTATTGATATCATTCTTTATACATGTTTCAACTTCATAGTAGTGTGCTTGATCATATGAACCTCTTTGAAATCCATTCCTTGTATTTCTTAGTTATATCTATTGTTTGATGGATGTCTTAGATGTTGAATTCATATGATCTTGACACTTTGAAAATTGCATGCTTTACAAAGTTATATCATTTTAATGCAATTTATGATGCTCATCACTATGCTCATTAGTTATATCATTTAAAGTGATGAATATCCTTTTGTGATGCTTATTTTTGTAATTGTCACATTTTATTAGCATCATAATCTACATGTTGCCTCCTCTCATTGCACTTATTGGTATATCTCATGACTACCATACTTATGTATTCATAATCTTGGTTGGTTAATGGTTGAGGTAGGCTTCATGTTTGAACTTCATTTCACTCATCTTGCACATGATAGTCATATTTGATGATTGGATGAAATGATTTCAAAAATATTCATAGCATATGATTTTCATAGTTATATTGATTGATGCTATGTTTAGTATATCCCTTGACCTTGCTCTATATTGGTAATTTGATCATATTGAGCTTATTAATCATTTGGAATCTAATCCTTCACTTGAAGTTAACCCTCAATTGGTTAAACCATCTTCTTGCACCAAATAGTTATATTCTTGTCAAATGTTTGACAAAAGGAGAAGTATGGATTGAGGGGGAGTAAAACTTCATAGGAAGTATTAGTTTTGATCAAATTCACCTTATATTAGCTCGGATACCCTTATCAGCTTATTAACCATGCATGATAACCTGTTATATATTACATTTTTATTTCCTTTGTTAACAGGTGCTACTAAAAGGTATTTCCTTGTTTCATGTGTGTAGGTTCCCCTGCTCAATTGATACCTTTGCAATTTAATGGCAAAGGGGGAGAAAGTTCTCAAGCTTAATGGCAAAAGGGGAGAAAGAATTAAGGGGGAGAAAGTGCTAAAGGTGGAGAGAATGCACATCTTGCCAAAAGGAGAGTGCATGGTCAAAGGGGAGAAATGAAGAAAAGAAAGCTTGGGAGCTAAAGAAGTTGCTTGGCCAAAGAAAGGAAGATGAAATGAAAGCTTGAAGAATGATCAAGCTCCAAGCATCAAGAAGAATGAAGAATGAAGCTAGAGCCCAAGCTAAATGAAGAAGCATCCAAAGAGATTTCAAGAATTGTACAGCCAAGGAGGAGCTGAAGACTGTGTGTGAAGTTTTAGTGTTGAGCAAAGGTTTGCCAACATATTGAAGGTTTGCCATCAAATTGCAAAGGGGGAGATTGTTAGGTTTTTGTTTATTGCAATTTGATGGATGCATCATTCATTTTATTCATCATTTGAATTCACACACATGCATTGATTTTGAAATACTTGAAATCTTGATTTACACATGCATTGTTTTAAATCTTGTAAATCATATGTTTCATGCATGTTTTGATTTTAATCTTGGATGCATTCATTTTGAAAAAGAGTTTTATAAATCAAGCAAGCCTATGGTTTTAAAACTTTCTAATCATTTTAGGCTTTTTATATTTCATGTTTTTAAACCTCTTAGAATGATTTAAAACATGATTCCATGCTTGATTTAATGGCCCAAAGTGTCCCCACTTGAAAATACTTTAAAATATGCAAAATAAGCATTTTTGGGGGAAATGGTCCAGGGGACCCGGTCGACCCGCAGTGTGGCCGGTCGACCGAGCCCACTGCGGGTCGACCGGGAAAGAGCCAACAGCTCTTTTTCAAACGGTCAGTTTTATGACCGTTGGAGGCCAGGTCGACCGGGGCTTTTATGGGGTCGACCGGGCACTCGCAGAACTCAACTTTTTTAGTATAAAAAGGGGTTCATTCCCATTGAAAAAGGGTTGAACATTTTAGAGCTTCCAAGCCATCTTTGAGGAGTTTGGAGTCAAGGAAAAGGGGATGAACTAAGAGAGACCAAGCGGGTCATTAGTAAAGCTAAAGCTTGGATCATTAAGTTAAATCATCAAGTAAGCTTTACTTTTATTAATCACATGTTTTATGCTTTGACTAAACTATTGGTAAATGATTTTTAGCATATAAACTATGATGTGTTAAATCCATTACCTTCATTCAATCTTTGTTTTAGATTGTGATGGATTTCTCACTTTGATTCAAACCAAGTTTTGTGTTAAAACTTTATAAACCATGTTTTGTTAAAACCTTTGATTTGTTTTATAAACATGCTTCATTAACTTGTTTGAATCATATTTGTTGTTTTCATTCATTTGAATCTTAAGTTAAACCTTTGTTTTTGAAAACAACATAGCATAGCACATGCATCACTTGATTAGGCTTAAACATTTACATTCAATTTGTGATCTTTTGATTTTCATATCATTAACAAGTTTGTAGTTGTTCAAGTGATTTGCATATAACTTCAATCAAATCTATTTATGTGCATTAAACTTTTGAATTGCTTTAAGCATATATTTTGATTAAGCTTTAATTTTAATCTTGATTGAAGTTTTCACACACACACACCTCATAAGCATTCAACTTTGCATTACTTAGTGTGTTTGTGTGAGTTGCATTACACTTTCATATCCGCCTATCTTAGAGGCAAATTTATTGAGCTAAATTGTAATCTCATAAGAGTGTTTTGTGAAGACACTTTCCTTGAGAGAAATCTTTTATGTATTAAGGTTATTGCTTAGCCTAAGAAAAGCATTGTGTAAAGGTTATTGCTTAGCCTATAAAAGCACATTGTAAGGTTATTGCTTAGCCTAGAAAAGCATAGTGTTGAGGTTATTGCTTAGCCTTTTAGAAAAGCATAAATAGCGGAAATCCGGTGGGGTGTGAGGAACACAAGCCGGTAGTGGATGTAGGCATTGAGGCCGAACCACTATAAATCTTGTGTTGTGGTGATTGCTTGTGTGGTGATTATTTTGTTTAGCTTCCGCATTATGTATGTTAATCATCACATGTGACTAGTTAATTGTAAAGGAATTAAAATTGGTCATAATTAGTCATTAAGTGTAGCTCACCCTATTCACCCCCCCTCTAGGATTCGATCTTGGACTTTCAATGAGGTTGAGTGCAGAACCTGGGTCGATCTGAGCTCTGTGCATAGGCATTTTCTTGATGTACCTTGTGAAGTACAGGGGTCGGTTGTGCCTGGTTTCGCCAAGTAGGAGGTCGTCCTTTGTGAAGGCGATGGTTGCACTGGCTGCTTTTTTAACCGAGAGGCATTCAATGCATGATCCCTCAGTTTTCTTCTTTTCACCCTTTGAGGAGGCTTCTGAGTTTTTGACCCGGTAATCCATTTCAATTTGGAGGACTTACGGGGCATGTTTGTCGACATCCTCATTCAGCTTTTGTAATTCGGAGATGAGATTATCACGAGTGTGCGAAGACATTCGCAACAAATCTAGAATGTGCAGACGTGCAGGTTTGTGCTTGAAGTGTTCAATCAAGTTATACTTGAAAGCCTCCTTAGGGCCTGCATGTTCATCATTGTTGCCACTAGGGGCGCTTACAATATCTTTTCTCAGAAGGATTTGCATATGTAAAGGAAGATTGGTTGTAATTTTTGTGGTAGTCCCGACTAGAGCGGGTGCCTCTACCAACTTCGAGAGCTTCTTGAGAAGAGTCTTCGTTTGGAAGATTGTCTTCAAGATCAAGAGGCTGTAGCTTTTCATTTGCTGAGGATGTATCAGCAGCAGAGTTGCCATCTTCAGTGATTGTGTTGCACGGAGCATTTTCCGGGAACAAGTCCTGAACAGCATCCAGCAACCTTTCTTCTTCGTTGACTAATTCATCGTCCCAAGCATCAATAGCTGGGAATTCTTCAGTTAGGAAGGGTGTGAACTTTGAAGTCACAGTCTCAGGAGAAGAAACCTGAGAGGGTGTGATCTCAGTGAAAGTCACGTGAGACGAGGTGGCTCCAGAAGATACATTGCTAGGCGTCGCCGGAGTGTAAGTGCTCTTATCAGACGATGCTTCGGAAGAGCTATAATCCCGAATTATTACATTACAGGTAGCTCTGACGGGAGACCTTGCCTGATCGGAGTCAGACTCATCCTAGGATGTAAGAGGATCGTCTATCCAGCAATTTTTCTCCATTTTCAGGAGTTAAGGGAGGATGTACCTGATGGTCTTCAGGGACTTCAGGCTCTGGGTTGCGAGGAGGCTCGTTGACGCGGTCTTGCTCTTGTTCTAGAGCGAGACGCTGCAAGATCCTTGCATATTCTTCAAGATCGGGCATGGGAGCCAAATCTTCTTCATCAACTCTTTGTGGCTCAACATGATTGATTTCCACTGGAGCAATGAGAGGTGCTGGGTCAGCAGCATTTTCTTGTACAGCCTCTTGGTCTTCTTCATCATCAGACCAGGATCCTTGTGGCTGTAGGGGGTTATACCAGATTACTGGCATAAGATGATTCTCAGGAACACATTCTTCATCGGAGAGGTATTCTCCTGTTTCAAGGGACTCCTCCCACTCGTCTGTGTAGTTGGATTCGAATCCTTCATCGGTGTCGCTGGACTCGTATCCATCAATGGAGAATCCAATTACCGAATTGCAAGAGTATGATACCTCCTGCATGGCTTCTTTGAATTGAGGTGGCATGAAATCACTGAGAGTGAATTTTCTTACCCCCTTTGAAGTCTCTGGAAGGGATGTTTTTGTTGCCTCCAGTGAAGCGGTAGAGGAAGCCTCTGCCTTTTCTTTGACTTCTTGTTTTGGCTGGGTCTTCTCTTGCCATTTGAGCTTGAGGAGATGTTTCCTAACCTGCCTTCACTGCTGAGCTGTAGGCTTTGTTTTCACGACCTCCCAATTTTCATCTTCCAGGAGATCGGGATGTACCCATATGGGTTGTCCGTTTGGTGTCGGGTAAGGAACCAGTTCCTCGGACGCTTGGATTGAGTTTATCACCTTGAAGGAAGTAGTGATCTTCTTCTTCGGTGATTTTGATGTTTATCCACATGTCACCATGTTGACGGAGGCAGACCCATAGTTTTTGTCAAAGGTGATGACTCCGTTTTTCCACATCTCGTTTATTTTCTCCCTCACAACGAAGCATTGATTGAGAGGATGCGAGATCATCTGGTGGTATGGACAGTACCGTGGATCGTTGGTTTTGCCAACATCACCCGGTCTTTTTGGTTCAGGCAAGGTGAGCTTGCCATTTGCCACAAAAGCCCCGAAGATTTCATCAACATCTTCATCAAACGGGTATTTCTTCTCTACTCGTTCTTTGAAGGCATCTGAGAGTTCAGGTCTCTTACCAACAGCTTTGTTTTCAGCTTTCTTTGGTGGCTGAGGAGCTGACTTGGTCTGCACATTGAGGACCTCTTTTTTCTTTGGTTTTGAGGTTGCAATGGCGGTTGGCTCTTTTCTTGATGATTTCTGACTGTTGAGGTCTTTAATCACCGTTTCAGCTTCCATGGAAGCTTCTAGGAGTTCTCCCAGGTTTTTTGATTTGTTGCCGATGATCATGGAGCGGATTCTGGCTCTCATGTTGTTTTGGCAGATGTCAACTAGCGACGCTTGTGGCAATACATCAGAGCATTTATATGCCATTGCTTTCCACTTGTGAATGATGTCATATGTTGACTCATTCTCCCCCTATTTTAGGCTGCACAACTGAGCCATAGTAGCGGGATGATCCTCACCTTTGAAGTGAGTCAGGAAGCGGGTCTCTAGCATGGCCCAGTTTTGGATGGAGTCCTCCGGCAGAGTGGAGTACCAATCGAAGGCCGTACCTTTTAGGGTACTACTTGCAAAGAGGCGGATCTTGAGTGCATCTTGATCCGCGATAGCTCCCGTCAGGATTTTAAAGTGGATGACGTGCTGTCTGGCTGATCCTTTCCCCGTATATGTTTAGAGAGTAGGATGCTTGGATTTTGTGGGGAACGGGACCGAGTCCATCCATAAGGGATATGGTGGCTTGATCCCATGCTCCTTGAGTATATCCTCTTCTTTTGCTTTGGCGAGGATACTGTCTACGTCCTTTTTGGTAAGGGTGCGTGACTGATTTTCTTCTCCATTTACCTCATCGTCTTAATGATTCGGACGACGTTCATTGTTCGCCTGATTTTGGAAGGCGAGGAGAAGGTTTTCCATCAGAGTTTCAATCCTGTGCTAGCCTTGTTCCAACTGCTGGATGCGGGTGTTCGCATCATCTTGAGGTGGATTGCAAGGTGGTGGCTCAGAATTTGTAGCCAAGACGTTCATCCTTCGTGATTCGAATGAAGAAACTGTCCTGGTGACTGAGCTGGGGCTCATTCTTTTTTAAAAAGAGCTTGAGGAAGGATCACTCTGCCGTCCTTTGCTTGAAGGAGCAGGGGATTCTTCTGAATGTCTTCTTGTCCTAGAGACACTGCAGGTCATCGGACGTCGGACATGGATTTTTGTTGCTGACTTTTGGCGTCTTCTGGTTTTTCCAACCATGTGGATGGACGGTAGCAACTTGGTTGTGTCTATCTTTTTCGACCCATTTGGGAGAGACTTGAAGTGTAGGAGGCTGGGTCCTTTGCTTCTCTAGTTTCTTTTGCTGATACGACGCGCGGTGGCATATACGACGAACAACTTGAGCTTCGGTCAGCTCTGGTTGGGCTTTGACAATGAAGGATGTGCTCCCTCGGGTGCAACAGCCGAGCATGTCTTCTCTGTAGCTGGGCAAGGACAGGATGCGAACCCTATCCTTCGCCTGTTGCAGCGAAGCTTTGAATTTTTGGAGTTCGGCCCCTGTAGAGATGAAGGGTCGAACTGCAGGTTTGTAGGCCTTAGCAGGTGCTTGCAGAGGCCTTATGATGCATGATATGATTTTGGGCTTCTAGGAACAAGCCGGCTCATGCTGGTTTGACTTGGGAGTCAGGTTGGAGATGGGTCTCTCCTCTTTCATGTAAGCAAGAGGGTAGAACTGGTTTTCCTTGAGTGGGGCCAGGAATGCTGGCTTGGTAGATGTTTGGGACCTTCTCTGTTTTGGTGAAGGTCTTGGGATAGACCTGGTCGTTTGCTGGTCGAGGCTTCGTGGGGCTGCCACGGGCTTCGGGCCTTCTGGTGCTCGCCTTTGGTGTCACGGTAGTGACACGTTGAGAGGCGGGTTTCTGCTTCTTGTAAGGAGCAGTTTGTTCCTCCGGAAGTGGGAATGGTCCCAGCGTCCCAAAGACAATAGTCCGGGGAGTCGAGGACGACCCGGAGCTTAGAGAGTTGCCGAGGGAGTTGACGCTTCGGCAGCTGATGGGGCGCTTGTAGGTGCGCATAGTTTGCTTCTGTTAAAGCATAAGTTGGTGCTTGTCCTCGTCGAAGGTAATGGTTAGTGAAGCTGCCATTGTTAGTTTTCAAAAAGTTTCTGAAACAAGACCACATCCATTAGTAATCACAAGAATATAATGATCATAAATGGGAAGTTTTATGGTTTTGTCTTTTCAAATTGCTCGAGGAAGATGACCCAAGCAATATGAAGAAGGCAAAACACCATAGAGGGTCCAATTGTTCTGATCGCAAGTATGGTAAGCCCAGAATGAGCGTTCCAGTAACTGCTAGAAGCAATTGTGAACTTAAATTCGACTTATCGAGAAGCAGAGCTTACTCGAGGTAACAAGAATATAAAGTTGGAGTTACAAATGTGCCGGTCACAATACAGTAGACCCTGAAAGGGCGTACTAGTACCGCTAGACACAAATGTTTTGAGACCGCATCCATGAGATGAGATTCTCTGTGTTGAAAGGTCAAGATTGGATTCATCAAAGAGAGCAGATGGTATTCCGATCTGAACACGGGCTCAGCGATTTCCACGAGCGCCAGTGCTCAGAAAGAAAAGAACCATAATTTCTCAGATCTGAATTCAAAAATGACGAGTTTTTTTTTTTTTTGAAAAGGCCAATATCGGGTTTATCAAAGAGAGCAAAAGGCACTTCAATCTGAACACGGGCTCAGCGATTTCGGCGAGCGCCAGTGCTCAGAAAGGAGAAGACCACGATTTCTCCAATCTGAACACGGGCTCAACGATTTCCGCGAGCGCCAGGCACTTTATTTATTTATTTTTTTTAATTTTTTTTTTAAAGATTTTTATTTTGAATTTCTTTTTTATTTTAAAATTTTTATTTTTGAAAAAATTTATTTAAAAGATGAGAGAGTACACATAGGCCTCCTAACCCGGTCTTACGAAATCTCGATTGATAGAATTGCCCCCAGGTAAGGGTAGGATTACTTAATGAACCCGTTTGGAGGACCCTTGCCTAGAACAGTCAAGCTGTCTCCACACTCTGGACAAGGCTTTTCTTGAAACAACCATGATCAAAGAGCACAGTTGGTTTAACCTTAGTGGTCTATGTCTTTTTTTTGTTTTTTTTTTGTTTATATATATATATTTTAGATCTTTAATGAACTCATTGAAGAGAAACGATGGCCCAAAACCTTAGTCGAACAGGCTCGGCATTTCTGCAAGCACGATGAACGATAGGAAAGGATCAAGGTTTCTTAATTTTGAATTCAAACCGAGAAATCTAATTTTTTTATTTTTTATTTTATTTTTTATTTATTTATATATATATATATTTTAGATCTTTAATGAACTCATCGAAGAGAAACGATGGCCCAAAACCTTAGTCGAATAGGCTCAACATTTCTGCAAGCGCGATGAACGATAGGAAAGGATCAAGGTTTCTCAATTTAGAATTCAAACCGAGAAATCTAATTTTTTAATTTTTTTTTTACTTTTTATTTTATATATATATTTTTTTTTTAGATCTTTAATGAACTCAACGAAGAGAAACGATGGCCCAAAACCTTAGTCGAACAGGCTCAACATTTCTGCAAGCGCGATGAACGATAGGAAAGGATCAAGGTTTCTCAATTTTGAATTCAAAATGAAAAATCTGATTTTTTATTTTTTTATTTTTATTTTTTTGAAAAGAGAAAGAGTGGAAATAAATTCAAAGAATTAGAAATTTCCAAAAAATCTCATCTCACTTTTTTTAGATGCGGAATCCAACATAGGCCACCAATTAGAAAGTAGCCAAGGAATCGAGAAAAGAAATATAAGCATAGAGCAAAAGATATGATATGCAAATATTTCATTTCTAGCATCCTGTTCTCCAATGAACGTGTCCCACCGGGTGTGCCAGCTTGATGGACCGCGCTCCTGCTTGTATCTACCGAGGTCGGCGGACGTGGGAGTCCGTTGGGTCCGACCCTTTTGTAACCGGGGGGCAAGGGCGTGCATCAACATTTCTTTTGTGTGGGTGTGCCAGATTTTTAATTTTTTACTTGGAATTGCAAGTGGTGATCCGTAGATCAACCTTCGCAAGTAAAAAAGAAATCAACTTCTTTCAAGTTTTCCATTGCACATATATTTAAGAAAAGAAACATTTTCTTGATTTGCCGTGAAAGGCGATTTTTTTGGCATTTATAGCCGATTTTGGCGTTTATAGCCGATTTACAATCCTTATCAATAATGAAAGACAATAGTTGTGATTTTTGTCTCTTTAAAAAAATACAAACTACAATGAAAAGCAAGAAAAGGAGGATCTAACTTCTCAGGAGATTGTGGGGGACCCGTTTAGATTGACGGTCGCAAGCCATATGTGGACTTCGCCATCATCCATGCAGATGAGAACAGAGGATGCTATTGATTCGCTTGGCTTGGCTATAGCCTCAGGTTTTTAGAGAACAAAGACCAAAAGGAGGTCCTATGTCCAATAAAAAGCTGAGTAGACGGGCTGAAAAGCCACGTCTAAGCCATTTGGAGGCAGAAGGAGAAGGCAAGGACCTTGGGGGGGGGGGGGGTACCCCCCAAGGGACTTTTGTCACCTTGTAGCGGTGGTCGGTGTAGAACTTTCGCAGAGTTTTCTCTCTTTTCCTTCTCTGAATTTCTGTGCTTTGTCCGTGTCTTTGTGTTTTTTCCGATCTAGATTTCTTTGGAATGCTCTCCTATTTATAGGCTTTTAGGTAGCCATTTAGGAGGGTTTATGAGCCTTAATTGTCATAAAGCTACATAAAGGGAGGAGTTACAAGATTGAATTCTTTATTTTGTAACTCCTTTTTCTTGGCTTCTGATTGGCCGGAGGAGATTGAGGGCATTTAATCGCCTTTAATCGCCATGATGGGAGGAGTTTCATGGGTTAAATGCCATGAATCTCTTGACTTGTAACTCCCGGATGCTTGCTTCTGATTGGTCCGTCCAAAGAAATGGATTAATGACTGTAATAAAGCTAGTCAATTAATCGCATTAAGTGGTCACCGAGCAGTTGAAGAGTCGCGGGCCGTGCCGCGTCTTTTGCGATTCTTCTAACGATGATCATCGATGGATCTTCTTGTAGATCGACATCGGATGACCATGTAACTTCAGGTGTTGGTTGCCAACAGCGGGTCGGTGCCATCTGTCCTGTCGATTTCTCGATCGGTCGGGTAGAAATCATACTTTTTTTAGTTGACCAGTTGGCGATCAATGTTGATTTCCATACTCTTGATGATTAACCCGTGTTTTTGACAGATGTCAGAGGATTTGGTGTCTCAAAAGTATGAATTTTGGAAAATACCAGAGGCCGGACGCTTCGAATCGAGACAAAACGGCGAAAAACGGGGTTTCCGGGGCCCAACGGGCGATCCCGGGCCCCAAGGTCGCAGGGGCCTGCGACCCGGGGGGTTTCCCCCTTTTGTCCCGTTTTGTGTTCATTTTTGCTGTTTTTCGATTCTTTTTTCTTCTGTATTTTTCCTTGACATTTTTGATCATTTATTGGCCTGATTTCCCTGTAGAAAATCTGATGAGAATCCTTGCATTTTATTTTGCAAAGTTTCCAATTTTCCGAGAAAGCTGAAGACTTTATCGCGTAGAGCTGCCGATTTTCCGTCAGAAGCTGAAACTGGGACAAACGATGTCGGAATGACCTGAAATTTTGAGTGAAGCCTGCTGAGCAATAAATAAGACCAACCATAGGCTTTTGTTTGAGTTTTGAAGCTGTTTGGGGTCCTATCACCACTAGACTTGCTTTTATCGCGATGAAGATGTCGCGGCTTGATGTGCGGTCAACCGATGTCCGATTGACTTGAAATTTGACAGGGAACCTATTGGTGTCATTTTAAGATGATCCATTGGCTCTGTCTTGGAAACCATGGTCCCGAGGAGCTTTGCCGCCGAGAGGCCTGATTTGGCTTCCGAGCGTCAAAGTATGGTCAAATGTTGTCGAAATGACCTGAAATTTGACATGTAGCCCTTTGTAAACATTTTGAAGCCATCCATGTGCTCTATCTGATGAGTGATGGCCTCGCTGGTTCTCGTCGCCGAGAGGCTTGATTTAGCTGTTCGATGGTTGATGTAGGGTCAAACGTTGTCGGTTTGACTCGGGACTTGACGTGGAGCCTTTTGAATGTATTTTGAGACCATCCATCGGCTCTGATTGAAGATTTGGTGTCTCCGATGCTTTCGCGGCCGGGAGCTCCTTTTCAGCTGCTGGAGAAGCGAAGTTAGGCCAAATGATTTTGAAATGGCCCGAAACTTCTTGTGTACTCCTCTTTTGGCTGTCTTGAAGGATCTTGCAGTTTTTGTTTGATTCTGACAAAACTTGATTTTTTGGAAGTAGCATTGCCTATTTATGGCAGGTTGTGACTTCATGTAGCTCTTTGGATCTTGAAGAGGCAAAGTGACATTTTTGGTGTCAACAATACCTTCAGATGTGTCCCAATTTTGTGCACTATCTGCCAAAAACTGAAGGTATGTCCATGCTTGATTTGGGTTCGTCGCCATGCACTCCCCATTGCACATCATCTCCACGAATTGACGTGTTTCTAGACTAAGTCCATCATAGAAGTGACCAATTGTATTGTGCAATTCAAATCCGTGGTGGGGACGTGGAAGGAGTAATTCATTAAAGCGTTCCCAACACCTATAATAAGACTCCTTGTCTTTTTGTTTAAAATTCTTAATATTTCTCCGTAAGGTGTTGGCCTATGTAATGGGAAAGATTTCTTCAAAAATTCCCGGACCATGTCGGACCATAGAGCAATCGAATTGGGCTGTAAGGAGTGAAGCCATGCCTTGGCCTTTTCTTTGAGGGAAAATGGAAATAAATGAAATTTGATAAGGTCTTCCCTCACATTATTGAAGTGTAGTGTTGCACACACTTCTTCAAACTCTTTTATGTGCAAATATGAACTTTCTGATTCAAGTCCATGAAATTTCGGAAGAAGTTGGTGAAAGTCCTGGTGATCCTTACCCTAGAGGAGGGGTGAATAGGGTGAGCTACTAATTAGTGACCAATTATGACCAATTTTAACTTATTTAAATTAACTAGTCACAGGTGATGATTGACAACCAAAATGCGGAAGCTTACATAAACACAATCACCACATAGCATGCACCATCACACAATCATTTATAGTGGTTCGGCCTCAATGCCTACATCCACTACCGGCTTGTGTTCCTCACACCCCACCGGATTTCCACTATGTATGCTTTTCAATAGGCTAAGCAATAACCTTTACAACTATGCTTTTCTAGGCTAAGCAATAACCTCTTACAATATGCTTTTCAAGGCTAAGCAATAACCTCTTCAACCAAAAGGTTGGTTATCTCTCTAAGTAGTGTCTATAATACACTTGATGGAGATTACAATTTTGGCTCAAATAAATTGCCTCTTAAATAGGCGGATATAAAAGTGAAATCTAATTCATTCAAACACTATATGAATGCAAAGATGTATGCTCAAAGTGTATGCATGATGTCTTCAGTCAATTTGAAGATAAAAGCTCATAAATGTATGCCAAAGGCTTTTGAAAGTTTTAGCTCAAAACATTTATGATTGAGGAAATGCTAATCACATGTTAAAAGTAACTTGTAAAAGACATACCTATGTATTCTAAACAAGTTGTGAAAATCAAAGAACAAAACATGTGATGCATATGGATTTCAATCAAATTAACAATGAAGCTCAATGTATGCTTAAAGTATTTGAAAGTGTAAAACATACAAATATATTTGATCGAAATTAAGGGTCAAAACACATGTGTTTAAAAAGACAACTTGAAAATGATATACCAATCAATGTTTAAACAAGTTGTAAAACTTTAAAACCAAATACATGTGATTTATAAAGTTGTTGAATCCAAAACATAAGATAGATTTGAAAGTGATTTTCTTATGATGAAAAACAACAACCAAAGATTCAACCAAGTATATGAATCATGTTACATATGATTTCAAAGATGATTCCAAAACAAGATTCACATAGATATACCAATTAGAGTCCTACTTGGTTTGAATCATGGTGGTGCATCCAAAACAATGAATCAATTCAAAACATAAACATGTTAAGGACACAACAAATCATAGTTTAGCATGCTAACAATGGTTTACCAATAATTAAAACAAAGCATGAAAACATATGATTAGGAAAAGCAAGCTTACTTAGATGGTTTAACTTTTGATTCCAAGCTTTAGCTTTCCTTAATGACCCTTAGAATTCCCTAGCTCATTCCCCTTTGTTTGGCCTCAAAACACCTCAAGAAGGGCCACTTAGTTCCTCCAAATTTTCAAGGAATGAACTAGTATTTATACCCAAAAAATGGGTTTCTGCGAGTCCCCGGTCGACCTGCACTTTCCCCGGTCGACCTGGGCTTCAACGGTCATAAAACTGACCGTTTGAAAAAGAGCTGTTGGCTCTTTCCCGGTCGACCCGCAGTGGGCTCGGTCGACCGGGTCCATGGGCTCGGTCGACCGGCCACACTGCGGGTCGACCGGGTCCCCTGGACCAATTCCCCCAAAAATGCATATTTTGCATATTTTAAAGTATTTTCAAATGAGGATTTTTTGGGCCATAAATTCAAGCTAGAAAACATGTTTTAAAACATTCTAAGAGGTTTAAAAACATGAAACATAAAAAGCCTAAAATGATTTGAAAGATTTAAAAAGCATAGGCTAGCTTGATTTAGAGAAATTCTTTTCAAAACTAAATGCATCCAAGTTTTAAAATCAAAACATGCATGAACCTTAAGTTTTAAAGGTCTTAAAAACAATGCATGTGAAAATCAAGATTTCAAGATTTTCTAAATCAATGCTCATGTGAAAATTCAAATGATGATTTAAATGATAATGCATCCATCAAATTGCAATACACAAAATTCCTAACAGTTGGATTACTCCCGATTTGATATCAAATTGAGCCGCACCTGTAGATATAACCATGCACGACGGTGTGGCTTGTCGTGTAGGGTGAAGGTAATCACGTAGACTCCTAAGAGGTTGATTCATCTCCCCATTATTATTGGCTCCATTCCCATTACCATTCCTATTTTTGTTTTCATTCCTAACCTCTTCATTATCACTATGCCCATCAGCCATATTGAAAATCCTAAGAGAACCAGGAAATCTAGATTCGTAGAATTCAATCAAGCTCTTGACAGGTGATTCCTTCCTTTCTAACCGATTTGAGGTGTCCCTCTGCCAAGAAGGTGGGGGTCTTTCTTTCTTTTTTGGAATTTTGAAAAAAAAAATTTTAATAAAGAAACCTAGAAAGAAAAACTACCTAAGTCCGTTTTTAAATTTAAAAGAAGACTCTCAAATTCTTGCAAAGTACTAATCTTAGAGAGTTTAATATCTCTAAGGAAAGTTCCCAAACTCAAGTCTATGAAACTGGCCCGACCAGGTAAGCCCCCAGATCGGTGGTGGGGTCGCGATGCATTGCAAGGGTCCTGCTTAAAAACCACCTTCTAGAATAAGAGACTTGTCTCCCTTATCTAATGGGACAAGACTTGCCTAGACATCGAACCCATTCAAGAAAGAAAGTTTGTTCGACTTTCCAAAGAAATAACTAACCTTCTTAAAAAAATTCCAGCAAATTCTTAAGAGTCCTTTGAAGTTTAAAAACAACTAAAACTAGTGAGTTTCCAATGAAAGTTCTGAAATTTTCAGATTTTGGCAAGTTTGGTGGCCAAAAAGCCAATTTGCGCTATCTAAGACTTGCCTTTGTGAGGGAAAGTTCCAGAGTTTTTTTGGAAACTATGAAAACCTAAAAATATGAAAAAAAAAATAACTGATTTTAACACACCTTAATTAATCCTAACCAGAAAATAGAAAAAATTGACCTAAACTAGTCCAAATTAGAACAAGTGAACTAGGCAATTTTTCAAAATTGATGTGATTTTTGAAAAATCTGAAAAAAATAATTTTCCAGATCTCAAATAGTTCCAGTTTTAACAAAAATTAGAGATTAAAAATCCACTATTTAATGCAATAGGGCTGGTCCAAACATTCCATGCTTGCTACCCTTAGATCTAGAATGATTGCGGAATAGTAAAGGCACACCCATAAAGCAATTAAAAAGATAGGATGGAAAAAATACCTCGAGTGAAGACAAACTCCCCGGCAACAGCGCCAAAAACTTGATCGTCAGCCCCAAGTCCAAGGCCGCGATTGTAGTAATAAATAACTCGGTAAAGTCCGAGGTCGATCCACAGGGAGTAATCACTTAAATAAAACCTGTCCTATTTGAAAACTAGTACTAGCCTAATAAAATCTATACAAATCAAGTATCCTACTTGCATGAAATAATTAATTACAATTAGAAATAAAAATCTTAAACTAAAAACTTAGTCTAATCTAATTACTGCATTCACCATAAGAGTTGTTAGAACAACCAATTTGTAGCGCAATTATTTAGATACCTAAAAATAAAAATAAAATAAAATAAAATAAAATCAGAGAATAAAAAAATAGATTTTAATTCTAAAATAATGCAATAGCTACTTTGCTGAATGTCATCAATAAAAACCAAGACCACCGTACCAAGTGTGTACTGTCACTTACGCACAAACATTCGATGTTGACCCATTGGTAAAAACCAAGACCCCATGAACTTGATTCAATAAAGAAAGCCCCATTACATGCAAATAGCCATTACAAGATTGTTTGAATTAAAATAATATTCATCCAAACTTACCCTTAGACACCCGAAACACTAAACGGAGGAGAAGGACTCGCGGTCTAGAACGGCGATCCAACCGTCTCTCGTTTTGGGATCTGAAATCCAAGCAAGAGAAGATGATTTATGGCTGGTTTGGTGATGGAGAAATGCTAGCAACGGCGGCGGAGCGACGGCGTAAAAATCCAAATGGTGGTGTGCCTTTGAGAAGACCTTGGACGAAAATTTATGGAAGAAGAAGAAGTGGAGAAAATCAATGGAGGAATGATGGAGTTGCTGGTCGTCCAATGAAGTAGGGGGGAATGGTATTCTCGTGCAGCCCATATCATGGTCTTTTTATGATTTTTTGATACCTTGGGTTGCAAGGTTTTGGTTTGGGTAAGGATTAGTAGAGTGGGGTCCAATTTGGATTGGGATTAGGAGTTTTTGAAAGAGTTTCAAGGGATTGGCCCACAATCCTAGTGAAAATAGGATTCATCTTATCTCATGCAACTTCCTCTCTTGGGCCCACTTTGGCTAAGAAACAATTTAAATATGAGATTTCATATTTGTTTCAAATCTTTGAATGCATGTGGTCCCCACCTATCTTCGACGTGTGATTGCTTGCATAGAGGTGTTGGACGTATGAAACTTGGGATGAAGAGGTCTGAACGTATGATGCTTCTTTGGATAAATCTTGGGTTGCAAACTTCAAATCTTGAGGCTTATCTTCTTGGAGTTAACTTTAACAACTTGTTGCTAAAATCTTGCACTTTTTGAATTTGTTTCCAACTTGGATTGATTAGCAAGATCTTCCAATCTTTTGAACTCTTCATGGCTGGAAAATTGACTTGACATGGTCCCACCTTGGTGTTGAATTTTAATTTCATTCCAAGTTGCAAAGGAGGTGGGCCATGGTTGTGAGCATGCATCTCCTTAAATTGTTTGAGCTTGGATGTCCCCCATCATTGCTTCAAGAATTTCAAATCTGAAATTCAGATTTGCGTTAAAGATTTGAACTCATGATGGGTACCACTTGTGTGTGCAATCTTCTCTTGGATGTCATGTTTAATTCTTCAATTGATTTCTCTCTCTCGCGGGTCCCAATTTATGAAATTCCCTACAAAAATAAAAGCAAGGATTAAAAAATACTCTAATCATATAGGTAGGGAATGATGCAATATGTGGGTCGACCCAATTCACACTAAATGGATGCTTAAAATGTCACCATTTTATTATAAAAAAATTATTTAATTAAATCAATGGTGCAAAGAAAATTCATCATTTTATGTGTGAACAGAAAGTTATGAGGAATTTTATGACTTCCAATGCCAAAAAATAAAGAAATTCATGATTGTATGTAAAAATGCAATTTTTCAATAAATTTTGACTTGAATTTGAACTTTGATGCTCAAAAAATAAAATCATGATTTTCCTACTAAAACAGTGCATGATTTGAAGAATAAGTCCTTAATTACTCTAAAATGATGATGAAATCATGCATTTTTAGGGACTTATCAACCACCGACGTTATGGACGGGCTCTCCCGATTATGTAGGGTTGACCACCCAAAACAGGGACACTTGTCTCTGTGTGAATTATATATTGCTCCATTTGGTGTCTTTTGGATTTATGTCATACGTTCTTTCTTGTCTTTATCTTTATCATTATTTCAAATGATCTCACTTGTCTTTACTCGTCTTGATATGGTACCTAAATTTCGAATTATGATCATGTTCTTGCTATTTACGTTACTACATTTGGTGTATAGATACCGAGCCCTACTTTACCGAGGAGACGGGGGAGGATCAAACATTTCAAATGTTTGAGCCAACTGACGAACCCAAGTGGGATGCCGGAGACGGTTTTGGAGCCGTCTGAGCCTGCATGAAAGAGAACATCATCTTAGGAACCGTCTAGATGAACTTACTTTAATGATACAACATTCTTTAGTAACTATTTAATTCATTCTGCAACTTTAACTATTAATGTTTATTTGATTTTCGTGTTGGATCTTATTTATGATCATTGTACCAATTGAATGAAGCTTCCGTTGCATTTAATGGAATTTTATTTGGACTCACCACGGTTTGTGATGTTATGTGGGTCCACTTTTGGAAGCTTGTATTATATTAAACACAGGAATTTGAATTTGATTTAATTTTTCACGTTTTTCCCCAATTCTTATTTTGCGGACGTGACATTTGGTATCAGAACCCAGCACGATCTTCGGTAATTAAAAATGGACAGAAACAATAGGACGTGGTGAGGATTACGATTTTCGTTAGACAGGCTTTAAAGTGCTAACTGTAAAGTCTATAGAATTGTTTGTTAGCTTGTTTCATAGGAGCTAAACCATATTTATTTTATTGCAGGTCATGGCCAAACGTAATACAAGATCTCAAGACAGGGAACCTGGGAATGGACCGAACAACTCAAATGAACGTTTCAATCAACTGTTGCAAGCTTTTATGCAATCACAGACTACTCAGAATGAACAACAAAAGGCAGCTGAGGCAGAACGAGCTGCAGAGAAACAATAAGAAAGAGAAGATAGAGCTGCTGAGAGGGCATAAGCAGATCACGATAGAGCAACATTCCAAGCTCAGATCATAGCTTTGACTGACAGAGCAGCGCAGCCAGTACAAGTTGTCATCCCTCCTCGGGAAGTTGATCCAAATGACCTGTACGAAAAATTTAGGCAAAGGGTTCCTCCTGAGTTTCACAGGTCAGAAAATCCCATGGCAGCAGATGATTTCATAGAGCAATTGGAGCAGATCTTTGCAGTTTTCCACTGTACTCAAAAGCAGCGAATTAACTTGGCAGCCTACATGTTTAGAGGGATAGCTCTTCAATGGTGGAATTCTGTGAAGATGGTAGTGCAAGCAGATGCAGTGGCTGAAGAACATTCATGGAAAACATTCACTAAGGAGTTCATGGATAAATTTATTCTCAAATGTGTCAAGGACAGGTGGAAGAGAGATTTTCAGAACTTGGTGCAAGGTGACATGTCGGTGCAGCATTATGAGCAGCAGTTCACCAGATTGGCTAAGTATGTTCCTACGCTAATCGTTCCTGAAGAAAAGAAAATCAGGCGTTTTCTCGATGGGTTATCAGCTGATATTTACATGATGATTGGAGACAATCAATGCTCGACATTCCAGGAGATGGTAAAGAGTGCATATTGGGCTTGATGGACCGCGCTCCTGCTCGGTTCCTACCGAGGTCGGCGGACGTGGGAGTCCGTCGGGTCCGACCCTTTCGTAACCAGGGGGCAGGGGCGTGCATCAACATTTCTTTTTTTGTGTGGGTGTGCCAGATTTTCTATTTTTACTTGGAATTGCAAGTGGTGATCCGGAGATCAACCTTCGCAAGTAAAAAGGAAATCAACTTCTATCAAGTTTTCCATTGCACATATATTTAAGAAAGAGACATTTTTCTTGGTTTGCCGTGAAAGCCGATTTTTTTGGCATTTATAGCCGATTTTGGCGTTTATAGCCGATTTTTGGCGTTTATAGCCGATTTTGGCGTTTATAGCCGATTTACAATCCTTATCAATAATGAAAGACAAGAGTTGTGATTTTTGTCTCTTTTAAAAAAATACAAACTACAATGAAAAGCAAGAAAAGGAGGATCTAACTTCTCAGGAGATTGTGGGGGACTCGTTTAGATTGACGGTCGCAAGCCATATGTGGGCTTCGCCATCATCCATGCAGATGAGAACAGAGGATGCTATTGATTCGCTTGGCTTGGCTATAACCTCAGGTTTTTAGAGGACAAAGACCAAAAGGAGGTCCTATGTCCAATAAAAAGCCGAGTAGACGGGCTAAAAAGCCACATCTAAGCCATTGGAGGCAGCAGGAGAAGGCAAGGACCTTGGGGGGGGGGGGTACCCCCCAAGGGACTTTTGTCACCTTGTTGCGGTGGCCGGTGTAGAACTTCCGCAGAGTTTTCTCTCTTTTCCTTCTCTGAATTTATGTGCTTCTGTCTGTCATTTTCGTTGTCTGTCCTTTCTTCTTGCAGAGCTCTCCTATTTATAGGCTTTTAGGTAGCCATTTAGGAGGGTTTATGAGCCTTGATTGTCATAAAGCTACATAAAGGGAGGAGTTACAAAATTGAATTCTTTATTTTGTAACTCCTTTTTCTTGGCTTCTGATTGGCCGGAGGAGATTGAGGGCATTTAATCGCCTTTAATCGCCATGATGGGAGGAGTTTCATGGGTTAAATGCCATGAATCTCTTGACTTGTAACTCCCGGATGCTTGCTTCTGATTGGTCCGTCCAAAGAAATGGATTAATGACTGTAATAAAGCTAGTCAATTAATCGCATTAAGTGGTCGCCGAGCAGCTGAAGAGTCGCGGGCCATGCCGCGTCTTTTGGGATTCTTCTGTCGATGATCATCGATGGATCTTCATGTAGATCGACATCAGACGACCATGTAATTTCAGGTGTTTGTTGCCAACAGCGGGTCGGTGCCATCTGTCCTGTCGATTTCTCGATCGGTCGGGTAGAAAGCACACTTTTTTTGGTTGACCGGGTGGCGATCAATATTGTTTTCGATACTCTTGATGATTGACCCGTGTTTTGGACGGATGTCAGAGGACTTGGTGTCTCAAAAGCATGAATTTTGGAAAGTACCAGAGGCTGGGCGCTTCGAATCGCAAAAAAACGGCGAAAACCGGGGTTTCCGGGGCCTTCCCGGCGACCCCGGGCTCCAAGGTCGCCGGCGACCCTGGGCCAGGGTCGCAGGGGCCTGCGACCCTGGGGGGTTTTCCCCCCTTTTTGTCCCGTTTTGTGTCCGTTTTTGCTGTTTTTCGATTCTTTTTTCTCCTGTACTTTTCCTTGACATTTTGACCATTTATTGGCCTGATTTCTTTGTAGGAAACCTGATGAGAATCCTTGCATTTTATTTTGCAAAGTTTCCAATTTTCCGAGAAAGCCGAAGACTTTGTCGCGTAGAGCTGCCGATTTTCCGTCAGAAGCTGAAACTGGGACAAACGATGTCGGAATGACCTGAAATTTGGTGTGAAGCCTGCTGAGCAATAAATAAGACCAACCATAGGCTTTTGTTTGAGTTTTGAAGCCGTTTGGGGTCCTATCACTAGTAGACTTGCTTTTGTCGCGATGAAGATGTCGCGGTTTGATGTGCGGTCAACCGATGTCCGATTGACTTGAAATTTGACAGGGAACCTATTGGTGTCATTTTAAGATGATCCATAGGCTCTGTCTTGGAAACCATGGTCCCGGAGGGCTTTGTCGCCGAGAGGCCTGATTTGGCTTCCGAGCGTCAAACTATGGTCAAATGTTGTCGAAATGACCTGAAATTTGACGTGTAGCCCTTTGTAAGCATTTTGAAGCCGTCCATGTGCTCTATCTGATGAGTAATGGCCTCGGTGGTTCTCGCCGCCGAGAGGCTTGATTTAGCTGTTCGAGGGTTGATGTAGGGTCAAACGTTGTCGGTTTGACTCGGAACTTGACGTGGAGCCTTTTGGGAGTATTTTGAGACCATCCATCGGCTCTGATCGAAGATTTGGTGTCTCCGATGCTTTCGCCGCCGAGAGCTCCTTTTCGGCTGTCGGAGAAGCGAAGTTAGGCCAAATGATTTTGAAATGGCCCGAAACTTCTTGTGTACTCCTCTTTTGGCTGTCTTGAAGGATCTTGCAGTTTTTGTTTGATTCTGACAAGATTTGATTTTTGGAAGCAGCATTGCCTATTTATGGCAGGTTGCGACTTCATGTAGCTCTTTGGATCTTGAAGAGGCAAAGTGACATTTTTGGTGTCAACAAATGCCCCCTCGAGGTACAGCGACGAGTTGCTTAACTTTTGTAGTCGATGTGCCTCGAAGGAGAGCCTGTGACTTGACCAAGAGTCTTTGAGCAGTCTTTCTTTTTGGTATTTGTAGCCTTTTGAGCTTCCAGGGGAATTTTATGGTAGTGAAAGGGATCACGTACCATCTCGAGGCAAAGTTTTGAAGATGACATCAGGGATGTGGATTTGGGTTTTGACCTTGTGACCTAACAGGCTATATGTGGCAGGTTTGGGGGTCGGGTTTGGTTTTGATCGTGTGACCCAACAAGCTGTATGTGGAATGTTGGGGGATCAATTTTGGTTTTGATCTTGTGACCTAACATACTGTATGTGGCAAGTTAAGGGATCAGGTTTTGGTTTTTGGTTTTGGTCTTGTGACCTAACAGGCTTTATGTGGCAAGTTAGGGGACCAGGATTTGGTTTGATTTTTGTGGAATGTTAATTTCAAGATTTTGGCTCAATTTGGTAGATGAGGCTGGATGGTTTGATTTTTGGAAGCTCATGGGGCTTGGAATTTTCTTTGTACGGTCCAGTCAACTCAAAAGAGGCATGGAACCATTTTTGTATGCTCTTGGTAAGAGGGATTTTCTTTGACTAAAAGCCCAAAAAAAAAATTTTTTTTTTTTTTAAGTACCTAGGTGGTCAAACCTGGCTCATATGGGCTAACCCATGGGACCTTAAGCTTTTGAAATGGCTTAGATCTCATATGGTGTCATTTTTGTAAAGAATATCCAAAAATATCTCATTTGGATAGAGAATATCTAAGAATATCTTTACTTGGAGAGAATCTCTCATATTCCCTTTATTTTGGGATAGGATATCTCAAGATATCTTTCTTTTGGGAAAGAATCCTTCATCGATCCTATCTATTGGGAGAAAATCTCTCATTGATTTCTTTTTGGGAGAGAATCCCTCAAGATATCTTTCTTTTGGGAAAGAATCTTTCTAATCTCTTTCTTTTGGTAAGGTTACTAATTAGTAACACTTACCTCTTTCTTCTTTCCTTCTTTGGTTTGCTCTCTTCTATAAAAGCAAGGAGGAGGTTGGATCTCTTGCTCTTATTACTTTCTTTTGCAATAATCCCAAGAGGGCTTCAAGACCAAGAGTTTTTCTTCTTCAAGATCTTCAAGACTTTTCTTCTTCTTCTCCATCAATGGCTTCAAGTAAGTTCCCTTTTTCAAGAAAACTCCATTGTAGGATAAAAAGTTCTTCTTTCTTTTTTTTTTTGTTTCTTTCTTTTCTCTTTTTTTTTCACGTGTTTTCCCTTTTTTTTTCACACGTTTTTTCTTTTCTTTTCTTCTTTCTTTTTTTTTTTCATGTTGTTTTTTTTTTTTGTGGGCCGTACGGACAGATCCGTACGGATCTGGCCGTACGGCCATGTGGCCAGTGGGCCACGGCTTGTGGGCCAGCCCCTTTTTTCTTCTTTTCTGTTTTTTTTTTGTTTTCTTTCCCTCCCTTTTTTTTTTTTTTGAGAGAGTTTCTATTCTTCTTTTTTTTTTGCTCATCATGATAATGCATTTTTTTTCGCAAACCAAGATGTTCATGCATGTATATATTTTTTTTTTGCAAATTGAATTGTAGCATGATGTGATAGCATACCTGAAAGTTTTCGCAATTTTGGGAATTTGGAGCTCGCAGCGATGTTGAGCCCTTCCTGATTTTGCTGAGACTTTGAGGTTTCGAAAGTTTGGAGTTTCGGAGCTCGCAGCGATGTTGAGCCCATCTTCAAGCTTTCTATTTCTTTCGGGATAGTTCCTTTTCTTCGGAATTGCCCCGTCATCATGTCAAAATTTCGCCAGATTTTTTTTTTTGCGAGATTCTGTCATTTTGATGTTTGATCTTTTTCTTTTCCATCCTTTTCAGGTGGTTCCTCCAGAACGAACAAGGGTAAAGAGCCTGCTACAAGCGTACCTCGTCGATCTTCTAGATCTTCTAATCCGGCCGTTCAGCAGGCTTTTGAGAAGGTCCAGTATGTTGAGAGAAATCTGGAAGAGTGCGACTCCCTCAACAGAGATGAGATGAGGCAGCGACTGATCGCTCTCAAGGGAGAGGAATTCTATAAGATCATGGTAAGCAGTCGTCCATGGGTGATGGAAGATCAGAGCGTTTTGCCCAAGCCTACCTTCTTCTTTGGTGATGCAGTCCCTGATGACATGACATACCAGAGGAGATGTTTTCAGTTTTCTTTCACAGCAGATGGTGAGAAGAAGACTGTTGCTACCCGGTCGACGTTTGATCGCACCGTCTCGATTCTGAGCCTTGCCCCCACATGCCCTAAGAGGGAAGATCCTCCAAGCTGGGTGAGAAGGACAAATGTAATCAAGACCGGGGTTTTTGTTGGCGGTTCTCCTGGATATACGGAGAGGTCGCCTGTTGATATGGACCTGTTGATGCCATCCAGCGGCTACCAGGGCTCTGATTATCCGTCGATCAATTTGAGACCGGTGGGCCTTGGTATTTTTAGCGGTGACGGCAGCAATTGGATCAAGCCTTTTCGGCTTCGAGGCCGTTTCAATGCTGACTCCGAGTGGAAGTCGTGGACTGATCGCGTCCTGCTGATTGGTGGCGCCGTTTTGAAGGAAGTCGGGATTTTTGATGCGGTCCGCGCTTTTAGGGAGACCGTGATCTTTTCGGACGAGGCCTTCATGGCTATGCTGGAGTCATTCCTCCCCCAAACCAATACCTTTGTTGTGACGAATGGTGAGATTGGTTTTTCTTTGAAGGAGCTGAGCGCCATTACTGGATTGCCTATCCTTGGAAAACTCTATGAGGAGTTTATGCCGATTGACAGCGTCCTTGAGGGGCAGTCTATGATTTTTTGAAGGAGAAGGAGGGTTTGAAAGTTAGATCCAGCAGTTGGAAGAGTTTTAGCTCTTCATTCCCCAATTTTTCTGATAGCAGGGAGTCTTCTGATAGCGTGACCCAGGAAGCCGGAGCTCAGGATCCAAGTTCAAAGAAGATCTTGGCCATGCAAGCAGAGTTGAGAGATTTCTGTGCAAGTACAAACGCCATATGTCCTGACATTGCACTGCGGAGAGATCTCGCTGTTTACCTCACTTATTGGCTTGGTGAGGCTATTTTTGCTGGAGGAGATGGAACGCACATCAGGCCGCATTGTATTTTTTCGGCTTGTCAGATGGTGTTTGGAGAGCAGCTTGCTTTGGTGCCAGCTCTTTACTCCTACCTGTGTACCGAACTGCAGGCTGCTGCTTTTTTGGTTCGGCTTGGGCTTCCCATGAATAGGGTATTTTCAGCCCATGTCCTTTATTCGTGGTACGTGTACCACTGTCCTGGCTTCCACCGACTGGGTGCTGCACAGGATGATGATCCTCTGATGATTCGACTGGCTAAGGGCAAAGCCGTGTCCGAATCACTTTTGTTTGCCCGCATGAGGATCCGACGGTTCAGGGACGTCGAGATGGGGCAGTCTTCAGTGAAGCTTTCTCCGGAGTTGCGGAAGAAGGCTTTTGATTTTGGTGCCTCCCGAGACTCTACCAAGGCGGGGTCGGGAAGGCATTATTCCTTGACGAATGCAGAGAGAGAGTGGCTTTTCAGCATACGTGTCGGCACGATGGTGTACCGTAGACATCTTTTCGTCGACATCCAGCCGTATGTACCCTCTCGCTTTGCTTTGCAGCTGGGCTTTTCTCAAGGCGTTGTTGGAGCGCCTTCAAGCATGGTGAAGCGCATTGGAGGCTTACAGGACGGGAGAAATGCATGGGCTTTCTATAGTGCTGAAGACACTACAGCCATGATTTCTTATCCTGTGTTGCTGACTTCCCGGACTGCCGGCTTTGCGAAGTGGTTCGCGGAGAGCTTTTCGACATATCGGGGGCTTTCCAAGAAAGAGCTTGATGTGAAGCTGGCATCTGGAAAGGGCCTTGGAAAGTCGGATGGCGTCCGGCGAGAGGAAGTTTGGGCCTTCCTTTCTGGAGAGAAGCACAAGATAGGCTTTCTCGGTGACCAGGGCGTCATTGGTTCTGAAGCTGTTCGAGAAATGCCTGATGAGGCTTTAGAGCAGCTAGAACAGGAGGAAGCCGAACTTGGCGCTTGGATGCAAGCGGCACAGAGGCAAGCTTCCGTGGAGTCTACTGGCAAGAGTAGACCATCCAGTGAGGAGTCAAGTGGGAAACCTGACTCTGACAGCGGGGCAGGTTCCTTTAAGAAGCGAGCTCGCCGGGGTAAGAGGGGGAGGAGTCATCATCGCAACAAGGGGCAGCATGAGGACTCTCCTGACTTGGAAGTTCCTCTTATTATTAATGAGGATGTGCCAGTGGATGCTGACGAGCCTCCAGAGAAGAGAAGCCGAGAAGAAGAGACCGTCGGTGAAGGTATGATTCTTCCTTTTTCTCTTTCCATTTCTTTTCATGGGATTTTTTCCATGTTATGATTTGCTTCTTGTTTCTGCTTTTCTTTTCTTTTCTTTTTTAGCAGAGGAAGACTTGATGATGCCTGAGGTTCCGGTCGATGAGGTGGTGACGGATCCTGTCGAGGCACCTGAAGAAGAACCGAGGGACTCTGGAGTGATTCCAGAGTCTCCAATTGGTATGACTTCTCTTTTTTTTTCTTTTTTTTTTTGTCTGTGACTTGGTTTGCTAACACATTTCTTGCCAGCTGACTTGCCACAGGATTCCGATGACTTTGAACCATCGATGGATGCAAATGTTGATGATGCTTCCGATGAGTTCATGGAGGAAGAAAATGTTCCGCCAGTCGTCGAAGAAGGTATTTTATAGTTATAACCCTGATAATGATTTTCAAACAGGATTATATTCATACCTTTTTGTGTTTCTTTGGCAGGTTTTGAAGTGACAGAGGAGGATCCGTCGCTTCCAGAGCAAGGGATGCCAGAGGTTGATCCAGAGGTAGAGATTCCTGGGACCAGTTTTGACAATGTTGAGGAGATTCCTCGCGCTGAGATTCCTTCCCCAGCAGGAGTAGCTTCAGCTGGAAAGAGTTCTTTTGTTACTCTTCCAACAGATGATGATATGAGTAGCCGACCAACGGAGTTGGGCGAATCTTCAGCTGGGCCATCTCTTCTTTTTGCGAAGAAGGTGGTGATGCGAGTTCTGAGCTCTTGGATTGAGACTCTCTTTTCTGGGCACTTGGAAGCCGGATTTGGCATGATCCAGCACGTGCAGGAGATTCTCAGTGATGCTGAAGAGGCTGGTCTGGATGTCACAGGTGTCAGGGTGATCGTTGATAGGATCATTGCACTGGGTGACAAGTGGTTTGAGACCGTAGGTTTAGCTGATGACCAGTTCTTCAAGGAGATGTTCCTGGACCCTGCTGATAAGGCTAAGTCTGACCTGGATGAGGCTACAGAAAGCAGGAAGCAGGCAGTCCGAAAGAAGAACTTAGAAGAGCTAACCATCATCGGGCTGACACATGACCTTAACATCCTTGATAGGGGGTCGATGAGGCCAGGAAACGTCTTGAGCATCTGCAGGCACAAGTTGCTGCCAAGTGGACTGCCATAATAGAGGCTCGCGACAGGGAGAGTGCTCTGATTCATCTGGTTGCAGATGCCAATCGAGTTCTTGAAAGGAAATCTGAAGAAAGCGAACGATGGCAAACTGCTCGGGATAAGCTTCCCGGTGTGAAAGAAGGGGTACAGCCCACTCCAGCATCTCATGGCAGGTTCCTGAAGAAGCGTGCCTTGGAATCCTTTACGGCTGAGGCTAAAAGTTTGCTCAAGGAGCTGAACTCTTGGCTGGAGACCATTTTTTATTGAGCTCCTATATATATATATATTTTTTTTTACAGAAACCATCCTTCTCCCTTTTTTGGTACCACTTGTATTTTTTTGGTACTTATTATTTTGTAGTGCTTGTGAACACTTTCTTTTTTTTTTGTACCACTTGTATTTTTTTGGTACTTATTTTTTTGTAGTGCTTGTGAACACTTTCTTTTTTTTTGGTACCACATGTATTTTTTTGGTACTTTTTTTTGTAGTGCTTGTGAACACTTTTTTTTTGTTATCCCTACGCTCACTTGAATCTTTTTGTGATAAAAGTAATTGCTAAATGGGATTTGATCAAAAGGTTGTCATTTTGTGAAACTCTTTTGTTAAGTGATTGTTTTGACATGAAAGCCAGGTTTTTGTTTGTGGCATGGAAGCCAATTTTGGCATGAGAGCCATCTTTTCTTGTGGCATTGATAGCCGAGTTTTTTTTTTGTGGCATCTATAGCCAGTTTTGGTGGCATTGATAGCCTGTTTTGTTTTGGTGGCATCTATAGCCGATTTTTGGTGGCATTGATAGCCGGTTTTTTTTTTAAATCCAAGTTTTTTGTTTGTGGCATTGATAGCCGGTTTTGTTTTGGTGGCATTGATAGCCGAGTTTGTGGCATTTATAGCCTGTTTTGATGGCATTTATAGCCGGTTTGTGGCATTTATAGCCTGTTTTGATGGCATTTATAGCCGGTTTGGTTTTCAAAAATGCAAGTATCGACTAAAAGTCGCCTCCCTGCTGAATGTTCTTGCAAGTATCGATGGAATGTCGCATCCTTGCTCATTCGGTTGCGAGTATCGATGGAATGTCGCATCCTCGCGGATTTGGGTGCAAGTATCGATGGAATGTCGCATCCTTGCTTTTCAAAAAATTTGGTTTTGCGGGTACTGACTTGATGTCGTTTCCCCATGATTTTTGAAATTTGTGGTTTTCTCGAACCTTTGGGTTATGGATATCAACTAAAATGTTGGGTCTCCATGGTTTTGGATTTTGCAAGTATCGACGAAATGTCGCTTTCCTGCGATTTTGGAAGTGTCGAACATGGTTCATATGCTTTCGATTTGTGCGAGTATCGACCAAGCGTCGCTTCCTCGCGGTTTTTTTGAAAAACTATTTTTTTTTCGTTTAAAGACACGAGGGTCATAAATTTGACCTAAAACCATTTTGGCGGTAAAAGGCAGGGTGGACTAGGGTGGAAATCCCTGAATCCGGATTTTGTTTCAAACCAGGAATTTTAGGTTCAAGGGTTGAGAATTTTGGTCAAGTTAGGGAAAGGTTCCTAAACTTGGATATTTTTTTTTTTGAACAATGAAACGATGAAAGTAAGCATTGTTTAAATTTCTTGAAATTTCAATATTTGACATGAAAATTCTAAAAAAGGGTGGGTTTAGCGAGCGTGTACCTGGAAACCGATTTTGGCCGTACAGGCATTGCTCTTACCCAGTTGGGTAAGTCTTCAAGGGTAGTACCGCTTTAAGAACTTGCAGTTGATGGGCAGCATACATCTGTCACCTTCCATGTTTAGGAGTGCGTATGCGCTGTTGGAGAAAACCTTGTCGATGACGTAGGGTCCCTCCCATTTTGGCTCAAATTTGCCTTTGGACTTATGAGCGAAGACCATTGGTCTTTTTACTGCAAGAACCAAGTCACTCTTTTTGTAGGCGCGTTGCCTGACCTTTTTATCGAAAGATCCTGCCATGCGTGCTTGGTAAAGTTCAATGCTTTGTTGAGCTTCGAGCCGTCTCTCATCGAGATTGTCCAGCTCATGGAGTTGCAATTTGACATTGCTTTCTCGAGTCATGTCATTTTGCAAGGATACCCTCAAGGAAGGAATTTGTACTTCCAAGGGCACAACAGCTTCGCATCCATAGACCAAGGAGAATGGTGTGCTATGGGTTGGTCCTCGAACGGTGGTTCGATAGGCCCACAAAGCTTCAGACATTTTGTCGCTCCAATCTCTTTTGTGACTAGAGACCATTTTCTTCATAATTGCTTGTGCCACAGGACTATATAAGGATAGTTGAGGCATACCTTCATTTTGGAAAGGTTCAAGCATGGAGTTTGATGAAGAAGCATCCGATCTATGGAAGAAGATCGGCTTTTCCTTTGCTGAAGTTGCTGGAACAACGAAGGAAGCTGACGTAGGATCTTCTATGTCAGAAGTTGTCTCCATTGGAGTAAGAGCAGGTTGAACTTGCTGAGTGTCAGCTTGGCTTGACGATGTGTCGTCTTCAGGCTCTGAATCCGAGTCCGTGTCTTGCATGATAGACACGAAAGAGACAACAAATTTGCCCCCAGGCTTTTGCTTTGCCTTCTTCACTTTAGTTGTGATGACCAAAGGCTTTGAAGGTTTGAGGGAGATGATGAAGGGAGTTTGAATGCTCTCTTCAGATTTACCGGATGGTTTGTTTTCTTCCGGTGATTGTTGAGGAGCTTGGCCTTTATCTTTCTGGAGATTTTCGGCAAAGGATGCTGTGTGCTTCTCCTCTTCTTCTTTTTCACCTTCATACATCTGTGAGTCTGCGAAGTGGACTTCTTTACCTTTGAAGGGTTTTCTGTCCGCAAAGACTCGATGTATCATGCCGTCGTCGCCAACAAACTTGATGCATTGATGTAGAGTTGAAGGGACAACACCATTCTCGTGGATCCAAGGGCGTCCGAGAAGGATGTTGTAGCATGAAGGGGTTTTTATTGCATACACTGTGACCTCAGAGATAAGATCACCGATCTGCAATTTGAACCTGATTTTGCCGATAGGCCTTTGAGTACTCCCATCGTATCCAAAGATAGATACAGATGTGTGGCTCAGCTTGCTGGGTGGGATGCCCAACTCTTCAAGAGCCGATGTGGAGATGAGGTTGAGTGCAGAACCTGGGTCGATCTGAACTCTGTGCATTGGCATTTCCTTGATATACCCTGTGAAGTACAGGGGTCGGTTATGCCTGGTTTCGCCAAGTAGGAGGTCGTCCTTTGTGAAGGCGATGGTTGCACTGGCTGCTTTTTTAACCGAGAGGCATTCAATGCATGATCCCTCAGTTTTCTTCTTTCTCCCTTTGAGGAGGCTTCTGAGTTTTTGACCCGGTAATCCATTTCAATTTGGAGGACTTGCGGGGCATGTTTGTCGACATCCTCATTCAGCTTTTGTAATTCCGAGATGAGATTATCACGAGTGTGCGGAGACATTCGCAACAAATCTAGGATGTGCAGACATGCAGGTATGTGCTTGAAGTGTTCAATCAAGTCATACTTGAAAGCCTCCTTAGGGCCTGCATGTTCATCATTGTTTCCACTAGGGGCACTTACAACATCTTTTCCCGAAGGATTTACATATGTAAAGGAAGATTGGTTGTAATTTTTGTGGTAGTCCCGGCCAGAGCGGGTGCCTCTACCAACTTCGAGAGCTTCTTGCGAAGGGTCTTTGTTTGGAAGATTGTCTTCAAGATCAAGAGGCCGTTGTTTTTCATTTGCTGAGGATGAATCAGCAGCAGAGTTGCCATCCTCATGATCGTGTTGCACGGAGCATTTTCCGGGAACAAGTCCTGAACAGCATCCAGCAACCTTTCTTCGTTGACTAATTCATCGTCCCAAGCATCAATAGCTGGGAATTCTTCAGTCAGGAAGGGTGTGAACTTTGAAGTCACAGTCTCAGGGGAAGAAACCTGAGAGGGTGTCATCTCAGTGAAAGTCACGTGAGACGAGGTGGCTTCAGAAGATACATTGCTAGGCGTCGCCGGAGTGTAAGTGCTCTCATCAGACGATGCTTCGGAAGAGCTATAATCCCGAATTATCACATTACAGGAAGCTCTGACGGGAGACGTTGCCTGATCGGAGTCAGACTCATCCTCGGATGTAAGAGGATCGTCTATCCAGCAATCTTCTCCATTTTCAGGAGTTAAGGGAGGATGTACCTGGTGGTCTTCAGGGACTTCAGGCTCTGGATTGCGAGGAGGCTCGTTGACGCGTTCTTGCTCTTGTTCTAGAACGAGTCGCTGCAAGATCCTTGCATATTCTTCAAGATCAGGCATGGGAGCCGGATCTTCTTCTTCATCAACTCCTTGTGGCTCAACATGGTTGATTTCCACTGGAGTAATGAGAGGTGCTGGGTCAGCAGCATTTTTTGTACAGCTTCTTGGTCTTCTTCATCATCAGACCAGGATCCTTGTGGCTGTAGGGGGTTATACCAGATTACTGGCATAAGATGAGACTCAGGAACCCATTCCTCATCGGAGGGATATTCTCCTGTTTCAAGGGACTCCTCCCACTCATCTGTGTAGTTGGATTCGAACCCATCATCGGTGTCGCTGGACTCGTATCGATCAATGGAGAATCCAACTACCGAATTGCAAGAGTATGATGCCTCCTGCATGGCTTCTTTGAATTGAGGTGGCATGAAATCACTGAGAGTGAATTTCCTTACCCCTTTGAAGTCTCTGGAAGGGATATTTTTGTTGCCTCCAGTAAAATGGTAGAGGAAGCCTCTGCCTTTTCTTTGACCTCTAGTTTTGGCTGGGTCTTCTCTTGCCGTTTAAGCTTGAGGAGATGTTTCCTAGCCTGCCTTCGCTGTTGAGCTGTAGGCTTTGTTTTCACGACCTCCCAATTTTCATCTTCCAGGAGATCGGGATGTACCCATATCGGTTGTCCGTCTGGTGTCGGGTAAGGAACCAGTTGCTCGGACGCTTGGATTGAGTTTATCACCTTGAAGGAAGTAGTGATCTTCTTCTTCGGTGATTTTGATGTTTGTCCACATGTCACCATGTTGACGGAGGCAGACCCATAGTTTTTGTCAAAGGTGATGACTCCGTTTTTCCACATCTCATTTATTTTCTCCTTCACAACGAAGCATTGATTGAGAGGATGCGAGATCATCTGGTGGTATGGACAGTACCGAGGATCGTTGGTTTTGCCAACATCACCCGGTCTTTTTGGTTCAGGCAAGGTGAGCTTGCCGTTTGCCACAAGAGCCCCGAAGATTTCATCAACGTCTTCATCAAACGGGTATTTCTTTTCTACTCGTTCTTTGAAGGCATCTGAGAGTTCAGGTCTCTTACCCGCAGCTTTGTTTTCAGCTTTCTTGGTGGCTGAGGAGCTGACTTGGTCTGCACATTGAGGACCTCTTTTTCTTTGGTTTAGAGGTTGCAATGGCGGTTGGCTCTTTTCTTGATGATTTCTGACTGTTGAGGTCTTTAATCACCGTTTCAGCTTCCATGGAAGCTTCTAGGAGTTCTCCCAGGTTTTTTGGTTTGTTGCCGATGATCTTGGAGCGGATTCTGGCTCTCATGTTGTTTCGGCAGATGTCGACTAGCGACACTTGTGGCAGTACATCAGAGCATTTGTACGCCATTGCTTTCCACTTATGAATGAAGTCATATGTTGACTCATTCTCCCCCTATTTTAGGCTGCACAGCTGAGCCATAGTAGCGGGATGATCCTCACCTTTGAAGTGAGTCAGGAAGCGGGTCTCTAACATGGCCCAGTTTTGGATGGAGTCCTCCGGCAGAGTGGAGTACCAATCGAAGGCCGTACCTTTTAGGGTACTTGCAAAGAGGCGGATCTTGAGTGCATCTTGATCCGTGATAGCTCCCGTCAGGATCTTGAAGTGGATGACGTGCTGTCTGGCTGATCCTTTCCCCGTATATGTTTGGAGAGTAGGATGCTTGGATTTTGTGGGGAACGGGACCGAGTCCATCCATAAGGGATATGGTGGCTTGATCCCATGCTCCTTGAGTATATCCTCTTCTTTTGCTTTGGCGAGGATACTGTCTACGTCCTTTTTGGTAAGGGCGCGTGACTCATTTTCTTCTCCATTTACCTCGTCGTTTTGATGATTCGGAGGAGGTTCATTGTTCGCCTGATTTTTGAAGGCGAGGAGAAGGTTTTCCATCAGAGTTTCAATCCTCTGCTGGCCCTGTTCCAACTGCTGGATGCAGGTGATCGCATCTTTTGGAGGTGGATTGCGGGGTGGTGGCTCAGAATTTGTAGCCAAGACGTTCATCCTACGTGATTCGAACGAAGAAACTGTCCTGGTGACTGAGCTGGGGCTCATTCTTTTTGTTTATAGCCGATTTCGGCGTTTATAGCCGATTTTTGGCGTTTATAGCCGATTTTTGGCGTTTATTGCCGATTTTGGCGTTTATAGCCGATTTACAATCCTTATCAATAATGAAAGACAAGAGTTGTGATTTTTGTCTCTTTTAAAAAAATACAAACTACAATGAAAAGCAAGAAAATGAGGATCTAACTTCTCAGGAGATTGTGGGGGACTCGTTTAGATTGACGGTCGCAAGCCATATGTGGGCTTCGCCATCATCCCTGCAGATGAGAACAGAGGATGCTATTGATTCGCTTGGCTTGGCTATAACCTCAGGTTTTTAGAGGTCCTAGACCAAAAGGAGGTCCTATGTCCAATAAAAAGCCGAGTAGACGAGCTGAAAAGCCACATCTAAGCCATTGGAGGCAGCAGGAGAAGGCAAGGACCTTGGGGGGTACCCCCCAAGGGACTTTTGTCACCTTGTTGCGGTGGCCGGTGTAGAACTTCCGCAGAGTTTTCTCTCTTTTCTTTCTCTGAATTTCTGTGCTTCTGTCTGTGATTTTCGTTGTCTGTCCTTTCTTCTTGGAGAGCTCTCCTATTTATAGGCTTTTAGGTAGCTATTTAGGAGGGTTTATGAGCCTTGATTGTCATAAAGCTACATAAAGGGAGGAGTTACAAAATTGAATTCTTTATTTTGTAACTCCTTTTTCTTGGCTTCTGATTGGCCGGAGGAGATTGAGGGCATTTAATCGCCTTTAATTCGCCATGATGGGAGGAGTTTCATGGGTTAAATGCCATGAATCTCTTGACTTGTAACTCCCGGATGCTTGCTTCTGATTGGTCCGTCCAAAGAAATGGATTAATGACTGTAATAAAGCTAGTCAATTAATCGCATTAAGTGGTCGCCGAGCAGCTGAAGAGTCGCGGGCCATGCCGCGTCTTTTGGGATTCTTCTGTCGATGATCATCGATGGATCTTCATGTAGATCGACATCAGACGACCATGTAATTTCAGGTGTTTGTTGCCAACATCGGGTCGGTGCCATCTGTCCTGTCGATTTCTCGATCGGTCGGGTAGAAAGCACACTTTTTTTGGTTGACCGGGTGGCGATCAATATTATTTTCGATACTCTTGATGATCGACCCGTGTTTTGGACGGATGTCAGAGGACTTGGTGTCTCAAAAGCATGAATTTTGGAAAGTACCAGAGGCTGGGCGCTTCGAATCGCGAAAAAATGGCGAAAACCGGGGTTTCCGGGGCCTTCCCGGCGACCCCGGGCTCCAAGGTCGCCGGCGACCCTGGGCCAGGGTCGCAGGGGCCTGCGACCCTGGGGGGGTTTTCCCCCCTTTTTGTCCCGTTTTGTGTCCGTTTTTGTTGTTTTTCGATTCTTTTTTCTCCTGTACTTTTCCTTGACATTTTGACCATTTATTGGCCTGATTTCTTTGTAGGAAACCTGATGAGAATCCTTGCATTTTATTTTGCAAAGTTTCCAATTTCCTGAGAAAGCCGAAGACTTTGTCGCGCAGAGCTGCCGATTTTCCGTCAGAAGCTGAAACTGGGTCAAACGATGTCGGAATGACCTGAAATTTGGTGTGAAGCCTGCTGAGCAATAAATAAGACCAACCATAGGCTTTTGTTTGAGTTTTGAAGCCGTTTGGGGTCCTATCACTAGTAGACTTGCTTTTGTCGCGATGAAGATGTCGCGGTTTGATGTGCAGTCAACCGATGTCCGATTGACTTGAAATTTGACAGGGAACCTATTGGAGTCATTTTAAGATGATCCATAGGCTCTGTCTTGGAAACCATGGTCCCGGAGGGCTTTGTCGCCGAGAGGCCTGATTTGGCTTCCGAGCGTCAAACTATGGTCAAATGTTGTCGAAATGACCTGAAATTTGACGTGTAGCCCTTTGTAAGCATTTTGAAGCCGTCCATGTGCTCTATCTGATGAGTAATGGCCTCGGTGGTTCTCGCCGCCGAGAGGCTTGATTTAGCTGTTCGAGGGTTGATGTAGGGTCAAACGTTGTCGGTTTGACTCGAAACTTGACGTGGAGCCTTTTGGGAGTATTTTGAGACCATCCATCGGCTCTGATCGAAGATTTGGTGTCTCCGATGCTTTCGCCGCCGAGAGCTCCTTTTCGGCTGTCAGAGAAGCGAAGTTAGGCCAAATGATTTTGAAATGGCCCGAAACTTCTTGTGTACTCCTCTTTTGGCTGTCTTGAAGGATCTTGCAGTTTTTGTTTGATTCTGACAAGATTTGGTTTTTGGAAGCAGCATTGCCTATTTATGGCAGGTTGCGACTTCATGTAGCTTTTTGGATCTTGAAGAGGCAAAGTGACATTTTTGGTGTCGACAGGGCTGAAGGTGCACTAAGGAAGAAATCAGCAGAGAGACGAGTCAAATTTCAGCAACATCAGTCAAAGTAGTCTTCTAGCCAAGGCAACCCGAAGAAACCAAAGTTTCAAGGTCAACCCTCAGTTGGACAAAGACAACTGTGTGGATACTGTGGGAGGAATCATCCTACTGAGCAGTGCTATAAGGAGACTGGGGCATGTTTTCATTGTGGACAGTTCGGACATCAAGTTCGCGATTGTCCCAATGGCAGTATTCAGTTGCCAGCATCTCATGTAGTAGTTTCTCGTGCTCCTGCACAGCAGACTTGGAGAACAGCACCTTCACAGGGACCACAGCAGATTTCTAGGGCCCCACAGCAGCAGATGTACCGAGCACCAACTCCTCGGTATCAGCAGTATAGGGGTGCAGCACCAAAGCAATAACGGCCAGCTCTAGGACAACAGAGGCTAGTTCAGGGACAACAAAGGCAATTTCAGCAATAGAGGCAGCAACCAATGGGTCAGCCAAGAGCACCAAGGCCAGTCCAAGGGCAGCAGAACCAAGCCTATCAGATGGGAAAAGTTTATGCAGTTACACATGAGGATGTAGATGCTTCTGCAGAAGTGGTGGAAGGTATTATTCTAATCTCAGAGGTAAAAGCTAAGGCCATATTTGACCCTGACTCTACACATTCATTTGTTTCTCATAATTTTGCTAGACATATCCACGATGTTGTAGTGAGATTAGATGTTGCTTTAGTAGTCGGTACCCCAGTGGGCACACAGGTCCATTGTCACCAGTATTTTTCGAGTACCCGAGTTCAGGTTGGAGATTTTATTTTACCTACCAATTTAATACTTTTAACGATGAAGGATTTCGATGTCATACTTGGTATGGATTGGTTAGCAACCTATAGAGCTGTGATGGACTGTTTTAACAAAACCATCAAGTTGTCATTGTATTCAGATACTGTCTAATTCGTTGGGCAAAGGAGATTGATTCAGACATGCCGGATCACAGCATTGAAAGTAGAAAGACTGTTGAAATCAGGATGTTAATGATACTTTGCGTTTATCACGTATGATAAATAGTCCAAAGGGGTGGAGGATATTCTAGTGGTCTGTGAGTTTCCGGATGTTTTCCTCGATGAGATTCCAGGCTTACCTCCAGTCAGAGAGATAGATTTCTCAATCAAATTGGTATCAGGGACAACTTCAATTTCTAAACCTCCATACAGAATGGCTCCAGCAGAACTCAGAGATTTGAAAACCTAATTACAGGATTTGTTGGACAAGGGATTTGTGAGACCAAGTGTATCACCTTGGGGTGCAACGGTCCTATTTGTGAAGAAGAAGGATGATTCCATGAGGATGTGCATCGATTATAGACAACTCAATCAAGTCACAATCAAGAACAAATACCCTATCCCAAGGATTGACCAATTGTTTGACCAACTTCAAGGAGCTGAATATTTCTCAAAGATAGACTTGAGATCGGGATATCACCAGCTCAGAGTTCGAGATCAAGATATTCAGAAGACATCATCCAGGACGAGATATGGCCACTACGAGTTTTTAGTAATGCCGTTTGGATTAACAAATGCTCTGGGAGTATTTATGGCTTTGATGAATAAGATATTTACTCCATTTCTTGGCCAGTTCATCGTTGTTTTTATAGACGACGTATTAGTGTATTCTCGGTCTCAAGAGGATCACAAGCAACATTTGAGATCAGCATTACAGACTTTGAGAGATCATCAACTCTATGCCAAGTTGAGTAAGTGTGAATTTTGGCTTGATCAGGTTATTTTCTTATGTCACATCATCAGCAAGGAAGGTTTGGCAGTAGATCCAGGAAAGATTGAGGCAGTAGTCAAGTGGCAGAGACCCATGTCTATTACTGAGATTCGTAGTTTCTTGGGTTTAGCAGGTTACTACATGAGATTTGTAAAAGGATTTTCATCCATTGCTGATCCATTGACCAGATTAACACGAAAAGATATACCGTTCGTGCGGACTGACGAATGTGAAACAAGTTTTCAGGAGTTAAAGAATAGGTTGACTACCGCTCCAATACTCACATTGCCTACAGAGAATGGTAGATTTGTCATTTAGTCAGATGCTTCGAAGGTTGGATTGGGTTGTGTGCTTATGTAAGATGGGAAGGTAGTGGCTTATGGCTCTAAACAATTGAAAGAGCATGAGAAAAAGATATGCCACTCATGATTTGGAACTAGCAGCAGTAGACATGGCATTGAAGATGTGGCGTCATTACTTGTACGGTGAGAAGTTTGAAATTCATTCAGACCATAGAAGTCTCCAATATTTGTTTACTTAGCCTAAATTGAACATGAGACAGACCTGGTGGATGGAATACATGAAGGATTTTGACTTTCCAATCAAATATCATCCAGGGAAAGCCAATGTAGTGGCTGATGCACTGAGTCGAAGAGTAGCAACTAATGCATGTTTGAGAGCAGAATGGTCTTGGACAGAAATCTTCCTCGATTTGGGAGTGACTTTGCAGCCAATTGATGACAAGGTTATGTTGGCTCACATGTTTGTTTGGGAACCAGAGATCTTGAACAGGATCAAAAGCAGGCAGGTAGAGGATCCAGAGCTAGCTCGAGTGATTGAACAGATTAATAGCATACCAAATTTCATATTGTTAGAGGGTGTGTTGTATTTTCAAGACCGATTATGTGTGCCAAACATAGAAGAGTTGAAGAATGAGATCATGACGGGGGCGCATCATTCTCATTATACTATTCATCCAGGTAGTACAAAGATGTACCAGAACTTGCGTAATCTTTATTGATGGAGTAACATGAAGAAGGAAGTAGCAGGATTTATAGCAAGATGCTTGGTGTGTCAGCAAGTAAAGGCAGAACGGAAGCAACCCCCATGACTTTTAAAGCAATTGGAAGTGCCCGATTAGAAATGGGAACACATAACGATAGATTTTATTTCTGGATTGCCGTTGACTCATAACAGAGATAGTATTTCGGTGATAGTTGACAGGCTAACAAAAGTGGCACATTTCTTACCAATGAACATGAAGACACCTCGAGATGAGTTAGTTGGAATGTATATGGAGAAGGTTGTCACAATTCATGGAGTTCCTCTATCGATTGTATCAGACAGAGATTCTTGATTTTTGGGCAGATTCTGGACAGGACTTCAGGTAGCTTTGGGCACGAAGTTGAATTTCAGTACAGCGTATCATCCTCAGATCGACGGTCAGACTGAAAGGACTAATCAGACACTTGAGGATATGTTGCGAGCACGCATTCTCGAGTTTGGGAAAGACTGGCAGAAAAGTCTCCCATTATGCGAGTTTGCATATAATAATAGTTATCACTCCAGTATTGGTATGACACCATTTGAAGCATTGTATGGATGTAGATGTAGAACCCCAATCTATTGGGAAGAGATTGGTGTCAGAAGTTTTCATGGCCCATCTATTGTTAGTGATACCAGTGAACAAGTGAAGCAAATCCATGATCGATTGAAAATTGCTAGAAGCCGGCAGAAGAGTTACGCAGACATAAAGAGAAGAAATCTTCAATTCGAGATAGGTGAGCGTGTGTTTCTAAAGGTTTCACCGACGCGAGGAACATTGAGATTTGGGCAAAAATGCAAGTTATCTCGGAGATATATAGGCCCATTTGAGATCTTGGAAAGGATTGGAGAAGTTGCTTACAGATTGGCCTCACCAGTAGAGTTGTCAGCAGTACATAATGTTTTTCATATCTCGAGGTTGAAAAAGTATATCAAAGACCCTTTGCATGTGTTGCACTACGAACCATTGGAATTGCAGCCAGATGTTACGTACATTGAGCGGCCTTCTCAGATCATCGACATGAAGGAGCAAGTCCTCGGGACTCGAACGTTACATTGGGTGAAAGTCCAGTGGGAGCACCATAGTCCTCAAGAAGCCACTTGGGAACTTCGGGACCAAGTGAAGAAGTTGTATCCGTTTCTTCTTCCAGATGTATTATTTTTATTTGGAGGACCAAGTGTCCTAAGGGGGGGGAGAATGTAAGATCCCGGTCCCATTATTAATATTTTATTATATTTTAATTAGATATTATTATTATTTTAATTGAATGTATTTTAGTTATTTAAGTGGTGAGGATTAAGTGGGGCACACGTTAGATTAGATGCGAAGATTGATGAGTTGGGTTAATGGGATAAAAATGAATGTCCTCTTCCTCCGCATGTAGAAAAGGAATAAATAAGTCAATCAAAGTACGGGAAGCTTCGCGAAGTGCTTCTTTAGGAGTTAAACTTCCATTCGTCCATATTTCAAGAAAAAGTATCTCTTGTTTCTCATTCTCACTCCCATAAGAATGAATACTATGATTCGCATTTCGAACAGGCATGGATACAGCATCTATAGGATAACTTCCATCTTGATAGTTATTGGGGGATTTCATACGATATCCGCGATCCCTCTCGATTTTTAATTCAATACACAAATGAATTGGCTCCGTCAGATTAGCTATATGCTGTGTAGTATCGACTAGTTCCACAGAAGGCGGTGAGATGATATCTTGAGCAGTTACGCATTTAGGACCCCTGACGCAAATGGATGCGTCACGAGTTCCATACAGATTACTTCTCAATACAATTTCTTTCAAATTCATTAAAATTTCATGTACTGATTCTTCAATACCAACTATCGTAGAATATTCATGTGATATCTTCTCAGATTTTGCACGTGTGATACATGTTCCCTCTATTTCTCCGAGTAAAGCCTTTCGCATCGCGATACCTATCGTATCTGCTTGACCTTTCATAAGCGGGGACAGAACGAAACGGCCATAATAAGGTTCATTCCTTCCTTCGGCAGATCCTTATCCGTGAAAATTAGAATATTTGCCATCCGGATGTGGGAAATTCTCTGGACTAGCTGAGATGGTGAAGTGTCCAATGACACATGTGTTTGACCCTGCATTCTAGGGACAGATGACTTGACCCGCAGTTTGACCCGACCCAATGACTTAAGCCCATAGGATATTCTCTTAACCTAATCCCTCTTTTAACGAGTGCACGTCTTATCCCTCCCCACTAATCTCTGCAACTCCTCCCATTTCCTCATTCGTCTTCTTCCTTTTTCAACTTCCCAAGCCATTCCAGCTTTAGGATCCAGCCATCAGAATCAAGATCAGAGGATACCATCATTCTTGGTTCAACTTTCTTATCACAGGTAACACCCTCCTCAAACCATTAGGAGTAGATTTATACTCTTAGGTTATCTTCTTATTCTTTCTAATGTTGGGTTTTGGGTAGGAATACCATAGATCTGTTCATCTGAGCATTTCTATCCCATATTTTATGTCAGATTGGTGTTAGGATTGCGATAGAGCGCCCTGGTAATCTCGGTTTGGGTTTCGGTTAGGAAACCTATTGCACTCTTCTTCAATTTCGAATCTAAGGCAAGTACATTATTATAATTTGTTATTGAATGCGTTATTTGATCTTTGATTCCTATCTAATGCATATAAGTTTGTTTATTTGCCCTTTTCTAAATGATAATGATAGATTAGGGATTTAAAAATGGATGTTTGGATTAATTGGTGGTTTAGGTAATGGAAATGTGGATTCCATTTCTTTTCTAATGGATGTGATTCGTGTGGATTTGGATGGACTGTACTCTATTTTGAAAAAAAGGAGGAAAATGGAAAAAAAAAAAAGGAAAAACTCCAATTTCTGTGACTTTACGAACTCGGACAACATTCTGAACGTCAAACGTTCGAACGTTGGATTGGAACGTTTGAATGCGTGAGTTCAAAACCGTCTGAGCCAAATGGCAGAGACGTCGAACGTTCGAACATCCCCTTCGTGCGTTCGAGCATTAGAGTATGCTCGCCCCTAAGCCAAAAACCTGAGGCATCAAACGTTCGAACGTGCCTCATGAACGTTCGAACGTCTGATTTCCCTCATATCTAAGCCAAAAACCCGAGACCTTGCACATTCGAACGTCGGTCTCGTACGTTCAAACGTTCAGTGTACTTGGGCATTTTGTGTTTATTTTCCATTGTTTTGACTCTGATTATTCTGGGGATTTATGATATCGTGTATTGGACTTTATATGGATTTAATAATCTTAAATTATCTACTTGGACTTGACATAAGAACCATCTTTGGGCATACGGTATCTTATGGATGTAGGATTCAATTACCTGTTATGATTTTAATGAACTCTAGTGAGAAATGGTCAATACATCTCTATTGAAAATCCTTCATTGGATCTATGCACCATGAATTTCGAGAGATGTAACGTCTTTAACTTACTAGCTTTATTATTGTGTGTTGACGGGTATATGAATATACATCTAACCTTAGGATTGATTTACAGTATGTCTTAACCTTTGTATTTGCATTCATCTGTTGGTTTAGGTTATGTATTCCTTTAGATGCATGCCCTATTATGTATTATGGATTATGAGGTGGCTTGGAAAATTATCTATATGTGATTTGACTATGATATGGGATGTAGATGTGACTATGATATGGATTATGGATTGGCCAGCCCTTCATTTTGACTTAGGATTCTTGTGTCGGAGCTTTATTAATCAGGTCTATTATGCTTATATGTTTCCCTTTATGTGGGTCATTTATGAACGACTGCAGATCGCATGTGGACAGTTGATCACCGATGTGTCCGTATCACTTATAATCCGCTTTAAATGTGAACAGGTTATCCTGAATTTATTTGGTTTATGACCACCGATGTTATAGACGGACTCTCCCGATTATGTAGGGTTGACCACCCAAAACGGGGACACTTGTATCTGTGTGAATTATATATTGCTCCATTTGGTGTCTTTTGGATTTATGTCATACGTTCTTTCTTGTCTTTATCTTTATCATTGTTTCATATGATCTCACTTGTCTTTACTCGTCTTAATATCGTATCTAAATTTCGAATTATGATCATGTTCTTGCTATTTACGTTACTACATTTGGTGTATAGGTACCGAGCCCTACTTTACTGAGGAGACGGAGGAGGATCAAACATTTCAAATGTTTGAGCCAACTGACGAACCCGAGTGGGATGCCGGAGACGGTTTTGGAGCCATCTGAGCCTGCATGAGAGAGAACATCATCTTAGGAATCCTCTAGATGAACTTCCTTTAATGATATAACTTTCTTTAATTATTGTTTAATTCATTCTGCAACTTTAACTATTAATGTTTATTTGATTTTCGTGTTGGATCTTATTTATGATCATTGAATACCAATTGAATGAAACTTCCGTTGCATTTAATGGAATTTTATTTGGGCTCACCACGGTTTGTGATGTTATGTGGGTCCACTTTTGGAAGCTTGTATTGTATTAAACACAGGAATTTGAATTTGATATAATTTTTCACGTTTTTCTCCAATTCTTATTTTGGGGACGTGACAGTATGCACCATGCACGAGGTGCGCACCTGATCGCTCATCCTCAAGTATATATAAAGCCCATGACCTAGACTTGGACCCAAATTTTTGTTTGCCACAAAATGGACTAAAACTAAAAATGGGTGCAAAACTTGGACCAGTATCCATTTTTTTTACAATTCTGGTTGCTTTCTGGATTCGGTATCTGATACCCATTGAAATGCTATAGTCTCATTTGGTTGCCAAATCGAACCACTAAAATCTTCTAATGGTGTGTCTTGCAGGAGAATTATATATAATATTCATCACATTCATTCCTTGTATGTTTCAAATCTTCTTCTATCTCATATAAAATTCTCCCTCACATCTCTTTCATTTGAAAATCTTCTTCTATTTGATAGAAAAGCTGATTACAAAATATTAAGCTCCAGTCTATGCAAACCAGTATGTGTTTTACACATTATTTCCTTGAACTATGAAACAAAATACATGGCAAAAGATAACTAGTCACATGAAATTAAAAAAGGTGAGGTGGTGATGATCATCAATTAAACTCCCAGCTGGTTCTGGACTTCCAAGATTGTCTTGGCCGAGTCCCTGAGCTGCTGGGCCTCCTCTTCAGTGAGGTGCACATTAGTGACGGCCAAGACACCGCTGCGTCCAAGCAGCGCAGGGAGGCTCAGGAACACGTCTCCGCCCTCAATTCCATAGAAGCCATTGGCGATGACAGAGACCGGGTGGATGCGCCTTTGGTCCCTGAGCAGGGTCCTAGCGAGGCTGGCCACGGAGTAGCCGATGGCCCAGGAGGTGTAGCCCTTGAGCCTTATCACCTCATAGGCGCTCCCAACAACGGTCTTGTGGATCTTCTCCAGAGTTTCCTTCTCGTAGGCAATCTCTTGCTTCTCCAGAAAGCTCAGAATAGGCACTCCCCCAACGCTTATGCTTGACCATAGCGCGACCGAGCTGTCTCCATGCTCCCCAACAATGTACGCCTTCAAATGCAGGAAAACCAAAATTCAATCATATATATATATATATATATGCATGTATGTATTTATGTATATTAGAGCGAACCGAAATTTTGGCTGCAAACAAGCTATCTTTATAAATCTTGTTTTGGGTGTGGGATCATCTCAAACCAGGTCAGTTATTGAGTAAGGTGAGAATAGAATGTTATAACCTGAATTAGATGTGAGCTAAATATCAGTAATAACCATTAAAAAACCTATTTCAAGACCTTTCATGTGTGACAGTTATGTCTGGGGGCTTCAAATAGATGATTCACATTGTACTGGTATTTATTGATAGTTAGCTTAGATCTGATATGCAATAAAAAAGGGGCTTAAACAAGAGTCCCTTGGACAAGGCTTCAGACACAGACCCAGCCCATCAAGGGCTTCAATCCTTAAACATGGATATGGATTGGGTCCATCAAATCCAAATGCATGTCGGACCTGCCTGAATGGACCTTGACCAGGGCTGGACCTGCCCAATATTCAAACCCAGCAACTAATTACCTGTACATCCTGCGTATTGACGTCGAGATGGTTGGAGATGAGGAACCGAAATCGGGACGAGTCAAGATTGGTGCCAGACCCAATGACTCGGTTGGGTGGAAATCCAGAGAGCTTCCAAGCAATATAGGTGAGGACATCAACTGGGTTAGACACTATCAGGAGAATGGAATCGGGCGAGTGGCGAGCCAGCCCAGGTATGATCTCAGAAAACAGGGCCAAATTCCTCTGCAGCAGATTGAGCCGTGACTCGCCACCAATCTGACGTGCCCCAGCAGTGACAATGCAGAGATCAGACCCTGCAGTGATGGCATAGTCGACAGAGGCGATGATACGGGTGCGTGGGAGGAAGGCAGCGGCATGCTGGAGGTCCAGCATCTCCCCCCGGAGCTTATCGGGCTTGGCATCGACTAGGGCGAGCTCATCAACTAGGTCCTGGGTCAAGATGGTTTGAGCAATGGCCATGCCGACATTGCCGGCACCAACGATGGACACCTTAGTATGGCGCTTGGTGGGAGAGGGAGGCGCCGATTGATCGATGGGCCTAAAGAATGCATGCGCCATGTCCAGGCCCAGGCCCATGTCCTCTGGGGCTGGCAAAGGAGGAGTAAGATTGAAAGTGGTCATGATATATCAGATTGCAAAATACTAGATACAGATATAGAAACAGAGTGGGTGTTCATGTATTTATATACATGTTGATCTTTAGACCATACATTGGGGAATGAAGAGAAACAATTGGCAGAGTCCTGGTTTGAAGATGGGCAGACAGCCTACATGAACATTCTAAAAGAAAAATTCACCACCCACATGCTAGGACTTTCGAAAGGTAACATGGATTTTCATCATTTCCTTGGATTAGTTGGACCATGTGATTTCAACCTTGTCTAACAAGTTACAACCCCTAGCAATCAACTTTCCAAGAAGTTGTTGAAGTGTTGAACCGGTGCTTTAGTAACCAGGCCGGGTCAGCAATGATATAATGTGGTTGAACTGGAATTGCCGGCCCTCAGTTGAGCTGGAATTGTTCACATTGGGTGGTATTGTAAGAGCCAGGATAAAAGTAGAATTGAGAAATAATAAAGATTTTACGAACTAGATCAAAAATCTTAAGTTTTTATTCCATTATTAAAAACTTAAAAAATGTAACTTTACAATGCTTTTTTTTAAATATAAGTTGAGGGTCATTTTCCTTTAGTTTCTAACCCTCTCTTAATGATTTTTTTTTTTTTTTGTGAAAACTCTCTAGTTTGGCACTTTACTAATATAGTAAAAGTCAAGTAAAGTCTTCATTTTTAAGACAAGAGGTCACTTAAAAAATATTTTAATTCAAAACTCCCTCCATCTTTTTCCAAAAAAGCTAAAAAGCAACTACCGTTATCCACTAACATACAAAAAAACTTCACTTTCACATACAAAAAGTCAAAAAGATTCCATAACAAACAACTAAAAATAAATTACCATCATAATCCACTAATATTTTATTCTTTCTTCAAAATCAACTTCACTTCACTTGACTCTATTAGCAGAGTTGTCACACTGGCCTATGATATCTTTGACTTTTATAATACGCATTAAGAGATTTTTTTTAATGTATTTATTATATAACTGTGATGTCATGCTGATGTCATGGTTTGACTGGAATGAGTAAATGGTTGAATTAGATTCATTAGAACCTTCTTTTTTTTTTTGGGTAAGGGTAAGTTTAGTTTAGTTTATAAAACATTGACTTGAATTATAAAAAAAAAAACCCACAAGTCATGACTAAACACCCAAATTTGACTTGCTGGGAGTCTAGAAAGAATAATTCTGTGTAGGACGGGCAGAGGGCAGAGGGAAATCTCCAACCAATCTCATAGAGCTTTCTCTTGATGACTAATATCCATAGCTCAGCTTCGAAGTTGGAATTTTTTTATGATTGTGTAGGACTAAAAGATTACTTACATTTGATGATCATGAGACATCCAAATAAAGAATTAGAACTATTTGTCCAGCTATTCATTTTTGTATGTTTTGGTGGCAAGTGTGTGGTTATGAGCACGTTGAAAATCACAGCAGGTTCGATTAGATCCAGTACCCTCCCTGATCCTATTAGATAAAAGAGGGCACTCGTTAAAAGGGGGTAATTTAGTAAGAATTAGATAAAATCAGTAAAAACTGAGGGTTGAACCCCTACTGTAGAGTGTTTGACATGTGATCAGAACTATGTTGAGTAAATTTGTCTTTTGCTTCCTTACTGCTTAAGTTTTTGGAATGAATTGGCTAGTTTGACTTTACTACATGGTAAACTTGGTATCAGAACCAACATAAGGATCGGCTTTTTCTTTCTTGTGTTGTGGTTGCTTTGCTTGTTGCTGTGTGCAGCAGTGTGCTATTGGTTTGTCTGTGCTGTTTTCTGTTAGTCTTCCTAATTGGTTTCTTGTTCTCTTGAATGAGAGCCTTTTCTTTTCATAATAAGTAATGAAAAAAAAAAAAAAAAAGGGAACCTATAAATTAAGTAGGAAAGTAAACAGGTCGGATCCAGTCCGGGTCCATGGTGGACCTGGAACTGAAACCATTAATAAGAAGATGGAATCGGAACCGAAAACGGGACGGGGACATGTCCAGGTCTAGGTAGAGAATGATATGAGAAAAGAACCTGGTTTTTAGGAGGTATTCTAAAAAATTGAGATAATATGTTGGGTCCAAATCCACGGGTCGGAACCAAGGTAGAAGCAGACCCGTTTACTTAGTGGAGCCTAAATAAGGACCCAAACTCGATTTTTAATGGGTTGGAACCTCCGGGTAATCGGAGAATCGAAAACCCATTTACATCCCTAAAATAAAGGTTTTTACCACAATAACATCAGGAAAAAAAAAAGGGTGAAGAAAGAGCTTCAGTTTCCAAATTAAAGATGGCAGACCTGGTTGCGGTATTCAAGATGAAAGATAAATTTGTGCTAATGACAGTGGATTTATGATTATGTATTAGCATTAATCATCTCCTAACAAGAATCCTAATTCAACTTTCTATAAATACGATCGTCCCTTCTTTTTTCTGTCTTGATTTTTATGCAAGAGATAGAAACGCATTTTAACACAAAAATGTTTTGCAATACTAACAAATTCAGCCATCAGACGTTACTGATCTATAAAGTCACAATATAAACAAGAGTGATGTGATTCAATCACTCTCCCTCTCCTCTTTCTCTTGGGTTGGTGAACTATGCATAGTGGGGATCTAATTACATGGCAGTGATTTATAAAGAAAGAAAGTATATGCATTTGCAGTAAAAGAGAGAGATCTTGATCAAAGCTTCGTATAGAGGAATTGGCCAAATGATTCAGCATGAAAGACTAAATGGTGTATCAGTTTTATCCATTTCACTTGAAATGATTAGAATGATAATTAGTAGGTTACTACCTCATGTATTATGAATGAGCTATTCCAATATATTTGATTGAAGCCCTTTATCTGGGGATATTTCCTAAGATTCCGATTTAACATTAGCTTCGGTAACAGTACCAATTAATCATATCTCAAACTCGGCTATGCACACCTCGGTAATAGTACCAGGGCGCTAACTGAGATCAAGATCATCCCGGACTTCGGTCATTCCTGAACTCGGCACCGTGTCCTGACCTCGATCATGCATCTCGGCAATAGTGCCAGAATGCTAGTTGAGACAGACACTGACAGCCGAACTTCTACGAAAGCTCAACCACGTCATGGGACGTATGATAGGACAAGGGCATGCGCAAATGGGATTGATAAGCCATCCCTGCCGTCCATGGTCCCTGACAGAACGACATCCAGCGGCTACATCCATATCAGGGTAAGGCCTCAGGCAGAGCACGATGGGACCACTGCCCAGAAATCAACAAGGTAAGGCCCGATAGGACTGCCATTTAATGAAATGTGGGACGATAGGACTGCCATTTAACGAAAGGTGGGCTGATGGGATTGTGTCTCTCAAGTAGCAAGGTCAAATCGTAGAGCCCACCATCTACAGTCAACTTCCTCTCCTATAAATTGAGGACCCAACTCCAACTAAGGTACGTGCACATGCATATAAACACATATAACTTTGCCCTGAACCTCTGCCCTTTCTCTTCTTCATCCTTTGTCGAGTTATTGAACTGACTTAGGCATCGGAGAGCCTTGCGTTGACTGCAGGCAGGGTCTTTAACTGCTCTCTTCCTCTTCCCCTTGCAGGTTCCAGACATCTCTCCACCTTCAAAGAGGCTTATTATTCATCCTAATCCATCTTTCTAAGTCCGTAATTTTTAGGCACTTACACCCTTCATCTTGGAACTGTACAGTAGGGGTAGTAACTGTAGATAGTAGAATAACAACCGAAAGTTTAAAACTAATGGATAGTATGGCATCTTTCATTTATGAGCAATATATATGATGGGTATTTTCTAAGACCCCATAGAGTTCTTTTACGCGAGAGTCCCATGTTTAAAAAGAAAAACATAAAAATTCACAAGAAGCCTTACCAATATAAAATGTACAAGTGGGACCTCCATTGCTTTTCATCCCTTTGAGAATCTCTACCGGGCATGCCTAGTGCAAGATAAGGATAGTTCTCTCTCAATAAAAACTTTCTTAACATATATAAGAAAGAAATAGAGAAGAAGAGGACAAGATGTGGAAAATTGCTTGTCTTTAAAAAAAACTGTCTTAATTGACGTGCCTCGCTCGTTTGCTTTGTTAAATCATTTTCACACTATCTGCCTAGCACTACTTTCAACAACCCAACCACATTCTTTCACAATGGCTAGACCTGCATCCTACATTCTCTACTCTCTTCATTCACAACCACTATTTAGAAGTTTAGAAAAAATAGAAAAGCTACTTGAGGGGACCAAGACATGTCGATATTTTTATGTTTCCTAAACCTTTTAAATTTATTTTGGTTAACAAATGAAGAAAACTACAGTTTTACTACAATCATTGCCTTTGAGGTCATTTGGATGTAGAGAACACTATCTGTTGTATAAATTTGAAATAGGGGTTTTGACATATTAGTCCTCCTAAGATCCGATTTTTCAATTTCACGATCGAAACTGAGATAATGTTACCTGAGTCACTCGACTCTGGTCAATATTTTTTAAAGTTTTTTGCACCATATCTCATGATATCATAAATGGCCTCATGATATCATGGGATTTATCAATTTTGTTATCATACACTTTATACAAGTAGCAAGAGAATTCATTTTTTAGAAAACACAAAAAATAACATTTTGTGAAAAGCAAATACACATCTAACCACCATTTCTCATGTTTTTTCATTAGAGATTTTTTTCTCTCTAAAATGTTGTATAAAAGTCATGACGTCATGGGACAGTCCCATGATATCATACAATTTATCTGTTTTTGTGACATACACTATTGTCATGATATCATAGGATATGGGGGGCAAAAACGTAAAACAAAAAATGTCGACTGAAGTCAAAAGACTCTGGTGATATTAAGTAAATTTCGGTCATGAAATTGGAAAAATCATATTTAATAAGTACTAATATGTTAAAGCCCCTTTGAAATTTTGAGAATTTGCTTCACCATTTCTCCTCAACTAAACTCTATGTAGGGAGCATTTGACATTTCATATCGTTTACATATAAAAATCAAGAGAATAAAGATGGAGGAAGGCAAATGATAATGTGTAAAGGAGTATCATGCCTCGTAAAGACAATTCGGTTTTCACATTCATGATGCGAAATAGTTTCCTATCCTTTTCCTTACAAGAAGAAAACACACACACTAATACATGTGAAAAGAAAATTATCTGTCTTTTACTTTTAACCGTGCTCTTTGTATATTATCTTTCACCTTCCAGTGCTCTCCACCTTATCCACATTCTTGTATGTACGAAAATATCAAACGTTCGATTAAGGTGATTCGTTGTGAATGGGAGGCTTGCGGTGTGGTTGTTCATAATCCATGTTTTCTACACCCTCCTTGGCAACACTTTCATTGGACTCTCTACTCTCTTTACTTGGGGCTGCAACATTACCCACATCAGACCCAGATCCAAGCATTGATCGCGATCTTCTCCCAGTTTCCTACATAAAAATACACGATGGAAAATGGATACGTTAACACATGACCATTAGCATGTTAGAGACATGAATAGTCATTGAGATATATGACGAGTATTGTTGAGAGATGTGAGGAGATGAGGAATTTGAATTTATTCTTTCTGTATAAATTAATTTGGAAGTAGTCCTCTGAACAAAGTTATACTTAATTTTAGTTAAATGTAATTTCTTGAGTTTCCCCCACAACATCCATGAGTGTCTGTGCACGCATCTTCGTAGTACAAAGAAAGGTGAATGCATGAAGGAGCAGACCACCTGCCTTTGCTACCTTCCTTGAGGACATGGTGCGAAAAAAAATGGGCCACATAGACTAGTTCAGACTCCAGTTACTAACTCTAGTACCCTACCAACACACTAGGCTCCCAAATTGCTTGTACTTGAATGAAAATAATATAATGAATCTACCTCTAATTTAGTTGTTTTTTGCAAACCCACAGCCACAGCTGAAGAGGATATCAAATTCTCGAGCCCTGCACATTCCATCAGTATCAGTATTAATACTAGATACCGTTAACAATAACATTAATAATTCATGTATCCAGCTCTCTCTCTCTGTGTGTGTGTGAGAGAGAGAGAGAGATTGATCTATATATAGTTTGACAAAGAAATTTTGGTCATAGCTTATATTGGGCTTGTTTTTTCTGCTAAATGGCAAGAACATATTAACAGGGCCTCAAAAGAGGCCAACATAAGAATACAATCAGAAAGAAATAACCACCCAAAAGTGCCAAAGAAAAAATAACAAAACACTATGTTGGGCAAAACCCAGGAAACCAAAAAGGATGAAGTGAGCAATCTACAGGCCAAGAAGAAGAAGATGGATATGGAGATGTTTATCGGTGACAACCTTTTTTATATATGGGCTTATATATACGGCTGGTTAGGTCTATTTAAAATAGAGCTAATTCAAATGAAGTTGTTTAATTAGACCTTCTTATAAATAGACAATTTGACATGTCCGATTTAATTAGAAAAGACAAATTTATCGTATTGTAAAAGTTATATGAGCTGTTGTCTTAAAGAAAAAGTAGTAGTTGTAATAAAATAAAAATAATATAGGCGAACTTATCAAATTATAAAAATTTTATGGGCAAACTCTCGTAAAGAAAAAAAAAATAAACAAACAACGTATTTGTTTAAACATTCATGTCTTTAAAAAAATTACATTTTCTTAATTTTTGAAAAGGAGTCCAAAGATCTTAAAGTTGATTTAATTACATATCAACACGAACTTTGCCAAGGATCTAATACACTCACTTTTAAGTCACATAGACATGAAAAGTAGGACTTTCTAAAATGCACAATAGTTAAAAGGGTATTTTGGATGAGAAAACACCACGAAGAATACTGTTTGCAGTTCATGTTTCACTGCAGAGTAGTTTTCTTCACTTCTTTCCGTACCTGTTCCCTCAAACAACCAGACACCTAAGGATAGACCTATTTTATCTGGATGGAGATTGATGGCCAAAAAGTTGATGGCCATAAAGTAAAGAAAATGATGGGCATATCAAACATGGTTTTAAATCTCTGCCATCACATCCCCAATTGTTGAATTTGGAAAAGATTCTGAACAGTTTGATATATACAATATTTGCAACTAAATGTCCTTGAGTATGGGGATCTAATCCTATCTTTTGTTAACTGAGCTAAAATAGTGGGATTAGTTTACAACAGTAATATTGGACTTACTCAAGAAATTCCTAACACCAATACTAGAAGGTTTTGGCCACGGTCAATACCACTTTTCTATATGTTCAATTCAACTTTATATTGTATATAAACTTCATCCTCACCATCTCTAGATTCTACTTTATTATTTTATTCACATTTAAATCTCCCTAAAAGAAATTGATAAAGGGAGATTTTGAAGTTCCCTTTGTTTAGGATTATTTTTAGAATGCCTTATTTAGTAGAAAAGTGTTAAAATAAACCAAATACTACATTAGTATCACCCAACGATACGTAAAGGTTGTTTTAAACCATGATATAAATAGATAAATGATCCTGGAGTCAATGTAATGGTGGCAGGGAAAACCTGAATGAACTTGTGCAGGCCACTTTACTTTCATCTAACTAGCTCATTTCACATCTCTATATATTTTGTTTTGACATTTGAGTCAAACTACACTTCAAATCAGAGTAATATATATGCATTGTAAGTTTAACACTAGTTGGAAATAAGAGACTTGAATTGAGCTGCACCTGAAACTGCTCCTCTTGTACCCTTCATATCCCATGAAAGAAGAGCTTCTGAATCACTTGAGTCTTCAGTGCTTGCACTTCCCACTCTTCCATTGGCTTTCATGGGTTGATGTTGTTGCGACTGGAGTACACTAAACAAGGACTGCCTTGGTTTGGGCCTAACCGAAGTTTGATTATGGTTGAAATCTTCCACATCCTGCAAGAACAGAAAATCAAAAGGGTGTTGGATAATTGCAAGGTGTTTTTAAAATTCAAGTAGCAGCAAATCAAATTGCACCGACCCTGGTTGGGTCATTGGAGAATGCACGAAGATCGCGGGCATTGCATGAATAAGAGGATAAAGATAGGAAGAGGAGAAGGGGGAGGAGGAGGAGGAGAAGAGAAGACATGTTGAGAACTTGGATTGAGAAGCAATGGTAGCAAAGAAAGGGTGATGGTATGTGTTTGAGTTGGTTGTTATGTGGTATTTGTAGATGGGAAAGACATTAATTAGAGGTTGTATGGGGAACATGCATGTTTTTTGGCTATAAAGACTAAGAGAGGGCGAGGATGATATGGGGGGCCTGTTTTGTCTGTTCCCCCTTTCTTCTCAATCAATGGGGATGCAAAATAAACACTCCCCATGGGAGGAAGAGAAGAGGTATACATGGGGAGTTTTTGGGCTGTTTTTTTTTTGGAATCCATGGAATTCCTGTTTGGAGAATTTTAGAATTCTCTGATATATAATTAAATTTCTGAATACTCCCTTGCACTTGAGCATCCAAAAATTCCACCAAAAAGCAAAATGATCGAAATTCTTGAATTCCCAAGAGTCATTTAAGACCTTTTAAGTGGTTGAAATTTTGAGCTACTTGTGAAGAAATATGGCATTTGCAGATGCCAGGGGATAAAATGTCACATCATATCCAAAGAACCTCAACATAGCAGATTCTTGACAGAAATTCTAGTAAAGAAAAAGACCCTCAAGTAGGTAAATATCTAGTTATAAAGTGAAAAGCATACGGTGCACAATTTTGAATAATAAGCAAAGGATGAAATAGCACCAGTTTAGATCTTAGGTAAAGTACATGCCCTTTCATTGGGCAAACAAGAGTCCAATCTCACAAAAGCAAATGGGGTCAGAGTCGTCTGCATTGCATGAGTTTTAGGCGTAGGCATCTAAAAACAAAAAAGGTGATGAATGGCTAGCAATAAAGGAATGATACATGACAGAGCGAATCAAAGCTTGGATAGTCAAAATAGTTACTTTGTATATTTCAATGGCCTTAGGTGAGATAGCTTGCTACATTCAAAAGACTTAGACTTAGGGATTGTTTTTTTACTAGAATTCAGAGCATTCTTGCCTAGCGAATTTTTGAGTTCTCAAACATGTGGAATTCCTAAATCCTCATGTTAGACGCGAGCGTCCAAAATTTTCACTAAAAAGCAAAAGAGTTGGAGTTACAGAAATTCCAAAGGTCATTTGAGACCTTTTAGGTAATTGAAGCTCTAGAATTCTAGTGAAGAAACACTGCATTTGTAAAATGTGAGGAGACAAGCCATCACATCATATTTAAAAAACTCCAACATACCATGTTCTTTTCATATCCTTGAGGATCCAACACGAGACGTAGGAGTTTGTCATCTATTTCTTATTTGGGCATTGGATTTCACTCATGCACGACTTGTGGCTTGGTGTAAATAACATCAGCCATATTTATATCTCCCAATGCCAACCTCAAGGGGTAGCTCAGTTGGCCTAGGACCACGGTTTGCACCCGGAGATTGTGGGTTCAAAACTGCATTACCACACTAGGGTTACAGGGGAGTTTACCCGGCTTCCATCTGGGCCCGGAGAGATTAATCCAGCCCAAAGGGTTGGAAACCCTCCGGTAGCAAAAAAAAAAAAAAATGTCTTCCAAGGCCAATAACATTTTTTTGGGTGCAAAAGCATTGAAAGGACCAAGTTCAGTTATATTCCTATTAAGTTTAATCAGTGACCCATTGTCAATTTAGTTTAGATAGGTTTTGTTAATGAGGCCAACTTTGAGTGGATTGAGAAGTAAGACATCTTTTCTATTTGTGGTTGAGTCTAAGTTTTTTTTTTTTCTTATTTTCTGTTTACAAAAAAAAAAATTAAATTGGCAAAAGATGAAAGAGTGGCAATGGTTCGGAGGGCAGAGTTTATGCAGGATAGACCTTAATCTAAACCTGGAATTAGGCCCGGCCCTAGAGGGGGGCAGTCAGTGCACCCGCCCTGGGCCCCCATTTTTCAGGGGGCCCAAAATTCCAAAAACGTTTCCTATCCTCAAGAAGAAAATATTTCCTCTCCTCAAGGCTACCCAATAATCAAACCCTGAAACCCCTCAACGGCTCAACCCTTCATCATTCATCATTCATCAATCGAACTCCTCAAGTCCTTTGAACCCCATCTCAACCAAACAGCAAGCCCAAAAAAAAAAAGAAGCACCCAGCAGGCCAGCACCACTGGTTGATTGCTACAGTAGCAGTCAAGCACCATCAGACATCAGTCAATCACCACTTCGGACGAAGCACCTAGGCAGGCTACCCAGCACTCCAGCAGTCAAACCCTGAAACCCCTCATTCCTCAACCCTTCATCATTCATCAATCGAACTCCTTCAGGCTTCAAACCTTTGAACCCCATCTCAACCAAACAGCGTTACAGCAAGCCCAAAAAAAAAAAAAAGAAGACGAAGAAGAAGCAGCAGCAGCGAGAACTGGACCGCTATAACCGGTTAATTTGGGCTGCACCGCCATCGCCAGATCATCGTCGTGCTAGCAGTCAAGCACCATCAGTCCATCACCACTTCGGACGAAGCACCCAGGCTACCCAGCAGTCAAACCCCTCAACCCTTTTCATCAATCGAACTCCTTTGAACCCCATCTCAAGTTCTCAACCAAACAGCAACTCGGCAAGCCCCAAAAAAAGAAAGAAGAAGAAGAACCAAACAGGCAGCAGCACCACTACTTGATTGCTACTGCTGCAGCGCTGCTCCACGCCTCCATCGTCCACCCACCCGCCATTGAGCGGCTGCGCCACATCTCTGTCTCTGATCTCTCTGTTCGGACGAAGCAGCCAAGCAGGAAGCCAGGAACAAAAGGCAAAAAGGGGTTCACACTTCACACCCTTTTGTTTTTCCTCCAACACGAAGACCGAGGCAGCCCAGATGCCCAGTCTTCTTAGTTCAGGTAGAGTTCGAGTCGGGTTGGACCTGATCCAGTGATCCATTCCGCTGACAAGCCATTTCCTCTGGCAACAAGTCAATACAGGTTAGGTGAACCCATCTGCAACTCACCTTTGGCAACAAAATATGATTTTTGTATGTTTGTTTGTTTGTAGATCTGTGAATTCACATGAGTTAAACATTCTCTTTGCAGGAATTCTTTTAAGCTCTATTTGACTGCAAATTTAGAAATATCAAGTTTGTTGTTGTTGAGGGGGATTTCTCAAATTCCAGGTTATGTTGTTCTTTGTTTATTCTTTTAAGTATTAAAATTGCATTGGTTTTACTTGTGCTGTTTCTGTTTTCAAGTAGCAATGTTCCCTAAGAAACAACCATCTGGAAGTGAAAAAAGAAAAAGAAAAGGGGACAGAGAAGAATTAACTAAATCTCAAACTGGAGCTCTAGATAATTTTTTTCTTAATAAAATAAATAGTTCACTTGATAAATCAACTGAAGATTTAGTCAATGAATCTGAACAACAAAATCATGTTGAAGAATTTATAGGAATTGATAATGATTTAGTCAATGAATCTGAACAACAAAATCATGTGGAAGAATTAGTAGAAACTGAGAATGATTTTAATGAACATGTAGGTGACTTAGGTGAAGAAGATGAACATGTTAAGAATGAAGATATTGATCATCTTTGTAATAATAAAGACATTGAACCTGAGGGTGTTGAACCAAGTTTTCCTTTAAACTTTTGTGATCCTAGAATTTGGGATAATCTTGATGAAAAAATGAGAGCTTTACTTGTGGAAAAAGGTCCTGCAAGATATAATAATATCAGATTTCCTAGGGATGAAAACTTTAGACATTTTTTCTCAACGTATTACATGAGAAAGTTACCAAATAGAGAGGCTCAGGATAGAAAATGGCTAGTATACTCAAAGGAATTGGATAAAGTATTTTGTTTCTACTGCAAGTTGTTTAAGACAATGTGTAGTAGAAGCCAATTAGCAAATGAAGAACTTAGAGATTGGAAACATCTTAGTGAGAGGCTTAAACAACATGAAAATAGCACTGAACACATAACTAACATGAGTTCTTAGATTGAATTACATAGCAGATCGAAAAAAAATGAAACAATTGATAAAGGCATACAAGAACAAATTAGGAGAGAGAAGGAACACTGGAAACATGTTTTGGTAAGAATAATTTCTGTTGTCAAATGTCTTGCTAAAAATAATATTGCTTTCCGTGGAACAAAAGAGAGAATTTATGAAGAAAATAATGGTAATTTTTTGGGTATATTAGAAATGGTTGCAGAATTTGATCCAATAATGCGTGAACATTTTCGACAAACTCAAAATGACGAGATTCATTATCACTATCTTAGCCATAAGATTCAAAATGAGCTGATATCTTTGCTGGCATCAAAAGTCAGAAGTGCAATCATTGAGAAAATCAAACAAGCAAAATATGTTTCAGTGATACTTGATTGCACTCCTGATTCAGGTCACAAGGAACAAATGACTTTGATAATACGGTGTGTGGATGTGTCAAGGAGTCCAGTTAAAATTGAAAAGTACTTTTTAGAGTTTTTAATTATGAAAAATACATCAGGATAAGGACTTTTCACTGAATTGCAATCTGTCATAGAATCCCTTGGTCTTAAGATTGATGATGTGAGAGGACAAGGTTATGATAATGGCTCTAATATGAAAGGGAAAAATCAAAGTGTACAAAAAAGATTACTTGAAATAAATCCTAGAGCTTTGTTCATGCCATGTGGTTGTCATTCTCTTAATTTAACACTATGTGATATGGCAAACTGTTGTGTGAAAGTGAAATCCTTTTTTGGGGTGGTTCAACGCATTTATTGTGTTTTTGCTAATTCTACAAAGCGTTGGAAGATTTTACATGATCATATAGATGGTTTAACTCTTAAAGCATTATCAACTACACGTTGGGAAAGTCGTGTAGAGAGTGTTAAAGTAATAAGATACAAGTCTGACCAAATAAAAGAAGCTTTATTTAAAGTAGCAGAAACTAGTGAAGATGCTAAAGCAAAAAGTGAAGCAGAAAGTTTAGCAACACATGAACTGAAATTTTTTGAGTTTTTATTAGGCATGGTTATTTAGCATGATATTCTGTTTGAAAATTTTTTAGTCAGAAAAAAATTACAATCTAAAGATATGTGCATTGATGTTGCTTTAGAAAATTTGGAGAGGCTCATTTCTTTTCTTGAGAATTATAGGGAAAATGGATTTGCATCTGCTATGATTGAAGCTAAAACTATTGCTTGTGATATGGGGATTGAACCCGAATTTTCTAAAAAGCGTCAAAGTCATAGAAAGAAACAATTTGATGAGAATGCTAAAGAAAAGACAGTACAATCAGTTGAAGAATCATTTAGAGTCAATTATTTCATATGTGTAGTGGATATGGCTCTTTCTTCATTAAGAAGTAGATTTGAGCAAATGCAAACATATGAAGGAATTTTTGGGTTCTTGTTTAATTCAAAAAAGTTAACTTCATTGGGTGATGATAAATTGAGAAATTGTTGTGTGAAGCTTGAAACTACTTTAAGAAATGGTGAGTCTTCTGATGTTGATGCAAGTGATTTGTTTTCAGAGTTACAGGTGCTGCAATTTCTTTTACCAGCAGAAGTAAACATAACACTTGAAATTATAGAGTTTGTAAAAGATATGGACTGTTTTTCAAATATTTTGATTGCCTGTAGAATACTATTGACTGTACATGTGACTGTAGCATCTGTAGAAATAAGCTTTTCTAAATTAAAATTATTGAAATCTTACTTAAGGTCTACCATGTCACAAGAAAGGCTAAATGGGCTAGCAATCTTATCCATTGAAAAGGAGATGTTAGAAAATTTGAATTTGAAAGTATAATTGAGGATTTTGCTTCTCAAAATGCAAGAAGAAAATCATTTCAATAATACTTTTTTAATTGTGATTTTGTTTTTCACCTTATCTTGTAGATGGCGATGCTGGTATGAGAAATTATTTGGCCGACGATTTGGTACTATTACCGAGATGCTGGTATGAGAAATTTATTTATTTATTTATTAAATATATTTATCATATGATATTATTTGATTTTTAATGAAATTACTATTTTTGGGCTAAATATATGAAAACATCTTATATATATGTGCATATATTAAAAAACTATAAAAATAAATAAAGGGCTCATTTTAGTGATTCGCACCGGGCCTTTGAAAAGTCAGGACCGGCCCTGCCTGGAATTATAGGGTTGGATTCTAGTCAAGTTGGTAAATTGGGTCAAGAATTCTCATCCCTAAAATATTAAAATATGATAGAAGTTGGAAGGTATATTCATTACCCAACAACTACCAAAGTAAGGATAAAAATCCTCCACAGCCCTTTTTTCAGCAAAAAGCTCTATGCTGCTTTTTAAAATATGACAATCAGCAAAGCTTGTGAAAATAGTGACTTATGTGATACACGAGAGTTTCCAGTACTCTAGTAATCTTCAGAAATAATCAGCTGCCATGAAGTAGATGGTAAACAAAGATATTAGTTGACTATTCATCCTATAATCATAGCTCAGTGAGTGGGCTGATAACTTTCAATGAACCTAATTTTTTTATGGGCTAGAATCTAGATCCTAAAATCATAGGGCATTTTAACCGGGTCATGATACCGCAAGTAGGTGGCATGTCATATTCTGGAAAGGGGAGAAGGCTTCAAACTGTCTGTGAATGACAATGTGATACTGCAACTAATAAGGAAGAGGTGGCAAAATGTTCTTTATCATTACCAGGCCCTTCATTTTGCTGATCTAGCTGCTATTTAACCAAAGCTTGGGTCCTTTGAATATAATACACTAGTGTCTACATCTAGTCCCACTCAGCCACATGATGCAAGCAGGGAATAAGACAGGTAGATCAGACAGCCTCAACACATAGGTTGTTCACTCGTAAAGGTTGTTCGCCTGTCAGGAACAAGTCCTTTCATATAGCACTCACTGTTTTAGAGTTTTAGAACAAATGGGACCTATCCAACCCATAAGTAAGACTGGTCAACTCGAAATACTGGACTGAATTTTGGTCTAGCTTTATATGCTGGAGGCTGCTGCCATACGTATGTATGTAGAATGAGGGTATGTAGAATGAGGATATGGAACTGAGGATGCGTATAAGGTCGTAGAAGGGTTCATTTGTTTGCACCCATTTACACATGTATTATTGATACATTTGTAGCATCTATGCATGACATATTTGTTTACTCTCATTTATGCATGATATGCATAAATAATGTAAGAAAACTAAGTATATATGGGGTTATTTTCAGCCTAAATTTCTCGCCAATAGAATTCCTACTTTCAAGGTCATGGGATCAAAGGGGAGTATTCCTATGTATCTATCCCTCGCTATAGGGTAAGGGACACTCTCTTTTTTAGAAAGTTTCAAGTACATAGGGAGTATTCCTATGTACTTGAAAAGTCACTTTTGTACTTGAAACTTTCCAAAAAGGGAAGTGTCTCTTACCCTATGGTGAGGGATAGATGTACTTGAATATTTTCCGGGATCAAAATTCATTAACAATCATTTTATTTTGTTTAATTTCTATCTTATGGGGCACTAACTAAGTAATCTCAATCGTTCGACTTTTTTCTTAAACTTATGATCTCAAAGACATTTACTTTCGTATCTTGAATTTTCACAAGTCTTGAGAAATATTATAATCATGAAAATGTATGTCAGTACATTTTTTCCATCTATCCTAACAAAAAAATGGCTGCACCAAATATGCATTTACTTTAGTGTTAGAAAAGTATTTCCATTTTTCATGCTTTTTTTTTTCACGTAAAAACAGCCATACAAACATGCTCTTGTGGACTCCGTTCATTTTCCCATTGGTATCTCATAGGCGGTGTCCCTCACCCATGATGGGGTACTATAGAGAGGGAAGGGACAGGTGGGGGCCAACACATAGGCATAGGGAGAGGCAGAGGTGCATGGCCATGCACGCTCAACCTTAGGCACAAGGTGACATTGGGTTGCAGTCTGCATGTCAGGCAGAAACCAAGCCCATGTGAGACCGCGAGGGCCAACAATGATGGTCCCCGGATGGAACGATTTCCCATCATTTTCTTTGTTGGTGGTAGGGAAGTCCTAGAAAACCTGGTTTGCAAGAGGGTCTCAAAATCTAACATTACTCTTTATTACCTAAACCTGAACAAGTCTAACTGCAGATTTGGATTTGGTGCTGCCCAAGTCATGCTAAGAGGAGGAGGGCCTTTCTGGATTTCCACCTGTGTTGGACCCAAACTGATAGTTGGGTTGTGGGTGCAAGTTGAGGATTTTCATATTGATTTTCGGGGCGGATCTATATGATTTTCAAGTGGATTTTGAAAGTGGGCTCAATATCTTCATTTGTATTATGCTAATAACAAATTGATGAATATGTGTCAATAGAGTGAACAAACACCTCGATATGCCAATAAGTTCACAAAGTAATCTATATCGAGCATGTAAGTAGTATGCTAATTCAGATGAGATATCTCTATCCAGCGCATGGATCTCTTAATATATATGTAAAGCAATAAAGCATAATAGAGAAGAAGGCATACAACGATTTTTAGTGATCTGGCCATTTACCTATGTCCACTCCAAGGAGCACCACACTCAAATGTCTCTTGGCTTTTACTACGAGAGGTTTGAATAGGCTCACCTCTAACCTTATACATTTAGAATCCTTTGATATGGTGGTTCGATCATTACACTATTTTTTATAATAATTTGATTACAAACATCTAGTTTATTTTACAAAGATGTAGGAATTTAAATAAGGGAGGTGCTCTAGTGAGAGGCACTCTCACCAAGTTGGTGAGAGATAGGTGGGGGCCCTCACATTTAAGTTGGGGGTCCTTGCATTTAAGTTGGTGAGAGTGGATATGGAAGTGAGGGCCCCCACCCATCTCTCATAAACTTGGTGAGAGTGTCTCTCATAGGAGCACCTCCCTTTAAATAAAATGAGAACACTTGTCTCTATAAGACGAATATGCCTTAAGTGCATTCTTTAAAGCTAGGAATCGAAACTCTAAACTTATATTTGAACTCTTTGAACTTGAAGTTCCTACAATTGTACTCAACCAAGTACTAGAGGAGGTCTAAGTCTAGGGTGATTGCTAGTTTAACTTAGAGAGCTTGAGAGATACCCTAGTGGAAGAGGTTCCAGTAGTCACACTTAATGTTGTCTCTCTCCCTCTCCTTGCCGCCGCTCGCCACCCTCTCCCTCCTCTCTCTTTCCCTCTCCCTCTCTCTCCTTACCGCCTCCCTCTGTCCCTCTTCCCCTCCAACAGCGTTGCCGGAGGATACGGTGGTGGCTAGGCTGGGGGTTGGGGTGCGGGTGGGTGAGTGTAGAAAGAATGGGATTAGGTGGATGTCCTTTTAGGTAATCTCACATAGGGACATATTGGTCATGAAGAAAAGGGTTGTAGAAGGAGAAGCTGTGGCATGTGGCATTAACAGCTCTCTCTTTTGGGAAAGTCCACACGGCCCGAAAAATATGCCCGTGTTACGATCCCCAGGGGGGACCACTGGATCCAATGGTCCCCCTTGGGGATCGTGACCCGGGTGCTTTTTCGGGCCGTGTAGCACGGTTGCTCTCTTTTTAGTCTTCTAGGAAAATCTCTTTTTCATTCCCTCCTTTAATACCCATCTTCATCCCCTTGGCATGATCCTTCCTGCCTTTAATTTCTCTGGCAACTGAAGAGAAATTGGTGGCACTCCTCAAGGGTCTCTCACCTATAAAAATCCAAGTTGCAACTCATGCGAAGTTGGTGGAACTCCTCGAGGGTCTCCGTTAGAAAAATCCAAGTCAGTCCAATTAAATGGATCCATCTAGGTATGCCCTCAGTAAATATCACTCCAGTAGAAATTAAGCCCACCATCACATTGTGAAATGTAGCCCACCATCAGATTATGAAATGTAAGTTTTATATATGTGAGTTGGACTTTTATAGATAAGCATGCAATGGGACTCCCTTAGGAAAATCCAAGTTAGTCCAATTAAATGGACCCATCTAGGTGTGCCCTCAGTAAATATCACTCCAATCGAAGTTAGCCCACCATCATATTATGAAATGTAAGTTTTATATGTGAGTTGTACTTTTATAGACAAGCATGCAATGGATTTATAACATTTTTTCTATGGCAAGACTAAAAAAGCACATTGGTGGGACCCTGTTTTCTTTTGGTTCAATGGTCAGATCAATGTCAAATTGAGAATAAAGACAATTAATGGGAGCCCCACTAATGTTTTTTTTTTTTTTGTTTATAATTTCCATGAAAGAAATGCCTTGAAATCAACTACTAGGCCCACTTATATATTGTTCAAAACTATAGTTTTTATGAGTTCGATTAACCAAATTTTCCTAATTAGTGGACCCTATTAAATCTCCCCATTATCCATAGCTTTTATGAATTAGATTAGTGTGCCCACTTAATCCGTTATGAATTGGATTAACCAAAACTATAACTTGATCTCACCATTACCCACCACGTTAGAGAGAGTCCCACCTCGGTGTCTATTTATTTTGTGAATGAAAGCCTTCCTTTCAATGAGGAGAAAATTCAATCCAAAAGTGAGTAAAAGTTCCATGAGTAGGAATAAGATGGGCTTTATATCTACTCACGGGGTTAATTACGTATGAAATGAATTGACCGGCTCAAGGTGGGCTTCACGCCCTAAAAACATAGGAGAGCCTAAAGGGGGGAGTTTTTTTAGTCCATTAGGGGTCGTTTATCTTTTACGCGTGGGATATGTAAATACAATTTACATATGTAAAAGATGAATATTCAAATTTTAAATATGTAACGTTTACACTAGGGCTGCACAAAAAATCCGATATCACCGTAAAAACCGGACCGAACCGACCGAACCGGGCAGTTCGGATCGGTTTATAGTAGATCGGTTCGGTTAACGGCTTGAAAATCATAAAAACCGCTTACATCGGTCGGTTATTGGATTGAGCCCACGGTTAACCGCTTAAACCGAACCAACCGTATACAATAACTTAAGTATTGCTTTTTTAACTATTTTAACCTTAGGGTTTCGTTTTTGTGCGCTTGTATTTAGTCCAAACTCTCTTTGTGGAGTAGAATTATTTTTATATGGGTAACTGGAATGTTGGATTTTTATGTTTGCACTAAACATTGCAATAAATGCAAAGGACGGGGTATCATCATTTTGAAATTTTCAATGTTTGATTTTCAAAAAAATAAAATAAAAAACAACGGTTTAACCGACCGAACCGGACCGAACCGTTTGGTTCGGTTCGGTTCGGTTTAAGCTCTCTCCATCGGTTGGATCGGATCGGTTAATTAAAAAACCGACAGGTTCGGTTTGATTGTTGGTTTTAGTGTTAAACCGATCCGAACCGCCCATGTGCAACCCTATTTTACACATGTGTTTCCTTTTACAACGTTTGTCTAATAACACTAATTTCACATCATTTACACATGTGATTCATTTTTCTTTGTTTGTTTCAATGATATGTATATATGTAATGATTTTGTAAATGATATTTATTAATCATTAAATTATGTTCTACTATAATGATATGCAAAAAAGACAAAAAAAAGGTCTCATTAAAGTTTTCATTTGCATTTTAGATCTTTAAAAAAGAACATGTTTTTCAAAATAAAATATACTTTTCAAAAATAGATATTTCTATCAATGATCACATTTAAAAAAATGCATTCCAACATTTTTTGTTAAGGAAATAAGAGTTTATAGTCGGATGGTTAAGAAAAATAAGATTATTATTAATTTTTTATTAATTCATATATAGTTTAATATTATCTTAGTTCATTATTTGATTTGAATAAAACTTAACCCATGCATCTCACCGGTTTTATGCTAATATTGATCCATTATAGAAAGTTCTTAAAATGAGTATTTTATTGCTAAGTCCAATTATATTAAAAGTATCACAGATTTATTATGGTTAGATAAAATTGCTTCTATACATTTTTTTTTTGAATGATACCATAATGCTATATAAAATACAGTATTCCTTTTCTCTTACATTCATTTATATATATTTAAATATTTTAAAGTAATACAATAATAAATAATTTTAGAAAAGTCATTGAGATATTGAGGAAAATCTAACATGAGAAGAGAAGATAGATAATCAAATTCTGAAAGAATAAACCTACAAAATAAATAGATTTTATAAAGCTTTTTTTTAGGATCGGCTTCTTTCTCAACCAGTCCTGTAGCATTGGTATGCGCATCAGCCTTCCCTCTAGCAGCTAGCTCTATCGGGAATCGGTGAACTCTTTCTGGCTTCGGTGAATCTCAGTGAAACGGTAGTAAGGGTTTTCGCTCATAGGTTTCATCGGTCTTGATGCATCTTTTATTATTAACTTGTAAATGCGTTGGAGGTCTTTGATGAAAATGCTTCTTTTATTATTTTTTTTCTAAATGCCTAAATGCATTAGAGGGGGGTTTCATTATTTTTTTTCTAAATGCCTAAATGCGTTAGAGGGGGGTTTCGAACCCAGAACCTGTTTGACGAAAACTGCCCCAAAACCAAACCGGCCTCCGACGGGTATTCTTTGAGCTTTAGGTGTTCAGGTCTTGGTGTGAAAATAGGCTCATTTTCAGACCATTTACACGTCGGATTTACACACATGATGCGTAAATACTTGTAGACAAACATTACTGACGCTTAAATATTACGCATATTCACCATTTACATATGTAAATGGGTGTACACAAACGACCCCTTAGTGCCTCCCGGTGGAACATCATGAATGCAAAAGTGCAACTATAAACGGGGCTCAACCTACACCCCACCATGAACCAAAGATGCACTAACTCAATTCTTGAAATTAAAAACAAGATAGCATCTTTTTTACCAAAAAAAAAAAAAAAATAGCATCAATAGAGTAAAACCATAAATAAGCAACTAATTATTAAAAACAAGTATAAGATGATGATAAGGAATCCACACACGAAAGCTATACATAAAAGCGACTGTACACCTTGATGACGCTAACTTGAGTCTTAAATAATAATTTAGGAGGCAGTCATAAACATAAAATAAAGCTAATTAATAATCACAAATAGATAACTGAATCATAGGCAACCGTTGGATTTAGAATCATCCAAACGTGTTCTCTCCACTGTATGTGACATACAGAAACCCGTCTTCATCTTTCTTTTCATCGTATATGGTCGACATGAGTGCCCCTGCAACCACCAAAACACGGTGAGGGCAAAGCACATAAAACTGAACCAAACCAAAATACACCGCATGACAAGAAACAAACCTGTAGGAGGGAGGACATTGTCAACAAATATGAATATTGCCTTCTCAGCACTTAATTGGATTCTCTTGCGAATTACATATACAAATTGGCCGACGGTCAAGTCACTTGGGACAAGGTACCTGCATTTTTATCATTTGGATCATAAAAACAATCACAAAGGCAGAGTAATGCGCAAGATAACACTGAATAAGCTTTTTTACAAAAATTGACATTTACAATATAGCATATACCAGAATAAGATGATGTAAATAAAAATTGCATAAAAATTGTAAGTTTCTTTTTCCTTTAGGATAAGTGAACAATTTCAAGTCATTTGAAAAGTTATCACCCCAACTTTTGATGGAAAATGCTTGATTCATGAATCAGCAAACCTTTTCTAAAGCAACTGGAAATGAGTACAAGTCTACAGAAGAAACAGCTTTTTTTATGTATCACCACAATGGCAACAGGGGACTAATAATGAATAAAAAAAACACAACCTACCACAGGTTCAAACACACATTACAGCCCTCTATAACAGAGGGACATCTTAGAATTCGACCAAGCACCAGAAGATTAAGAAACAACTTACTGGGTCTATCACTTTTTTGTTCATCTTTCCCAGTGAGAAAACAAATTATTTTTAGCAACTCCTGGAAATGGATCAAATTTATACAAAACCAAGTGATAGAACCAAAAGGAATGCAAAACAAAAGTATTACATATAAACAAATGCTAATAGGAAAATATGACTCATCAGGAGTTTCTTGTGGATAAACTCTCAGTTATAACTTCATAAAAACCAAAAAAAAAAAGGTGCAGACAGAGCAAATACAATCCAAAGAACACAATACAGAAAAGTGAAAGTAGAATGCAATCATAGTGTAAAACGATGCTCACTTTTTCTTATCAATGTTGGGGATGTCACTTCTCTCTGCCTTCTCGACAATCACCTGAATCAAAAGAGCAAATACTGCATACCAGTGAGTACGGGATTACCAAGTACAATTACAGCATACAAACTACTCATGCAAGAATGTTGCGGGTAGAAATCAGGATAACATATATTTTAGTACAGGGCCCCGGAACAACATAAAATTTACTCAACCCAGTGGAATGGAATAAAGATCTAAGAAATGAATTGCAAAAGGATGAATTACAGGCTAGATGTTCAGAAAAGAGTTGAAAACAGAATTTTTTTTCAAAAAAAAATGCAGGTTTCCCAATTCCCACATCTTATATGCTTGATGGCCTGATGTTTTGATAAAATTCAAAGTTTTAGGTTATCAGAAAAAACCAAGAAACCATGTCACATGGAACACACATCACATGATTATTGGAACTCAAAAATGAATTCCTTTTTTTTCCCTGAATGAAACATGACTCAAACATGCACAATTATGGTAAAGGCAATGAGTGCCTTTCAACTGTGCTATGGTTGTCCAAAACTGAATTGCTTTTGCCAGAGACATTAAGGACTATAAGCCAAAATAACCCTACTCTACTCATGGATCAGGTGGATCAAGTCTGGAAGGTTTCTCTTTCTATACCAGCATTCAAACTCGGCAAAATCCTATAAACATCAAACTCAGATAAATCTTATAAACAAAGGCAGATTCAAAGTATCTTTCAGCTATAGAACAACATCAGAAAGATGTAACAATGGGAGTTTTCTTATTTCAAAGTATCCGGCAGTCAACTTGACTGTTTAAGCTTCTAGCAGTACTGCAGTAGAGATACAGACCCAGCTTGTTCCATCCATCCGGATGAACCATGAGCCTAACGTACCAAATAAGATTTACACAGGCATGTATTAAAAAAAAAATGACCGTTGAATACATTCTTTGACATTGTTGAAATCAACAAAGTTTAGCACAAACATTCATGTTCAAAGAGGTCAATAGATCATTTATTCTGTTTACAGCAAAGGAAAGGTCAATAGATCATTTATTCTGTTTACAGCTAAGGAAAAAGAAATTTAAAGCCATATTAAATCAAGAATTAGGTAGGCCAGTTCATCAAAGACCTCGTTCTGTTTGGAGTCCCACGTAATTTATTCAAGCTTAACTTCAATGGAAGCTTAACTTCTATTGGCAAATTGAATGCTGAAACTTTTTTAGTATATTCCATAACAGCCGGTGTGTGTTGTCAAATAACGCAAAAATCTTAGGAGTGTTCGTGGAAATTCCCTACACTGTCGTCCCGTGTGGCATGTGATAGGTTTCCTTTAGCTAATGAAGGAGTCAATCAGCGCCATTGGATGGGCTTCTAAAATTTACCTAGGGACACATGTGGATGACATAAAAGGAAAACCATGATTTGTATAGGAAATTCCAAATTAACTTTATCCTTGTTCTTCAGAGGGCTAATGGATACTCAGACCAATTGAACAAATTGGGTACAAGGCACACTTCTTTCATTTTATATCATACAGATTCATTATTGTTTTTATTTTTTGGATGTTCTCTTTTCGTAAGATTTGATCCACCAGCTTCATGGACCATATTCTCTTGTTGCAATTGTATTTGTTTTTCAGTATTACTATCTGTAAGCATCTAATTTATAAAAACTACTAGGCCGAAGTTAGTCAACCATCTGGTTCCAACCTTGTTTCGGTCCCCTCTCGACCACGGAGGGTTGTTTCCAACCCAATGAGGGAATATTAAAATGACCGCCCTTGGGATTCTTTCCTTCCCATCCCTCGAGGTTGCAAGCAAGCAGGGATTCAGGGCTTTCTGAAGATTCTCCCCCTAATAAAAACTTTAACATCAATGCGTGCATCAAAAGGGGACTGAGAAATAGTGGGAGCAGGGGAAGGTGCCCAACTGACGTTAAGCTCCTAGACCACCTTGGATCACCAAAGCTCCTCCACTCTCACACATCAACATTAAGAATCCAGCACGCTCACATCGTCATTGTACCACAGTTGCAAAAGGATCGCTGGCAATCTATTTGATCAACCCAGAGATTTGTGCCTTGTATGCTCAATTGCTCATCATATCAAATAAAAACTCTCAACCTCTACGCCTGTTCCTCCGTGTTTTCCTTTTCTTTTGTGTGGTTGTTTGCATCTCTCACACTCTTTTTATTTTTCTTCCGTAATCAAATCTCTTGCACTTTCAATCTCTACACCATCATTCCAAAAACAAAAGCCATAACTGTATTCATTTAATATTGAGAAGGGTCAACATTGAGTCGTCCATCATTATACATTGATACTTGAGCCCGCAAGTCCAAGACCCCAGACCTAGAACCGACCTGTCAAGTCCAAGGCCCAGAAACTTTTGGTCAGGTCCAAGGCCCAGAAACTTTTGGTCAGGTCCACTCGGATATCAGGTCCAACTCAACCAGCCCATTTACAGCTGTAAATTACGTCACATGCTCTATATATAAGAGCATCAGAAAAAATTAATTTGGCATTCCAAAAAGAAATACCCATGTCCAGCCTACCTATACCTTGAACTAAGATGCCCTACTTCGAGCTAGATTCTTAGATGTATTAGCTTCAAAAATATATGAAATTATGAAAGATAAACATGGAAAGGGAACAAAATTGCTTCAAAACAGATGGAACCAATAAAAAATCGCTAAAACCATACAAAAACAGGAATAAAATTATCAATGATCAAAGTGTACTGCAGATTGAATACTAAAACCATACAAAAGCAGGAATAAAATTATCAATGATCAAAGTGTACTGCAGATTGAATACATACAAAATCAGTATAAAATGAAAGGGGCGCTTACAATACAAATTTTAAGGACAATGCATACCAGAATCCTATATGAACAATGAGCATGAAACTAAAAGGACTAATAATGCAGATTTCAATGTCGATGCATACCGGAATCCTATCTGGATATTTCTCCCTGATTCTTGCAGCTTCAGCACGCCTTTTCTCTACATAAAAAAGGAGGGAAAAAAGCAGGACGTGAACATCCAGCACCAGCTCAGGTAGACAAAGACTACTTAACTTCGTAATAATCAAAGATATATGTCATGTTTCATGCATTGAGGATCAATAAATTTGAGAAAAGATCACCACCAACCATGGTTGAGAAAATCGGCCATAACCGGTTCATATCGGCCGATATGAACCGGTATCGGCCCATACCGAACCGATATGGCCCCGAGATATCGGTATCGGTATCTCGGGGCCAAAAATCCCCAATATCTCGGCCCATATCTGCCGAGATGTTGTCCATCTCGGTTTTTCCAAAATCTCAGCCAATATTTTCAATATCGGCCGAGATCATATAAAAAGTTCCAAAACCATATTTTTTTTAACTTTTTCCCCCATCTTCATCTTCTTCTCCTCTCCTCTCCTTACTCCTTACTCCTTAGAGATATCGGTATCGGTATCTCGGGGCCAAAAATCCCCAATATCTCGGCCCATATCTGTCGAGATGTTGTCCATCTCGGTTTTTCCAAGATCTCAGCCAATATTTTCAATATCGGCCAAGATCATATAAAAAGTTCCAAAACCCTATTTTTTCTAACTTTTTCCCCCATCTTCATCTTCTTCTCTTCTCCTCTCCTTACTCCTTAGAGCAGCAGCCATACTCCATCACACATCCCTCTTGCATATTTTCAAATCCCACATCCATTTCTTGAAGAAAATATTATTCAAGGTAAGAGAAAATCAACTTAAAGCATTTTATTATGTGTTTTTTATTTTTTATTTTTAGATGAAGCATAGAAATCATTGGGTTTGTCACTTGTGTTGTGTTCTTCACTTAGAAGTTAGATCTACATACTTTCATGCCCAAGTGCTTTATGCCTTTATAATTTATCTATCTCACTATCATGTTTCAGATTTTAATATGTTATCTTCATGGTCTTGAATTTCACAACTTATTTGATGATTGGGTTAGTATTAAATGATGATTGATATGTTATCTTTATTTTCTAATAATTTACACTAATAAATTGATCATGGGCATCAATAATGGTTGCATTATATGAAATACTAGAGAAGACAGCGAACTGCGACACAGGCAGGACTCATAACTTAATACATAACTTAATGTGACCGAGATTTTGATTTATTGTTGTTACTAATGTAAAAAAAATATTGTTTTCCAGCATTTTCTAATATTCTGGATTTTTTGAAATTTTTTGTCAATTTTTCTGGATTAAAAAAAAATTCACACCGCGACGGACCGATAACCACATCCAATACCGATATCATATCGGTTTTTCAGCCCGGCCGATACCGCGACCGAGATTTTAAACCATGCCACCAACATCATCTTCTTACAAAGGGTAGAAAACTTACCGAGGTCATACTCTTGTTTGAAAGAAATTTTTGCCATTTCTCCACAAGCACTGAAAAAGATAATATATATCAAGCATAATACATGTGAAAGAATCACAGCAAACAATTGCTTTTTATACAAGCCCAAAAGAGTACAAATAAAAAAGAAGTAAAAAAGAAAGAAATAAAGAAACATTAGACAAAACTTAATTCGAAGAAACCTTAAATACAAACAACTATTAGGACAACTGAAAGTTTGCCTGTTTGTATCCCATCACAAGAGCCATAAATATATATTCTCTATGCATTTCAATGGGACAGAAATTTAGAAAAGGACAAAAGAAGAAAAAAAGAATTCACACCCACTCTTACATGCGTGCACATTCAAAATCACATGCAACATGCTCCAGCATCAATCACCAATATTAAACTGGAGCAACTCATGCACATGGTTCTCAGTATAAATTGCCAATATTAATTAGGGGGGATGAATAAGTTGTTGATCCTAAATAATCAAAGTGAGGATGGGTCAATGGGTGTTAGCCAAAAAGGCAGTTCAAGATCTGACTTTAAAATACTGCACTTTCAGTTAGGATGATTGTTTTGAGTGTTGGCAGGCCAAAAATTTAAGAAGAACTAGAGTGAAACCCCAAAGACCCCCATACAATATTAATCTAAGTCCTTGCAGATCCTATGCAAGTAAAGTTTCACTATGCTCATAGGATAGCAAACTCTGTGGCTAATTCTTTGGCTAAACAGGGAATTGATAGGACCTCTAAGTATTTGGTTCCATTCTTGTAGTCCTCTGTAGTCTTGCTTTTTTCTCTCTTTCACAGCTTTTGATTTTCTAGTTCTACCATACTATCCCTATAGTTCTCCTACACCAATTTGTTAAAATCAGTATCAAGACTCTTGTAAACTCAGATTCCACAAAAAACCAAACGCATAGCAGAACCAACCACCCATAAAACCAGAACCTTTCTGATTGATTTAAGGTCAAACCAAACACATCCTAATCCTTGTCAATTTAAAACGACTTCCAAACTAAAAATAATAATACCATCATCGAAACCCTAACCCTAGTTTTCTTTTTTAAAAAAGAAAATCATCAACCACCATAGATGCAATTCAATTTTTCAGACATGGAAAGATCCACGTCAATGACCAAAACCCTGAAATCATTCCACGAAAACGTAACAGAAATCCCATCAAAATCTAATCTTTCTTGAAAATAAAAATAAAAAAAAAGGGTTTCTTTGGATCGATCACATGCGAGAGAAAGAGAAAATTGAAGGAGACTTTAGAGAAAATTGAAGGAGACTTTATATAATCAAAGGAACTCAATCAGTGCGATCAAGAACACACAAAAAAGAAAAACATCTAAATCACAATCGATCATCGAATTGCGATCAAAGAAAAAGAGAAGAGAGATCAAACCTTGTTGAAGAAAGTAGTGATTTTGGGGAAAAAGAGGGAAAGCAGAGAATCGCGTGGGATGATTGAAGAAAGAGAGGATGGATGAAGATGACAGAAAGACTAAACTATTGCGATTATGGATGCTTATTTATAGCAATTCGCGCCGGACGACCCCATGTGGGGCCACTTAAATGAATGAGGATCGGGAAATAGACGGTGGATGATGGAAGAGGTTGGATTTGTGGGGCCCGGCAAATTAGGGCTTTCCGGAGAATATGCTTTTTATAATGTAATCTGCCGTGTATATCGAAAGCATCGAGCTGTCTATGTACGTCTTTCTTTCTTTCTTTCTTTCTCTTTCTTTATTTGAGGCGAGCCCATGTTGAGGGTCTCACCGTCTAAGAGATAGCATCATAGGGTTTGTTCCAGTGCCTTCCGTGATTTTTCTGAAAAATCTTCTTAAATTTAGTAGAGACTAATAAGTGCAAGTTTGATGGGTCTAATTTTTCCATCTATTTCTCTAAAATAGATAGAGGTTTAAAAAAATAGAGTATTTAGCACCACCTTTCAGTCTCTATCCATTTTAGTGCCTCTACTTCCCACAGCCCCTTTAATGAGGTAGTTGAGAAATAGTGGGAAAAAAAAGAAGATGCGGAGCTATAGTGTTTTTTGTTCATAATCACGTCGAGTCCCTTTTTTTTTATTTTCTCCTAATCTGAGAGGGTCAATCAAGATCCAAACCATGTCCACAAGGTCAAACACGGCCATGTATCCAAATTTCAACCGTTGAATCATCACCAATCTCGAGATATGTGCCAAAAACCGTGAGCCATTGGATATAATTTGTTATGATCTATGGGCCCCAAACACAAAATCAAAATCGTTGGATATGTTTGGGAGGCTAAAAATAGCTATATGGTCAGTTTTTATCACATAATACCTTGTGAATCTCGAGATATGTGCAAAATAAAAATAATCATTGATGTATTATGCTCAATATTGCATTTGTCCATATGAGCAGTAAACTGTTTCGGTTATTTTTATTATTTAAAGGCCTGTAAAATAAGATCTAAACCGTTAGTAATGTTCACAATATTAAACATGACCATGAGACAAAATTTCACCCGTTGGATCATCACCAATCTCTAGATATGTGTAAAAAAGTGAGACATTAGGTATAATTCTGTTGACTATGTGGGCCCCAAACACAAGATCCAAATCGTTGGATATGTTTGGGAGGCTGAAGATAGCTATGCGGTCAATTTTGATCACATAATACCTTGTAAATCTCGAGATATGTGCAAAATAAAAATAATCATTGATGCATTATGCTCAATATTGTATTTGTCCATATGAGCAGTAAACTGTTTCGGTTATTTTTATTATTTAAAGGCCTGTAAAATAAGATCTAAATCGTTAGTAATGTTCACAATATTAAAATGACCATGAGACCAAATTTCACCCGTTGGATCATCACCAATCTCTAGATATATGTAAAAAAGTGAGACATTAGGTATAATTTTGTTGACTATGTGGGCCACAAACACAAGATCCAAACCTTGAGATCTCTTTGGAAGGCTGAGCACGTTCATGTAGTTAATTTTCATGACCTAATACCTTGTGGATCTCAAGATATAAAAAATCACTCAACCAATGATATAAAAATGTCTATTTAGCATAGACCATTGTATTACCAAACACCTCCTTTTATTATAACCTCTTTTTTTCATAACATTTTTTTTGTATGGGTCTATTTTGAATGGTCTTTAAAAAATAGACTAGACCTCCCAAACAAGCCATAAAAACACACTTCAACTTTAATATAGACCATAAAGGCCTTCGTGCAACTTTTTTATTTTAAGTTATTTTCTAAGTGACAACATCGCCGCTTGTCTGTTCTTCTTCCTCCTCTTCTTCTTTTTCTTCATCAGACATAGGTCACCCCCTTGATGTAGAGCTTCGCAAAGCATTTCACGACAGAAATTAAATTAGAGGGATTGGATTGTTTTCTTCCAACCAGCCTAGTCACCGTCCAAATAGAGTAGCTTTCATTACAAAAATCATTGATTCCTTCTCCTTCATCTTCTAATAACAACTTATAAAATCATTACTTCTTTCTTCTATAGCTAAAGGAACCTAAATAGAGTAAGACTATTAAAATATTTCTCTTGTTCTTCATTGTCGAAAGACCCCCACAAGAAGAACACGTAGATACCAAGATCAGACCCTTGGGCACATGCCCCCGGATAGAGTAGGCTCGGATAGGTAGGTAGGAAGAAGACGATGAACAAGAAGATATAGGTGAGCGGTGATATCCCCACTCAGCAAAACAGGTGAGCGGCGATATCATTCTCACCGAAACAACAAAAAATACATGAGCGCTGATTGATGGACCGCGCTCCTGCTCGAGTTCTACCGAGGTCGGCGGACGTGGGAGTCCGTCGGGTCCGACCCTTTCGTAACCGGGGGCAAGGGCGTGCATCAACATTTCTTTTTTTGTGTGGGTGTGCCAGATTTTCTATTTTACTTGGAATTGCAAGTGGTGATCCGGAGATCAACCTTCGCAAGTAAAAAGGAAATCAACTTCTTTCAAGTTTTCCATTGCACATATATTTAAGAAAAGAGACATTTTCTTGATTTGCCGTGAAAGGCGATTTTTTTGGCATTTATAGCCGATTTTGGCGTTTATAGCCGATTTCTGGCGTTTATAGCCGATTTTGGTGTTTATAGCCGATTTACAATCCTTATCAATAATGAAAGACAAGAGTTGTGATTTTTGTCTCTTTAAAAAAAAATACAAATTACAATGAAAAGCAAGAAAAGGAGGATCCAACTTCTCAGGAGATTGTGGGGGACCTGTTCAGATTGACGGTCGCAAGCCATATGTGGGCTTCGCCATCATCCATGCAGATGAGAACAGAGGATGCTATTGATTCGCTTGGCTTGGCTATAACCTCGGGTTTTTAGAGGACAAAGACCGAAAGGAGATCCTAGTCCAATAAAAAACCAAGTAGACGGGCTAAAAAGCCACGTCTAAGCCATTGGAGGCAGAAGGAGAAGGCAAGGACCTTGGGGGGTACCCCCCAAGGGACTTTTGTCACCTTGTTGCGGTGGTCGGTGTAGAACTTCCGCAGAGTTTTCTCTCTTTTTTCTTTCTCTGGATTTCTGTGCTTTGTCTGTCTGTGTGTTTGTGCTTTTTGTGATGATCTTTTCTTCTTGGAGAGCTCTCTTATTTATAGGCTTTTAGGTGGCCATTTAGGAGGGTTTATGAGCCTTGATTGTCATAAAGCTACATAAAGGGAGGAATTACAAAATTGAATTCTTTATTTTGTAACTCCTTTTTCTTGGCTTCTGATTGGCCGGAGGAGATTGAGGGCATTTAATCGCCTTTAATCGCCATGATGGGAGGAGTTTCATGGGTTAAATGCCATGAATCTTTTGACTTGTAACTCCCGGATGCTTGCTTCTGATTGGTCCGTCCAAAGAAATGGATTAATGACTGTAATAAAGCTAGTCAATTAATCGCATTAAGTGGTCGCCGAGCATCTGAAGAGTCGCGGGCCGTGCCGCGTCTTTTGGGATTCTTCTGGTGATGATCATCGATGGATCTTCATGTAGATCGACATCAGATGACTATGTAATTTCAGGTGTTTGTTGCCAACAGCGGGTCGGTGCCATCTATCCTGTCGATTTCTCGATCGGTCGGGTAGAAAGCACACTTTTCTTGGTTGACCGGGTGGCGATCAATATTGTTTTCGATACTCTTGATGATTGACCCGTGTTTTGGACGGATGTCAGAGGATTTGGTGTCTCAAAAGTATGAATTTTGGAAAATACCAGAGGCTGGGCGCTTCGAATCGCGAAAAAACGGCGAAAACCGGGGTTTCCGGGGCCTTCCCGGCGACCCCGGGCTCCAGGGTCGCAGGCCGGGGGGTTTTCCCCCTTTTTGTCCCGTTTTGTGTCCGTTTTTTGCTGTTTTTCGATTCTTTTTTCTTCTGTATTTTTCCTTGACATTTTTGACCATTTATTGGCCTGATTTCCCTGTAGGAAACCTGATGAGAATCCTTGCATTTTATTTTGCAAAGTTTCCAATTTCCTGAGAAAGCCGAAAACTTTGTCTCGCAGAGCTGCCGATTTTCCGTCAGAAGCTGAAACTGGGTCAAACGATGTCGGAATGACCTGAAATTTGGTGTGAAGCCTCCTGAGCAATAAATAAGACCAACCATAAGCTTTTGTTTGAGTTTTGAAGCCGTTTGGGGTCCTATCACCAGTAGACTTGCTTTTGTCGCGATGAAGATGTCGCGGTTTGATGTGCGGTCAACCGATGTCCGATTGACTTGAAATTTGACAGGGAACCTATTGGAGTCATTTTAAGATGATCAATAGGCTCTGTCTTGGAAACCACGGTCCCGGAGAGCTTTGCCGCCGAGAGGCCTGATTTGGCTTCCGAGCGTCAAACTATGGTCAAATGTTGTCGAAATGACCTGAAATTTGACGTGTAGCCCTTTATAAGCATTTTGAAGCCGTCCATGTGCTCTATCTGATGAGTAATGGCCTCGGTAGTTCTCGCCGCCAAGAGGCTTGATTTAGCTGTTCGAGGGTTGATGTAGGGTCAAACGTTGTCGGTTTGACTCGGAACTTGACGTGGAGCCTTTTGGAAGTATTTTGAGACCATCCATCGGCTCTGATCGAAGATTTGGTGTCTCCGATGCTTTTGCCGCCGAGAGCTCCTTTTCGGCTGTCGGAGAAGCGAAGTTAGGCCAAATGATTTTGAAATGGCCCGAAACTTTTTGTGTACTCCTCTTTTAGCTGTCTTGAAGAATCTTGCAGTTTTTGTTTGATTCTGACAAGATTTGATTTTTTGAAAGTAGCATTGCCTATTTATGGCAGGTTGCGACTTGATGTAGCTCTTTGGATCTTGAAGAGGCAAAGTGTCATTTTTGGTGTCAACACTGATATCGTCGCTCACATGTATCTTCTTCCTACCCACCTATCTAAACCCACTCCAACAGAACATGAACCTTCTTCGTCTCCTTCCTCACCACTATCCTTCTCCAACACCATAGCCCACATGTCCATCATCAAACCGAACTCCCCTTTCATCTCTTCTCACCTCCCATGTTTTCCATCTCCCAAACCGGGATCCACTTCCACTTTTCTTCAACCCTCCTTTTCTCTCCACACCCAGGGCCGGCCCTGGGGACAGCCGGCTCAAAATGGGGGGCCCCAAGTCTAAATCCATATATAGTTGGACTGTTGATTTTATCCTACGATTGGGCCCAAACCCACTGTACTAATCTATGTTACAAGTAAACCCAGTCCACAAACCAACAAAAAAATAGTGAGTAATAACAATAAAGCCCAGAAGTCTTGCTCTTGAAATTAGCGATAAAAAAAACCCCTAAAATTCTGTAGACCCCCCCCCCCCCCCCCCCCCCCCTTAAATTGGCCAAAAAACAACGCTTCTCTTCTTCCACCTATATTGTCCATGGGATCATCAGTTTATTTCACCCTTCCTAAATCCATTGCCGTTTTCAATTACTTTTGAAAGTCTACATATGAGTCCAAGATAGAGTTTTCCCATCTTATCCCTTGTTATTTTTCTGTCTTTCATTTGTTCGTTGGTTTGTTGTAAATTGTGGGGGATTAATTCACGAGTAAAAAAGAAGTTATGGTGTGCCAAGCAGCTAGCCAAACAAGATTCCGGGGATTGAAACACAAGAGTGGGATTGCTGGTAGCGCTACCATCATAGACTCATAGTTAGAGTTATTGAATGCTTTCAACGCTTGCAGGATTGCCAGGTTAGTGATACATAATATATAATGTTTTTTTACTCACAATGAAATCTCTGATATTGCTGTCTTTATATTATTTAAAAGGTTGCGTGCTCATTTTACAGTGACAAATTAAAAACCTAATTTTATTTTTTTACTTGATAAAAAAAGTAGAATTTCTTGATAAATATTGACTGTTTAATGCTTCCAAACAATATTTTTTGTTAGAACTTTCAAAAAATATTAATATTAATTGTTTAAAGTATGAATGCACAATGAAGTTCGATCACTTTAGTCTATTGACTGAAAATTAATTGACAGGATTCTGCTTAATTGCTTAAATTGCTCAAGTGCTTAAATTATGGGTGACTGAATTGCTTAATTGCTTTAAATCACTTTAGTCCGATTCTCTTACAAGTTTCTTTGGTATCCTTGCTCAATTGCTTAAATTATGAGCGATTGAATAGCTAAACCCACTATTTACATCTTTTTTATTAGGTCTAATCATATCATTGTTGCTGAATTTTTACTTACATCATGCCCCGACTAGAAAATATCCTTCTGGCTCTGAGAAAAAGAAAAAGAAACAAAGATTAGACGATGTTGCTCAATCTCAAAGAGGAGATATACTGAAGCTTTTTAGTAAAAAGGGACAAGTAGAAAGTTCAAATGATACTTTGGTTGACGTTGAAGAAAGGAATGACGATGATAATGAAGAACATGAATTGAATGAAAGTGTTGAAGCTTTGGTAAATGAAGATGTTGAGGCTTTGGTGAATGAAAGCGTTGAACCTTTGGTGAATGAAGATGTTGAGGCTTTGGTGAATGAAAACGTTGAACCTTTGGTGAATGAGAGTCTTAAACCTTTGGTGAATGATAATGTTTTGGCTATAGACTACTTTGATCCAGCAAATTGGGACAAGATTGGTCAAAATTGTAGAGATTTACTTGTCGAAAAGGTAAGGAGTTTAGACTTAATTTTCGATCAAATAATAAAAAAAAAATTATCTTTTATTTTTTTATCATTTATCGGTGGGTATACGGGTAGGGACACACTTTAGGAACTTACCTAGGGCCCCCAAAAACTCAGGGCCGCCCCTGTCCACACCCAAACACCTTCACCATCTAATCCTATAAACCAAACAACCCTATGTCTCCTCTCAACCAATCTTCTCCACTCAACCAGCCTGAAAAAAAAATCACTCTCTCCTAGAAAATCCCTCTAAACAAACACTACTAAACCAAGCTGCCAAACCAGCCCCTTCTTCATCACCGCAGCCATAATAATGCGACTGTTTTGTTTTTGCTATTGCTTCTTCTTTGTCACCATAGCCATAATTCTGTGCCTACCAATGCAGCATCTAGTTCACATTTTTAATTGAGTTGGAATTCTCTCTCATGACCTGGGTTTCCACACTCCATGGAACTTCTTTTCCATTTGACTCGGCATATTATTTATAGGGCTATACTTCACAAATTTGTGTTGGAAAGCTGAATGATCATTAAGATCTGTGCTTCTGAAATCCCCTTTTTTTCAATGTTCAAATCCAGAAACAGTTTCCACGCCTATTTTGTCCCCCAAATTGGAGAATTTTGATATTCAGATAAATTGTATTCTCACTGAAATCCATTGTTGTAGCAAATGGGTCAAAGTGTTTAGTAGCTTTTGGCTACTCCTGGAGCAACTAATACATCTCCCACATGTGACACCTGAATGCGAGAAGAGGCAGAACCCCAGAAAAATGCTTGCTTAGGAAAAGGTAGAAACCTCAATTACTAAGTTTTTGTGTATTCTCTATCAAGTTGCCGTTTTAACATTATGATTGGAACAAAGAAAAGAGACCCAGATCACCCTTGAATATATTAAATTTGGATACTAAAGTGGAAGGTTATGTAAGTTTACTAACAATATACATATAGAGAAACACAAGCCCCAACTTCCTTCCCTTGGCAACAGGTTTAAAAAGCAAGAGCAGTTGTTGGGGCAACCAGTCCACCATCCTCTCCCATCTTCTAAATACAAAGAGTGGAGGCTCTGGTTCAGTCAGTTCTCTCTTCTTCATAAATCAAATAAGAGCATTACCATTGACTCTGTAGCTCCCATGTGTGTACAATGTCACACTTCAAGCCTTGGTGGCAGTTTTGTAGAACCATGGGCTTGTGCCCTTGATTTTCCAATTTTGGCCGCCACCTCAGCCACCACCAGTCGTGTCAGAAGCAGCCCTGCAATCAATGCAGCCACCATCAGCATTGTGAACACCTCATTCCAGCTCTTTGCAGAGATGTAGCCTGTCAGCAATGGACCAAGAGCAGCACCCACAGAGCCTGTCCCGTCTATGATTGCCGTCACTGTCGCCAAAGCCCGTGAGTTCCCATTCAATGAAGAATGAGTGCCCAAGTCAGCCGACACTGCAGTCGTGATAAGGGCATAGGGACCATTAACAAACATACCAGCAACAAACATAAGCGCAATGTTCACATACAGTGAGACTTCTCCATATATACGGTAGAAGAAGAGAGCTGGAATTGCACAGTATATGAAGCTCGCAGCAGTTATGGATCTGGCATTGAGCTGGTCAGATATGTGGCCTGCCAGGATCCCCCCAACCACTCCTCCAACATCAAAAATGGTTGATAAGTTGCCCGCCGTCTCATCAGATAAATAGCCACCTTCAATTTCTGCAAGGTACAACAATGTCATATGACTAGTAAAAACCAAAAAACATGTTCTTATTCCTTATGAATTCACTGTACTGATTTTGGTCTTTACATGGGATGTTCCTCAAAGCATAGCAATCAGCATAATCCAATGAAAGCAAGTTGGCAGTATGGGCCTACTTAAAAACATGGAAACCAGACCTATCCATTTATCTATGTCCATCGATCCATCAGTCCAAACAAATGTATGATATTCAACCAGAGGATTGTTAGTTTTATGGTCTCAATACCAGCATATGATGTAAATTGATTCATTTCTTTATTAATCAATATATTCATGCTTTCCATTTTATGAGATAAATGGTGTTTAATTATATACTTGCACATAACCAATATTAATGACATAATGGTTCATGAGATGAACCAGAGTCCATAAGTATACTAGATATAATACATGTGTATGGATGAGATCCACATACGGGAGACATGTATAATAAATCTTATACTTGAATATCTTCACAACTAGTGATGAGACTGGACATCTCATACTGACAAGGTTGCAGCATTTTGATCACTATGAGATAGTGTGATTTGTCTCGATCATCAGAATGAAAGATTTTGGATCATAATGCTGGTACATTGGATGTATTGAAGGACCATGAGAAGCACATTATAAACACTGTCTTTATATTAAGGTTTGCTCTCATAATTCCCTAGCAGTAAGCTCTCAATCCTGAGACATTAATGAACTCAAGTTTCTATCTATTCATTTGCTTTGAATCACCAATGAGTGAGGCCAACTGTAGGTCAACACCTCGGTGATTTGGGTACGTGGTAGTAGAGCTGTGGGAACATTCAATGGTCAAGATGGAATCTATCTCTAATATCCCCTTGTGCCAATTAATGGATTTAATCATTGGTAAGTGTACACCCATTTCGATTAAGAGTTAATTGGAAAGGTACCATTGATCATTATAATTAATTGGGGCTCAAGGACAATAAGATATGGATCTAATTTGGAAGACATGTCCAATTGATCCATGGATATTGATGGAGGGGCCTACTTGTGATAATAGGGAAGTTTAGGGTCTTCTATGTAATTTCCTAAGACTGGAGTTCAATTGCATTTATATAGTGGAATTATTTGCAATTAACTGTGGGCCCGGATTGCACATGAGATATGGGGTCACGTGTTCCAGTTGAAGCCAGCTTTCTAAGGAATCCCTAGTGGTCCCCACGCTAGCCCAATCATCAAACGAATACTAATTCTAGTTAAACTCTAAAAGGAAAGTTACTATTTCTATTTGAAGTGAGACTTCTAATAGTAGTACTAGTATGTTTCTAATTATTAATGGAAGTAAGACTTCTATTGTAATTAAGAAAGAGAAGAAGGTTACTAATTAATTTGGAAGTGAGACTTCTAATTAAATTAGTAAAGAATAGTTTGCAAAAGTTATAAATAGGGACCAAAGGGGGCTTGGACGTCCATCCTTGGAATTCACGCCCAACCCCCTTTTGTGCAAGAGTTGCACTTCTCTTCTCTCCCTCTTCTAGTTCCTTTAAGTTCCTAGTTGTCTTCTCTTGAAGATCCCACCCATCTTCTTGAGAAAAAGATTCTGATTCGGGAAATAGCGTGGAAGGCCATTGGGTTTTGGAGAAACCTATTTGATTCGCGAAAGAGTTCGTCATCAAAGAAAGTAGCAAATTTTCCATTAGAGCACAACCGAGCTCCAAAGGTATAATCTATTTCCTTGTATGATATAGATCTTTGTTGCATGTTTGTTACTGATTTTCTATCTCCTAGATAGATTATATTACTGATCATGATAGATGAGATAGAGGGTTTGCATCTTGGACACATTGATAGCTTTATGGATAGTTGATCCCTGTATCAAGTGGCTCAAAAGTTTTTGAAACCTATCCTAGAGGCCCACCTATTTCCAACAAGGATATGCATAGTATGTTTATGCCATGAATATTTTTAAGTTCATCTCTGCATTTTGACCATCAATCTGACATGCTCTACCAGGGATAGATCATGCCCAAAAAGGGGCAGCCAGGTTTGTCATGATCCCCTGGCTTAATACTTGCAAATAGAAAGCTAATAATGAAACTCAGCATGTCCATATTCAAAAGAAAAATAGTCGAGTATTTGGATTTTTAGCACTGTCCAATCTGGATACAGTCTTGATCATTAAACGATGAGCTAAGTATTGTGAAAACAGATGGGTTGAGGATATGAAAGTCTATTTCACCTACTCATGGATGCCGATTTTAGCTTGTTACTTGAGAACCATAGAATTTCCCGACGTTGTTCCACATATAATTAAAACCAATGAATCTAGCAGTGTATTTATGTTTCAGATGTTTCATTTTTAGCTTCTATGCCACGTAAGAGAATTATATGGTTGATACTGTTCCTCATGATCTGTAGGCCTATCTTTTGGCATGAATGAAACTTCAATCTAAATTAGAACAGTAAATATGAAAAACTCAAGTCATACCTGTGTGGCTTATGTAGAAAGGTAGCCAGTATAGGAAAGTATATGCCACCAATTTGGAAAAGAAAAGGCACAGAGCAAAAGGTGCAACCCCAGGAACCTTCCACGCCTCTATGAACCCAATTGGCTTCTCCTTTACCTCCGGTAGCCAGTTCAGAAGAGGCTCTTTAACTTCATTCTTCTTTGGGGACTCCAACTGCCCATCTTCTTTGCTATCAACCCCAACAATCTCAGGACTAGAGGGTAAGAATAGAAACACTGCCAACCCCATAATGGCAGTAAGAAGTCCAGGAATGGCAAAAGACCAACCCCACCCATATTCCAGCAAAGCTGAAGCAATTAGCGAACCAAAGATATTCCCAACAGAAGTATGGGCATTCCATATCCCCATAATCAGCCCCCTCTTTCTCTTTCCAAACCAGTTTCCAAGTACTGCAACCACTGATGGCCATCCAGTTGATTGAAAAAGACCCGCAAACATTTGAATAGCCAAAAAGTAGTAGAAACTATGGATGTTTAGCCAGTAACCAGCACCGAAGAGTGAAGTGAAAATAGCAGTCCCCACCATTCCAACTGTTAGAAAGATTCTTAGATCCATACGGTCACCAAAGTGTCCTGCGAAGAACATTCCTATTGAGTAGAATGAGAGGAATGCAAGGTCAATTTCTCCCAGCATGGCAGTACCTTCTGAGCCATCAAATGGAGCCCAACCGTTGTCGATAGAATGCTTCTCCTGTCTTTCAGTGGACAATCTCAGAAAGTGGGTTCCAGGCCATGGGGAGAAGCCCAATTTTGAGGACTTGGGATAAAGGGTGCTTTTGACAATGCTTGTGGTTTTTCTTGTGGCATGGTAGCTTGCATATGCAAGAAACGTTAAAATTAGTACTATGGCTTGGTATGTTCTGAAGGTTAGGGTCGATTTCTTGATGTATTCTACAAAGCTAATGGCAATAGGCTTACTACTGCCTGTTTCAGTTCTTGATTCCTCTAATGGACCCATCAGCGAAAATGAATCCTACAATTAGAGCTGGTTCTAGAGTTCGTATGAGAACTAAGTATCTGTCACTTTTTACTCATGAAAACAAGGAATCCATCTGAAAACCAAGAAAACAGAAAACTCAAGATTACACATGAGCCTTTGTATCAAAATATTTGGGCAATAAGCAAGGCAAGTCAACTAAAAACTTTTATAAGGCTGCATTAGAACAAGCTTAGTACTAAACAGAGGGAAATATATTGCAAGATTCCAAGTAAATATACAAAAAGAAAAAAAAATTTATTTCCAGTTCTAGATTGATAAGTAAATAACTTGGATTCCTCAAATAAACAGCAGGGAAAGCTGTTGATGATTTCGAAGTTGGACTGATAGAAGTAGCAGTTTCTCGGCGACTTCTTAAACTTGTTTGGGAAATGATTTCTACCTTTGCATTCAATTAGCTAAACAATTCAATTGGCCATTTAATCAGAACTCTTCCCACTGAAGGTTTAGAGCTTGCTATATGTTATTTTCCCATTCATGATTTCTACAAATAACAAACTGTCTCCCACACCAGTTTAAGGGTCCCATTCATTCATAAAAATAATTATTTAAGTTTTAAATCATTTGCTGAGGGGGGATGAACCTTTTAATCAGCAAGAAAAAGAAAACCCAGAAGCGGCTATTAATAGGAACAACTAACACTAACACCACTAACAACCAAGAAAGTTTTAGAATCCATTGACAGAACCCATTGATAGAACACACAATTCCAAAACCAGTAAAGAAATTAAAAGAAAAATCCCATTAGTTCACCCAAGAACCCAACAAAACTGATGAAAGATTCCAAACAAATTTCCTCTTCACATCTGCAACCACCAAATAAGCAAAACCCACAGTTCCAAATTGACAGAGGAGAGTGAGAATCTGTGAATTACAAACCCACCCATGATTTTAGAGTTATTAATTTGAATTAAAAAGGAGAAAATGAAATAAAAAACAATCAGATGAATAGATTAGCTTCAAAAGGTATTTCAGGTGTTATAGGCAACACACAGTTTCTTCTTCTATCAAAACTTCATATGGAAAAGAAAGCTCTTAAAATCTACTTCAAATTTCACATGGGGTGATCAAATCAAGTATAGTCACTCAGAATCAAACCCCAAAATGCCTTTCTCCCTTGAAATTCATGAAAGTAAACAGAAAAGACAGAGAAAAGATACCTTTGAAGAGCTCAGAAAGAATGGAGATTTCTGTCCAATTTAAGGATAGAATCCATGGCAGTGCTAGTTTCATTATATAAAGAGGCACCCTTAATCAATGACCTTGACTTCGTAAAGAACTACAAAGGTAGCCCTCTCACTTCTAATAAATGGCTCCTCTTATTACTGGGCTAATGTTGAAACTATTTCTTCTTTCTTTTTCCATTTATGTTTTTTGGGTTTTATTCATTCCTTAGCTTTGGTCATTATTTTCATCCGATTGTAAAAATCTCGGATACCATGCATGATAACATAGGTTGAGATATATTTGCAAACAACTATTTTGTGCAAAATTACCAAAGATTAAATTTGTCTCCAGTCTACACCCTCTTAGGATCCTACTTCAGTGGGACTACACTAGATGACCTTAATCATGCGGACATCTTTGATTAAATTAATAAATGAGTTCGAACTCGGGTAAAACCTATGTACAGATCCAGCCAATCTAATTTAATTTTAACATATTAATTAAGGATTTGAGTTGACTCTTTTAAATCTCGAATTGAGTTTGTGAGAACATTTTTACTCTAATTAATAAATAGACCGGGCTGAGGCTAAGTTGCACGTTTTCAAACATGTTTGGCAGCTGTTATTTACAATTTATAGGGCAGATGGTACATAAATATTACACATGAGTACTCTCTTGCCTTTTTTCTTTTTTTCTTTTTATCTCATGTTCTATATATGATCAACATATGATCAATCTAATAAAAGGTCGTATCTTAATGGAAGTGAAAACTCACAATAGAATAGACTTTTTGGGCCTTTTGATTTTAGGAAAGTAGCCCTACTTTTTGAAATTCCTCTGCAGAGCTCAAAGATATCTCCAAAGGGTTGTCCTTGATTCCCATCACCCACCCATAATCACATTCAACCGAAGGAATATTTCAGGCAAGGGATAATCTGCAATAGGACAGTAAGATGGACGGTCCGGATCACCTTATGTCATCTCCCTGCGGTTCACAAATAAAACACATTTAGGAAACCTGCCTATATCTGCCTAAATCCCTTCCCTTGTAAAGTGAATTCAAATGAAGGGTTATTTTAAGGGACGAGAAAAGAAGAGGGTGTTATAAAAAAAAACTCAAAATCGACCTTCTAAACCTTTTATCATTTTGTGGTAATGGAGGAACTTTCTTGACTTCTTTTGGATAAAAAAAAAAGGCCTTTTTGCCTTTTAGTGGACGGAAAGATTCATGTTTTTTTTTTTTTACTTTTTCTTAAAAAAGAATAGGTGATTTTTAAATTTTATACTTTTTGATGTTATCCATCTTCTTTTCTTATCTATTAAAGTAACCATTCCCTACTTAAATTCACTTTAACGGTCGTTTTGATTAATGACATTTCTGACAACGAATTATACTTATTGAAAATTTCTAACATAACGTGACATCTTGTCCACTAAACATTCCAAATATTCTATTTAATGTAAGAATTCAGAATTCTAGACCACATGAAAAGACACTTTTAATCTTATAAACTTTCAAATTTTCAGCATTCCAAATACTAAAGGGAGGTGAGCATTTGAGATTTTACTTTACATTTGAGATTTTACCTTGGAGGAATTCTTTCATATAAAAATTCTTACAATTCTTCCAAACAAACGGTCCTACACAAGTGAATTATCCAAATAGACGAGTGAATTATCGAAATAGACGGGATAAATTACCTTCCTAGATTGGATACCCTCGTAATTCTTGTGACATGTAAGGGCAATGATTAGCCACAAAGAGAGTCCCTTTATGTGACTGAGAAATGCATGTGGCTGAGAAAATTTAGTTTTATATGGGTCCCAACTCCTAAAAAATAGTGGTGAAGGTCTTCTTAGCGAGAAAAAAAAAAGGGAAAAATTAGTGTTGAAGGTCCGGCACGTGACAAGTTACACGTGTATGGAAGGATATCCAAAAGGATGGAGTGACGTGGCAGTTGACGTGGACAGTGACGTGCACAAGGCACAGTTGGGACTTATTTGGGCCGGTTCGAGGTGGAAATAAATTGAAGGTTGTTTACTTGCTTCCTAGTCCCAGCTTCAGGATAGGGTTGTAAACGGATTGGTTTCGGTCCGAGTCCAGAGTGGAACCAGAACCGTAATCATTTTCTAAGGGAGGGAACCGGAACCAAACCCGGTTCGGAACCAAAAAACTGGTTTCGAAACCGGACCCGATAATATTAATGGAAACCGGAACCGGAACCAGAACCAGAACCGTATGTGAGGCGGATCTGGATCCGATTCCGGGTCTAGACCCTAATACCTGTATTTTTCCTTAAAAAAAAAAACAATCATGTTTTTCGTAATTCAATTGGATCACCTACAAAGCAAATGTAACATTTTGTCTATCAATAACATATAGTTTGGGGACGGAAGATTAGGTTAGAAATTTAGAATGAGGGGTCCCCATGTAACATATAGATAATAAAGTATTTAGGTTAGAGTATTGAATCGGGTCCCGAGTCCACGGGTCTGAGTCACTGTGGATCCGGAACCGGACCCGTTTAGGTAATGGTTCCAAAAAAAGAATCCGGAACCGGAATTATTTACTTATCGGGACCAAAATAAGGACCCAGACCCAGAACCTAACGGGTCGGAACCTTCGGGTAATCGGAGAATCGGGGACCCATTTACAACCCTACCCCAGGGGCATCCCTGTTGGATTTCTTTCATTCCGGATCCGGATTCTAAATAGCACACCATGTTCACTCTTGACTCCCAGTTGACTCGGATGGGTCGAGTGAAATCTACTTGACGAATCGGAGAGTCGAACTGCTTTTTTCTTATAATGACTGTAATAATTTAGAATATAATAAATAACTTAATGAACACAAAAAATTGTTATCGATTATTGAAACCCACCATTTATTAGCAAATCTCGATTAAGAGTCGTTTGCCTCTTACACATGTGATAGAAAAAATGAGTTTTACATATTTAAATTTTATATATGCAAGTGTTACCCATGTGAAACACGTTATCTTGTTTGCCAAATGAATACATTTTGAATGGTCGGATATCCTGATTTAAAATAATTTTAAAAAAATTAAGGTCCATTTTGAAATGTATTTTTTATTTTGTCCTGGTTTAAAAATATCCCGGAAAATTAGACCCCAAAATTTCCCCAAAATCTTTCTTTCTTATATACCTTGGCAACACGTAAACATAGTATTCAACAAATATAGGTCCTTAAACTGATTTAAAAGGCATCTCTATAAATAGGTTTTTTCTACTTTTAGCATAGCTAAAAGCAAGGAATGATGTGGCAGCTGACATGGCCACTAACAAGGACGGTTGGATTTAATTGGGCTGGTCTGACGTGGTAAGAAATAAAGGTTGTTCACAATTTCACATAGTTCCCCATGAGAAGGGACCAAGGGTACATCCCTCTCAGTTTCTGACATGACCCAAATTCTAAGCAACAAAACCTAGCCCAACTGTGCTTCTCACTTGACCCAAAAGGTCTCCTGATGTCAAATTGATGAGAGAGTCAAATTGTTTTTTATGAATTAATAATATTTAAAATATCATAAATAACTTAATAACATATAAAATGCTTATCGATTATTAAAGCCCGCCTTTTGTTAACTTGTGCTCATTTGGGGTAGTTCGTCTTTTACTCATGTGATTGGAAAATGAGTTTTATATATGCAAATGTTATACACCAATAAACTTACTATGTATGTCAAATCCACCATTTCACATGGGTAGGTGAGCATATCCAGCAGTTTTACATATATTTAAAATATTGGAATGTTCTTTGGGGGCTTCTCAAGATCCATAAAGAATTAATATATGAAATTAAGGTTTTTATATATACCATTAGCATAAGAAGAATATTGAATGATTTGAATCATGAATTGGGAGCGCATGAAATATAGAAAATTAAATTTGTGGGTTAGGTTTTTTTCACAAACTACTCAAAATATATGAATATTTAAGATAATCAGCTCTAAGATCTTTGGTCCGATTAGTCCAATAACCAAATTGAACGGTTTGGGTTACAAACGTAGGACCCACATTAATGAAAAAAATTAAAGGTGTTTGATGGATTATTCCCCAATAATGCAATCACCATTTAAGAAGTGTAGTGGCACCATTTACAAGACAGGCGTGAAAAGTGATTTCCATCTTCCAAAATTTTTATGTATAAATGGCCACAAATAAACATGATGATGTGTAACTGCTATGTATGAAAATCATTTACATAAGTAAATGACTACAAACGAACAACCATTTTACGGTCATGTTCTCAGTGATACACCTTTCTCAATTGTGACCTGTAGTTAATTAGAAGGCCGAGTGAAGTCAACTTGGCACTTAAAAGAGTCAAAATAATTTTTTGAATTAAAAATATTACAAATAAATTTAACCATCAACAGCATCATCATCATCAAAGCTGTGTCTCAACCAGGGCCGGCTCTGAGGTTTGGGTGGCCCTAGGCGAGCTCCTAAAAATGGGCCCTGTCTTAGAAAAAAAAACACACGTAATTTTTTTTTCTGTAGAAGGAACATAAAACTTAACCCCGCTGGCAAGATAAAATAAAACATAACTAGTGCCAAAATAATTACAAAAGTAAATAATCATCTAAAATTTACTCGTCTAGCTGTTTTCGCTGCAAAATCAGTAATCACATTTGTATAATCTATCTTCTCTACCAACTCTTTTTCAATGGATAACATAGCCAGTCCATTAAGTCTTTCTTGCGACATGGTTGACCGAAGGTAAGACTTGATCATTTTCAACTTAGAAAAACTTCTCTCTGCAGAGGCAACTGTTACTGGTATAGTCAACAAAATTCTGTAAGCAACCCATGCATTTGGAAAGCAACTAGCCCTTGAGTTCAAATAAGTTAGCACATCAACTGCCTTCTTTATGTCCTCTGGTAAAACTTCTCTCAAGATTTGCAATTCTAAAAGTAACTCTGTCCCATCAATATCAGAGATGCCATCATGTTTCAGAAACTCTGCAAGGTTGCCACACGAAGCTATTAAGCTATTCCTATCTGCAGACTTTAACTTCTCCAAATTAAACAAAAACCCGAAAGTTTTCTCATATACTTGAAATTGTTCAAACCTATTCTTAAGTGAAGAAAGAGCTTGGTCTATAATGAAAATGAAGTAATTGACTCTGAAGGATTCTTCAGCTGATTGTTGAACCTCTTCATCGGCATTCTCATCAAATTGCCTCTTTCTACGTATAATACGCTTTTCACGGAAAACAGGTTCAATTTCCATAGCACTTGCAACTTCTTTAGCTTCTATCATTGCTTCTTCAAATCCAGTTTCTCTATACTTTTCAAAGAAAGAAATGAGCCTTTTCAACTCACTAATAGCAACATCCATCTGCATATCTTCTGCTTGCATCAGTTTGCTAACAGCGTTAACACCACTCAGTATAGTGTGCCAAACAATCATGCCGACCAAGAACTCAAAATTCTCAATTTCATGTATGGCTAGGGACTCGGCTTCACTCTTTGTCTTCGGATCATCACTACTATCAGCCAAGTGAATTAAAGCATCTCTTATCTCTCGAGCTTGACTTCTAATAGCCTTAACACTATCCACCCGACTTTCCCAACGTGTTGGCGACAATGTCTTTAGAGTAAGAATCGGAGCCTTTTTCACATGGTCTTTGAAAACTTGCCAACGCTTTGTAGAAGAAGAAAACAATGTATAGACACGTTGCACCACACCAAAAAAAGATACTGCTTTCGTACAAGAATTGGCCATATCACATAACGCAAGATTAAGGCTATGGCAATAGCATGGAGTATAGAAAGCTCTAGGATTTATTTCGAGTAATCTTTTCTGTACACCTTTGTGTTTGCCTTTCATATTAGATCCGTTGTCATAGCCTTGTCCTCTCACATCACCAATATCTAGTTGAAGAGTACTCAATACAGCTTTCAATACATTAAACAATCCCAAGCCCGATGTGTCGTCCACCTTCATAAATTCTAGAAAGAACTCTTCTATCTTGATTGGATTCGTCGAAACATCTACACATCTTATTACAAGTGACATTTGTTCTTCATGGCTCACATCTGGTGTGCAATCAAGAATAACTGAAAAGTACTTTGCCTCTCGAATTTTCAGAAGAATCACATTTTTAACCTCGGAAGCTAACATTTGAATTAGTTCATTCTGAATGTTATGACCAAGGTAATGGTAATGAACTTCAGAAGCCTTAATACGCCGCACATGCTCTTGCAATATTGGATCAAACTCCGCAATCATTTCAATAATACTCAAAAAGATACCATTATTTTTTTCATAAATCTTCTCATTGTCCCCACGAAATGCCAAATTATTTTTAGATAGAGTTTTCACGACAGCAAGTATCCTTAGTAAAAGTTGTCTCCAATGTTCTTTATCTTTAATGATTTGGTCTTGAACACTCTTATCAATTGTTTCATTCTTCTTCAACCTGTTTTTCAATTCATACCAATTATTCAAGATTCTTTTGTGGCCATCACTTTTCTCATGATCTTTAAGCTTCTGACTAATATTGTGCCATGTAGAGCATCCTTCACTATCTAGTTGAGAAGTCTTTCCACTTTGCTTGAACAACTTGCAACAAAAGCAAAACACCCTATCCAACGAATATGAATAGACAAGCCACTCCCTATCTTGCTTCAAACCACTACCCATATGTCGAACATAATGCACAGTAGAAAAACGTCTGCCTTCACCATTTCTAGGAAAATCAATATCATTATGTCTTATTGGACCTTTCTCAACCAATAAATCTCTGCATTTCTGATCAACATTATTCCAATTCCCTGGATCAAATAAGTTTATCGGTCCATATTCTCTATTCTCATTCATAGCTTGATCGGTTTCTTCGTTCGAGCAATCATCACATTCAAACTCATTTTCAGCATCAACTTCCTCTTCAATTTCAGCATCAATCCTCTCTTCATGTTCAACATTCACAACTATTTCAGTTTCATCATTTAATCCCTCTTCACGTTCAATATTTATTATACCGTCAAGTTCTCCAGGCACAATATCTTCACCTTCTTTACTGACCAAACTTTCATTAGAACTCTCTCCTTGTCTATTGCTAGGAAAAAACTTTCGAATGCTGCCAGCCTGTGATTTAGTGAGTTGTTCTAGTCTTTGCTTCTTCTTTCTCTTATCACTACCGGAGAGATATTTTCTAGCATTCTTCATGATAATAACCAATCAAATAACAATGTTCTGAATAAAAAAGATTACATGTTATTCCCCCTCTCAATAATTAATTCTCCAACAAATTCAACAACACAGTATTAATTTGATGGACTTTCCAACTCATGGGTCATTAAAATGAGTACGTACACAAATCATTGAAATCACACAATATGTTTTTTTGTATTATTAAACAATTAAACAAACTAATAAAACAAGCCCAACTCAACAGATTTAATAATGAAGTTTATGAATTGTTGCATTTATATTTTGGGGACCTTACATGATTGACTTGATAATTTGGAAACTGGAATTGGATGCTCAATTTTTTATTTATGGATTGTGTATTTGTGCTATTGTTTGTAATTTATACAGTGTTCATATATTTTGACATTTTTCTATCATTGCATCAGAAACAGTCATCATCATGAGTACATCATCACAGGCTTCAATAAATAGTGCTGCATCTGCTCATTGCTCAATCGGATGATCTGGCATGGAAACATGGTTGCATTGATAGATTCAACAAATAAAAATCATATTACATGTTTGTATAGTGACAAGGTAATTAAAGAGGGGGAGGGGGCCAGGGGGGAGTTGGGCTTCCCCAAATGTTAAATAGAAAAAGAGCAAAAGACAAATCCAAAAAAGTAGACAACAGTGCACTGTGCACACATTCTAATCATAATAAAAAAATGGGAAAGCAAGCATGGAATATGGAATAGGAGTATAGGACTTTGACTGTTTGACATGATGTCTCGTATCTCGTGCAAGAAGGAGAATAAGAGAGCTTCTTACCTGGCACTGTTGCCTCTTGGCTACAGGCTACTTGGCTGTTTCGTTGGAGACTTGGAGAATGGAGATGACTAATGAGCAATGGAGGCAGAGGCTGGAGCAATCGACTGTATCAGATGTAAGTTAGTACTCCTTCAGTCCTTCTTCTCTCTTCTCTTTCTCAGTGCTCTCTTTCTATTTTTTTTTCCTGTGGGGTGGGAACCGTGGGGGTTTCAATAGAGGGATTGTGGGAGTGAGATGGGAGAGGACGAGATGGGATTTTGGGGCTCGGTTTGCAGGGAGATGGGAGAGGACGAGAGGTGGTGATTGTAGATGATGGGGATTTGGGTTTTGAAGGGTCTCGGTGGCTGGAGAATTTAGGGATTTGAGGTTTGGTAAAAACCTATTAGGTTTTCTAAAAAATGGGTTTTGCTGGTGTAGTTGGGTTTTGGGTTTTGGATATTGGGAGGACTTTTAGGCTTCCTGGTCCACAAGGAGATGGATGAAGGCCCATTTCAATTTGGTCTTTTTTTTTTTTCACTTTGTGCAAATAATTAAGGGAGGGCCACTTGGTAATTGGGGGCCTAAATTTTGATCAACATGTGGGGGCCCTAGGCAATGGCCTAGGGTGACTACCCCTCAAAGCCGGCTCTGGTCTCAACTATATTGGGCTTGGGAGATAATAAATTATTTAACAAACACAAAAATGCTTATCAATTATTAAAGCACAACCATTTGTTAGCCTATGGTTTGCATGTGTATTTGCTAAGTTGCTCTATTGGCTAGGAGTGATTATGTGAACTTAAAGAACGATGAATCAATTTCTATACATATGTATGTGATACTCAAGGTGCAAACACCACTCAACCATGGCCGCCTATGTTGATTAGTTTGCACGTATCACAATCACAATTTTTCACATTATATCATTTTTTTATTTATATAAGATGCAATCTAATGATTGACTCTATATAGAAATAGACTTTCCATTATCAACTCAGTTTTAATCTTTACACTGTTAGCAAACGGTAGCCCCCAATGTATTTTCTTCTATTAGGTCAGTTTATTTCCATGCAATATAGTTTTGTAGTAACAGATTTAATATAATTCGGGCCGGTCAAACTTGATATTGAGAAAGTCAAAATTGAAACTACAACGATCAAAATCTTTGACTTCGGTATTTAGTAATGGGACGCCTTTGAAATTTCAGACCTGGTTCACAAGAGCACTCCATTCTTACGTCATCCTACCTGCTAATTACGTCATCTCCAACCAATGGCATGTCGCCGGTATCTATCAATCCAATCTGACCCCACGTGTTCAGCACTGCCCCGGATCTCTGACGGATGCCGTCAAATCTCCGGTTACGATACAAAAGTAGAAAGAAGAAAGTTTTGCATGTAAACCCCTCTACTATGTAATAATTACAAACACCCTACGTTTCTACTTTTAGAACTAAATATTTCTATTAATAAAAGAATCTCATTCAGTCACGAGAAGAATCCATCAGTCATCACCCACACCCACACCCATTTGACTACATCTAATGTCTTTTGAATAAAATTACTAAACCTTCTTTAAAATATAATCTAAATTTTAAATTAACTCAAGACGATAATCTTAACATATTGAATCAATGCATTATACTATATTAAACTAAAGGTTTTTGGGTTTAATTTTGACTGACGGTTTTAATTTAACCAACAGTTATGTTTCCACGCTCTTTTTTCACTATTTATGCAAACTACCTACTCATTTTTTTCATCAAACCACTCATGTTTCAGTTGTTACGTAACTATTCAATTTCTGCTCCAAATTTTCTATTTATGTTTTATGCAACTTGCCCTTTAAAAAGATATAACTATTTTTAAATATATGATTATTTATTTTATACTGAAGATACTGTGCTAGTTAGGTTTTATAGGAATAAAGTTTAAATCTAAATAATGATTCATTTCAATTTAATGTTAAATTATGATAAAGATTTCTAATCAACAGATTAATTGTTTTGCTAGAATTTTAGAAAATGGAAGCCATTATTAGTAAAATAAATTAAAAAGTATTTTGTTCAGAGAATTATCTCCCTATAAACCTTTCCAATTAAAAAAGTCCCCTTCCTCCAAAGTCCAATTCCATGACTCCATTACCAAGAAGCCCCATCCTTGACTTTTTGTCACCATCGAAAAAAAAAAAACACAAGCACTCATTTGCAAAATTTCCATAAAATCCGTCAAAACGGCCGTTAACACCCCGTGCCGTACAGGAATCCCCCGTCGGCAGCAAAAACCCTCCCCTTTCTCCCATCCTCCCACCATTCCCATCCAGCCGCCCCCCAGACCCTCCCCCTCCGTCAAAATCTCCGTCACCCTACTAACTCCGTCATCACCTCCGTTAAGTCCGCCATGGTGTCGAAATCTATGGACGAAGAAGACGACCTCGAAGAAGAAGAAGACGAAGAAGAAGAAGAATACGAAGCAAACAATTACAGAAACACGAAACCAGACGTCCAACAACAACAAGAAGAAGACGATGAAGAAGACGAAGAAGACGAGGAAGATGAAGAAGAAGAAGAGATCCAATCTCACCCTCCACCACCTCCCCCTCCTCCCCCTTCAAACCCTAACGGCCCCCTGACGGCGCCGTCCCAGCCCGTGACGGTAGCTGCCCCACCCCACCAAACCCTAACCCTAGCCCTCCCCATCCAGCAACCCAGACCCGGCGGAGGCGGCGGCGGCGGTGGCCGGGAGGACTGCTGGAGCGAGGGCGCCACCGCCACCCTTATTGACGCCTGGGGAGAGCGCTACCTCGAGCTCAGCCGCGGGAACCTCAAGCAGAAGCACTGGAAGGACGTAGCCGACGTCGTCAGCAGCCGCGACGACTACACCAAACCACCCAAGACGGACGTCCAATGCAAGAACCGTATAGACACCCTCAAGAAGAAATTCAAGGTCGAGAAGGCGAAGATCGCCTCCGGCTCCGGCCCCTCCAAGTGGCCCTTCTTCAACCGCCTCGACCGCCTCATCGGCCCCACCCGGAAACCCAATTCGACTCCCCCCGCCACACCCGCCAACCCAATTCACTCCGCCCCGCCCCCAGCGTCGAAAATCCAGGCGGTTGTCGCCGCCCCACATCGGAATTTCCACCACCCTGTCCACCAGCAGGGGCCTCAATCGTCCAATTCGGCGGGGGCGGCTCCTGACTCCAGCGATAGCTTCCCGCCTCCCGTTAGCACGAAGAAGCGGCGGGTGGAGAGGGAGGGTGGGCGCCGGGCGAAGAGGGGCTCTGTGAGGGAGCTGACTCGCGCAATTGTGAAGATTGGGGAGGTTTATGAGAGGGTGGAGCGATCCAAGTTGCAGCAGGTTGTGGAATTGGAGAAGAAGCGGATGGGGTTCGCCAAGGAGCTGGAGCTGCAGAGGATGCAGTTCTTTATGAAGACCCAGTTGGAGCTTGCCCAGATGGAGCATGGGAGGGTTGGGAATAGCAATAACAGTAATAACACAGGTTAGGATTTGTGTTTTATGCTTCTCTCAGATTTTGTTCTTTTTTCTTTGTAATTTGTGAAAGTTGTTAGTGGGAAAGAGGATTGGATGATGATGCTTTTCTTCTTATTTATTACCCAGATGGATTTTTAGAGAAATTCTCTATTAGATGGATAAATGATGAATTTGTGCTCTTCTATGAATTGGGGGTTTTTCAATTTTTCATATGCAGAGCAGTTGATGATGGGAGAGTTGGGTTATTTAGTAGCTTTGTTTGGTTTTGTATTTCAGTTTCTATGTAAGGTTTAGTTTCCAGTGAAACAAGTTAAGAAGTGGTGTTTGAAAGTAGTGATGGCAGTTAACAATCTCTTTGGTATCATCTCATCAGAAGTTACACAATATAGTACATGTGGTCTTATGTATGAAGATCCAAGTCGCAGATGGAAGAACCTTTACATGAAAGTTGAGCTTGAACTGATGTTGACTTGAGAATATATATATATATATATATATGCGTGTTTGCAGCTATGTGAATTTATTCTCAAAAGGGTGTTCTCCAAACTCTATGGTAACCACACTCTTATAATTTAGTTTTTGTTTATTTCGACCGTACATGTATCAGACTTCGTTTCTTACCATTTTTATCAATCGGTTCTATACTTTGTTCTAGCCGACCCCAACATAGTTGGGATGAGGCTTTGATGATGATGTGGTTCATACTTTGTTCCTATTCATAGAATAGTGCCATGCCGTTAAGTTACTGCTTCTTAGGCACAGGATACGGAATTCCATTGTCTTCTAAGTTGGGTGTCTACTCTCTCGGATTCCTCTGAAGATGGTTGTACCAAAACATAATCTTGTCTGTGCATCTTCCTTTGTAAGATGCCTCACACTTTCTTTTTCGGACTCAACTGCAGAACCTACAACATGGGTTCTTTCATTATAAAAAAAAAGTGGGTCAAAGTGGAGGTAAGGAAAAACCAACTTGGATGAAGTTTGTACTGAAATCTTTATGGCAAAGTTTTTTTAGTTCTATTTTGTTTTTTGAATGGAAGGGGAACTTCTATTAAAAAGAGAAGCAAATGCTAACTAATCCATAGTTTGCTTATACCTTTGTCTTGTATTTATAGTTTTATACTAGGGTTGTATAGTGTTCCCGAGTTACCTGAGCAAGTCGCAGTCAAAATGCGACAACTAGTCTCTAAAAGAACCTATTCTTGTTGGAAATCAGCATAGCAGCTGTCCTAAACATTAAATAGCCATTTAATGAATTTGCTGATTCCCATTTTCTTTTTTGATCAGTGCCTCTTAAGACTCACTGTAACTGGTCAAGAAATTTGATTATTGCCATGACATTTGGAAGCTGCTGGATACTATTCAATATCGTGCAAATACTGTCACACTAACAAAGTTTACAACTGATGTAGGGAATACTAAACTGACATTTATACCCATTCTTTTGTATGCATGTGTCTTTGTTTCTTTCTTTTTTTTTTTTTTTTACTTTTGGCAGTATATGTCCGGCACCCACTGGCTCAATGGAATAGAAAATTAACACCAGAAGTATGTAGAAATGTATGTGCATAAAAGCTATGAGTGTAAGTGTCTGTCATATTAAAATAGTATCTGGAATTTCAAATGTTTTCACGAGAAAGCATTCTTATGAAATGAAAGAAAGTAGGGATCTGGTTTTAATTCCAGTTGTTTCTGTCAAGTTCTGAGTGACAGGAAGTACTTCCTTAATTCAAGAACTTTAGAATCATCTAAGTTACCAAAGAAAAATGATCTTGCCAAAGGACTAACAAGCTACCCTCCAAATTGCACCTGCTCCCTTCACAAAAATCTTTAGTGAAAAGTGAATTATACTATAGAAAACCTATTTCTTGTTACGAAGTACTCTGAATATTGTCTAAGATGGTTTTGGCATGTCCTAAGAAGATCATAAACAGAAACAGCTCCTGTACTGAGAATTGGATGTATTGAAAGTGCAAGGTTCCATGAAGAGGCCAAGAAAAGAGGACTCAAGAAACTGCCCCGATGGATGGGATAAAACTTTGATGACGAGGACGGTGCTGACCCTCTTCCTTACTCCAACTTGGTTGAAAAGAACATAACTGTTGCATCAGCAATCCTAGCTAGTTTCTCTCAGTAGCACCCTAATTGTGCACATTTAACTATGAAATGAGAATGCTGTGAACGATGGTGTTCAGGTCTCCTAAATTAGTCGTTGGTAAGTTTGTTTTTTTTTTCAATGGAGTTACATGCACGATCACAGAAGTATATAAGTTTGAATACTATATAAGTATCAAAATGGTCATGGTTGGGGTGTTTTGGAATCTTTTACAAATCCTTAAGGGCATGTTTGTGTGCACACTTTTCTGCGGAAAGGGGAAAAGTGTGGTTTTCCGCGGAAAACTCAGTTTTCAGGCGTTTGGTGCGGAACAATTCCACGGAAACGCTTTCCTGCCTCGTCGGCATTTTCCTTGATAATTGTGGAAATGGGTTTCCTATGGGGGGGGGGGGGGGGGGTATGGGAAATGGATTTCCTCGGAAAACTCCTCCCACTTTTCCTCACTCTTGTCCATTTCAACCAAAAACTCTTCAACTCTTTCATTTTTTATTTCTTTAAATAAATTATTATTTAATGTTGATTAAATAATATACATGTTATGTTATTTTTCTTCAAAAAGTTATTTCACTAAATAAGAAAATTTCATTTTCTATAAGGAATCCACAGCCGCACCAAACAACATTAGCACCAATTCAACGAGGAAATTTTTTTTGCACCAAACATAAATTTCTAAATTCTACGGAAATCTTTTTCCAAGGTTTTCATTTCTATGGAATTTGCTGACTTGGCAATTTCCCCTTTCCGCGGAAAAGGTGTGTACACAAACGTGCCCTAAGGCATTTGGCAAGCAATCATTTCAGCATGGCCATTCAAAAAAAAAAGAAAGAAAGAAAGAAAGAAAATGAAAATCTTATCGACTTGGCCAGTTTCTTTCTTAACATTTCATACAGATCTGTTGATAGTTCCTGTATTCAGTTTTGGCCTGATTTTGGGCTGGAAATATGAGGTTATGTCTGCTTTTCCATCCTTGATTGCTATTTTTTGGTTTTGATTTGTTGGAGAGAGTTGGGTGATGATTGCGTGGACTCCTATTTTTAGATGGAATGTTCGTGTGGAAGAGATTGATGAGTTGGTGGGTCTGACAGGCCTCTTAGTCCATGTGAATTTTTTCTATGCAATGGGAGAGATTCTCATATTTGGTGGCTAATAAGAATGGTGATTTTACAGTTGAGTTTTTATAAGCAGTTGTGAGGAATAAGATAGGTATTAAAGATTTTCTTTTATATGGAACATTAAAGCTCCTCCAGAAGAATTAGCTTTTTACATGAGCGATGGTGTTGGATAAAATTTTGACCACAAACCATCTTAACGTAGAGGATGTATATCGTCAATGTGTGCAGCCTTCGTGTGGGGAGTGAGGAAGATGTTTGTAATATTTGTATTCGTTTTCCTTTCACCCAAAAAATAAAGGAGAAAAAAAATTAAGTCTGGGACTACTTCACCCAACTTTTTGGAGTTTTGTGGGCGTGGCCACAAGCAACAATGGATTTAGTAGAAAATTGGCCATATGGTTATGTGATTAAGCGAAGAATAGTTATTTGGAATTGGAGTTCTCTTTCAGTAGAGGTTCCATGGTCGGTTCCATGGTCAATATGGTTAGAAAGAAATAATTGAATTTTCAATAATTGATAGGATTCTTCCGAGGTGGTTGCAAGTTGCTGCTAAAGCTAGGGTGAAAATTATTTCATAGGTGTTTATGCTTAAAGAATTCTTTGGGATTTTAGCCACTGCCTTCTGGAGACATCAGAGGGGTTATTGTGGGGCATCCAGGAATATTGATAAGAGGGTACCATTCAAATAATAATAATAATAGCAGTCATGGTCGAGGGGTAACAGATTTTGTATTTTGAATTATGTTTACCTTTCGGCTTCTTTAATATTAGATAACCGGTTACCATTTCACACAAAAGAAAAAAGTCAGTGTATTTCCTTTAGATTACTTGAATAGGTTGCTTACTTACGGCGTGCTAGTGTTTTACAAGATGTTCTCTGACAGAGAAGTGATGCAGATCGATTGGCCTGAAGACCAAAAGAGGGGTCCCACCAGGCACTTTATAGAGCTTCAAATATGTATCATATACATCTAGAAAACTGTATGTTTTGGTTGGGAAGTGGTTTCGAAATGAAAAATCTATTCTTGCTCTGCACAAGACGTCTTGGGCTGAAAGTTTTGGGTTATTTTGATCTGTTTGTCTGTCCTATTTGATAAAGAGAATTAAGTCTTGTTCTTTAGGAAAGTTTTGGTTGTTAGATATTTCTTAAGTGTTCTCATCTTTTTCAAGTTTTTTTAGCAGGTGTTTTGTTAGGAGTCTTTATAGGCTCCCCTTTCTCCTGCCCACCTGTAGTTGCAACTTTAGGGACTTTTTTATAGAGGTTGCTTTTCAGTTTGAAGTGTGGATGAGGCCCATACCATTTGAAACAGCATTCTATGATTTTTTTTTTTCCTTTTCCTCCTATAATGGCCACCCATGGACCTGTCCTAATACTAATTGGATCTTCTCATGTATTCTACAAGTCTATCTTTGCACATGCATCCCTTCTTGTTGCTTCTTCATTCCTCCGCATTTATTATATATCAAGTTGCCTCTTTCTCCCAAGCTAAACAGGGAATGCATTGCGCTAGTGTGATTTTGGCTTTTGATAGTGCATTTGCTTTGTTGTGTTTGGTCCATTCTTTGGGCCTTTTGCTTTCAGTATATCTCTCTTTTAGTTTACAGCATTTTATATATCAATATATATTACCAATGCAGTTACCACCTAAAAAAAAACATTATAAGATTTCAAGTCTAGTAACCTTTCTATAAAATGTCTCTTCACATTGAATAGAACTCCACTAGCTTGTCAATAAAACATAACAATCAATAACTAAATGACAAAGTCAACATAAACTCCCTCACTCACCATAAGATGACAATAGCCTTCCCTTTGAATGGCTAAAATTTACTTGGTCAGCCTTAAGATTTAAGCTTTCTCCTGGAATAGCACTTCAAGAGTTACTTCCACAGCAAAAAGGCATTGAAATGAGTCATTTAATTGTCATTCTTATTGTTCCAATGATATTTAAGAATTTCTGATGAAAAAATGTACAAAAAAAGTACTGAAATGGCACTAGCATTCAAATTTGAAACAGAGCACCTACATATATTTCTTGTTTGAAAGAACCTTACCCTTAAATGTGGTTGCTGATTAAACAATAAAAAGGAAAGTCCCTCAGCTGTTGCTTAGCTGGTTAGGAACATGAGTGTGTGAGTTAGAGAGCATGAATCCCCAAGTACCCAAGAAAAATCCAAAACAAAAAAGGGGGAATAAGCGCAAAGAATAAAGAATATCTAGTCAGTAGAATCATGTGCACTCTTTTAGAAGAACCTTACACTTAAACGTTTACTTAGGAAAAAAAAGGAATTATATGCAAATATAAAAAAGGGTATCTGGTTAGAGTAGAATTACAGGCACTCTGGTTAAATTGTAGACTATGGAGGTACAAAGATAGGTCCCTGGGCCAGATTGTTTGGGAAGACACCGAGGAGGACATATGCATTAGAAAAATATATGCATATATAAAAGATTGCAAGCTTCTTGAAAATTCAAAGTACAAAAACACTTCATGCAACTCACTCAAACAAAATGCTAATGAAATAAACTAGTACATTAGACGATTCAAAAACACTTTCATGTAACTCACCCAAATACAATGCTATCGACATAAACTAGTACATTAGACTATTATCATTTATAGTATGAATTATATGATACACTTTCTATGCACAACTCTGAATTGTTTGTCAGTTGTGTTCTGTAGATAGAAACCTTCAACACAAGACACATTACCTCCATGGAGGTCTCTCTTGACAAAAAAACCAAGGTTTTCGTGGAGTATAAAATATTTGACCTTACAAAACAGAGCCATCAGAAAGATCCTCGTTGTTGTGGTTCTCATGATGTCTCTGTATTCATGCCATGTGTCTGGGCATTATAGGCTTATAGCTCCAAGGTGAAGTTTCTCCGATAATTATCAGGATTTTGACAGAGAGAGCGCTGTTCTTTAAGAATTAATCAAGCCTTGATCTTGAGCTAAGTGGCTCTGTCGCACCAGATTAAAAAAGGTGCATATCAACTATATAGTAAGTGGAGATTAGTCAACTACTTACTTTTAATAGTCTTGTCAGCTGACCAGCTTCAGGAGCTGAACTGTATTAACTAAATAGAATCTTGTGTAGAGTATGTAACAGAGTTGTGGTAGACAAAAGTTGCCAAGCCTGAAATTTGAAATGCTTCTGGAATATCTATTAAATATCAAGAATTAAGTGATTGATTGGTTTCGAAGTGGAATTTTACTGGTTTTGATGGGGTTGGATTTACCATATGAATTATGATGCTTCAATCTTCTATATGTCCAAGCAATCGGTGTAAGAGGCCACTCTCGTGATATTCTTATTGCGTCTGATGCTTGAAAATTCATGCTCTGTTGCCTTAACAGTTGAATAAATAGCAAGGAGATAGGGCTCTATGAAGTAAAGAAATTTGAGATGACTAGCTGTCAGCTATTTCATATTGATTGTTTACTATCTTTTAAGTAGGGGAAATGCTCCTATGAGAGATAGGAGTGGGGGCCCTCACATTTAAGTTGTTGGCATTGAATATGTATGTAATGGCCCCCATCTAATCTCTCATTTAAGGTGAGAGATATCTCTCATAGGAACATCTCCCCTTTAAGTAGATACATCTTTTATTTGGAGAAATTGGAAGTTCACCCGATTTTGGTGCACTGCTTTAGTTGCAATTCAAAGTCACAAGCTAGATTGAAGCAGAGGGTGACGATCTCCTTGGCAAGATTGTGGATGGGATTTGTAGGCGAAAGATAAATTCACTACTCTCAATGCATTGGAGCTGACTATAGTTTGACACATCAGTTTTACTTTCAACGGTTGGTTTTGAAGTCAAGAGAATCCTGCACCGAAACAAAATTCAGTTAGCTCTGTGTATAGAGAGTTTCCATTTCTCCAACCCAAGCCAAAATTTCCATTTCCTTGATTCCTTCATCAATTCATTTGTCTTTTATAGGAACTCTTCATGACCTATGCGTTTCCATTTTTTTTAGCCTTGGAGCAGATGAAGCCTTCTCTCTAACAAAACCAGCCCCGTCTTCTACACAATAGTTTCATGCAGTTGCTTAAATCATATTAAAAATTGACATTTCCGACCTGATTCATAAATAGGTTTACTATCCAACCCACCAACCCGTGTTTGATTGCACTACTCCCTGGCAACCCAACCTGGACTGTTAATTAAGAGTTCAGATTGACATTATAACATATGGGTCATGTTCAGGTTGGGCCGTGCATATGCATTTTTACCTATAGCAGTAATCTACCAAACCTGAACCCCACTACGGTAATTGCCAGCCCTAGCCTGGTTCTGGATCTTTCAACCCCAAACAAAAACTGTGCCTTTGTACTTCAAAATCTTCTACCAAAGAGTGAGAAGAAAGATGGTTAGACAGAACCCCATCATGTGGATTGTGGAATACCAGGATTTGAACTTTAATAGGAATTCTATTTTTTATTTTTTTTCCTTTTTATCTTCATGATTATGGGAGACACACTGTCCATCTTAAAAGAAAGCTCATTCCATGCCAAATGAAAGCTGTTACATTATATATGGACGTATCATTTTGAAGAATTCGTGATAACATCAAGCATCAGCCAAGTCGGCAGAAAAGCTAAAAAGAGACTCTCAAAAGACTCAAACCCAATCCCAAATTAGTCCTGCATTGAGACCAGGTCTAACACATTCCGCACAACTCACATCATGCAACTTCAATGTAACGTGTGCCAGCCACAACGGGCATGGATGGTCAATATGACATGCCCCAAAGTATTATGTTTTCAGCTAATATTAATCAACCTCCACATGTTGGGTGCTATTTTCATTAACGGGGAAGAGGGAGGGGAATCAGTTCCACCTGTTCACCATAATAAACTGCCATGCCATTATGTATTCTTTCACCGGTAGATCAGCATTGTACTCAAAAAATGACCCAACCACTGCTATTCTTTCCCTTGATGCTAACGGATACTACAAAATGACCAGATAAATCTTCCATTCTTGGGTTTGACTTCTTCCCATATGGGAAAACAAAAGAAACACAAATGCAATGAAAACATCTTCCCATATGCTTACCAAAAAGTTGAGAGCCAAATAGGAACTCCTGCTACCATTGCTCAAAGCAATGATGCTAATATAAGAAATAAAAAAATGAGGAGACAGGTCTATTATAATCATATTCCTTTTGAAACATCACAAGTCAGAACATAGATTCTGGTTCTGGAATACACAAATGCCCGTACTAGCAAGTCAAAAGGTTAGCTGATATGGCATCCAGCAGACTAGCGACACAAAGGCCCAACTTCGCTTGCATATCTATCAACAGCCCAACAAAGAAGCCGCTCCAAGTTTTCTTCTGCCAAGATAATCAGGCAAAGAATCTGTGATTCTCGGTTTCTCCTTCACTGTGTGATTGTTTTTGTTCCTAACTAAAGATAGAATATATATTCATTACCAATCCAAAAAAAAAAGAAAAAAAAAAGATAAGAACAGATTCATTACGTTAAAAGTTCGTGATTAGCTTCTTCCCAAACAAGACTTAAAAAATGAAAAGTGAAAGAAAAAAAAAAAAAAAAAACCCTGTCTGCAAATTGTACTTCGTTAATGACATGACACTTTGAAAAACTTTTGATAAGCTTAAGCAAGCCTTTCCTTCCTGCTAATCATGCAACATCCTGCAAAACTCAAATCTCACAGCAAACAAACACCAGATGAAATCTACACGTTTGGGGGATTCATTCGGCTAAGAGAAATCATCCTATCCTTACTTTCGTACCATAGTGCACTTCGCTAACCACCTTACTTCAGTGGAAACCATCTTTGCCAGATTCAACCCATTAACATCACATGCCTCCCTATGTATGAGCCTAAATTTCACATCAGTTTGAGTTGGAGTGATGAATACGATGCATTCACATCTAGAATACATATATTAATGTTTTTTTTTTCACGCACAATAAACCAACAGTGTTTGTAACTCTAGTTGAAACGAAGATCATGGGAACGTGCACTGAGCGAGTTGGGTAAAAAAAAAAGTGAGAACCACATGGGTCCAAACAGGTGGTATGGTACAGATGCCAGGATATGATCCATTCTCTTCAGCCAAAATCAAGCCAGAACACAGGAAAAGGTTTTGTGTACTAGTCTAAAATCTTGCAAGATCTTAGTGGGTAGTGGAAGTCTTGCGTGATTATCTAAATCTTACACCAAAATGAAGCCTCAAATGCTCTGCATTTTTCCTCCCAAAAATAAAAAAAATGCTCCGCATTTATTAGCTGTTTCAGATTTTCTTTCCTTCAAGTAAAAAATGAAGCCTACCTGAATGTGAGTCTCTGCCCGAGATTTAGCATTAATGTTCTCAAAAAAGCATGAATTACACTAACACATTCACAAGCATTTTAGAGGAAAATTGCACAAAAAAATAGTAATCATTGAATGTTTCAGAGATATGGTATTTTTGGAAAAAAAAAAAGAGTAAACAGTTCTCTTTCTTCTTCGGGTTTTCTTTTTTGTCACTACCTTTTATACTTATAGGGCATTTAAAATAGGTATAAGATGTATACGACCCCAATTCTTAAGTCTGGATAACATGGGCACATCAGGCACTTGCACCCAGGACATGAAAGCCAGAGAAATAATAAAGAAAAAGGAAAGTGAAACACAGAAAACCCGAATTTTACTGCATGTATTCCAATTCAAGCCTTGCCAAGAGAAAATTGAGATTGTGTTACCTTATAAACGATGAGAACCAAACATATAATCTTCATTGGCAGCATCATTATTCACGCAAAGATTTTTCATCTGTCATCTTAATTAACATGGAAACACCATAACCCACAAAAACCAAACAAAATGCTATGGAAGCAAGATTCGGTTATAAGCTGATATGCATGAAACAATTTGGTGGATCCATGTATGGTTCAAATCTAACATAATAAAACCATGTACCAAATTACCTACCTCAACCCTTTTCCTCTAAGAACATTGACATGGAGGTGGGTATGATCTCAACAGAGCTGTTAAATAGCAGAAAAAGTTCACCCTCATAAACATTTAGATCAATTCGGACAGCATAACTGCAATTTAGAGAAGAAGAGTTAAAGAGGCCTACCTCTTTAGCTTCAAAGTTTAACCATGTATATCATCTACATTTTAGCCATTAATACTGCCGGACTGGGCTTCTTGATGACCTGTAACCATGCCTAGCAGGAGAACGAGATCTGCTCCGCTCCCAAGCCCTGTCCCGTGGCATGTCCACATTCCTGCCTCGGTCTCGAAACCTGTCCCTCCCACTGTCCCTCCCATTCCTGTAGTTGTACTTCCAATCCATTCTCCCTCCATCTCTGCTCCCTCTGCCACTCCGTTCTCGGGACCTCTCTCTTTCCGAGTCTCGATCACGATGCCGGTCACGCTCCCGTTCCCTCTCAGGATACCTTTCTCTCTCTACATCATTCCCTCTAGATCTACCCTCACTTTCCTTTTCCCTCTGTTTTCTTCTTTCTTCAGCTTCCTTCTCCTTTGCTAGTCTCTCCTCTTCTCTTGCTTTCTCCTTGGCTGCCTGTGAGGTAGAAGTGAATGTTATATAACCACAAAAACAGGCAGGCCAAGGCACAAACGGAATGATGAATAGTTATTTACCTTAAACTCACTGATAAAATCCCGTACCATGCCGTACCCAATATGCTGCTTCCCTGTTACGTGAGACTGTGTCCTCTCAGCAGCATCATTTGCGACTAAGAATGAGCCACAAATCTCACATAATGCCATCTTCTTCTCCTGTGGAAGCATCAATGCCTTATCATTGGGTGCTTGTTGGCCTTGAGTCAATGCCGTCTTCTCTGTGTTCAACATCTCCACCTGAAAGTATTCATAATTAGAACTCTAATGCAGACTACATGAACAATAAAATAGTATATATTGCAACACAACAGGCATCTTTGTCAAACCTTCCTCATGAGTGCCTCTGCCTCGTCCACCTTGCCAGCTTCACCAAGAGTCTCAACTTGCTCCAGTAGTTTTTTAATCTTCTCTTCCAGTACCAACAGCTGCTCGGATTTCTCAGTTGAGACAGGAGCAGTAGGTGTAACATCCTCCTGAGCCAACCGCTCTCGACCGCGCCTTACTCTTCGGTCCAAATCATGCACCTGCAATAAATCATAATTAAAGGAATATTAATCTGTGAGAACTAAACTATCAGCAATAACAATATTTAAGTAAAGCCACAAAGAAGTAACCTACCAACTTCTCACAGAATTGAGCAAGTTCTGCTTCAAACTTAGACACATACGCATCGTGTCTGGGAGACTTCTCAAAACTGAAGTAGGAAGAGAAAATATTATTGTCACATATAATAGCAACTATATGACAACAGCAGCGGCAACAACAATGAAACCACAAAGATAAGTACACAGCGCATATTACCTGCAGAAGTACAGCAAACACAAAACATCCCCTAAGACAAAACCATAGGATACCATTTTCCATGTCTGAGACTTCACAGTTGAGAGATGGCCCAAAATTGTAATTTGTATCATATTTGACATCTAAGTTTTCCATGTTCATGATCAGGAGCGGAGGGAGAATCGAGTGGGGACAATTGCCCCCACTCAACTTTGGATAATCGTTGGAAGTCATGGGAGTCGTTTCAAGATTTTTATGGTCCCTTACAATTTTGCCCCCCACTCATCTATTTTTTCTTCTACAACAATGAGAGAATTTAAAAATGGATTAAGGATAATTTTGTCTTTCACTTGGTTGCAAAAGAGTAAGTAAATCATTCTCCAAAATTTAAGGAGAGGTTGCAACTGGTAATCAATCAACTAAATCTTTTCCTCCCTCTTATCTCTCCCAAACACTTTTCCTTGACGGCAATTTTGGAGAAGTCTTTCATTGCAAATAGATTTGGCTATCTTGGCTTCTTCTTTGAATTGAATTTTAAACCCTTATCCCCGATTGAATCACAAAGAAATCTATGGTTAAAGGACCACTAAATTGTGTGGCGATTAAATCAAGGGCTAGCGAGATAATCTCAATAGAAATGCAAGCCGTTAAAAATTAATCGCTCTCATTAGTTTGGTCGTCCCTAAAATTTACTCGAATAGGATTTGGTCCCACCTAATTGAGCATATGATTAAAAATATTATGCACTCAATCTTATGGTGGGGCTAACTCTTATTGGAGGAAAATCTGGGGAAACCACTTAAGGGGACGGTGTTCATTATGAGTAGCATGAATATTACACCTCGATTATTTATCTTTTTATAACATTAGAAAATGGCTATATGCTCTCAATCATCTATACTATTTCAAGCATCGTGGCCCATCAAAAGATTACAAGTAATCAATCAGTGGATTTTCAATCACTCACATCTATAACAGGCATTGTGGCACATTAAACGATCATAACTAACCAATCAATTTATTAATTAATTATGGATCTATTTACAAGTTATCAACCTGACATGGGCCCTACTTTAATTCGAGGGAGATACAATTCTTAGTCCTAAATGAGTAAATGATTATTTTGAGCAGTTGAAATTCATTATGGTGAGCCATATACTATTGTGTTTTAACTATAAAGTTTTTGAGAAAATATGTCTTTAAAAGCATTAAGGTATTCTAGAATAGGATCTTATTTCTTTGGATATTATTAAAAAAACTATGAAAAAATAAATAAATATACTTTAAAATGATATTAAAAAATTATAAATATAAAATATTATTCTATCCTCTCTAAAAAATTTTTTGCTCTGCACTTGTTAGTCAACTATTGTTTGCCCCACTGGAAGAAAATCCTAGCTCCGCTACTGTTCATGATTCATCCATCACAAAGGTTACAATGCAGATCTAGATTAATCCAAAAATACTTTTTAACATTTTTCCTCAATTTCCTATTATTATTTTGAATGATACTTTAACAATTTTCCTCATTCTCTATTATCTCCTAATTTGTCTCGATCACCACTCTTTCCCTAGTGAATGATACAACACCTCATCTCAAACCAAATCCCATGAATCTTTTTTCCATATAGCAGATCACGATCCAAGTCCCATGACTAGATCACTTGTCCATATGTGTGGTATCTGATGTTAAAAAGTTAGAATTTCACATATTTTCCCCAAGAGTAACTAATATCATCATTTAGTATTGCTTTTTTCCATAGCCAATACCATCATTACCACTTAACAAGACGACAACTTGAAGCCCAATGTCCATTTCAAAAGAAGCGTATTTCAGACAACAATGGATGATGTCAGAACTAGACTGGAACTTCCATGATATACAATCGCAAAAAATAAAAATAAAAATTCTATGAAGTCTAAAGCAAGTGTAGGATAATTGCAGCTTAACTTTCTGTTTTCTAATATCTGCAATTACAAATGCAATCTCAATTAAGCAGTACGCAAACTCCCAAGCTGGGTAAGAAGGGTTATCAGCTGATAGATAGTTGCTTATAGAATCTGCGAGACGTACTTCAAGAACAAGTTGTAGTACTAAGAGACTCTCATAAACCAGTTGGAGCCTGCTGATATTGAGATAAAGGTTAGCTAGGGGCTGTAGAGTCCGCTAGCAGTGACTTGCAGGCAAAGGGCCACAGATGCTGAAAAAAGAGAGAGAGAGAAAAAAGCTAATCGTTAACACATCTAAGGGTAGGGGCATGTAGCCGCCAGAGACTGATTAGAGAGTGGACTCACTCGTGATAAATTCGTGAAAAAGAAAACATATACCAATGAGCAGCAGATGATGTAAAGTATGTAAGACCTAGAAAGATGTAAGTTGGTGATAAGGGCCACAAGGAAGCTATAAGGCTAGGCTAGATATAACCTAAGGAAACTTTTATGTAAGGCAGATACAAAAGGAAGCAGAAAAGGATGTTTATCAGCTTGTCAAGATGAGAGAGGAAAAGTAAGGACCTTGTTAATAGGAGAATTGAGGGTGAAAATGGAAGGGCCATAGGGGAAGAAGATGAGATAGAGGATATATGGTAGATACAGATTAAAAATCTATATTACTTCATCGTTACAATTTCAAAAAAAAAAAAAAAAGATTAAAAAACTATTACATGCAGAGCCTGAAATCAAGAAATTAAATTTCAATTTTGGTATCCAGCTCCATCAGCACCAGTATTGAGTCACCTGGACCGAGTTGCACATGAATCATTCAAGTGTACAACCGCACATGCAACTGTGTGAGTACCTAAACTTATTGACTCAATTTTGACTGAGACTGATAGCATGCATGCAAGTGAAGTGGATCAAAGATCGGAACCAAATCAAAGGACAAAGCAACAGAACATCTAAAAAAAGGTCAAGGTAGCCAAGACTGAGTTCCAATTTGGTTGTTCAACTCTTCTCATAACCAAAATGAGTCAACCAGACAAAAATTTGATTGCATGCAATAGAATCAATGGTGAACCATCATGAGCAATGAGTTCTAATGGTTGAATGAGTTTACCTGGCTTACAAATTGTTCAACAAGATTTAAACCTCAAGAAATACGATTCAAAATTTGTGTGCACACACGTGGGGGTTTGGGGGGTTGGATAGACGATATCCACAACTGTACGAACAGTAGATAACAAACTTCCAATCATATGATGGACTTTGAGAAAGAGTGACAAAAGCAACATCTAAAACAAGTATCTAAAATCGCTAAGAACTTATTTGGTTTTATGCCAGATAGATTCACAATAAAAACCACTCTCCTACAAAGCAAACTCATGGAAAAAGTTTGATGAGACAAAATGTGTGCGGGCGCGTGTTGCATAAGGTTGGGAACCAACCTAAAACTACTGTCACATCTACAAATATGAGTTCTGATACAGCCAAAGATAGATTGGAATGGCGAAACAAAATTCATGCAGCTAACCCCACATAGTCGGGACAAGGCCTTGATGATGATGGTGGTGGTTATCGTAATGTGTGTGTGTGGTTTCTAAAATGTGGAGAATGCTTACGTTAGGATACCAAAGTAGCACCAATAAGAAAAGGAATATTGATGTAGCTAATTTGCTAGACATTCAGATATGGGTGCATTAAGAACATGTAGTTTGAGATTATACAATTTGCAGGCATAAAAAGCAAAAAAAACTCTCTATTTATAGATAGGATTGAGCACTCAGTTGAAGTTGGGTAACACCAATAATTGCTTTGCCTTGAGCTCCTATTTATAGATAGGATTGATCATTAGATTGCAAAAAAAAAAAAAAAGACTTTTAAATCATAACTTAAGGGTCATGGATCAAGGGGTTAGGATGATCAAACGGACAAGAAATCTCACACAAAAGTGGGTCCCATCCAGATCTTTCGATCCCCCACCTTCCCCATGACTGGTAGGGCCCCACAGAGCAGTTCGCACAAAATTCAATGTGAGACATCCGCACAATCCCATGGAACCAACCGTATAAATGCTCCCATTTTAGGTATGTGGGACCTCCTATGATCAGTCCAACCCCCTCACACCAACCCCTTCAATGTCACACATCCTAGTTTTGACACCCATCCGAATATTACTCTTTGGATTGAAATCCTAACAGAAAAAAAAATTTGATGCCTTCTAAAACAGTTGAACTTGAGGGCCATAGATCAAGGGGCTAAGAAGATCTTACGGACTTGTAGGTTGGTTCCATCTGGATTTTTTTATTCCCTACCTCCGCTGTGATTGATGTGGCCCCAGATGGGGGCCCAATAAGGCCACCCGCACAGACTGCCACAAGGGAGGATGACCCAATATACATCATGACTTAAAAAATTTAACGAGGTTACAACAATGGGCACCTTCCAACTGTGATGCAAGCTTGACAATGTTAAGGATGAGTGACAAAAATCCAAGATAAATTTTTTTTGTGCATATAGTTTGTAACAGTATAACAGTAATCCATTAGACAATAAACCAATTAAATGAAAGCAAGAACTTTGAATAAAAAATGGTATAAAAATTAGAAGGATGAAACTAGAATATACATAGTGCAAGTTTAGTGCATTTGAGCACAGACAGAAAGGCACAGTTGTGATTCAAAAAGAAAAAAAGAAAAAGACAGAAAGGCTCAGTTAAAATTTAAAACTACTTATGCACAATGGGATAGATTATGACAAATGGAAGCTACTATAAAGCAAAACAAAGGACTTCTGGAACAAATAAGAATATGATAAATGCAGGGCGGGTGAAGTTGAGACATGATGATGCTAGTGATGTACAACTATCAACTCCCACTTAGATTTAAGGGGCAGCTTCAAAAAATAGCAGTGTTGGGCAATGAAGAAACAATATGACCATATGCAGTTTTATAAATCACTTCAGCTCATAAAAGTCGCAAATGATCTAAAACACTAGTTTGCATTGTCTTTGCAATAGTAACTATACCAGCTGCCAAAAATTAACAGCAAGGTATTGTCAATGCCTTAATAACATGAAAGATTTGGCAGAATAAGCCAGCATGGAACTTTAAGGTCCAAGCAACTGAAGATAGAAACCTGGGATATTTCAATAGCCATATTGCACCTATGATCTCAGTGCCTATAGCAAGAAACATTTCCATACCAATCTAAAGTCTAAAAATATTGTCAATAAAACTTATGAAATCATAATCAGTTGCTAGCATAGCATATGTCAGAATAGGTTGACAACCAAGAGAAGCTGCAAAGATGGGTAGATCACCTTCCGAGTCTGACTAACTGAATCCATAAATGGGCCTTCATCATCCAAGGAACTCTTTCAATATATGTCCCCAATCTTCATAGCTTAATTGCTCACCAGTTAAAGCAGTCTTAAGCACATCAATCAAGATGGAAAATCCACATTCTTGAAATTGAAGCTCCCTCAGTAGTTAATAAAAACAGAAGCTATACACAATCATAAGCTGTGGGATTTAAAACCACAAGCTAAATGCACCCTTGGCCGCTCACAGAGTAAACGAAATATAGCTTTACCAACTTGGTATTCGTCATCAAATGAGCCAAACAAGAATATCCCTCGCCATCTCAATTTAACCATGATGACATTTTTAATCAAACTGATTATGGTATGATTTAAGTGTTGATGCTAGTCAGACCCATGAAATCCATGCGATACCTTGGAAGGGAGGTTTTACTAGTTGGGGAAATTTAACCAGTTCCCTTCCACAAGGATCTGATCGAAAAGCTTTAGATCAGTTACCTCAAAGGAAAAACCTGCAACAGCCAGAACTCCAAAGATCTTATTTAGCATAGCACGCCAGTAACTCATATTAAGTTCCCTCCTACACCACACATGTAAAGCAGGTAACTTACTTCCATAACCATCTTAAAAGAAGAACAAATAACATAAAAGAACCCCCATTGACTGTCATTACACAATCATGAATCACTACCTACCCCAAAAAAAAAAAAAAAAATTCTAAAAAAGAAATACCCAAGTAGTCAAAAGATATCAATATATAAAGATGCCACATTCAGCAAGTTTAATTGCATTGGAGACAATTTTAACCATATGACATAACGTTTATACCCATGTTTAACTACTAGTTCCACATATTTGTAAGCCCCCAAAATATAAAAATTCCGAATTTTGAGCGAGTTTCCAGTGGCATGACATTCTAGCAACCATAGTCATCATGGAGCTTTATCTGAGTCAGCTTACTCAGTTCTGCTTTTCCAATTGCATGCTACTAGCAACAAAAGATCCAGACTATCTCAAATAAAGTGCATCAAAGAAGTACTAACATAAAGTGTTGATATAACTACCTCTCTTTCAACTTCTGGTCATGAATTCTAGAGCACGGTCCTGAAGCAATACAAAAAAAAAAAAAAAAAACCCATCAACTATACAAGTGATAGAAAAATTCGAGAAATTTCTTAAGGGAAAATTGACAGAGCTTACCTAGATCACTCCGAGTGTTCACGAATAGATCATGCGGACAAAATCGAACCATATAATATGCGCAAACCTCGTCATCGTCCCATCTTATTTCTCTATATCCCTTCTTCTCCTCGTCCGTAAGATTACGAGCTACAATCATTCATGAAACAAAACCCAGCCAATAAAATCAAATACAAACAAAACCCAAGTAATATAAACATAAGACCTAGATCACAGACAATCTATTCAATCAATCCCCAAAACCCCAAATACTGAGAAGACCCAAAAAAACAAGGGGAAATTCGAAATACCTGCGCCCATTAGCTCATCAAGTAAAGCTCTCTGTGCATCCATAGCTAGTTCTTTTTGTAGCTAATCGGAACCAAAAACGACAGGCTCGTTGCAAAATAAAAGATGGGTCTTTTCGAGAAAGTAGATATGAATCGAAGCGAGGGTTAATTTTCAGAAATTGGAAGAAAGATTGGATCTTGAAGAGCGAGGAGAGGAGACGAGAAAACCCTAGAATACAAGGAAAGGATAAAAAGGAAGTGTTAAAATCGGTGCGGTTTTTGTGGTTTTTATTATGGAAATCGGATACTGGGTTCAAATGATCCATGTGGAGGTGGGGTCGGTGAGAGTGGGTCCCATCTTGGATGTGTTAATCTCGTCCATCCAAGTAGTGGGGTTCTTTGCTTAAATAAGGCAATAATGATTAGGGTTGATGGACAGTCAGGATTTTGTGATGGGATCCTTTTCCCCATTTTTCAGCACTTCCTTTATTCCAACTGTTGGCTCATTATAATGTCTTTTATTATTTTATTATTTTTTTTATAAAGTCTCAATTCTTAAAATGTTGAGATGAGAATTTGATAATAACAAATTCCACTCACCCAAAAAAAAAAAAAAAAAAAACTAATTCCATCAAGGTGGGCCATTGCTAAATGATGAGATTAATGTGGGTTGTAGATATGATTAGAGGTGCTCTTGGGTTGGATCAGAACTCTAAACCTTAAACCCAAGCCCATTTATGTAGTATTGGGCCTATTGTTAATGTTAATACAGCCCATGGGTTTGGGACCTAGTATCAAGTTTGTGTTAAATATCATATGTTAGGCAGGACCTAGGATAAGTGGCCCAGCCCATTCAGTAATTGAAATGATTAGACTCACATGAGTACTCCATGAGATTAACATACAACCCAACTCGGCTGGGTTTGGGCTGCCCGGCCCATGAGTGCTCCTAATTTTGATACAACCATATACTTTGCAAAAAAGATGTTATCATGGTGGACAACTGATCATCACGCATCTTACCAAAATGTTAAGGTGGGAGGGCCCAATCTAGAAAGTGGTGAAACCATAGTGTGTTGCACCCTGGTTGGATGAAATTGTGATGGGCAAACCCTAAGAAGAAGTAATAACAAAGAGCCCAACCTCCACTGATGTATTCTTGATTGGGTCCGACACCATTTTGGCAGTTTTGGCTATCCTTTCTTTGATTAACATCAGACAGTACTGTCGAGTGAGGCCAACTTGATTACACCATGTTGGCACATGAGGCCATCATGATTATTGGGCCCACCAAGATTTCATCATCAGATGAAGAATCCTATATTCCTCATATTGTTGCTATTTAGTTTCAGATTTACATTTAATTTTCCACTCCGGCCCATCGTCCACATCGAGTCAAAATTGTTCAACATCCAGTCATCTTGCATGGTTGAAACTTAAAACTGCAGTTGCGATTGGTGGTAATTATGCTAATTCGACTCAATTTAGCAAATTATTTTGTAGCTCATGGATACCCATTCCTGGAGGACCCTGATCATCATCATCAACCCCAAAAGACGCACATACACATTCATCCCAATTCGACCTCAATGCAACAAACCATGCTCTTAGCATTGATTTAAATCGCGATATAAAATTGATAAAACTTTTGAGGCCCTAAGATCAAGGGTTAAGATGATCGGATGCGATATAAAATTATTAAAACTTTTGAGGCCCAAAGATCAAGGGTTAAGATGATCATATTTGACACCATACACATTTAAATCATAACCCTGTCATCACCCGACCACTGGAACCATGTGATTGATTGATATGCAAGTAGGTGGAGCCCACTAGAAACAACCAGCCGGCATGGTGACAATAAATCAAAGCAAACCAAATTCATTTTCCCATGAAAGGACAGAAATTTTCTTCTTTCAAAACAAACCAAGGCATTCTTTCAAAGTATGCTCTCATATTCACTTTTTTAAAATCAAAGCTGTCCACACTACCTATATAAATGCTTCAAAACATAATAGATTGCCTTTAAAACCCTAAAACACAGCAGAAATGGATTCTTAATTCCAATGAGCAAAGGCCTAAAGAATGAATAGTTAAAGAAAGTTATGTCTAACCATCCATTTTTATTTTTGAAGGCCTAAAAAGAGGTAGATCTGGACATAACCAATGATGCTTATAAACTGCGGCTCGATTCCATCCCACCTGATGCTCAATAAAGGAACCACCATCTCATTGGATTTTCCTCATGCAATCCATTATTCTCCTCTCTTTCAATCTCCTGATTAGCAGAATGGTGCAAGTGATTGAATTATTCTGCCACTGGCCTGCTGAGATGGTTATGCCTGCGGCCACAGCGACCACACCACATATCTGAAACCGCAAGCAACAGAATAAACATGAGTGATGATTGGACCATCTATAGATGAATAGGGCCCCCAAAAGAACTTCAAGGGTTTCTCCAGGTTGTGTTCAACCCAGAATCCATGCAAGATTAATACTGTTCATTGCCACAATTTCAAAAAGTCGGCCCAACAATCCTGAGAGAAATTTCCCACCAGGGGATTCCAAATTTCTATCAGAGTCCTCTCTCTCTCTCTAAATTCTCTATTTGACAGGGATAACATGCATTTGGTCTTGCCATTGTGATCTTTCTTCTTAGCCTTTAGAAATCCTCAAAATTGCAGAATTTGGAAGCTCATGAGGAAGTTGGCATTCAAGGAATCCCAGTGGACCAGCATTTCCTGTAAGAGGGGCACTTATTGAAAAGGTAAAAGTAAGAGGAGCCCAAAGTGCAAAATACAACGGAATGCCGGACTTCTAGGACTCATTTCATGGGGCAGGCGAAACTCTTAGCCTGTTGCTGAAGCCCATTTACCATGAGTTCCTAGAAATTGAGTAAGAATTTGTGAAGCATGTCCTGACAGAATCAGTGTAGTTGTTCTTCTGAACCATAATCCTAGGAACTCAGCCCCACAGTGGTTGAATGAGCACAAACCCCATCACTATATAAGTAGGGGGGCCTTGCTTCCACCAATGGAAGGCTGTGGTCACATCAAGGGAAAAATCAATGGCTTCCCCAACAAACCTGCAACTGATTTCGGTATCTGCTTTCACAGTAAATATAAAAGATACCGTCACCAATGATGTCATACAAATCAATCATTATTACGAAAAAAAATTAAACAATAATAAAAATGGAAAGCATCAGTAGTATGTTATATAATAATAATAATAATAATAATAATAATACACTTTGACAACACATAGTCGCCATAAGAAATTCCTTGCACCAGCGGATCTAAGCAAAGGCAACCCTAATTTAGGAGCAATGTTGGCTCACATTGAAATTACAATTAATGTTGTTTGTAATGGACCATGGGTTCCATCAATAAATTCTGTGCCTAGCAATCCATTTTTAACAAAGAAGAAGAAATAGCAAAAACAAAACAGTCGCATAATTGTTCAGATAATCAAAATCAACAAAGATTGGGATCAGTACATACCGCCCACCACACCTTGGTTTTCCTTATTCTGTAGTTTTTGAACCTTCATCCACTTCAACATCTAGTCCTGGCATGATAAAATTAGTTGAAGAAACTCCAAAGTCAGGAGCTGAAACATCTTGTACAGTCATGAAGTCGGGCTTGGCTCCCATACTAGCATTCTCAAGTGCCATACCCTTTCCTTCAATCTCCACCACAGCAGCACCTGGGTCTCCAGCCCCCACCACAATAGGATCAGCCACCTTCGGTTCTGCGGTACTATTTTTTTCTTGAAGTCCTAGATCCGGGTGAGCTTGAGGCTCCATAACTGCTTGTCGAGCTTGACCATTTGGCGGCTGATTGTCAACTTGAGGATTGGAAGCTCTTTGATAGGCATGAGGTGAATGGGAACCATGTTGGCCTCCAGTCTGCTTGACCTGAATCATGTGTTTCTTACCTGACAGATGACACTCAAAAACAGCCTGCGTGTCACATGTAACATTGCACAAGGCACAGTATTTGGGCTCTTCCCTGGGAGTCTGAGAGCTGCTAACTACGTCAGAGTACCTTGGACGTCTTCCACCCTGGCCAAACTTCTTCAACTTCCACTTGGGAGCACGCCTCTGATCCTCAAATCTATAAGCCCATGGCTTCCTTGCTGATGCCTCTGTTGGTTCATCCACCTTTGGAAGTTCAGATTGTTCTACAACCTGAATTTGCTGCTCTGCTTCCATTTTGTTTTCATCCACGGCGGTAGCAGAGGGCAAGTTTTCAACAGAGGATGCGTTTGGCAGGTTATCTGGGGCAGAGGCATCAGGCAGGTTTTCTGTGGCAGAGGAATCAGGCAAGCTTTCTGGAGCAAAGACTTTATTGTCTTCCCCTCCCTGGACATTCTCAAGCTGCTCTGCAAGTTTTGCCTGCGGTTTGGATTGACGTTTCTCATATTTCTGAAATTTCTCAAATTTCTCCATATTTTTTTTATGACGCTTTCCATTCATGTGTTCCTCGAGGACTTCCAGAGTATTGCAGTCAACCCGACATACATCACACCAGGCAACCTGAGGAGCTCGGCGTTTTCGGTCCGATGCCTGTGATGGTGCAGATTCCAAATGAGGTGATGATACATAAGCTGGAGCAGGCTGTGGGAATCTCCTTCCGCCACCCCTTCCAATGCGTCCTCTACCTCGAAAAGGGGGTGCTCCACCATCTGGTCTGGATTGGTGGTGGCCAAAATTGCTTCTGCCACCCCTAAATCGTCCACCGCCTCTTCTGCCACCACCATGGTATGGAGGCCTCCCAACCTGCAACAGTTCTCCAAAAGGATCTTCAATAAATTAAAGACAGACAGGTAGTAGCATGAAGGCTGATTCATGGGGATTCTTCAGCAAAGGATCAATACTATCAAAACTGAAACATATACAACTACAAAGACCAGTTCATCAATAATAAAGGGGCTTAGAAAAGAAAGAGCGACCCGCAGTGCCCATGAGAATGGATAAGGTAACTACAACAGGCATGCAAAATCATTGGACTGTCAGGACCATGGATTAAAAAATCAGCTAAGTTGACTCAGACTCGGCCCTAAACGAGTTGGGTCCTATGGGACTTGGACTCAAAGCATGGGACTTGGAGGAGTCAGACTCGCCCAATTATATTATGATTAAGTCGAATTTTTTTACAACTCTTTAACATTATTGTCTATGTGTGATTTTTCGACAACGTCCAAACCCTCCCTAAGCATGGAACTGTATAAACTAAATAGAACCTCCAACTCTTGTACAATTTTAACAAAATCTTTTACTCTATTTCAGCATTCTCAGTTTAATCCATGCATACCATATCTATACTATACTTGGCCCGAGTGGACCCATAAAATTATATATTTGACTATAGTGATCCCAAATACAATTTTAGCTTGGTGTGCATAAAATTGTAAAGAGTTCTATAGTTAGGCACAGGGATATCAATGGCCCTATTGCCAGGTAAACCTAAGATTTTGATAGGGATGTCAATGGACCCATAAAATTAGATATTTAAGTGTAGTGGTCCCTTATAGATTTTTTTATTTTAATATTTTAAAAAAAAATCTATGCATTCAATTGAGACTTGACCCAACTCGGACTCAGCCCTGACCTAGTCAGGTCCCGAGTACAAGTTTTTTTTTTTCCTTCGTTAGGATGTTCTACTTTTGAGGGAGTAGCATTTAGCAGTGTGAACCTCGCTGCAGGCCCCACCTGGATGCATGACAATCATGTGAGAGGTGGGCAAGGAAAGATGTCATTTACCAGGGTTTTAAAAAGCGCGCCTAGGCGCGCGCCTCAAGGCTCGCCAAGGCCCAGCAATTGCGCCTCAAGTGATGGGAGTCGAGGCGAGTTGAAACAGGCCCCAAAAAAGCCCCTGAGGCGAGCGCCTCAGGTCCAGGCTCAATGATGCAGGCCCTAGGGTTAGGGCTTGCGTAGATGCCGAAGCACGTGTCAAAGACACCTCAAATTATCTCCACAGAGATTTCTAACACGAGGAACAACCTCTCCAAGGGAAAATCCCAATTTTATTTAACTCTAACTCTGAGATTATCATCTCTACAATGTAATATAAATAGGCAAAGTAAACTTAGGGCCTAAGACAACCTAATCTAATAATAGAAACTATCCTAATCAAACTAGGAAATCAAATAAATCAGAATGCTAATCCTAATTACAATAAAATTAGGAAGCTACTAAAAAATAAATATCCTCAAAACTATGTTGGGTGGGACCAGTAGTGGAATAAATATCCTTTCCAAGAGTCGCTTGCATTTGAACTTGCATTTGAACCATCGTTGCGGATAGTTGATTAACAGTTACCGATAATTGCGCAACGGTTCCCCTCAAATCATCATCATTGTGAGAGGAAGACTCCACTTCTATCTGCTTCTTGGGAGGCATTTTTGTTTAATGCAAATTTAAAATTTCTGATTGACCCGATGTGTAGATCTGCTCTCCACGATCACGCTGTCGAAAATGGATCTAAATTCTGATGGCAAATGACTGTGATAGTGCGAAAACAAGATCCAATGGTTGAGCTTGGTCAAATCCGCCATTGATCGGATTATTCAGATGCAAGATGATGTCAGCACAACTCTTTTTCTTTTTTTTACCTGCTGTTGGGTCGAGCTGACCCGAACTGACCCGATCTAGGCCTTACTAGTGCAGGCCCACCTAACACTCAGTGGGCTGTTTGGAGTTGCCTCGAGCTTTGTGTAGGGATGAAAGAAGGAAATAAATAAATTAAAAAAAAAAAGGCTGAAGCCTTTTCGTTGCTGAAGAGAGAAAAGTGCTGAAGAAGGGTGTGCCTCTAGTGCTCTTTAATGCAACGAAGATGGTAACGGTTCGATGGAGAAGATGCAGCGACGAAGCTGATGGTGTCGGTTGTCCTGGGTGCACGGTATGTCTCCTCTTTCCAGATTCTTCTTCTTCTCTGTCTTCTTCTACTTCTTTCTGTTGCTCTTTTCTCTTTCTTTCTTCTTCTTCTTCTATGCTCGGGGCAGAAGATTTTTTTTTTCTCTGGGTTGGGCAAATGGGAGGCGGAAGGAGTGTGGCGGCTTCGGCTGGACTTGGGTAGGGCAGGGAGCAGTGGGGTTAGGTTGCTCCTAGGGTTCAGGGCTGTGGGGATATGGATTCGATTGGTCGCTGTGCTTTTTTTTTTTTTTTTTTTTTTTTTTTTTTTTTTTCTGGAAATGGATTTTGGGTAGCGGGTGGGTTCGACAGGGAGTGGTGACGACCGTTTAAGGGATTTGGTGGAATCGGTGGTTATGGGGGTTGCAGGAAGGTGGCTGGGTTGATGGTGATCTGTGGGTGGATAGGCTAGAGTGGGTTCTGGGCAGCGGTTTTTTGTTGCAGCGGGTGGGTTTGTTGGAAAAGGGATGTCGACAGTGAGGGGGGTTTCCGCAGGGAAGGGGCGATGATAGTACGGGAAGGAAAGGGGGATGTGCTCCGATCGGTGACCGGAGACGGATCGGAGCGATGTGGATCTTCGCACTGATACCAATTGATGCATGCCCTAGGGTTAGGGCTTGCGTAGATGCCGAAGCACGTGTCAAAGACACCTCAAATTATCTCCGCAGAGATTTCTAACACGAGGAACAACCTCTCCAAGGGAAAATCCCAATTTTATTTAACTCTAACTCTGAGATTATCATCTCTACAATGTAATATAAATAGGCAAAGTAAACTTAGGGCCTAAGACAACCTAAACTAATAATAGAAACTATCCTAATCAAACTAGGAAATCAAATAAATCAGAATGCTAATCCTAATTACAATAAAATTAGGAAGCTACTAAAAAATAAATATCCTCAAAACTATGTTGGGTGGGACCAGTAGTGGAATAGTAGCCCGTACTGCTTCACTCAAGGCGCGCGCCTCTTGCGCCTTATTGTCACCCAGGCTTTAAATTAAAAAAGAAAGAGATGTAAGGGGCTAAATGAAAATTTTCTAATATAAATAAAGATGCCGTGCCCTGCCCTAGTTGTTTCCTGTATCATCCAACGAAAAAAAAAAAGGGAAGAGAACGGAGAAAGGAGAAACACCAGCCAGCGATCCACTCTAGCCAGCAGCCAGCGATCCGCCTGATTAGCAGCCAGTGGGGCCCATGCTGAAATTTTGGGATGACCTGCATTGGCTGGTCTGGGGATTTTTTTTTTTCAAACGCATCATCAAATCGGTGGGGCAAGAATCATATTTTGCTTATGCCATCACCGACTTAACCATCCATCAGTGGGGCCCATGCTGAAATTTTGAGATGACCTAGTATGGCTGGTCTGTGGGCTTTTTTTTTAAAAACATCATCAGATTATAACAAATCTCGTTAGGTCCTCCTTAGGAGCATCTGTGTTGTTCCTTTGACTTTGAAGTTGTATTGGTTTTGATGGATTTTGGTACTTTTGTTGAATGTTTAACATTTATAGTGATGGATGCTTTATGACGTTTAGAATTTTTCTAATATTCCTTGCCAATTATCTGTCAGTCTGTCTAATTTGTTCTACTTTTGTTCTATTTTGTGAATTATCTATCTATACCAAAATATATATTTTTTTATATACAATGTGCGCTTCGCTTCAATGAAGGCCGCGCCTCGCCTCGCGCCTTAGCGCCTAGGCCCCAGGAGACCTTAGCGCCTTGATGCGCCTCGCGCTTTTAAAAACACTGTCATTTACACCTAGGCCTGTGTAGATATCATCCCCACATAATCATACTAAGTCGAAACCCTTGATCTTTGGTCTCCAAAGTTTAAGGGTTTAAAGACGTCGATATTTTGGTTTTTCAATCCAGTGGAAAGTCATAGCATAATGAGTGTCAAATTAAAGTGCATGCCAATTCAATGAAGGTAGTGGCTATGAGGAGGTTGATAGATCAGAGGTGGGCAAGGTTGAAAGAATAGGGAAGGCTCACACATAAGGTAAGGTGCAAACCATTTATACCCAATCATGACTATATGTTTGTTATAAACATTTAAAAGCAGAACCACCAAAGTACTGCGCATGCCTCTCCTTCTCCCTTGTGCCTTAGGCTTCAACTAGCCTTTATGCCTTGGTGGACCTTGCACTTTGACTACATTGATTTGCACCTATGTTGTGCCAACCACGCTCCTATCTGATTTTATTTTTTTTTCAACTTTTAAGAATATCATAACATTGAACACACTTGAGGCTTCAACTATTAGCAGACCACATTTCAAAACAACTATTAGCAGACCACATGGAAAACCTAAGGGTGTAGAGTGGCACACAAAGTAAATAAGTGGCACTTTGTTCTAAACATGATGGAATCACAAAGTAAATCAAGAGTAAAAAAAAAGCAACAGTATGAAATAACATGACATTATTCTATGACATCTGAGAATGAGAACAGTTACTTTACATGCAAAATTGAGAAGGAAAATGTGGATCACTTGACAAAATGAAGAGTTATGCAACAGATATATTAATATTAAGTACATACAAGAAACTTCATCAGGGTGATGAAGCTGATGAAGAGATACAACTAATTACAAAATTACATTCCTAATATGATATGACTGTCTTTAGACCATAACATAAGCAAGATCACTATGATATCACATGCTTCCTCAAGAACATTCTGAAGGAGATGATTTTGGACAATGTCAAACTATTCATCTCACTAAACTCACATGCTAGACACCCTGGAGCTTTCACTTCTCAATTGGCCCATCAAATGGCATTGATATAATGACCTACTTTGATTGTGCATGACAAATGACTTGATGGACACAAGCATTCTATTATCACCAAACACTCAGCCCTGTTAGCTTAGATTTAAACTGGGCCAGAGAAAACCAAAACGACTGCCCATTCTCATTTTTGTCTCTTTTTTTCCATTTTATTGGTTTTCACAATTTTTTCTTTCACATCTCCAGGGACACGAACCAAAGTCCCCCCCCCCACAAAAAAAAAAAAAAAAAATGCCTGAAGGACCTAGGTTACAGCAGCACTACCTCCACGAAGCAGCCCTGAAACAGATCATGCAATAGATCTGTTTGTGTAGTAGGCTGATTTTCCCAATCTTTACACAGATTTAAAGGAGTGATATCATGAGATTCATTTGCCTTAAGGCTCCATTTAGCTGCAGCATCCTCATTTCTTTGCCACCACATTCTGATGGGTACACCTTCAAAGATTTTAATGTTCCTTTCCATATAGTAACATGACTTGAACCCACAACTGCAAGATTGCAATAGTGATCACCTTCGGCTGTGCCATGGGCTCTTGTCAAAACCTCCAAATTATTGCAAACGGTTGCATCTTACAAAAGATTCTACCACTGTCGCATAAGCAAGCTGCAGAAGACAACCATCGGGACCTCAAACAGAGGAAGCATCTTAGCATGGAATCCCACGTAACGCAACGAGCAACTGCTTCTTAGTAGAGATAATCTCTGGAACCAATTGGCTAGAGTAATTTATCCCAACCATATATTTTCCCAAAATCTTACTCTTTCTCCTCTCCCCTTAAAAAATCGGGACACATTTGTACCTTCCCATTTTGTAATTTGGGATCTTTAATTTAAATATCTTTCAAAATTTGTGGCCCATTATCCCTTGAAACCAACCCCAGGATCCAAGATCTCTTTTCTTAAATGTTTTATTTAATAATTGTTCTCCCAAGGGAATTTATTGGTGGTTGACTTGTAATGTGACTTTCTTCTTCTTCTTTTTTAATTTTATATTGAAATAGTAAATTTCATTAAAATTCACAACGCTAAAAACATATCAAAAATAGAAAGGAGCAAGAAGTACAACGCAAGGCATTGGCTCTTGATGGCTGATGCCACAACATACAATCCAACATTACTGAAGATCAAAAGAAGAGGCCAATGAATTATTTCATGAGGGGCAACCAATTAGATCCTGTTTGTTTTTCTTCCCTGTAGAGTCTCTGTCATTAACTCAGTCATGTTTCCTCCTCTGTTTTTTTTTTAATAAAATTCATTTACCTTTAAAAAAGGGCATTTTGCACCTCCCCAAATCTCGTTCACCACTTGACACACAACACCCAATTATTTTAATTTATATGTCCTACCCCAATCCGTCTTTGGGAGGGAGTTTCACCATAAACAATATAATTAGGTCAAGAATTAATCCTAGTACTGATGTCTGACTCAATCACGACCAATACATATTGTGACTCAACTAAGTCACATGACTGAGTGGAGTCACACCGACCCAATAAATACCCCAATCCCTTGTCTACTGGGAGGATGTTCACTACGTACCATGCAAATAGGTTAAGGAAAAAATCCTAGTACCGGTGTCTCACTCCGTCGTGACCATATCAGCATGACTCGACTAAGTCTCATGTGACTCAGCGGATTCATGCCAGCATAGCATATACCGGTAATAGTAAAAACCTGACCAAGTTGCATGTGTATTCACCAAGATTTCATTTTGTGAATGAGATGTAACTCCATTTTGTCCCCCTTCACATCCTAAAAGACCTCTTTCTTTTTTTTCTTTCAAGTTTACAGTAACTTTGCTTTGGAATGTGAACAAGGATAAACAATAGATAGTAAGGTTTGAGGTGTGGACCTTATAATAATGATCCCACCTGTGATGAAGAAATATCTTTTTCTTTCATGATGAAAGCTTGCTTTCAAAACTTTTAATGACAAGGTCCAAAACGGATAGAGATGCTGGGTTGGCTACTAATGGCAAGTCCTTGAAAGGAACTGTTATCAACTTATACCCAATTAGGAAGGCAAGAGAGCGTACCTTTGACTCATGAGTACAAATGTCCACGTTTACACTTTCCTGAAGGTTGAAGGCTTCAAAGCACCTTAGAATAGCAAGCAAGTTGATGAGGTGTGCTTTTGTAGCCTCGCAAAAGATAATAGTATCATCTGCGAAATGAAGGTGGAAGATCAACATCTCCTCTTTATCCATTGAGGAATCTTTAGGGCGCATTTGTGTAAGCAAATTCTCTGCGGAAAAGTAGGTTCTTCTGTGGACAACCAAAACAAGTAGTTTGGTGTAGCATCTGTCCGCAAAAATAGTGAGGAAGAAGCACACCACTTTTCTCCTCTATTATGGATTTATATATCTAGTGGGAGAGGGTAGGAAATGAAAACACCTTCCAAAAAGGTTTAGAGAGGATGATCAAAAGGTAATATTTTAAACCCTTTTGGAAAGATTCCCTTCAAAGAGGTGTTCGCTCTATGAAAAAGCACATGGCTGAACCAAATGTACAATACTATGTCCTTGGACTTTGGATCCTCTCCTACGCTAGTTCATGGAAGTAACGGTAGATTCCTCTCAAAAAGGGATCCAATCCCCTTACACAAATGTGCCCTTAATGAGGTATTGACTCTCCGTCTTTCGCACCAATCTGCAAAGCCCTAAGTGACAATGGCATAACAATGAAAATAAAAGGGTAAAAAAAGAAGCCATGGCAATGCATCTCCTTGCATTGAGATCCTCGAGCAACAAAAGAAGCCTTCCAAAGACCTCTTTGTTATGATTAAGAATATATCTGTTGAAAGGCATTCCTTGATCCAAATCCTCCACTTAAACTGATTGAGAAGGTAATCAACGATTGAAATTGCTCAGTGACAAGCCTAGAGGGCATTCATGGGAACATGACCGGAGTGTACTCTGAGAAGTTGCTTGTCCTGGGTGATAGTGTAGTGTGAAGACTTTCCTTCCTCTTTTTTTTTTTTTTTTTGCCTACTTTTTTCCATGTTTATTGTATAATGGTCTCAACATCCCTTTATGTTGTTATTGTTGTTGTTATTATTATTATTATTATTATTATTATTAATGGCCCGTAAATCCATTTATTTTATATTATGCTATATATTCACTATTTAATTTTATTCTTTCTTTCTAAAGGGTAACAGAAAAAATCCATTAAAAGAAAAGGAGAACACAACACAGCTGTACAGTGTAAGATGCATAAACTGCAATGCGTATGCTAGATGGGTGAGATGCGGAAGCCCAAAAAATGAGAGCCAACAGCCCTCTCACAATTTGGAACAAATAAAATGTTGAACAACGCAAGCGAGGGCAATACAGCCAATATTACTTTTGCGCTATTAACGATATAATATTAAAACACCCAAACACAACAAGACAATTATCTTTTTTCATCAGTAGCAAGATAACTACCCTTATTCATAATAATGAGGTTTCGAAAAGAAAAACGTATGACATTTACCCATAAAAGAAAACCCGGGTACTTTTTATTTTTAACAAAACTACAATGAGCAGAGAAAGGTATCATTTTACAATTGAGCTCATCAAATGCATGTCATGCCTGCCAAAGAAATTCCATCTAATGTCAACCTGATCAAGAAAACATCATATAAGGTTCTCCACACACCCACTGCAAAGAAAAGGGAAAAAATAAAAACATAGAAATAAAATAAACAGAAGTTTACACGTGGCATAAAAAATCAATACATAGTATGTATCATTGACAATTTCAGGACACATCTAACCACCGGCACATTATCCTAATGGACAAGATCGCAAAAGGCCGTCCTTGCAGTCTGAAAGGCAATTAATCTACAGGGTATGTGACCAAGCTGAGTGCCAATCTCAAACTTTGAGGAGTAATGTAAAAGCACTGCATAAAGGAGAGTGCATGGTCTAATATCCTCAGTAGCTCACCAAATAATCCCATTAAAAAGATTGAGTATTCTTCTTTAACCAGAATGCTGGTAGTTCTCTGGGGACCATGATAAGATAACAAAGACATGAATTCACGCGTAGCATTTGTTGTTCCAGAAAGTAAAACAATTAAAAGAGAACTTCACATGAGTGGATGAGATGAACAATAAACTTCAAAGACAAACACAAAAATGTACTCAACCCCAACAAACTCAATAAATAGGAACAGTCCCACAGAAGAAGCAAGCAGGAGTTTAGTTGAGTTTAGTGAGGAGTGGAGGAGGATTACATGGAAGAGGTATAGAAATAATAAAACGCTCCATCAAAATCCACACTCCACTTGACATAAAAGAACTAAACTACCAACCAACTTCATGAGGTCAAAATAAAGCTTATCCCAGAAGTGCCCAAGCATTGGATCCAACTCTTCATGATCAAGGCAACTGGCTTTCAACTTCCTTATTTGTAACCGCCAACCAAAAGAAAGATTCTTTTGTTTCAATTGCTTAATGGAGAAACGTTATCTATAATAAATAAACAAAATAAAAGAAAGATGCACAAAGGTAACAAAAGAATAAGACCCAGGAAAAGTGATACAGATGAATGAGCCGGAATTGACATAATTCAAACTGCCCCTAATGCCCTTATGAGAAAAAAGACCTGCACAACCGAATATGATAAATTTATAGAATCATTTGAGAATGGGATAAATACCATCCTGTAAAATCTATTCATGCAGTATAAAAATCATTCTTCTTCAGCAGACTACAGCATTGTACAACCCCATCAAATTCCCAAGCTCAAACAGCTATTAAGGACAGAAAAAAAAATTTTAATTTTCAAATAAGAAAAGTTCAACTCTTCCAAATTGAATCCTTACAACAGCACTGCAAACAATAAGAAATGGAAAAGAAGAAATGAGAACAATTGTGAGTAACAACAGCAATTGAGGAACAAATACACAATTCCCAATGAAAACACAATACAATTAAACAAATACAAGAAGAAGCAACACGTATCCACCCAAACAAAAATCCCACTAAATTAATGTTAAGGAATCACAGAAAAGCACAGCTTGACGGCGCTTACCGGGGGTCCGAAATTGCCAGGCGGATACGGATACGGATGTGGATGCATATTCGGATGCATCCCCACCATTTGCCCAAACCCCTGATTGCCCGCCTGCCGCTGCCGCTGCCGCTGCTCCGCGATTGCCCTCTCCGCCGCATCCATCTTCCCCGCAAACTGGGTCAGCTGCGACAGCGCTGCCACGGCAGCCGCGGCCGCCGGATTAAGCCCCTGCGGCAGATCATACCCGGCCGGATGCTGTTGCTGTGGCTGCTGCTCCGGCGGGTAGTACGCATTCTGCTGTGGCTGCTGCTCCGGCGGGTAGTAGGCATTCTGCTGTGGCTGCTGCTCCGGCGGGTAGTAGGCATTCTGCTGAGGCTGCCCCGCAGGCACAAAAGCATCAGCAATTTGGGGCGCTTCTTGGGGTACCCCAACATTGGCCGCCTGCAATTGCGCGCTATTGGGGTCAGTCTGAAGGGGCTGCTGGTAAGCCCCAGGCACCCCATAATCAGAAGGGTAGTATGAAGCGTATTGCTGGTCCTGTTGGGGGTATTGCTGGTGTTGGGGATAAGATTCTGAGCTTGGGTTTGTGGGGTTTTGATAGGTTTGGGGATAGGTAGGGTAGTAGGCTTGGGTGGAAGGATCATACCCATAAGATTGTGCTTGGGAGGGATCATATGCTTGAGATGGTTGCTGTTGCAGCTGCTGCTGATATTGTTGTTGGTAATCTTGTTGCTGTTGCTGGTAATCTTGTTGTTGTTGTAAGTAATCTTGTTGTTGCTGCTGTTGGTAGAGTTGGTTTTGGGATGAATCGTAATCCATGTTTGGAGAGAGAGGGAGATAGGAAGGGGCGTTTGGATGCTCGATGGAGAAGAGAAAGGGTGTGGGGAGGGAGAGATGGAGCTTCTAAACGCATGAGATATCGTGACTTGCCTTTCTTCGATTCACTGCCGGTGCAGATTAAGCTTTTGGGTCTGGATTAGGCAGAATGCGAAGCGCGTGTTGGGTAGACTTGTTTTTGAAGGATCCCAACCATCCACCAATAAGGTTTAGAAGTGTTGGCATGGCTGGGCCTTGTTTCCTTTAATCTACCATCTTAGTTCAATAACCTCTTAATCCAATGGTTTCTAAGTACTAACTAATTCAGACAGCCCGTTTCTCTTGGGTTTTATCCGCGGTCATTATTATCAATATTTGATTATCTCGGTGAGTTCGACTTTCCACTCAATTTTATTTAGGGCATGTTTCTTATTAGAATTCCTGACGGGAATTTTAGTGGTTTGGGTTTTTGATACATAATGTCACATCATGTTCCTTTGTATTTTCAAATTTCATGTTTCTTTATAAAAATTTATTTATTAATTCCAGCACATGATAAGTCTAAACTGGCTTTTATGAATTTTTGGAATTCTACCTTCTTTGCATTTTGGAGGGATTCCAAAATGCTCATGCCCTTAGGAGGATTTAGGAATTCCAACTTGTATAAAAATTCAAGAATTCCTGAAATTCTAGTAAATGAACAGACCAAAGTCGCGATGTAAGAATCTGGCTATCAAGATTCTTAAACCCGTTTTTACCCAAAAAAAAAAGGGTCTCTTAAACTTGTAAGAATAGAGTAAGGGACTGTTTCTAGTTATTCTTCTGGTCTTAACCTACAGCCTCGACTGCCCATTTTGATGCCACATCAATTAGATAGATAGAATCATTTGCTCAAAGTGATTTTGGGCCACAATTAGAAGGGTATAGTTTTACATGCATGCGGTACAGGTCCAATAAATTCAAGGGATTCTCCTCCTCTACATCAAAATAGAGGTGTGAAAATAAGGCAATAAACAAGAATAACAGATTCAGAACAATGGGGAAGCGAGTAGACCTACCGAGTCTTTCATCCCCTATGTAACATGCCTGTGTCTGGTCTTGTGGGGGCCCTCAGCAAAAGGGCCCAACCAAGATTATTCCAATTCTTTTAGCAATGGTGAATGCTGAGTCAACAGGGAGCCGCATGTGTTGAATGTGAACCATCAGTACTTGTATTTGACAGTAGCCAACTGCGCCTGCCTTGGTATTTCAATTGCTCAGTACTCATTCACACTCAATTTAACAAAAATAGGATGTGGCCCACATCCCCACCATTGACCAATGTGATCAGAGGCCTCAATGTGGCTGTGAATTGCATTGATTCATTGCGGATCAACTGGAATCATGACTCATTAGTACAAGTTCACGGACAAAGAATTGGTCCCTCAGTTAATAAAAACATTTCAGAACTCTAAACTTAAAACTCTTTCTTAGAATCTTATCCAAACATATCACCCCATTGAGAGTTAAAACATAGGCACTGACACTAATGCAACTCCAATCACAAGAAAAAGTCATTACCCAACATGTACAACATCCATTTCTCACATTCATCTCAGAATAATAATTCATTTGCATTTGGATTGTTCCCCAGATCCAATCACACTATCAAGTATATGCAGATAGGATTCACCATCAAGCATTCGGACAGCTTTGGTTAAAGATCAAACATAGCTCATTTGCTTTTTAGTCTTGGTGTGAGTGATAGCAAAGGAAAGCAAAATATACCTTATTTGGGGAAGCAAGGCACTTCCTTCTTTAAAAGTGAGGAATGTGCTACTCTATTCTGGTTCTCTTTTAATTAACTTCTTCAAGAGCCATCTCAAAACAAACATTCAGGGTTTTCCTGTCTTCAGTAAATCCATAAATGGACTGTACAATGGTGCCAGCATATCCTATAGACTTGCAGGAGGAGACCGGCTCCAAGCAGTTGAGTGCAGCTCTGGGGCAGTCGAACCTAGATATTATGAACTACAGGCACCCTTTAGAGTAACACATTCCATCAAATAGCAGAATTCACAGTGACCTGTCCAAAACCAACTCACACCTGAGAAAATGGTGACCTGATCCAGTAGTCACAAAAATCAAAATAGTTAGTAGGATTTGCATTTCACTCTGGTGGCTCAAAGCTCAAGTACATGAAGGTCATCCCCAGAAGAAAGGCTGTTGGAATAGGGCTCCCGGGCATCATATACGATTGATAGTGGTGCATGCCCAATGCTTCAATCCAAAGGATTTCTTTCACCAATCACCAGGTTTAGTATTAAGTAGGCCAGTGTAGATTCCACTCCATGATGCTGCCCATGTGTGGGAAGGAGCAGAGCCAACTCTATCAGCCCCTTCTTTGCAATAAGATTAATGTTATTCATGCTTGAAAATCATTGTAAGGATGGGGTTGGTGATGACATAGACTATGTGTGGGGAGATTTCCAGAACTCCAGGATTACGCTAATCGCAGCCATCAGATGAGACTAAGCACTCTCACGTGCCATCCGCGTGCCGCCCACGTGGCACCAGATTCACCCCGGCTACCAGGACAGGGGGTCCGGCCGAAGTCAAGCAGGTCCGGACCGCTAGTGCCGAGCTCGGCTTCTCCATGTGCCCACCTCGGCAGAAAGCTCCACCTCGGCCAAAGGAGCCGGGACGAAAGCCGAAGCAGGAAAGAGCCTCCACTCGCACCCCTCATCCCCCACGTCATCAGGCACGTGGAGGAATAGGGGCGCGAGCTAGTGAGACAGATGCGACATCCAGCCGTTCACAATCTTCGCCAGATCACTGACAGGGCGGTATCCAGCGGCTGAAGCCACATCAGGGCAAGGCCCGAGGGCGGATCCAATGGTACCCCAACCGTCAAAGGCGTCCAACACAATCTGGCCCAACAAGACTCGCATTTAATGCGATGTGGGCTGATCCGACTGGCATTAAATGATGAGTGGGCTGGATTGGACCACATTAATTACTTTGTGGGCTGATCATGACTTCCAGTCGAGTCATGGGACCCACGCCAGGATATCATCCGAAGATACGACCCAAGCCTCTATAAATAGAGCCTCATACCACCAGCAAGGTACGCACAATCCAACCCACAGAGCCGTTACTCTGCCTCTCTTCTTCCTCTCCTTCCATTGTTCCAGTTCGTTCACTGACTTTGGCATCGGAGAGCCTTGCGCCGCCCAGGCCAGGGTCCTCTGACCGTTTGCTCTTCTATTTCAGGCTTTCGGACGGTACCTAGTCATCACCACCTTGGATAAGTCCTCTAAGGCACCCCAGTTATTGTGGGTCATTATTTTCTGCACCTACAATTGGCGCCGTCTGTGGGAAAGTAATATCCTAACCTTCCCAACCTTCTCAATCGCAATCTAACAGAAATCATGCCTCCGAAAGCTAGGAAGGGCGGAGAATCCTCGAGAGCAGTGCTCGAGCAGCCAGCACCGTCGACGAACGTCCCTCTTCAGGGGCGATCCCGAACGGTGCATGGCATATCTGCAGGCGAGGGCCGCTTAGGCTCGCAGCTCTACGTCGAGGTCCCCCTCCAAGAGGGACTCGAGGCCTCGTTCTCAGCAGATGAAGTTACGCCACCCCGACGCGACAAGCGTCGGGGTGAGCGTCCTCGCAAAGATAAAGTCGTTGCCGTAGAAGAGACGTGCCGCGTTCAGCCTCCTGCCGCTGGAGGAGATGTCGCAGCTCAAAATGCTCTCCTCCAGAAGCAGAAGCGGTTAATCCATGAGCTCCAGCAGCAACTGAGAGCAGCGCAAACTGCCTCGTTGAGGCAGGTCTCTAATCCTCAGGGACAGAGGAGGGACGCCCCGAGCAGGGCAGCCCAGCCTCCTCGTGAGGATCTGAGAAACCATCTGGACCACAAGCGAAGCCAGATCCATGATGAAGGCTCAAGCAACAGCCGAAGTCATCATAGTCGCGATGGCCGAGCCCATAGCCATCGCAGCCCGAACCACTCCAAGCGAAAGCCAAGAGCGCGGACTCCGGAGAAGGACGACGAGCAGGAGCGATTTGACAAACGCGTCAGGTTGGCTCTTCAGCACAACCTGGACGTGCGGGACCAGAAACAGATCTGTGGCCACACCGATCTAGGGGCCTCGCCCTTCACGAGGGACATCGAGCGCACCCCCTTGCCCAAAAAGTTCTCTGTCCCGCGGTTCGTCCCCTACGACGGACTGTCCGATCCATCCGCTCACCTCCATCACTTCTCCCAGAAGATGTCCATCTGGGGAAACGAGGGCCACCTCAACTGCAAGATCTTCTCCTCCAGTTTGGGTGACCTCCCTCTGAAGTGGTTCTGCGCCCTCCCAGAGAAGTCGATTTCAAGTTGGAAGGAGCTCCAGTTCTCCTTCCTAAAGAAGTTCCAAGCTTACAGCGCCGTCCCCAAAACAGAGGGGGACCTTCTCGCCCTGAGAATGAAGCAGGGTGAGAGCCTCGCCAAGTTCGCCCGACGATTCTGGGCGGTTTACAGCCAGATCGAGGGCACTAGGGAGGAAATAGCAATCTTCGCCTTCCAACGTGCCCTGATCCCCGGCCACGACCTCCGGAAGGACTTGGTCGGAGACCCCCCAGAATCCATGCCAGCGCTAATGTCCCGGATAAAGCGCTTTGTCGCCCGGGAGGAAGATGAAATCCAGGCCCGGGAAGAGGACCAAAGACCGGAGCCCGAGCTGAAGAGCAGCCAGCCTCGGCAGAGAGGCGGGAGGCCCTTTCAGAAGCAGGAGCCCAAGCAGGCCTAGCCCGCTAGTTCGGCGAAGCCTACGTAGTCCCGATCTGGGGGCACCTGGAGGCCCAGACCTCCCGCCAACGCCGGTCAGAGCGTCAACGTCGTCTTCAAGGAACCGATATACCATATCCTGAATAAGATAAAGACCAAGCCGTTCTTCAAGTGACCTCCGCCCTTGAGGAATGAGCCCACCTCCGGCAGCCGAAGCAAGCTCTACTGCTCCTACCACAAAGGTAACGGGCACAAGACCGAGGACTGCAAGTTTCTGAGGTGGTACCTGGAGAAGCTAGCCAGCGAAGGCCACATTCCAGAGTTCATCAAGGTAGAAGATGCCGGCAGCAGCGAGGGCCGAGTTCACCAGAGCGCGGCTCGGGATCCAGACAGTGAGGATTCCGAAAAGATAATTAACGTGATCCATCTGGCGTCCTCAGATCCCTCTCCCTCGTCTCGTGGGGGCTCGCGGGCCCGCGCCGAGGCCAGGCGAGCGTCGCATGGGAAAGAGGTGATGAAAGCCGAGCTCGCACCGGCATCCAAGAGAGCTCGCCGCGACCGACCCGCTATCTCGTTTTCAGATAAGGATCTAGAGGGAATCCAGCTTCCCCACAACGACCCCCTGCTCCTCACAATGAAGCTGAGGGACTTTACCGTGAAGAGGATCCTCGTCGACTCCGGCAGTTCTTCCAAGGTCCTATACTACGAGTGCTTCAAGAAAATGAACCTCTCGGAAGCAGACCTCACGGAGGTCCGTGCACCCCTGCTAGGGTTGTCCGCCACGCCAGTCTATCCCAAGGGCAGGATCACCCTGGAAACCCGAGTCGGCGGAGCTTCCGTATTGGCCGACTTCCTGGTCGTGGACGCCCCTTCTCCCTACAACGTCATTTTGGGCAGAACGTGGCTCCACAAGTTGGAAGCGGTCCCTTATTCCCTCCACCAGAAGCTGAAGTTCATCCTCGAGAACAAGGAGGGCAAAATGGAAGTGGTCACGGTGGAGGGAGATCAGCAGCAAGCTAGGCAGTGCATGCTGGCCGCGGTCCCAGCAGTGAAAGAGCCAGAACGCGTCAACCTCGCCGAATTCGAGAAAGGCCTAGATGAAATCAGCCGAGATCCCGAGAAGAAAAGCATTGAGGACCTGGCCGAGGTTAGGCTGAACTCGGCAGACCCAGATAGGTTCTTCCTGATCGGCACCCAGCTGCCAGACGAGGAGAGAGCCGAGCTCTCAAGGTTCCTGATGCAGAACGTCGACGTCTTTGCTTGGAGCCCAAGCGAAATGCCTGGGGTCGACCCCGAGGTCATGTGCCACAAGTTAAATGTGGACCCCAGCCACAAACCAGTAGTGCAGAGGGCCCGAAGGACGGGTCTGCAGCAGACAGACGCGGTCGTCGAAGAGGTCGACAAACTGCTGAAGGCAGGGGCCATCCGGGAAGTTCAGTACCCGGTCTGGCTGGCTAATACGGTGGTGGTAAAAAAGAAAACTGGTAAATGAAGGGTGTGCGTGGACTTCACAGACTTGAATGGGGCCTGCCCTAAAGACAGTTTCCCCCTTCCAAAGATTGACCAACTGATCGACGCCACCGCTGGCCACGACCGAATGAGCTTCCTCGACGCCTACAGAGGCTACCACCAGATTCCACTACACGAGCCTGACGAGGAGAAAACGTCATTCATAACCCCCCGCGGCACTTACTGCTACAAGGTGATGCCCTTCGGGCTAAAGAACGCGGGGCCGACGTATCAGCGCCTCGTGATAAAGATGTTCCAGGCTCAGCTCGGCCGAACGGTAGAGGTGTACATCGACGACATGGTCATCAAATCAGTGCACTCCAGCGACCACCTGGCGGACTCGGCCAAGTCCTTGACATCCTTCGCGCGTACAAGCTCAAGCTAAATGCTTCCAAGTACGCCTTCGGCGTAGCCTCTGGCAAGTTCCTCGGCAGCTTGGTAACGCGGAGGGGGATAGAGGCCAATCCAGACCAGATCACCGCGATCCAGGGCATTCTGAGCCCCTCTACCACGAAAGAAGTCCAGAAGCTCACAGGAATGGCTGCAGCACTCAATCGCTTCATTAGCCGGTCATCAGATAAGTGCAGGCCTTTCTTTCAGCTTCTAAAGAAAAATTTAAAATTCCAGTGGACTCCTGAGTGCAACCAGGCGTTGGCCGCGCTCAAAACTTATTTGATGTCACCACCCTTACTCTCCACCCCAACTCGGGGGGAGATTTTGTATTTGTATCTTACGGTCTCGGATCACGCAGTGAGCTCCGTCCTCGTCTGGGAGGACGAGGGAATTCAAAAACCAATTTATTATACGAGCAAGACCCTGCTCGATGCCGAGACCAGGTACCTTCTATTGGAGAAGCTTGCGTTGGCTCTCGTCAGTGCCTCCCGCAAGCTCTCCCATTATTTCCAATCCCACACAATTGTGGTGATCACGGAGCATCCACTCCGTTCAATATTCAAGAAGGCTGACTTTTCAGGGCGAATATCAAAGTGGGCAGTTGAGCTGGGGCAGTATGATATACAGTACCGTCCCCGAACTGCGATCAAAGCCCAGATTCTGGCAGACTTCATCGTTGAGTTCGTCTTGCCCAACTCGGCTCCGACCCAGCTCGGCACGGAACTAGGGGGCACAGGGCACGAGCCAGAACTGACCGAGGTCGAACAGTCTCCCGCCTCGGCATGGAAAATCTTTGTCGACGGATCGTCCACCTCCAAGAGAGCTGGCGCCAGCATAGTCCTCCAATCGCCAGAGGGTCTGGTCATAGAGCAGGCTTTCACCTTGGACTTCAAAGCAACAAACAATGAGGCAGAGTATGAGGCACTGATAGCGGGGTTGAACAGCGCCCAAATCCTCGGAGCCCAGCATCTGGTGATCTTCAGCTATTCTCAACTGGTAACTAGCCAGCTCGTTGGAGACTACCAGGCCAGGGACGACAGGATGGCGGCCTACTTAGCCCTTGCGAAAAAACTGCTGTCTCATTTCCAGAAAGCCGAGGTCAGGCGGGTATCCCGAGATACCAACACGCACGCTGACGCGCTTGCCAGCCTAGCTTCCGCTGTCGAAGCCGGAAAGAAAAGGACCGTCGAGGTTGGGTCGATATCAAGGTCAAGCTTAGAACTCCATTCATCTCGGCTTGTCCTCTGTGCTGACCTCGGCCCAAGCTGGATGGATCCAATCATCGCTTACCTCAAGGACGATCAGCTCCCCGAGGACAAGACTGAAGCCCACCGAATCAGACTCAAGGCAGCTCGATTCTGGCTCTCTCCCGAAGGCAAACTCTACAGGAAATCCTTCACAGGTCCATACCTCCAATGCGTCCACCCGAGCAAGGTGGACGACTTCCTGTATGAGATCCACGAAGGAATCTGCGGCAGTCACATAGGAGGTCGATCACTGGCCTACAGGGCTATAAGCCAGGGTTACTGGTGGCCCTACATGCAGAAGGACGCGCAGGTGTACGCCAGGAAGTGCGAGAAGTGCCAGAAGTTCTCCCACTCTCTCCATCAGCCAGCGCAAGATCTGAGTCCCCTCTCTAGTCCATGGCCCTTCGCTCAATGGGGCGTGGACATTATGGGGCCTCTCCACCGAGCTCCAGGGAACAAGAGATAGCTGATAGTCGCTACGGACTACTTCACAAAATGGATAGAAACTGAACAGTTGTCCTCCATCACGGACAAGGACTCCAAGAACTTCATTTGGAAAAACATCCTAACGAGGTTTGGCATCCCCAGGACCCTGATTTCGGACAACGGGACCCAGTTCGACTCCAAGTCCTTCAGAGATTTCTGCCAAAAACACGGTATCAGAAACCATTACTCCACTCCGGCATATCCGCAGAGTAATGGCCAGGCCGAAATCTCTAACAAAGTGATCCTGGACGGCCTGAAGAAGCGACTGGACAAGGCAAAGGGAAGATGGGTAGAAGAGCTTCCGAGCGTGCTATGGGCATATAGAACAACTCCAAGGAGGTCCACCTCGACGACACCTTTCTCTCTGGCCTATGGGATGGAGGCGGTCATTCCTTTAGAAATCGGCATTCCCACCCTGAGGACAGAGCTGGTCGACCAAGGCCGAAATGAGACGAACCTGGCAATGGAGCTGGAGCTGGCAGACGAGCGTCGAGAAGCAGCAGCCCTGCGACTGACCGACTATCAGCAGCGGCTGGCCAGGGCATACAATCAAAATGTCAGAGAAAGAAGATTCTCCGTGGGAGAGCTGGTTCTAAAGAAGACCCTGCCAGCTGACAAAGAACCAAACGAAGGGAAGCTGGCCCCGAACTGGCATGGCCCATTCAGGGTAGTCTCACTGGCAGGAAAATCAGCCTACAAGCTCGAAGACTTGGAGGGCAAACCACTGCCGAGACCGTGGAATGCATCCCACTTAAAGAAGTTCTATTTCTAAAGATGTAATGAATCTCAGAATCAATGAAAGCAGCTTTCGCCCTATCATCAATCTGTCATCTCTCTTTGATTGACTCCGGCAGCTCTGGATCTACCGCCCTGGAAAAGGCTTCGAGTTCCTACACTCAGTCGTTTCCTAAAGCTCCGGGTCTACCGCCCTGGAAAAGGCTTCGAGTTCCTACACTCAGTCGTTTCCTAAAGCTCCGGGTCTACCGCCCTGGAAAAGGCTTCAAGTTCCTACACTCAGTCGTTTCCTAAAGCTCCGGGTCTACCGCCCTGGAAAAGGCTTCGAGTATACACTCAGTCGTTTCCTAAAGCTCCGGGTCTACCGCCCTGGAAAAGGCTTCGAGTTCCTACACTCAGTCGTTTCCTAAAGCCCCGGGTCTACCGCCCTGGAAAAGGCTTCGAGTTCCTACACTCAGTCGTTTCCTAAAGCCCCGGGTCTACCGCCCTGGAAAAGGCTTTGAGTTCCTACACTCAGTCGTTTCCTAAAGCCCTGGGTCTACCGCCCTGGAAAAGGCCTCGAGTTCGAACACTCGGTCGTTTCCTAAAGTCCGGGTTTATACACCCCTCAAAGACCGTTGCCGAACTCATGCTCGCACAGCCGATACCAGCGGGATTCTGGATCCACTTCGGCGCAAGGCAGTTCGTCCCGGCCAATGCTAGCCATTTCGGCCAAGGTCAGTTGTTAAGAAAGAAAGAGCAATGCAAGCACCGAAGTGCAAAAAAGCAGCACAGAAGTACAAGTGTTACAAGACAGTGCGAAAGAAGTAGAAAAGAAATACAAAGACACTGTACACAAATTGAGTGATCACAAAACTCTTCCTTTTTATTCATTGTAATTGCTTCATTACAAAGGTTACAGAAAAGAAAACAAAGTACAGAAAGGAGGCTCGCAGTCCTCTAAAAACAGAAAATGGAATAAAGACTGGGAGGCTCTGATCTTCACCGACTTTTCAGGCTGCAGGCTCGAAGACGCAGGTCCGCTGCTTGGAGGTTCTGAGGGATCCTGAATTTCACAGAGCTTTATAATACGCTTTGGTTGGTCAGACCAAAGCATTCAGGAACCCCTCCAGTTCGGAGGCCCTGGACCTCGCTGAGCTCTTCAACACCCTCCGGTCGGTAAGACCAAAGTTTGAAGAACCCCTCGGTCCAGCGGGGCCTCAATCCCACCCTTAGCTCGGCGATCCTGATATAGCGCAGGGGGCTCGCAGGGAGCTCGATGCGACACAAGACCCTGCAGGACCGCCAGACGCAGAGGGTGCCACCATCCCACAGTTGCAGAAGACACCCCTGCAACCGGACCAGGGACGGATGGCCATGGACCCGCGTTCAGAGAGCGCGTGGACCACGGGGAATTCCTTCAGAGAGCGCGCAGACCACGACGGGCCTCCCCCCTCGGAGAGAGCCGTCCTCAGGCGCAAGGGTTCCCCCTGGATCGAATATTTCCGAAGGTCTGCTGAACATGGCTCCTACGTCTATGTGAATTAAGCTATCCTAATTCCTTTTCTTTTCCTCTCCCATGGCGAGCCTACCACCTTAACTTATAGGGAGAAGAAGGGCTCAGTCTCCGAAGGGAGTTATGGGGCGAAGTCTCCCACGCGTTACAAGGGACGCACGTCGTCCTGTCTGTTGACCAGCGATCCCTATGGCGCCACGTGGAGACGTTCGCCCGTTTCCCTCATCGGCCCTATCACCATGCTTACTGCTATTTATGGTTTCCGGAATACGGAGAATCGGCACAGATAGCTATGAAGACCGTTCGACTCTCTCTAGGGTCGCACAATCACATTAAAGGCATTCAATGCCATTCAATATCACGTCCAGAAGCGAAAGAGAGAAAAATGCAAATATCACGTCCAGAAGCGAAAGAGAGAAAAATGCACAAGTAAGGAAGCCCCGTTTTTCATTAATAGCAAAGAGTATTACAAGCCCGGGAGAAGCCCCGTTTTTCATTAATAGCAAAGAGTATTACAAGCCCGGGAGCTATTTACAAGAGAAGAAAAGCAAGGCTACTGTGGCTTCGGCGACTTCACCAGGTCGATCACCGTGTCTGATGGACCAGCAGCATCGGCCACGACCGTGACCTTGCTTGGAGTGTCGCCGACAGAAGAGGCTTTGACCGATACCTCGCTCGAAGCAGGGGCAGAAGAGGCCTCGCCTTGAGGTGCGGCCGAAGCATCGCTGGCAACCGGGGCGTCGCTCGGGGCCGGGGCAACTGGAGCGGCATCCAGAGCGGGAACGACTGCAGGGGCCTCGACTGGGGCGCTTTCGGCCAAAGGAGCGAGGCTCGGCTCAGGAGCTGGGTCCGAATACTTCGGCAAGTCCCGATAGACAGGGTGGTCTTCAGGAACCCCCGCACGCCTCAGTGCGGCCAAGCATCCTTCCTCGAACAGAATGGAGGTGATCTCCTCCACCTGCTTCTCATACAGCTCTGTGGCATGGTCCACCCCATTCTGGAAAGCGGATTGGGCCTCGGACAGTAGAGAAGCCTTCTCCTTTTCCAGCTCGGCATTCGCCGTCTTCAACTTCTCTCTTTCAGCACGCCCGGCCAGCACTTCCCCGCGCAACCTCGTCCCCTCGGCCGCCGATTCAGACCTTGATCTGGCCAGCTCCGACTCCAGCTCGGCGGTCCTCTTGTTCTTCGCCCAGACCTCGCCTTTCAGCTGATTAGCTTTCGACGTGAGTTCGGCAACATCAGCCAGAGCCGACGCCAGCCGAGCAGTCTCTTCAGCGCTAGCCTTCTTCAGCCCCTCCATTCCCTTCCTCAGCTCTTCTAGCTCCTTCTTCAGCCTTTCCCTCTCAGACTCCAGCTGAGTGACCCTCGCGGCGTTCCTGTCACTCCTCCCCACCACGGTCAGGAGCCTTTGCACGTTCTGCAAAGGGAAAAAGTGAATCAAACAGGAGCAGTCGAGCTAAACCACTTGAAGAAGAGCGCTGAAAACACTTACCAGAAGGTTAGCCTGGATCGCCGAGACCATCAGGCTTTCGTTGTCGAACCTCTCGTGCGTCTCCATGTCTCGCGGCAGAGCGCAGGCTTTGGCGAGAGCTCCGATGACGTCGGCGTTCCCCATTAACCGGTCCTCGACGTTCAAAGGCTTACCGGGTTGCGTCTCCATCCTCGGTCTCCATGGCGCTGGGGCAGTTCGAGGTCCGGAAGCCGATCCGGACCCTTGCCCTACCGAGATGGTGAGCTCGCGGGCCGCCCCGCCGGTCGACTTGCTGGCCGGCGTATTCTTCTCAGCTGGTGCCTTGACTCCAGGGGCCCGCACAGGAGTTTTACCCTTCGGAGGCTGTTCAGCCCCCGAGTCCTTCTCCCCCGCCTTGGACTTCTTCCTGGGCGGGGACCCCTCCCTCGGGCGCTCCGGCGAGCGTCGCCGCACTCCCTCGCTCGGAGCAGGGGCAGGAGCAGAAGTGGCGCTAGCACCCCCCGAGCCCGAAGCTGCGCGGGTACTGGCAGATGATGGCGTCGCAGAGGAGGAAGACCCCTGCCTGAACTTGGCCGCCAGATCCTTAACAACTGGCGCCCTTGAGCTTCCCTCCATACCTTCTTCCCGATCGGACGAATAAGCGTCCACTATCTACGTCAGGTTCGGTAACTCCGAACTAGAGGTGGACGCCTCGGCGCCAGACGCAGCTCGGCTCGCAGCAGGATCGGTCAAAGGGATCCCGGCAGGCACGGCAACGGAGACGGTAGGACGATCGGGATGCGCCTCGTCCTCCTCGGCTACTCCGGTTCTCCTATAGTGGCCACGGTACCTCGGCGTATACCCGAGCAGCTTCCAAGCCGACCTGGTCTCGTGCCCCTTGTATCTTTCTACCTTATTGATGTCGTCGACGTTCCTCCTCCAGCCTTCACTCGCAGCTCGGCGTCGCCTCGCGCCCGCCTCTGCACAACAAACAATAAGAGTGTCAGCTCGGTATCATCGAGATCAAGCAAAGCGAGTAAGAGAAAAGAAGCGGTGTTTACTTGGGACAGTCCCGGGGCGACGAGGGACCATCAGCCTCCTGCTCTCGCCAGCGCCGAACTCCCAGTCCCCCGACACACAGAAGAAAGTTTCCTCGGCATTCTTACTCAAATCCTCCAAGGCCAGGACGAAGCCTCTTCGCTGCGGCTTCACCCGGAGATAGTATTTCCCTTCCCCAGCCTTGCAGATATCATAGGTATCCTCGATATCGTGGACACCCAGGTCGGTCCCCAAAATCTCATTCAGCTTCGCCGTGCCCATGATGACCTTATAGCCATTGGGCATCAGCTGGCACGGGGTAATAGACCAGGCACTAAGGCAGGCCCTAAGCAAGGGGTGCAGGGGAAATCTGACCCCGCCCTCGATCACAGAGATCAGAGGGAACGGCATCCAGCCGCAGGACCAGCGAAGCGTGGCATAATCGACGGAGTCCGCCGGCTTGAGGAGGACTCCCTTCGGAATATTGAAAGCGGCCCTAAATCTGGCTATGCCCTCTTCAGTATCTAACTCAAACCTAGGGGTGCCCATGTCTAAGAGGGATAACAGCGAAGTTAAACCCTAGAAGTCGCGAAACCCCAAGAAAAACTAGATAGAGGCACGAAGCAACTTACAGAGACGAAGGGGCGAATCAAGAACAGATCCGGGCACGTCCTACGGTCGTCCTCGCTAGAGAGATCTCGAGCAGCAAAGCAGAAATCAAAGGTGAAGGCAAAGGCGAAAAGAAATCAGAAACAAGAAAGGAAGAAGACGACCCTATTTATGGAAAGGGAACCCTCGATTGAATACCACTTTCGAATTCGAAAAGACGGACTTCGCAGCCCGTGCCCGTCCCATCAATGGGACAACGCAATCATTGAAGAGGCTACGCGTGTAGCCGTCGACTCGCTTCCCAGGACAGACAGGGCAGAGCATTTATTGCTTCAGAAAAGTTGAAACGACACCAGGCAATGATCGCCGCATCCCCAGACGGATTTTCTAGCTTTCGACCACTAAAGGCTAGGACGCTTAAGAGGTCAAAAGCTAGGGGCAATTGTGTGGGGAGATTTACAGAACTCCAGGATTACGCTAATCGCAGCCATCAGATGAGACTAGGCACTCTCACGTGCCATCCGCGTGCCGCCCACGTGGCACCAGATTCACCCCGGCTACCAGGACAGGGGGTCCGGCCGAAGTCAAGCAGGTCCGGACCGCTAGCGCCGAGCTCGGCTGCTCCATGTGCCCACCTCGGCAGAAAGCTCCACCTCGGCCAAAGGAGCCGGGACGAAAGCCGAAGCAGGAAAGAGCCTCCACTCGCACCCCTCATCCCCCACGTCATCAGGCACGTGGAGGAATAGGGGCGCGAGCTAGTGAGACAGATGCGACATCCAGCCGTTCACAATCTTCACCAGATCACTGACAGGGCGGCATCCAGCGGCTGAAGCCACATCAGGGCAAGGCCCGAGGGCGGATCCAATGGTACCCCAACCGTCAAAGGCGTCCAACACAATCTGGCCCAACAAGACTCGCATTTAATGCGATGTGGGCTGATCCGACTGGCATTAAATGATGAGTGGGCTGGATTGGACCCCATTAATTACTTTGTGGGATGATCATGACTTCCAGTCGAGTCATGGGACCCACGCCAGGATATCATCCGAAGATACGACCCAAGCCTCTATAAATAGAGCCTCATACCACCAGCAAGGTACGCACAATCCAACCCACAGAGCCGTTACTCTGCCTCTCTTCTTCCTCTCCTTCCATTGTTCCAGTTCGTTCACTGACTTTGGCATCGGAGAGCCTTGCGCCGCCCAGGCCAGGGTCCTCTGACCGTTTGCTCTTCTCTTTCAGGCTTTCGGACGGTACCTAGTCATCACCACCTTGGATAAGTCCTCTAAGGCACTCCAGTTATTGTGGGTCATTATTTTCTGCACCTACATACGAAAATGATGATTCATTTGCAGCTCTCGTAGAAGGCTCTCCTGCGGTTGGCCACTTCTTGAATGATTTCTCCTGTTAGCATTTAGTAGCATCTGCGCTCTGATCAACAGAGGCCATGGGTGTTGGAACAATAAATTTTGCACTGCCTAAAGCTTTGGGAGGTGAAACAGAAGGTGATGGGAATGAGTTTGTGGCAGTCACTCCACCCTTGTTGAAAGTGTCAGCAATCAACATGCCCACAAAACCGCCAAGCCGTGGGCATATATGTTTCATCAATGTTAACCATTTTTTAAAGTAAAAGTCCTACAATTCCTATGTATTCGATTACAAGAAAGCACCCCACTTATATAGATGGTAGAAATGGGTCAAAGAATTCTTTTGAGTCTGATCACTCAAAAGGACCAAGAATCACTAATTTAGGTGGATGGAGTACATCGGCCATAAAAATGTCAGGTACTAAATGGAACACTTTTTTTTAATCCATAACAGCCACTTATATTAAGAAGGATGGAAATTAAAACAAGGCAAAAGAAACGGTACAAAAGTCCTATACTCAGTAACTACAAGAGCAACTGTTACAAAATTGAAGCAAGCAAAGAAACAGTCCTCTCCACTCATTGCTTAGCTAAAGAATCGGCCATGAAATTAGCTCCCTGGAACACATTAGAAAAAGAAAACTCATTAAAAGAAGCGAGAGCATTGATCTCATTGAAGAAAAAAATGAAGTTTCCAAAGACCACCTTCAACTTTAGAAATCCAATGAATAGCATTAGCAGAATCACTTTCGACTAATAGCCTCCCCCTAAACAACCAAACATAGATCTTTAAAGCTTTCAAAATCACTAAAACTTCCACCTCATTAGAATCCTTGATTCCCACCTTCTTTAAAAACATATATAAAACATCCTCTTTATGCTTGCTAAGAACTCTACCAATACCCACTAGCTGCGAATTTTCTCTAGCCACCCCACATTAAACTTGTACAGCCCAACCAGGGGAGTACACCAATGAGCTAATTTCTTTACTTTAGGAAGACCACACAATATAGATGCTTCCCAATTAAGAGTAATGGTGTTTACATTAAAGCCCATAAACTCTTTTGTAATAGTAGCCCAACTAGCAACCTTGAGTTCCACTGCGACTATGAGAGAGTCTGCAGACAGTGAAGAGCATCTAAAAATTCTATCGTTCTTTCCTTCCACACAATCCAAAGAATAACAAAAGGGATGATTTTGCACAATACTAACCCACATCCACTTAAAGGTGAGAACCTCCAAGCATCCACCTCATCACATGAAAGAGCTTGGTATACACCAATGAAAGACCACATCTGGTAATAAAATGACACCAAAGTCGATAAGCACGATCACAATGTAGACCACTCTCTCAGGAAAGAGTTTTCTACAAAATCAAGGAAACATAGTTCAAAATATTTCTCTTTCACACAAAAAGTACAGGAGAGAATCGGAGCATTGCCTGCGTCATCAAAGGACTCTTTTGCATTATACAAAAGTAGCCTATAAAGGCATCTTGACCATTGGGTCACTTTAGAAAAAAAATAAAAAGAAAAGAAAAGAAAAGAAAAACTTGTCTCAATCACTATAGTCATTTAGAGGTCCATTTCCAATATTGACTAGGTAGTATTTATCAGGGACCTGTAAGTTTTCCAAAAGAAATTCTATTTCTCACTTTAGGAGTGCCATCTTTGGGATGTAAGAGGGTTGTTACATGCCCTTTTCAAATCATATTTGGATTAGATTTTCTTTATCATTATTATTATTATTATTATTTGCGTGGGAGGAGTGACAAACTCACACATGCAAGAAGAGGAAAACTTGCAAATGCAAGGAGTGAGAGGAGGCGAAACCTGGACCTCCCAGTAAAAACTAACACGTCTTGCCAATTGGGCAGCGGTTCTCCATAATTGGATTAAATTAAAATCTCTTTATCATATTCACTTGTTTTAAGTGTACATAAAGAGATCCCAATGATATACTTTCAAATGTAAGAGCATATATGTCTGTGATTGGGGGCCACCCACATGTGGTCCCCTCTAACAGAGGCAAACAGTGTGTCACCCTATTTAGATCAGCAATATACTTCAATGAAATGCATACCAACATTTCACCAGCAGAAAAGATGTCCCTGCTGTTGAAAGACCAAATACCACCTTTTTTTTTCTTCTCCAATTCCAATTTAAAAAATGAGGTCACATGAAAGAAAAACTTTTGCTTTTATTGAATTTGTAGGGGGATGGTGGCACTAGGCTGTGCCCCCTACAGGATAGTAGACCACCCAGGCGCATTTGTGTACACTTTGGGGGGCTTATCGCTGAACAGTGGCCCTTAATCATGCGTTTGGCTCCGAACCCAAGACCTCTCACATAAGAGACTTGAATAAGCGAATCTGGTACCACTTGAGCTACTGAACAGCGGCCCTTAATCATGCGTTTGGCTCCGTAGAGTGGCCTCCCCAGGAATCGAACTCAAGACCTCTCACATAAGAGACTTGAATAAGCGAATCTGGTACCACTTGAGCTCAAGTGGTACCAGATTCGCTTATTCAAGTCTCTTATGTGAGAGGTCTTGGACGGTGGCACTAGGCTGTGCCCCCTACAGAATTTATGATTTTGTTTCTATCATTACAAATCTATGTTGGAATCCATATAAGTATTTGATGTTAGTGCATGGTTTTATGGAGTTCATAAAACTTATTCTACACTGCCCCACTTCTTCAATCAAGTCCAGAATATACAATTTACTTATATCCCAGTGTCAATTAAGATAACTCTTCAAAGGCATAAATTACCATAAGGAATGGTCTCTGGATCTTTATAGCTTTGGTGGTAAAGGAAGTAATGAAGTACTGTTGTTGTTGTTGTTTGTTGAAGAGAAAACAAGGGGGCAGGCAACACGTATTTGACCGACTACTTCCTTTTGGCATTTGGTCCACAAGCCGGCCTTGGACCCAATTGTCACTATTTTCTTATAAAAAGAATCAGTAGCAGAAGAAACGCAGATGGAACTTTCCCACTGATTCTGGTTCAAATTTTATAGGGGCAGTATTAGCAAAAATCTCTAATGGGATTTCTTCATGTTGGAAAATTTCCCAGCAGCAGTCCCTCAGCATTTAGAGTTCCATTTTTGCTTTCTGAGTTTTCAGAGATTCATCCTTGTAAATTGGTTATTTTTGCTTATAGAAGTCTCCAAATTCTTATATATCCCGCTTTAAAAAATCTCAGGAATTTCGAGGTGTGCAGGAATTATTGTGAGGAAATTCAAATACCCTCTAGACGGGAATTACTCGATATCCTATAAATTTAAACAGTCCATTCATGAATTCTTTGGGCAGGTTCGTCCACATGAATTGTAAGAATTCTTGTTAGGTGTTGTATGAATTTCCCAATGGCTACCCCCACCTGATTTCACAACTGCTAAAGTACAATGTAAGCATTTCAAAAACTGAAATCTTAGAAATATTTTGGCCAAAAGTAACATTTCATATGACTGATTTTACAAGTTGTCAGCATTCAAACATAGAATTCAGAATTCTTGATGAACAGTCATTGCCATTGAAAAATATCTCCAAACAATGGGGCCCTTTTCTAAACCCTCTTGAGGTTTGCATTAATTCTAACAGATGCAGCCACATTTAGGAATTCTAAAACCCCTCTTGACTTTGAAAGTATTGTTAGCCTACCATTATCTCCTACAGCTTTAAAAAATCAGAAAGGCCAAAATGTTTCTAATCAGTATAGTTTATAGTTTTACTGCAATTAGCTAAGCAACTTAGGGTTAAGTATCAATTAGCTAACTAATTCGTTTAGGGTTAAAATATAAAGACAGGTTATTCGTGTAAGAGTTAATTAATCAGGTCGTAGCTGGATTTGAAGTTCAAAGGAAGAGACATTTTGGTATTTTAATAATTTAAACCAGTACTTTTACCCAAAAGAAATCTAAACCCAGCAGAGAGAAAGAAGTAGTTTTCAGAGACAAAGGTGCCTTTTATAAATAGTTGTTAAGAGTCAAAGGGATTTTTCTAACTTCTTCAAAATATAGAGTCCTTCTAAAAATCACTGCACATCTTGTAGAGGCTACATTACTCATTACCTGTTGACGTTTTATTTTCATTTACGATAAATTGTTTCATATTGTGAAAGTTAGATTGAATACATGAGTAATAAGGTGATCGATGCAATAGGATTAATCATTTATAAGAATTGAGCTACTGTAGCCACTCTCATCCAAGGTTGGGTTTTTAAGTTGCTTCAATTTGAACGGATAGGCACGTGTAGCCCACTCTCGAAAAGCGTGTAATTGACCACTCAAGGGATCTTGGTTACGGGCTAAAAGTCTTATCAAAATATAAATGCATTATTTAGAGAGTAATGATCAGATGCACATCAGTTGCACACCAATTGGGTGAGAATTTGACTGCTGGGGCAATCGGATGCATGGGAATCCTTGAGGGGGTTTGAAGATTTCATCAGCGCTTAGGTTTTGTTAAATAAAAAAAAAAAATTGTCACATGACATCAATCTAGCCCTTTAATCTATGACTCTCAAATATTGTTTTATATGTTTTATTTATTTTAATACATTGGTGGTAATATGCAATTGAGGGGGTTAGATTGAAGGTGGCCCGTGTGGCCAAAGACTAGAAGATTTACACCCTCCTTAGTCCTTTCTGGGTGCCCAAGCAACTTATCCTCCTCAGTGCTTTAATGTGTTTTTTAGGAGAAAAAACGCCCCTCCTAATAAGATTCACTGGAATGCATAATGATTATAGAAGTCCGTTAAATGGAAAAATTTATATGAGACCTACCTATATATAAAATTTGGACTCCATGAGATCATATTAACCCTTTGATCCATTGTTCTAAAATTTAATGGTTTTATAAGCATTATTTTCTTTTGATTTCAATCCAATGGTGAAAAGAAGTTAGATGGGTGTCAAATTTGGACTTATGACTATTCATAGTGGGGTAGTGTGTGAAAAGACTAGACTGACTCAAAGTGGGCTCACAATTAAAAAAAAAGAAGGGTAAACAAAGGGCATTTTTAAAGTGGGAACGCACATGGATGAATTATTTTTCCCTATCCACTTTTTGCATCAGTAATAAAGCACCATTCGTTTGAACAGTCAAAGTTTAATTGTTGAGGAAAGAAAAAGCTTGACGGCATATTTATTTGATTGCATATAATACGTATGAATCAATACATAGGAATTCATGCCATGAGTACTTGAAAATGATGACCAAGGCCGAATATACAAAAATGACCCTCAATTAACCTGTCCTTTAGGGCACGTTTGGTAAACGACGAAGAATCCTCTATTTAGAGGATTCTCTCCATCTCCAAAGAAGTCCAAATGAAAGTTTCATGTTTGGATGGAGGAAGGATTCCTACAAATTGTAGAATATATGATCTAATGGTAATAAACATATTTATAAAAAAATTTAAAATTCATGAAAAATTAAGACCTCAACTTTCACCTCAAAGTTGTTTATGGTCATCTAGAAAATATGAACGGTTCATATCTTGCAAAGAGGGCCCACAAGAATACAAAAGAAATTAATATTATAGCACTGGACGTTTTTGCACATACCTCAAGATTTGGTAAGGATCAACGGTTGAAATTTGGTCAAGTAGCCGTGTTTGACCTTCCAAAAACAACTACCGGTTCAGATCATGATCATGGGGTCCACAGGAACCATAAAATTGAAAAGAATGGACTGGTCTCCATCCCGGTTTTGGCCCAGTTGAATCTCAGAATTTGGTCATCTAACGGTTTGGATATTTTTGCATATATCTCAAGATCTAAGATGAATCAACGGCTGAAATTTGGTGACATGGTCGTTTTGGATTGTTTAAACATTATTAACGGTTTGAATCTTGCTTGTGGGACCCAAAGGATGCATTAAAAATGCAAAAACCATCTAAAACTATATTAATGTCTCAGTCACTGTATAGGGTACTGTAGCTCCGCCTTTCCACCCATTCATGGAATCACTCAGTCCGATGGGGGGGGGTGTTTTGATTTTGAAAATATTCACATGAGAGGAAAACTCATGTCATTCCTCTTAAAATCCTCTCCCAACTAAACATGGAAAATCCTCAAAATCGCAGAAAATGGAGAGGATTCCACTGCCATGCCCTTTGCCAAACGTGCCCTTAATGGAAATTGGGATATAGGGATAATGGAAATGAATACCCCACCATCACACGAGTAATTCCATTCCTAGAAAAGTTAAGGTTTCACCTACACCTCCACCTAGGGTTGTAAATGGGTCCCCGATTCTCCAATTATCCGAAGGTTTCGACCAGTTAGGTTTCGGGTCTGGATCCTTATTTTGGTCCCGATAAGTAAATGGTTCCGGTTCCGGATCCTTTTTTTGGAACCGTTACATAAAAGGGTCCGGTTCCGGATCCACAGTGGCTCAGACCCGAGGACCCGGGACCCAACCTAATATTGGTTGTATTATTGGTTGTAGACTTGTAGTTTGAATGTGTTTTGTAAGGTTTTGATTTGTGATGGTTGGACTTTGTTTTGGATTTTGATGGTTTAGCGAACAAGAGTTTGGATGTAATGTTCAGGATTTTGATGATTTGTGATGGTTGGCCTTTGTTTGGGATTTTGATGGTTTAGTTGAACAAGAGTTTGGATGTGATGTTAGGGGTTTTGATGGTTTAGGAAACAAGAGTTTGGATGTGATTTTTGAATTTTTGATTAAAAGTGTCTGTTATTGATAGACAAAAAAGTTACATTTGCTTTGCAGGTGATCCAATTGAATTATGAAAAAGCATGATTGTTTTTTGAAAAAAAGACCCGCCTCATATATGGTTCTGGTTCCCATTAATATTATCGGAACCTGTTCTGGAACCAATTTTCTGGTTCCGAACCGGGTCTGGTTCCGGTTCCAGTAGTTCCCCCTCTTAGAAAACAGTTCCAGTTCCGATTCCAGTAGTTCCCCCTCTTAGAAAACAGTTCCAGTTCCGGTTTCACCCTGGACCCGGACTAGAACCTACCCGTTTACAACCCTACCTCCACCCCATTTCCCTCCTTCCTCACCTTATATCACTCAACCATCACCTCTTTAATAAATGTTTCATGAAGCTCATTCGAACATGAATTCCTATGTAATCTGATGCAAATAAACATTGCTCTGAGAGTTGTCCCAAGCTTGAAGTTAAAGATGAGGTTATCGATCCCTAGTTGTCACGTAAAAACTTAGGTGCATGCCTTGCCACTGATCCACCCGTGATTTGACGATTATAAATACGGTGGTGAGAATGGCGAGCCGGCTGGTGTTGGATTGACCTGTTTGCATTTGCCTAATAAAACTAACCCTCTAACAAATTAAGTTGTAATGTACCCTCAGCATAACCTTATATAAAAACTTAGAAGGCCAATCTGAATCCTGAGGTTACCTGGCAGCTTAAAGTGAAGTTAGTTTCAGTCAGTTCAAGCGAGGTTAGCAGGTTGATTGACATGCAAATCTCAACATAAATCCCACGGCTCTTTTATTGATTTCATTAGAGTTGGTATATACACAACTAGGAAGTAGAACGAGTTAATCCAACCCCTAAACTATGGGCTTGAGTTTAGTTGGGTATAGAAATCCATGATAAAAAGGAAAAAATATTTTAATTTTAGTTTTTTTTTTCATTTTTTCCTATTTTCAAGACTCAAATCCACGCATCCTCACACTCGCACCGATCTTCCTAATCAACTGAGCTGCACCACATAACACCACTTTGATTTTTCTTACCACCCTACTTTTACAATATTTTGCAACCACTTCCTAGAAAAAGGTAAAAGGAAAAGAGGAAAAAGTGATTTTCCATAATAGTAAATATTTAAATTTCTTACTGGAGTGAAGAAACCAAATCCCTATTCCCCACTCTTTGGACACGTTTGTGTGATACTGAAATCCCATAGCACATAATGGATATTTTTAGCATGATGCTGCCAAAAAAATAAAAAACAAATTCCTAATTCTTTAGTAGGAAATGATTTTCTACCCTGTTTTTCTTCTTTCCCTTTTACATACATACTCACACTCACACACGGCCACGCTACGCAAGTCCCTATCTAGAAAATGCAGGGAGGGATTGATTATTGGTTTTTATTTGTAGACATAAAGAGGCCTCACTACTTGGGCTACAGGTGGAGTAGCATTTTCTATGGAGTTGAAAGAAAAACAGCTCAATTTGATTCTCCTTTAAATAGAAAAATATTATACCAAATAAAAAAAAAATACAAAACTGTGAGAAATTCTATGTGAGAAATTCTATCTAACGAATGAATCTATGCCAATGCACAATTGCGATCTTACGATTTGCGCACATAGGGTCAAATCATCACATTTGGTAATAGGAGAGGAATTAATGGTTTAAAGGATTCCTTGCATCTTTAGGAACTAGGCTATCCTCACCATGGGTTTTTGAGGGGAGGAGACATGGCATTCTACATTTAGATTGCAAAACGGAATCACACTATACTACACGGTTCACTGTTTTCTCACGCATTTCTCAAATATACGGGGAACCAAGACATAAGATTTGACGCCCCCTAGCCATTTTTTACATTTTTAAAGAAGATGAATTGTTTTGATCATGAGTTGGGGGCCCACAAAAGTCTCGAAACAACCATTTATTAGTATAGAGTTTTTTTGCGTTTTTCCTAAAAACCCATGATAAATCAATAGTTGAAATTTGCCCACCTAGCCATCTTTAGCATTATGCTGATGATGATGAACAGTTTTGATTGTAATTTAGGGGAATGAAAAGTAAAAAAAAATTAAATGCTTCTAAAAGGCCATTGTGTGGGGAGATTTCCAGAACTCCAGGATTACGCTAATCACAGCTGTCAGATGAGACTAAGCATCCTCATGTGCCATCCGCGTGCCATCCACGTGGCACGAGACTCACCCCGGCTACCAGGACAGAGGCCTCGGCCGAAGTCAAGCAGCTCCGGGCCGCTAGCGCCGAGCTCGGCTACCCCATGTGCCCATCTCGGCTGAGAGCTCCACCTCGGCTGAAGGAGCCGGGACGAAAGCCGAAGCAATAAGGAACCTCCACTTGCGCCCCTCATCCCCCACGTCATCAGGCACGTGGAGGAATAGGGGCGCGAGCTGGTGAGACAGATGCGACATCCAGCCGTCCACAATCTTCGCCAGATCACTGACAGGGCGGCATCCAGCGGCTGAAGCCACATCAGGGCAAGGCCCGAGGGCAGATCAGATGGTACCCCAACCGTCAAAGGCGCCCAACACAATCTGGCCCAACAAGACGCGCATTTAATGCAATGTGGGCTGATCCGACTGGCATTAAATGCATAATGGGCTGGATTGGACCGCATTTATTACTTTGTGGGCTGATCATGAATTCCCAGTCGAATCATGGGACCCACACCAAGATATCCTCCAAAGATACGACCCAAGCCTCTATAAATAGAGCTTCATACCACATGCAAGGTACGCACAATTCAACCCACAGAGCTGTTACTCTGCCTCTCTTCTTCCTCTCCGTCCATTGTTCCAGTTCACTCACTGACTTTGGCATCGGAGAGCCTTGCGCCGCCCAGGCCAGGGTCCTCTGACCGTTTGCTCTTCTCTTTCAGGCTTTCGGACGGTACCCCCAGTCATCACCAGTTTGGATAAGTCCTCTAAGGCTCCCCAGTTATTGTGGGTCATTCTTTTCTGCACCTACAATTGGCGCCGTCTGTGGGAAAGTAATATCCCAACCTTCCCAATCTTCCCAACCTTCTCAACCTCAATCTCCTAGAAGCCATGCCTCCGAAAGCTAGGAAAGGCGGAGAATCTTCGAGAGCAGCACTCGAGCTGCCAGCACCATCGGCAGACGTCCCTCCTCAAGGGCGTTCCCGAACGGTGCATGGCGCATCTGCAGGCGAGGGCCGCTTAGGCTCGCAGCTTTACGTCGAGGTCCCCCTCCAAGAAAGACTCGAGGCCTCGTTCTCAGCAGACGAAGTTACGCCACCCCGACGCGACGAGCGTCGGCACGAGCGTCCTCGCAAAGATAAAGCCGTTGCCGTGGAAGAAACGCGTCGAGTTCAACTACCTACCGCTGGAGGAGATGTCGCAGCTCAAAATGCTCTCCTCCAGAAGCAGGAGCGGTTAATCCGCGAGCTCCAGCAGCAGCTGAGAGCAGCGCAAACTGCCTCGTTGAGGCAAGTCTCTGATCCTTAGGGAAAGAAGAGGGACGCCCCCAGCAGGGCAGCCCAGCCTCCTCGCGAAGATCTCAGAAACCATCTGGACCATAAGCGGAGCCAGATCCATGACGAAGGCTCGAGCAACAGCCGAAGTCATCGTAGCCGCGAGGCCGAAACCATAGCCATCACAGCCCGAACCACTCCAAAGCGAAAGTCAAGAGCCCAAACTCCAGAAAAGGACGACGAGTAGGAGCGATTTGACAAACGCGTCAGGTTGGCTCTTCAGCGCAACCTCGACGTGCGTGACCTGAAGCAGATCTGTGGCCACACTGATCTAGGGGCCTCGCCCTTCACGAGGGACATCGAGTGCACCCCCTTACCCAAAAGGTTCTCCGTCCCGCGGTTCGTCCCCTACGACGGACTGTCCGATCCATCCGCTCACCTCCGTCACTTCTCCCAGAAGATGTCCATCTGGGGAAACGAGGGCCACCTCAACTGCAAGATCTTCTCCTCCAGTTTGGGTGACCTCCCACTGAAGTGGTTCTGCGCCCTCCCAGAGAAGTCGATTTCGAGTTGGAAGGAGCTCCAGCTCTCCTTTCTGAAGAAGTTCTAAGCTTACAGCGCCGTCCCCAAGAAAGAAGGGGACCTTCTCGCCCTGAGAATAAAGCAGGGTGAGACCCTCGCCAAGTTCGCCCGACGATTCTGGGCGGTTTACAGCCAGATCGAGGGCACTAGGGAAGAGATAGCAATCTACGCCTTCCAACATGCCCTGATCCCCGGCCTTGACCTCCGGAAGGACTTGGCCGGAGACCCTCCAGAATCCATGCCAGCGCTAATGTCCCGGATAAAGCGCTTTGTCGCCCGGGAGGAAGATGAAATCCAGGCCCGGGAAGAGGACGAAAGGCCGGAGCCTGAGCACAAGAGCAGTCAGCCTCGACAGAGAGGCGGGAGGTCCTTTCAGAGCAGGAGCCCAAGCAGGCCTGGGCCGTCAGTTCGGCGAAGCCTGCGACGTCCCGGTCTGGGGGCACCTGGAGGCCCAGACCTCCCACCGGCGCCGATCAGAGCGTCAACGTCGTCTTCAAGGAGCCGATATACCGTATCCTAAGCAAGATAAAGACCAAGCCATTCTTCAAGTGGCCTCCGCCCTTGAAGAATGAGCCCACCTCCAGCAACCGAAGCAAGCTCTACTGCTCATACCACAAAGGTAAAGGGCACAAGATCGAGGACTGCAATTCTCTGAAGTGGTACCTGGAGAAGCTAGCCAGCGAAGGCCACATTCCAGAGTTCGTCAAGGCAGATGATGCCGGCGGCAGCGAGGGCCGAGTTCACCAGAGCGCGGCTCAGGAGCCAGACAGTGAGGATTCCGAGAAGATCATTAACGTGATCCATCTGGCGTCCTCAGTCCCCTCTCCCTCGTCTCGTGGAGGCTCGCAGGCCCGCGCCGAGGCCAGGTGAGCGTCGCATGGGAAGGAGGTGATGAAGGCCGAACTCGCACCGGCATCCAAGAGGGCCCGCCACGACCGACCCGTAATCTCATTCTCAGATAAAGATCTAGAGGGAATCCAGCTCCCTCACAATGACCCCCTGCTCCTCACAATGAAGCTAAGAGACTTCACCGTGAAGAGGATCCTCGTCGACTCCGGCAGCTCTTCTACTACGATTGTTTCAAGAAAAATGAACCTCTCGGAAGCAGACCTCACGGAGGTCCGTGCACCCTTGCTAGGGTTGTCCGCCACGCCAGTCTATCCCAAGGGTAGTATCACCTTGGAGACCCGGGTCGGCGGGGCCTCCGTGTTGGCCGACTTCCTGGTCGTGGACGCCCCTTCTCCCTACAACGTCATCTTGGGCAAAACGTGGCTCCACAAGTTGGAAGCAGTTTCTTCTTCCCTCCACCAGAAGCTGAAGTTCGTCCTCGAGAACAAGGAGGGCAAGATGGAAGTGGTCACAGTGGAGGGAGAATCAGCAGCAGGCCAGGCAGTGCATGCTGGCCGCGGTCCCAGCAGTGAAGGAGTCAGAGCGCGTCAACCTCGCCGAATTCGAGAAATGCCTAGATGAAAGCGGCCGAGATCCCGAGAAGAAAAGCATTGAAGACCTGGCCGAGGTCAGGCTGAACTCGGCAGACCCAGATAGGTTCTTCCTGATCGGCACCCAGCTGCCAGACGAAGAGAGAGACGAACTCTCAAGGTTCCTGATGCAGAACGTCGATGTCTTTGCTTGGAGCCCAACCGAAATGCCTGGGGTTGACCCGGAGGTCATGTGCCACAAGCTAAATGTGGACCCCAACCACAAACCAGTAGTGCAGAGGGCCCGAAGGACAGGGCTGCAGCAGACAGACGCGGTCGTCGAAGAGGTCGACAACTTGCTGAAGGCAGGAGCCATCCGGGAAGTCCAGTACCCGGTCTGGCTGGCCAACACGGTGGTGGTAAAAAAGAAAACTGGTAAATGGAGGGTGTGCGTGGACTTCACAGACTTGAATAGGGCCTGCCCTAAAGACAGTTTCCCCCTTCCAAAGATTGACCAACTGATCGACGCCACCGCTGGTCACGACCGAATGAGCTTCCTAGACGCCTACAGAGGCTACCACCAGATTCCGCTTTACGAGCCTGACGAGGAGAAAACGTCATTCATAAACCCCCCGCGGCAACTTACTGCTACAAGGTGATGCCCTTCGGGCTAAAGAACGTGGGGGCGACTTATCAGCGCCTTGTGACAAAGATGTTCCATGCTCAGCTCGGCCGAACGGTAGAGGTGTACATCGACGACATGGTCGTCAAATCAGTGCACTCCAGCGACCACCTGGCGGATCTTGGCCAAGTCTTCGACATCCTTCGCGCGTACAAGCTCAAGCTAAACGCCTCCAAGTGCGCCTTCGGCGTAGCCTCTGGCAAGTTCCTCGGCAGCTTGGTAACGCGGAGGGGGATAGAGGCTAATCCGGACCAGATCACCGCGATCCAGGGCATTCAGAGCCCCTCTACCACGAAAGAAGTCCAGAAGCTCACGAGAATGGCTGCAGCACTCAATCGCTCATCAGCCGGTCATCAGATAGTGCAGGCCTTTCTTTCAGCTTCTAAAGAAAAATTTGAAATTCCAGTGGACCCCTGAGTGCGACCAGGCATTGGCCGCGCTCAAAACCTATTTGATGTCACCACCCTTACTCTCCACCCCACTCCGGGGGAGGTTTGTATTTATATCTGGCGGTCTCGGATCACGCAGTGAGCTCCGTCCTTATCAGGAGGATGAGGGAGTTCAAAAACCAATTTATTATACGAGCAAGACCCTGCTCGATGCCGAGACCAGGTATCTTCTATTGGAGAAGCTTGCGTTGGCTCTCGTCAGTGCCTCCCGCAAGCTCTCCCATTGTTTCCAATCCCACACCATTGTGGTGATCACGGAGCATCCACTCCGTTCAATATTCAAGAAGGCTGACTTTTCAGGGCGAATATCAAAGTGGGCAGTTGAGCTGGGGCAGTATGATATTCAGTACCGTCCCCGAACTGCGATCAAAGCCCAGATTCTGGCAGACTTCATCATCGAATTCGTCTCCCCAACCCGGCTCCGACCCAGGCTCGGCACGGCAACTGGGGGGCGCAGGGCACGAGCCAGAGGTGACTGAGGTCGAACAGTCTCCCGCGCAGGCATGGAAGATCTTTGTCGACGGATCGTCCACCTCCAAGAGAGCTGGCGCCGGCAATAGTCTTCCAATCGCCAGAGGGTCTGGTCATAGAAGCAAGGCTTTGTACCCTGGAACTTCAAACCAAGCAACAAATAATGATACAGAGTATGAAAGCACTGATAGCAGGGTTGAAACAGCGCCCAAATCCATCCAGAGCCAGCACCTGGTGATCTTCAGCGATTCTCAACTGGTAACTAGCCAGCTCGCTGGAGACTACCAGGCCAGGGACGACCGGATGGCGGACCTACTTAGCCCTTGCGAAAAAAACTGCTGTCTCATTTCCAGAAAGCCGATGGTCAGGGGCAAAATATCCGAGATACCAACACGGCACAGCAGATGCGCTTGCAAAACCTAGCCTCTTGCCGTCGAAGCAGGGAATAAACAGAACCGTCGAGGGTTGGGTCAATATCAAGGTCAAGCTTAGAGGCTTCAATTCAATCTCGGCTTGTCCTCTGTGCTGACCTCGGCCCAAGCTGGATGGATCCAATCATCGCCTACTTGAAGGACGACCAGCTCCTTGAGGAACAAGACTGAAGCCCACCGGATCAGACTCAAGGCAGCTCGATTCTGGCTCTCCTCCCGAAGGCAAACTCTACAGGAAATCCTTCACAGGTCCTACCTCCAATGCGTCCACCCGAGCAAGGTGGACGACTTCCTGTATGAGATCCACGAAGGAATCTGCGGTAGTCACATAGGAGGTCGATCACTGGCCTTCAGAGCAATAAGTCAGGGTTACTGGTGGCCCTACATGCAAGAAGGACGCGCAGGTGTACGCCAGGAAATGCGAGAAGTGCCAGAAGTTCTCCCACTCTCTCCATCAGCCAGCGCAGATCTGAGTCCCCTCTCTAGCCCATGGCCTTTCGCTCAATGGGGCCTGGACATTGTGGGGGCCTCTTCAACCGAGCTCCAGGTAACAAGAGATGGCGGATAGTCGCTACGGACTATTTCACAAAATGGATAGAAGCTTGAACCGTTGTCCTCAATCACGGACAGGGACTCCAGGAACTTCGTTTGGAAAAACATCCTAACGAGGTTCGGCATCCCCAGGACCCTTATTTCGGACAACGGGACTCAGTTCGACTCCAAGTCCTTCAGAGACTTCTGCCAGAGAACACGGTATCAGAAACCATTACTCCACTCACGGCATATTCGCAGAGTAATGGCCAGCAGAAATCTCTAACAGAGTGATCCTGGACGGCCTGAAGAAGCGACTGGACAAGGCAAAGGGAAGAGGGACAGAGGAGCTTCCGAGCGTGCTATGGGCATACAGAACGACTCCAAGGAGGTCCACCTCGGCGACACCTTTCTCTCTGGCCTACGGGATGGAGGCGGTCATTCCTTTAGAAATCGGCCTTCCTACCTTGAGGACAGAGCTGTTCGACCAAGGCCGAAATGAGACGAACCTGGCAATGGAGTTGGAGTTGGCAGACGAACGCCGAGAAGCAGCAGCCCTGCGACTGACCGACTATCAGCAGCGGTAGCCAGGGCATACAATCAAATGTCAGAGAAAGAAGATTCTCCGTGGGAGAGCTGGTTCTAAAGAAGACCCTGCCAGCTGACAAAGAACCAAACGAAGGGAAGCTGGCTCCAAACTGGCATGGCCCGTTCAGGGTGGTCTCACTGGCAGGGAAATCAGCCTACAAGCTCGAAGACTTAGAAGGCAAGCCACTGCCGAGACCGTGGAATGCATCCCACTTAAAGAAATTCTATTTCTAAAGATGTAATGAATCCCAGAATCAATGAAAGCAGCATTCGCCTTGTCATCAATCTATCATCTCTCTTTGACTGACCCCGGCAGCTCAGGGTCTACCGCCCTAAAAAAGGCCTCGAGTTCGAACACTCGGCCGATTCCTAAAGTGCGGGTTTTACCCCACTCAAGGGTCTACCGCCCTGGAAAAGGGCTCGAGTTCGAACACTCGGCCGATTCCTAAAGTCCGGGTTTTACCCCACTCAAGGGTCTACCGCCCTGGAAAAGGCCTCGAGTTCGAACACTCGGCCGATTCCTAAAGTCCGGGTTTTACCCCACTCAAGGGTCTACCGCCCTGGAAAAGGCCTCGAGTTCGAACACTCGGTCGTTTCCTAAAGTCCGGGTTTATACACCCTCAAAGACCGTTGCCCGAACTCATGCTCACATCAGCCGAGACCAGCGGTATTCTGGATCCACTTCGGCGCAAGCAGTTCGTCGCGCCAAGCTAGCCATTTCGGCCAAAGACAGTTTTTAAGGAAAGAAAGAGCTGTGCAAGCACTGAAGCGCAAGAAAGCATCACAAAAACACAAGTATTCCAAAACAGTTTAAGGAAAGTAAAAAAGCACATAGGCTGAATAATCACAAAGCTCTTCCTTTTTATTCATTGCAAACTGCTTCATTACAAGAGTTACAGAACAGAAAACAAAATACAGAAAGGAGGATCGCAAGTCCTCTAAAAACAGAAAATAAGTGAAAGACTGGGAGACTCTGATCTTCACCGACTCTTCAGGCTGCAGGCTCGAAGACGCCGGTTCGTTGCCTGGAGGTTCTGAGGGATCCTGAATTTCAGCAGAGCTTTATAATACGCTTTGGTTGGTCAGACCAAAGCATTCAGGATCCCCTCCAGTTCAGAGGCCCTGGACCTCGCTGAGCTCTTTAACACCCTCCGGTCAGTGAGGCCAACCGAAGTTTGAAGAACCCCCAGGTCCAGCGGGGCCTCAATCCCACCCTCCGTCCGGCGGTCGCGCAAAACCGTGCAGGACCGGAGGGCGCCACCATCCCACAGTTGCAGAAGGCTCCCCCTGCAACCGGACCAGGGACGGTTGGCCATGAACCCGCGTTCAGAGAGCGCGTGGTCTACGGGGAGTTCCTTCAGAGAGCGCGCAGACCACGACGGGCTTCCCCCCTCGGAGATAGCCGTCCGCAGGCGCAGGGGTTCCCCCCGGATCAAAGGTTCCAAAATGTCTACGAGACATGGCTCCTACAACTGTGTGAATTAAACTATCCTAATTCCGTTTCTTTTCTTTTCCCATGGCGAGCCTACTACCCCTACTTATAGGAAGAAGAAGGGCTCAGTCTCCGAAGGAAGTTAAGGGGCGAAGTCTCCCACGAGTTACATGGGACGCACGTCTTCCTGTCTGTTGACCAGCGATTCCTATGGCGCCACGTGGAAACGACTGCCCGTTTCCCTCATCGGCCGTATCACCATGCTTACTGCTATTTATGGTCTCCAGAATACGGAGAATCGGCATAGACAGCTATGAAGACCGTTCGACTCTCTCTACCTCGAGGGTCGCGCGTCACAGTAAAGGCATTCAATACCATTCAATATCACAATCCAGAAGCAAAAGAGAAGAAAAATGCAGAGAAAAATGCGCAAGTAAAGAAGCCCGTCTTTCATTAATACAGAGAGTATTACAAGGCTGAAGAGGAAAACGTCACATATAAAAGGCCAAGAGAAGTAAAAGAAGCAAGGCTATTGTGGCTTCGGCGACTCCACCAGGTCGATCACCGTATCTGCTGGACCAGTGGCTTCGGCCGTAACCGTGACCTTGCTTGGAGCGTCGCTGGCATAAGAGGCTTTGACCGGTATCTCACCCGAAGCGGGGGCAGGAGAGGCCTCGCCTTGAGGCACAGCCGAAGCGTCGCTGGCGCCCGGGGTATCGCTCGAGGCCGGGGCAACTGGAGCGTCGTCTGGAGCAGGAACGACTGCAGGAGCTTCGACTGTGGCCACTTTCAGCTGCAGGGGCGGGGCTCGGCTCGGGAGCTGGGTCCGAGTACTTCGGCAGGTCCCGATAGACAGGGTGGTCTTCAGGGACCCCCGCGCGTCTCAGTGCGGCCAGGCATCCTTCCTCGAACAGAATGGAGGTGATCTCCTCCACCTGCTTCTCATACAGCTCTGTGGCGTGGTCCACCCCATTCTGGAAAGCAGATTGGGCCTCAGACAGAAGAGAGGCATTCTCCTTTTCCAGTTCGGCGTTCGCCATCTTCAGCTTCTCTCTCTCAGCGCGCCCGGCCAGCACCTCCCCGCGCAACCTCGTCCCCTCGGCCGCCGATTCAGACTTCGATCTGGCCAGCTCCGACTCTAGCTCGGCGGTCCTCTTGTTCCTCGCCCAGACCTCGCCTTTCAAATGATTAGCTCTCGACGTGAGTTCGGCGACATCAGCCAGAGCCGACGCCAGCCGAGCAGTCTCTTCAGCGCTGGCCTTCTTCAGCCCCTTCATTCCCTTCCGCAGCTCTTCCAGCTCCTTCTTCAGCTTATCCCTCTCGGACTCCAGCTGAGTGACCCTCGCGGCGCTCCTGTCACTCCTCCCCACCACGGTCAGGAGCCTTTGCACGTTCTGCAAATGAAAAAAGTGGGTCAAACTGGGGCAGTCGAGCTAAATTACTTGAAGACGAGCGCTGAAAACACTTACCAGAAGGTTAGCCTAGATCGCCGAGACCATCAGGCTTTCGTTGTCGAACCTCTCGTGCGTCTCCATGTCTCGCGACAGAGCGCAAACTTTGGCGAGAGCTCCGATGACGTTGGCGTTCCCCATCAGCCGGTCCTCGACATTCAAAGGCTTACCGGGTTGCGTCTCCATCCTCGGTCTCCATGGCGCTGGGGCAGTTCGGGGTCCGAAAGCCGATCCAGACCCTTGCCCCGTCGAGATGGTGAGCTCGCGGGTCGCCCCGCCGGTCGACTTGCTGGCCGGCGCACTCTTCTCAGTTGGAGCCTTGACTCCGGGGGCCCGCGCCGGAGTTTTACCCTTCGGAGGCAGTTCAGCCCCCGAGTCCTTCTCCCCCGCCTTGGACTTCTTCCTGGGCGGGGACCCCTCCCTCGGGCGCTCCGGCGAGCGTCGCCGCACTCCCTCGTTCGGAGCAGGAGCAGGAGCAGGAGCAGAAGAAGCGCCAGCAACCCCGAGCCTGTAGCTGCGCGGGTACTGGCAGATGATGGCGCCCCAGAAGATGATGACCTCTGCCTGAACTTGGCCGCCAGGTCCTTAACAACTGGCTCCCTTGAGCTTCCCTCCATGTCTTCTTCCCGATCGGAAGAATAAGCGTCCACTATCTGCGTCAGGTTCGGTGGCTCTGAACTGGAAGTGGACGCCTCGGCACCAGACGCAGCTCGGCTCGCAGCAGGATCGGTCAAAAGGATCCCCGCAGGCACGACAACGGAGACGGTTGGACGGTCAGGATGCGCCTCGTCCACCTCGGCTACTCCGGTCCTCCGGTAGTGACCACGGTACCTCGGCGTATACCCGAGCAACTTCCAAGCCGACCTGGTCTCGTGCCCCTTGTATCTCTCTACCTTATTGATGTCCTCAACGTTCCTCCTCCAGCCTTCACTCGCAGCTCGGTGTCGCCTCGCACCTGCCTCTGCATAACAGACAATAAGAGTGTCAGCTCGGCATCATCAAAATCAAGCAAAGCAGTTAAGAGAAAAGAAGCGGTGTTTACTTGGGACAGTCCCGGGGCGACGTGGGACCATCAGCCTCCTGCTCTCGCCAGCGCCGAACTCCCAGTCCCCCGACACACAGAAGAAAGCTTCTTCTGCATTCTTACTCGAATCTTCCAAGGCCAGGATGAAGCCTCTTCGCTGCGGCTTCACCCGAAGATAGTATTTCCCTTCCCCAGCCTGCAGATATCGTAGGTATCCTCGATATCGTGGACACCCAGGTCGGTCCCCAAAATCTCATTCAGCTTCGTCGTGCCCATGATGACCTTATAGCCATTGGGCATCAGCTGGCAAGGGGTAATGGACCAGGTACTGAGGCAAGCCCTAAGCAAGGGGTGCAGAGGAAATCTGACCCTGCCCTCGATCACGGAGATCAGAGGGAACGGCATCCAGCCGCAAGGACTAGCGCATTGTGGCATAGTCGACGGAGTCTGCCGGCTTAAGGAGGACTCCTCCGGAATATTGAAAGCGGCCCTAAATCTGGCAATGCCCTCTTCAGTATCTAAATCGAACCTAGGGGTGCCCATGTCTAAGAAGGGTGACAGCAAAGTTAAACCCTAGAAGTCGCGAAACCCCAAGAAAAAACTAGACAGAGGCGCGAAGCAACTTACAGAGACAATGGGGTGACTCAGGAACAGATCCGGGCATGTCCTATGGTCGTCCTCGCTAGAGAGATCTCGAGCAGCAGAGCAGAAATCAAAGATGAAGGCGAAGGCAAAAAGAAATCAGAAACAAGAAAGGAAGAAGACGACCCTATTTATGGAAAGGGAACCCTCGGCGCGCGCTACTTTCGAAATTCGAAAGGACGGATTTCGCGATCCGCGCCCGTTCCATCAATAAGACAGCGCAATCAGTGAAGAGGTTACGCGTGTAGCCGTCGACTCGCCTCCCAGGACAGATAGGGCAGAGCATTTATTGCTTCAGAAAAGTTGAAACGACACCAGGCAATGATCGCCACATCCCCAGACGGATTTTTGCTAGCTTTCGACCACTAAAGGCTAGGACGCTTAAGAGGTCAAAAGCTAGGGGGCAATTGTGTGGGGAGATTTCCAGAACTCCAGGATTACGCTAATCACAGCCATCAGATGAGACTAAGCATCCTCACGTGCCATCCGCGTTCCATCCACGTGGCACGAGACTCACCCCGGCTACCAGGACAGAGGCCTCTGAAGAAGTCAAGCAGCTCCGGGCCGCTAGCGCCGAGCTCGGCTACCCCATGTGCCCATCTCGGCTGAGAGCTTTACCTCGGCTGAAGGAGCCGGGACGAAAGCCGAAGCAATAAGGAACCTCCACTTGCGCCCCTCATCCCCCACGTCATCAGGCACGTGGAGGAATAGGGGCGCGAGCTAGTGAGACAGATGCGACATCCAGCCGTCCACAATCTTCGCCAGATCACTGACAGGGCGGCATCCAGCGGCTGAAGCCACATCAGGGCAAGGCCCGAGGGCGGATCCGATGGTACCCCCAACCGTCAAAGGCGTCCAACACAATCTGGCCCAACAAGACGCGCATTTAATGCGATGTGGGCTGATCCGACTGGCATTAATGCAGAATGGGCTGGATTGGACCGCATTTATTACTTTGTGGGCTGATCATGAATTCCCAGTCGAATCATGGGACCCACACCAAGATATCCTCCAAAGATACGACCCAAGCCTCTATAAATAGAGCTTCATACCACATGCAAGGTACGCACAATTCAACCCACAGAGCTGTTACTCTGCCTCTTTTCTTCCTCTCCTTCCATTGTTCCAGTTCACTCACTGACTTTGGCATCGGAGAGCCTTGCTCCGCCCAGGCCAGGGTCCTCTGACCGTTTGCTCTTCTCTTTTTCAGGCTTTCGGACGGTACCCAGTCATCACCAGTTTGGATAAGTCCTCTAAGGCTCCCCAGTTATTGTGGGTTATTCTTTTCTGCACCTACAGCCATGATGAGTAGTGATATAGCAAATCACAATATGGGAGTTTTTCACAACTTTCTTATGACCTATGAAGAATAAAAACCATCAAATTCGAAACCCCCCCCCCCCCCCCCGCCCCGCTTCTAAAAGGCCATGATGAGTAGTGAATAGCAAATCAACAATATGGAGTTTTTCACAACTTTCTTATGACCCATGAAGAATAAAAACCATCAAATTCGAAACACCCCCCCCCCCCCATATAGCAAATCAACAATATGGAGTTTTTCACAACTTTCTTATGACCCATGAAGAATAAAACCATCAAACCCATGAAGAATAAAAACCATCAAATTCGAAACCATTCGAAACCCCCCCCCCCCCCCCCAAAAAAAAAAAAAAAAAAAAAAAAAAAAAAAAAAAAAAAACCATATTTACAGAAAACCCTTCAAAGGTAAAGAAGTCCACTTCGCAGACTCACAGATGTATGAAGGTGAAAAAGAGAAGAGGAAAAGCACACAACATCCTTTGCCGAAAAATCTCCAGAAAGATAAAGGCAAAGCTCCTCAACAATCACCGGAAGAAAATAAACCATCCGGTAAATCTGAAGAGAGCATGCAAACTCCCTTCATCATCTCCCTCAAATCTTCAAAGCCTTTGGTCATCACAACTAAAGTGAAGAAGGCAAAACAAAAGCCTGGGGGCAAATTTGTTGTCTCTTTCGTGTCTATCATGCAAGACACGGACTCGGATTCAGAGCAAGAAGACGACACATCGTCAAGCCAAGCTGACACTTCAGCAAGTTCAGCCTGCTCTTACTCCAATGGAGACAACTTCTGACATAGAAGATCCTACGTCAGCTTCCTTCGTTGTTCCAGCAACTTCAACAAAGGGAAAAGCCGATCTTTTCCATAGATCGGATGCTTCTTCATCAAACTCCATGCTTGAACATTTCAAAATAAAGGTTACGCCTCAACTATCCTTATACAGTTCCTGTGGCACAAGCTATTCGAAAGAAAATGGGCTATGACGCTCAAAACCAGTCGGTTTGGGAGAAGGACGCGGTATTCTCACGCCATTGGGGCCCGTCTTGACCAAAAGCCAGCTGGAAGATTGGAGACTTCTACGGCTATGTAGAAAAGTCTTCACACGGTTAGGGTATGATCCTGACACTCCCTTGAGACAGTTGACACAAAGGCTTAAAAGTCAATATACTGACCAAGCCTCAAAATCTCAAGTCCATGAAGACATCGATCTCCCTGGATATCTCTTTGATGAGTCACCTGACAAAGATCCAGGAAGCTCATCCAATTGGCACGATTTCTCCGAAAATGAATGAGGAGTTTGTCCCGATTGCACAGACGTGTGGACTTCTGACCCAGAAGACACCTCATCTCCAAAAGAAGTAGCCTACTGTCGACTCGGTTTCAACAGGCGTTGGGATCATCCATCGCAAGCCTTGGGAAAATTACCGATCAAGAAGACCCGTGGAAAGGAACAAAGCCTTGGTCCTGGAAATGCCCTTGAAACCCCAGAAGGTTTCGTTGAGCTGGAAGCCTCCGAAAATATTGTGGAGGAACCACCTTCGAACCTTCCAACAGAAGATCCTGTTCAAAAGATAGACTTGGGAACACCAGATAACCCACGTCCTGTATTCATAAACAAGAATATACAGGATGATGAGTTACCCGAGTATATCACCTTTCTTCGTGAGTTCGTTGATTGCTTTGCATGGTCTTACGCTGAAATGCCAGGCTTAGACCCCAAAGTAGCAGTTCACAAACTCAATCTTCAAGAAGACATCAAGCCTGTCAAGCAAGGCCAAGAAGATTCCGTCCAGATGTGATGGATAAAATTGACAAGAAGTTCAAAAACTCAAAAGCGTCGGCTTCATTCCGTGAGGAACAACATCCTGAATGGTTGGCCAACATTGTCCCCGTGACAAAGAAAACTGGGCAGATCAGGGTCTGTATTGACTATAGAGACCTGAATGGCGGCATGCCCAAAAGATGAATTTCCGCTCCCCATACCAGAGGTAATGATTGATAATACCTGTGGATTCGAGCGAATGACATTCATGGATGGTTTCTCTGGCTGCAATCAGATAAAGATGCATCCTGAGGATGAAAAACATACATCATTTCGAACCCCATTTGGCGTGTATTGCTACACTGTCATGCCATTCGGTCTGAAAAATGCTGGTGCCACATATCAGAGGGCTATGATGAAAATATTCCAAGATATGCAGCACAAGACGGTTGAATGTTACGTTGATGACCTCGCCGTCAAAAGCAAAAGAAAAGAAGATCATCTCGAAAACCTTCGAGAAGTCTTCCTCCGGCTTCGCAAACACAAACTGCGAATGAATCCATTGAAATGCTTCTTCGGCGTCTCGTCGGGTAAGTTCCTCGGATTCTTAGTTCGGAAAGCTGGAATAGAGCTTGACCCCGTAAAAGTCAAAGCCATTCTAGAAATGCCCTCTCCCAAGAACCTTGAGAGAACTCAAAGGTCTTCAAGGGAGATTGGCCTACATCAGACGGTTCATCTCCAATCTTTCGGGGAAATGCCGTCCATTCTCCCGGTTGATGAAAAAAGGTGTAAACTTTGTCTGGGATGCTGACTGTGAAGCTGCTTTCCAAGACAATCAAGTCATACCTGACAAAACCTCCAGTGTTAGCTGCTCCTACCACTGGAAAACCATTCATCTTGTACACAAGAGCCCTTGATCACTCTTGGGAGCTCTGCTTGCGCAAGAAAATGATCAAAGAAAGAAGCTGCTCTATATTACCTCAGCCGCATGCTAGTAGGTGCAGAGCATCGCTACTCTCCAGTCGAAAAAGAATGCCTTGCAGTGATGTTCGCCGTACAAAGCTGCGTCACTACTTGCTTTCCAACAAAGTCTACCTGGTCTCGAGGGTCAACCTCTGAAGGTCCTTGTCCAAAGGCAGGTTCTCTCAATGGCTCGACTGGCAAAATGGTCCATCCTTTCTGTCACAATTGATATTAGGTATGTACCACAAAAAGCAATCAAAGGGCAAGCTCTAGCGGACTTCCTCGCAGAGCATCCATTGCCTAAAGATTCTCCACTCAGAGATGATCTCCCAGACGAACCAGTCTACAATGTGGAGACTTTCTCACAAAGTGCCTCCTGGGATATGTACTTTGACGGTGCAACCATGACAAATGAAAAAAGACAGCTGATCTCGGGAGTTGGCATCCTCTTCGTTAGCCCCGACAAATACATGATTCCACATGCTTTCTCGCTACTGGAACCATGCACAAACAATGCAGCTGAATATCAAGCTCTGATCTTAGGATTGGAACTCGCCATCGAATCGGTATCACCATGCTGGAAGTCTTTGGAGACTCTCAACTGATCGTCAACCAGATGAATCAGAAATTTGAAGTCAGGAAGGCAGATTTTGCTGCCCTACTACAACAAGGCACAATCACTTCTGCAAAAGTTTGAGTTCGGCGACATCAGCCAGAGCCGACGCCAGCCGAGCAGTCTCTTCAGCGCTGGCCTTCTTCAACCCCTTCATTCCCTTCCGCAGCTCTTCCAGCTCCTTCTTCAGCTTATCCCTCTCGGACTCCCAGCTGAGTGACCCTCGCGGCGCTCCTGTCACTCCTCCCCACCACGGTCAGGAGCCTTTGCACGTTCTGCAAATGAAAAAAAGTGGGTCAACTGGGGCAGTCGAGCTAAATTACTTGAAGACGAGCGCTGAAAACACTTACCAGAAGGTTAGCCTAGATCGCCGAGACCATTAGGCTTTCGTTGTCGAACCTCTCGTGCGTCTCCATGTCTCGCGACAGAGCGCAGACTTTGGCGAGAGCTCCGATGACGTTGGCGTTCCCATCAGCCGGTCCTCGACATTCAGAGGCTTACCGGGTTGCGTCTCCATCCTCGTCTCCATGGCGCTGGGGCAGTTCGGGGTCCGAAAGCCGATCCAGACCCTTGCCCCGTCGAGATGGTGAGCTCGCGGGTCGCCCCGCCGGTCGACTTGCTGGCCGGCGCACTCTTCTCAGTTGGAGCACTTGACTCCGGGGGCCCCGCGCCGGAGTTTTACCCTTCGGAGGCTTTTCAGCCCCCGAGTCCTTCTCCCCCGCCTTGGACTTCTTCCTGGGCGGGGACCCTCCCTCGGGCGCTCCGGCGAGCGTCGCCGGACTCCCTCGTTCGGAGCAAGGAGCAGGAGCAGGAGCATGAAGAAGCGCCAGCACCCCCCCGAGCCTGAAGCTGCGCGGGTACTGGCAGATGATGGCGCCCCAGAAGATGATGACCTCTGCCTGAACTTGGCCGCCAGGTCCTTAACAACTGGCTCCCTTGAGCTTCCCTCCATGTCTTCTTCCCGATCGGAAGAATAAGCGTCCCACTATTCTGCGTCAGGTTCGGTGGCTCCGAAACTGGAAGTGGACGCCTCGGCACCAGACGCAGCTCGGCTCGCAGCAGGATCGGTCAAAAGGATCCCGGCAGGCACGGCAACTGAGACGGTTGGACGGTCCGGATGCGCCTCGTCCACCTCGCTACTCCGGTCCTCAGGTAGTGACCACGGTACCCCTCGGCGTATACCCGAGCAGCTTCCAAGCCGACCTGGTCTCGTGCCCCTTGTATCTCCTACCTTAATTGACGTCCTCAACGTTCCTCCTCCAGCCTTCACTCGCAGCTCGGTGTCGCCTCGCACCTGCCTCTGCATAACAGACAATAAGAGTGTCAGGCTCGGCATCATCAAAATCAAGCAAAGCAGTTAAGAGAAAAAAGCGGTGTTTACTTGGGACAGTCCCCAGGGGGCGGACGTGGGACCATCAGCCTCCTGCTCTCGCCAGCGCCGAACTCCCAGTCCCCCGACACACAGAAGAAAGCTTCTTCTTCATTCTTACTCGAATCTTCCAAGGCCAGGATGAAGCCTCTTCGCTGCGGCTTCACCCGAAGATAGTATTTCCCTTCCCCAGCCTTGCAGATATCGTAGGTATCCTCGATATCGTGGACACCCAGGTCGGTCCCCAAAATCTCATTCAGCTTCGCCGTGCCCATGATGACCTTATAGCCATTGGGCATCAGCTGGCAAGGGGTAATGGACCAGGTAACTGAAGCAAGCCCTAAGCAAGGGGTGCAGAGGAAATCTGACCCTGCCCTCGATCACGGAGATCAGAGGGAACGGCATCCAGCCGCAGGACTAGCGCATTGTGGCATAGTCGACGGAGTCCTGCCGGCTTAAGGAGGACTCCCCTCCGGAATATTGAAAGCGGCCCTAAATCTGGCTATGCCCTCTTCAGTATTTAAAATCGAACCTAGGGGTGCCCATGTCTAAGAAGGGTGACAGCAAAGTTAAACCCTAGAAGTCGCGAAACCCCAAGAAAAACTAGACAGAGGCGCGAAGCAACTTACAGAGACAATGGGGTGACTCAGGAACAATCCGGGCACGTCCTATGGTCGTCCTCGCTAGAGAGATCTCGAGCAGCAGAGCAGAAATCAAAGATGAAGGCGAAGGCAAAAAGAAATCAGAACAAGAAAGGAAGAAGACGACCCTATTTATGGAAAGGGAACCCTCGGCGCGCGCTACTTTCGAAATTCGAAAGGACGGATTTCGCGATCCGCGCCCGTTCCATCAATAAGACAAGCGCAATCAGTGAAGAGGTTACGCGTGTAGCCGTCGACTCGCCTCCCAGGACAGACAGGGCAGAGCATTTATTGCTTCAGAAAAGTTGAAACGACACCAGGCATGATCGCCACATCCCCAGACGGATTTTGCTAGCTTTCGACCACCAAAGGCTAGGACGCTTAAGAGGGTCAAAAGCTAGGGGGCAATTGTGTGGGGAGATTTCCAGAACTCCAGATTACGCTAATCAACAGCCATCAGATGAGACTAAGCATCCGCACGTGCCATCCGCGTGCCATCCACGTGGCACGAGACTCACCCCGGCTACCAGGACAGAGGCCTCTGAGAAGTCATCAAGCAGCTCCGGGCCGCTAAGCGCCGAGCTCGGCTACCCCATGTGCCCATCTCGGCTGAGAGCTCACCTCGGCTGAAGGAGCCGGGACGAAAGCCGAAGCAATAAGGAACCTCCACTTGCGCCCCTCATCCCCCCACGTCATCAGGCACGTGGAGGAATAGGGGCGCGAGCTAGTGAGACTAGATGCGACATCCAGCCGTCCACAATCTTCGCCAGATCACTGACAGGGCGGCATCCAGCGGCTGAAGCCACATCAGGGCAAGGCCCGAGGGCAGATCCGATGGTACCGTCCCACCGTCAAAGGCGCCCAACACAATCTGGCCCAACAAGACGCGCATTTAATGCAATGTGGGCTGATCCGACTGGCATTAAATGCAGAATGGGCTGGATTGGACCGCATTTATTACTTTGTGGGCTGATCATGAATTCCCAGTCGAATCATGGGACCCACACCAAGATATCCTCCAAAGATACGACCCAAGCCTCTATAAATAGAGCTTCATACCACATGCAAGGTACGCACAATTCAACCCACAGAGCTGTTACTCTGCCTCTCTTCTTCCTCTCCTTCCATTGTTCCAGTTCACTCACTGACTTTGGCATCGGAGAGCCTTGCGCCGCCCAGGCCAGGGTCCTCTGACCGTTTGCTCTTCTCTTTCAGGCTTTCGGACGGTACTTTCAGTCATCACCAGTTTGGATAAGTCCTCTAAGGCTCCCCAGTTATTGTGGGTTTTTCTTTTCTGCACCTACAGCCATGATGAGTAGTGATATAGCAAATCAACAATATGGAGTTTTTCACAACTTTCTTATGACCCATGAAGAATAAAAACCATCAAATTTGAAACCCCCCCCCCCCCCCCCCCCCCCCCCCCCCCCCGCTTCTAAAAGGCCATGATGAGTAGTGATATAGCAAATCAACATATGGAGTTTTTCACAACTTTCTATGACCCATGAAGAATAAAAACCATCAAATTCGAAACCCCCCCCCCCCCATATAGGCAAATCAACAATATGGAGTTTTTCACAACTTTCTTATGACCCATGAAGAATAAAAACCATCAAACCCATGAAGAATAAAAACCATCAAATTCGAACCATTCGACCCCCCCCCCACCCCCCCACCCAAAACCATCAAATTCGAAACAATTCGACCCCCCCCCCCCCCCCCCCCCCCCCCAAAAAAAAAAAAAAAAAAAAAACAAAAAAAAAACCATTTTTACCCTTCTAAAGAAGATAAATGACTTGGATTGTGATTCAAGGTCCTAAAAAAGTTCATAAATGTTCATTTAATGGTCTGAATTTTTACTAATTTTTCAAAATTAATGAGAAATCAACTGCTGAATATTGACCACTTAACCGTCTCGAGTTTTTCGAGGAGGACAAACGGTTCCAATTATGATATAGAGACCCATACAAATGAAAAATCTGAAAAAGTCCCTCTATTTCAATACTATAGCCCTTTGTTCATTATAATATGTGTGTGTGCTCATGCGATCTTCTCTTCTTCGGTATGTACTTCTTTGAAGGGTGATCTCTTTTCTTTAAGAAAATGTAAAATAGTGTTCACCAAATGTACCCTAATAGAGACCAGAGAGGCAGGCCGGGCCCTTATCAGCACCAAACGCATAAATGAGGAAAAAGTGAAAATGACTAAAAAAGGGTGTGCCGTCTTAGACCGAAAGCATGATGAATGACGCATGCTGTAGCATGTTGGACACGCCATCTGTCTGTCTGCTACTTGTATAAAAATACAACTGAAATTAGTTGGATAGAGAGAAGAAGACTCCAGGCATCTCGCAACTGAAAGCCTTGGATGTGGACCTGGACCCCTGACCCCACATGTTTGTTTCCTCCTTCCTTGGACCCCACCCTGTTCCCAACTCTCCCTCCCATACCCCCATCCAATACTCCATCCTTTTGTACATAGTATTCCTAGTATCCTATGTACCCTACCCCACCCCCCCTCCTTTCTGTTTGTATTCTTCAATCTACCCCTGTTTGTGTCTGTCATCACTCATTTTATCTTGCCTTCAAAGTCAGTATCCTCATCTCTTTTAACACCAATACCCACCTAAACATGTCTCCATTCATAGCTTAAATAAAGATTATCGCTTAAATCATCATCATCATCACCATATTGGGATAGTAATAAAATTTTATGCCGACAGTCAACCTATCTAACACAATTCCTCATTCTCCTTTTTATCTAGGCTTGGGACGGCAGTAAAAGACTCGTGAAGTGTATCACTTGAATTAGCATGGTGTAAAAATAAATTTATCTACATGGGGTCCATTGTGCCAAAAGCCTTATCTACAATGGCATAAACAGAGATTTTTGTTCTCATCTATTCGATGATTGACATGTGACCATATCTTAAGTCATTAGTTATATGTTGTGAGGAACTATAGACCAGGTTCTGGAGAGAGGAACAATTTCTGAAGCGTGCAAAGACTTGTGGTGTGAGTTTCCGTCTTAGAGTTTTAGACTGCATTAGCCAAGGATGTATCTTTCTCAGGGCGTTGTTAGTGCCGAGGGATGTGGCATGAATTCTCAATAGGACGGCTGGACCTTGTTGCACGTTACTATTAAAGGTTTGGAGTGTGCATTGACAGGATACTTATGGCCAAATTAGCCGAATGTGCTGCTATTTGTCTGATTCTTCTGTGAGCACAATTCATATGACAATGTGGATGGATCATGGATGCATTGGATATAGATAATAACAATCTGGAGATTGAAATTACAGTTGATAGAATCCAGCTTTTTTTCTTCCAAAATTGATCATGCTGACTGCTGGTGGATGGTGATTAGTATCTTTCATATGAGATTTTAATGGTACATTACCTTAAATCACTCAACAAAGATTCAAATGAGAATTGAATTACCCTGTAACATTAAATTCTCTCAAATCACTCAATTAGAGGAAGGAATGCTTTTCTGGCAGATCTTCCTCTTTCTTCAGCATCTATCATCACATTCACAATCAACCAAAGCAAAACAACCCAGTTGGATTCACCGGGGAAAAGAAAAGGAAACAACCCAGTTAGAAATTGAAATCAAACCATCAAAATGCCCTTACCTGTAGAACCTCCATCACACTCAAAACAAACAAACAAACAAGGCCAAAAAAATATCCGGATAGAACTTTAGAGCTAAAGAGAAAAAGAGCAGTGTGACTATTAGAAAAGCAAGTCCTTCAACCCTTTTAGGCAAAGGACTAGAATACCCTTCAAGAATTCAACCCATAGATCTGTGTACATTTCAGTATTTTCTTGCCTACAATCTTCTGTAGCATTAGAATTCAGATGAGCATTAAGACCCCCAACAGCATCCTGGGATGCTACAGTCAATCTTGATTTTTCAAGCAACAAACCAGAAATCTTTACAAACAAAGGATCTCTGGAACTGGGTTGCCCAGATTACATGCAACTCTAATTACCAGAAACTCTTGTAGTCTTCTTACCTTCAAATTCTAATTGCTTATACCAAATAACAACATGAACCTCAATTCATCTTCCTAAAGAAAACCCAGCAATCCACTTGCTTGTATCAACACAGTTCAAAGACATCTAAGTAACTCATCTCATTCGAGCAAGAAAATTCATCCATGTACTTGAGTCAGTAGTAACCTGAACTCTAAGTCACTAACGGAAGAAGATGATTAAGAAGATAAGGTAGGAAATAGCAGAGAAATAACAACATGAATCTCAATTTTAATCTACCCATTTGCTTATAACAACACTTTCATAGAAATTTAGTGACTCGTCTCATTCAAGCAAGAAGATGCAGCCATAAACTCAATCTCAGTAGTAGTAACCGGGTGTCTAACAGCAGAAGATGGTTAGATTAAGAAGAAAAAGGTAGAAAGTAGCAGAGAATTGCTGAAATCCTCCACCAACTTGCACAAAAGTAGTCTCAGATTTCACCGAAATAATTCAATAAACATAAAGAAATAGTTCCTCTAAACTTCATCCATCTCTTAAAGCACCAAAAAAAAGCCTTGCATTTTCTCATTAGTGGATTGATTTTGCAGTAAGTACTCAACAAGGGCAAATTAAAAAATAATAATAATATAAAAAGAATTAGAGTAGTCAGCAACAAAAATAAGCATAAAAACCATGAAAATTACCAAGAAGATGAACTAGAAGAAGATTGAATCCATAAATACAGAGAAACCACTGTACCCCAATTCATGGACGAATCACAATCAAGAAGGCAAATGGAGCATTTACCTTGAATTGGGTTCTGCTCAGAATCTGTAATTTCTCTCTCTAATTTGTTGGGTCGACGAATTCTGCATCAGAGACAGCCGAGAGCTCCACCTGACTGAAATCATCATCTTCAAGAGGTGCAGGGAGATTGAGATCTATCAAATTGTCACCGAATTTCGGTGGAGTGGGCGCAGATGGAGAAGCAGAGGCAGAAGCAGAAGCTGAAGCAGAGAGATGAGATCTCTTGTGGCCACCCAAAGCCTGTCCTGATTTGAAGACCCTGAAACAAAATGGGCATTCATGGATTCTTCGATTACCAGCTCCAATTCTCGAATTGGGTACTTGCAATTTCACAGCAGGAGAAGGAGGAGTGCAGGTTTTGATCTTCTTGTGGCTCGCTCTGTGCCCACCCAATGCCTGATAAGATCTAAAAACCTTCTTGCATGTTCCGCACTGGTACTTGTTCCTCCCTCTTGGACAAAATCTCATCTTTTCTTCTTCTTCCTGCTCTTCTTCATGCTCAATCTCATTCTCCTCTTCATCTTCCTCAAATCCCTCAAATGGGGCTTTCCTGAAATCTCTCATCCAAATGTCTCTGGATAGCATCATCAGAGAGAGAGCCACGTCCTCTTCTGGAGTGGTGTCAGAAACAGAGCTCGCCGGCTCCTGCTCCTGCTCGAGCTTTGATTTCCGATGCCTCTTCGATCTTCTTCTAAAGGGGTCCTTTGACGATTCAGTCTCGCTCTCTCGGTCTTGTACTACGGAGCTTGCATCGATTGCGAATGAGAATTCTGGGTCGACAAGTCGAAAGCTTTTCTTGGGGTTCTCTCTCAGGCCATAGTAGAGAGCTTGGGCTTTTCCTTCATCTTCTTCTTCTGAGGAAGAGGAAGCTGATGAAGGAGATGATTCTTTTCCTTCTTCTGCTTCTTGGGTCTTTCCCAAATGGGTGATTCCGATCACATGAGATCTCATGTGACCCCCCAAAGCTCGACCATTTGCAAATGTTCTTGAGCAGAGCTTGCAGGTATGCTTCTCCATTGAACTGCTGCACACAAACAAGAAGAAGAAGTAGAAGAAGAAGAAGAAAAAAGACAGCTTTTTTAATGCTTCTTTTGCTTGTTTTGGGTCTTTGATTTCTGCTAAGAGCTTGAGAAGAAGAAGAAGAAGAAGAAGGAGTGGGAACTAAAAGGAGTAGGTGACAAGCATTCGTCCACCAAAAGGCAGAACAGGAACCAGAAAAGAAGAAGATTAAAAACAAAAGGAAAGGATTAAAAGAGAGAGAGGAAGAGATTAACAAGAGATTTATTAGGGCAATTACACCCATCAGAGAAAACGCTTTTGCGATTTCTCATTTGTTTTTTTTTCTTTTGTAATGCTTGTGTTTGAAGAGACAAACTGAGACATGCAACATGCAACTTGGCCAAAAGGAAGAAGGGAGAAGGAGAATGGAGATCTTTCTGGTTGTTTGGACTTTTATTTAATTCATTTATTATTTATTTAATTAATGCCTAAGAATTTATTTTTATATGCAAAAAAAAAATTCATCCTTTATACTTTTGTGGGTACGATGCTCACAATGGCTAAAACCTGATTCATGTTGTGTGGGTTCCACTCCTTGTGATACCTATTTGTAGTAAATAACTCAAATCTCACTATAGTTTGGTTATCCTTAATCAAAGAATTGTTCAAAAGCACTCTATTTTAAAGTAAATTTAAGCTAGTTCCTATATAAAGGTGTTCGTGTGATATGAGCAAATTTGATTATAAATTAATGAATCTCATCTTCAGATCAAAGTCATATCCTTAGTCCCAAAATTCCCTATCTCATGGCTATGTATGTAGACAGAAGTGAAGTGCCATGATAGAAGCGCCATGATAGAATTAATGGTTTGGAGGTTAGATTGCCAAAGACTTAGTTAAGAGGAACTTCTAGCTGTGGACCCATGAGACCGACGGCACAGATAGCTCTGGCCCCATGAAATTGATGGTTCGGATCCTCCTACTTTCATGGGGCATAGTTATCATAGAGCTGAATGAGAAAATGCTTTCCTTTTTACTAAGAAAGGTTTTAAATTCATAGTAAGCAACATTAATTCATCATAATTGTAAGTGCCTAAATATACGGACTTTGTAATGGGGATTATCTTGAGTCTATGCTCTTTGAAAGGTAATGGATGATCTGGAAACCTGAAAAGGAAGAAAAAGAGGACGTCAAAGGACCCAGCACAAGTCTCTCCGATGCCTAAGTCAGTGGGTGGTCTGAGCAATAGGATAGAGATAAGGGAGAAGAGAGACAGAATAACAGTTCTCTGGTTTGGGGTGTGTATACATGTAATGGAAATCGCTCCTTCTTTTTATAGAGGAGGAGGCCTACGTTGCATGGAGGGGCATCATCATGACGTCCTGGCATGCCTAGGGGTATCGTCATATCAGCCCACCATTCATTAGAGGGTCCGATCAGCCCACAATGCATTAAATGAGGGTCCGATCAGCCCACAATGCATTAAATGCTGGTCTAATCGGACCTTACCACAGCTGACTTTTGGGCTTGGGCCTGGTTGGGCCACGCTGTCAGGGCGGCCAGGGTGGCTCTATCAAGTTTCCAGCTGGACACTCCTAAAAGTACAGCCGTTGCCGCCCGTCTCGACTAGGGGTCTGGCCCTGGTGGCGAACTAAGTAGCCGAAGTTGATGCTTTGTATTGAGATCGGGGTGACCGAGACCGGAAACGGTCTTGAGTTCGGGTGGCACACAAGCGGTGCTTACCGAGGTCAGAGTGCGATTAATGGGCATAAGCGCTGGAGTTAGCATAACCTCGGTACTTCGGAAAATATCCCCACACAATAATAATTACAAAGAAAGGTAAAGAGGAAGATTTTTACACAGCAGAAAAAGGTTAATTTAGTCATGTTCCAGGGGGTAATATTTCTAATTAAATAACCCTTGCTTAACTTGCACTAGTCAATAAAACTGCTGGGGTTTGTTGTAACGACGAGGCAACAAGATAAAAACCACATGGATGGATAGAAAGTTGTTGTTCTTGTAATATTCTCTCTAAGATTTTTTTTTTTACTTCCCTCAAAAAATTTTCTGCTCTTTGATAGAATTTCTTTTTTATGGACCCCACATCATGATCCATGCTCTTCTATGCTGGGACCCATCATAGTACTGGTTTGGATTGGAAACAGGTGGGACCCACATGTTGGGTTTGCTTCAAAATGTTAAGCACAAGTTCTTTTTATTTTATTTTTTATTAAGTATGTTTTTAAGTATTTTTTTCATTTTTTTTTTTTTTTTTGCTTTAATTTTGGATCTTGGGACTGTGGAAGAGATTGAATGGTAGAGAGCGAAACTGCCGGGCATTCAGAGAGGAGCTTTGTAGGAAGTAAATGCCGACTTGTTAGGAGTTTGGCCATGGACCAAGTCACTGCATTTACTTCCAACAGATGCCACATGCCCCATGTACTGCGCACCTAGACACATGGCAGTGAGTTGGGTTGTCGGGGACAGGGTACGCCTCTACCCGGCCCACACCCCATTTGGGTGTCAATAGACCCGTTTATATATTTTGGATCACAAATCCGAATAGATCTATCTATCTAATCTATCAAAGGGGTTGAGATTTTTAGAATTCTCATTGAAACCATAAAGATATTTCTTGGATAAAAATGTTGGGGTTTGTGTGTTGAGACCTGAGAGCCAATTTACTAATAAATAATCCACATGCGATATAACCAACAGACCGATCTAGATGGATGCAAATAAAAAAAAGATAGGAAGAAAAAAGGCCATCTTCATGAATGATGCCTATGGAAGATTAATCTCATCAAACTATCCAAACCCTTCTTTAATTTCAATGGGGCCTCGAAGTTCAACAAATGGTTTCTTTTATGCCCTTTTTGTTTTTGATTAATCAAATGGTAAATACAGGTCATATTAGGGTCAAATTGCATTTAGTGGCAATTCATATATGGAGAATGAGTAGCAGGTGTGAAAGTGTGCCACTGATCATAGGTGGTGTGCCAGCATGCTCACAATGGATGTCCATCATAACAATAGTTTTTTTCAATTATTAATATTAGTAGCATATATACATGGAGTTTCTCAGCAAGGTAAAGCTTGGTGGGGCAAAACTGAGCCACACAAGTCGGACTCTAAGTCAAAAGTCTGGACTCTAGAAAACCAGGCTCAAATCTTACACAAGTCAAACTTAATAAACACCCACACTTGTAATGAGTGCCAGTCTAGACAAGACATCTTTTAACCTGAACTTGAGCGTTTTCCTCAATGCCAGGGTACGGGCAACGCATGAAAACTGCTCTTGATGGGCTGCAACAGTTCAACTTCAAACACTATCAGGAAATAATCACTGCATACTTTTGTCAAAGTTTCTGCTATATTTTACTATGCTTCAACATTTTATAGTGCAATGCAATCTTGAGTGACATGCACTGTTTGAAATAAGTAGCGCAATGAAAAAGGTATATTAAATATTAACATCTTCTTCTTGTGAATAGATCCAATCAAATGTGTATATCACCAGTTAGCAACAAAGTCTGAGAGGGCATATCATGATATGAATGGCTAGGATTACATGGGTTAAATTAAAAAATAAAAAAATAAAAATCAACCCCATTGAAACTATGGGTGTCAATGGGCCAGAGCCATGTGATGCTTAAATTACCAGAGGCCTGAGAAACTGATTAGATGTTGTCTACCTCATCATCTTATATGGGACAATTTCCAACTTCTGGTTATGCCACGAAGCCTCTTTGATCTGGTCGAGTATATACAGAACCTTTATACTTGAATAGTCTTAAACTTTGTACAATGAACTCCCCACTAGCCATACAGAAGAACTAGTGTTACTTAAACAAGGTAAAGATAATAAACACCACCATCACTCCTTCCCATTAAGAGCTTGTCAACAAATGCCCATGGATCGTTTCTAGAGAAGAAGAATAAGAGGGAGAAAGAAAACCACAAGAAGGATGAGAAAGAAGAGAGCAATTAATGCTAGCATTTCTGATGCTAATGGTGGCATCAGAAGCCAAGCCTTCTCCTTCGTGCACCTGAACATTAAGGACGGGTTCATCAATGGGATCAGCAGAGTGAAAGACTCGGTGAAGGGCGCATCGAATTGGGTTATTGGCAAGTTGAACCACCTCAAAAACTTATGGTTCCAGAGCAAACTGGACTATGAAAGTTTTCACAGGCTACTTGAATGGATACTGTGTGGGGGTGTTTCCACTAAGCCAAGATCAGTGCATGCCCCGGTCGTAAGGCAAATTGATTATGCCTCCCCTAGGCCGAGGCCGACCACGACCAAAGGATCGCGGCATTCACCGAGGTAGGAGTTCCCGAAGTCAGACCTATCCGACCTCGGCATCACACCTCGGCAATACGGAATTGACAGGTATTGATGGGACTAACGACAGGACAACGGCGCATGCTAAGGCATGCCCTGCAGACTATCATTACTGACAAAACGGCGCGTACAGAACACGTGCGCCCCCAGAGCATGGCTCCGGGCCAGGCCCGATGGGACCTGGCCCAAAAGTCAGAACCGCCGCCTGACCCAGCAAGGCTAGCATTTAATGAGGCATGGGTCAGCATTTAATGCATTATGGGCTGAGTGGACGCAGCCACTCGAGTGGCCAGCCCAGTCTTGGGACTCGCCCACGATAGTCATCCCCATCGCCTATAAATAGCATCTCCATCTCCATCCTAAAGGTACGCTAGCCATAATACACACCCTTACTCTGCAATTTTCTCTCCATCTCCCTTGCTCGTTCCCTGGACTAACTTAAGCATCGGAGAGCCTTGCGCTGCCTGCAGCCAGGGTCCTCTGACGTATTTTCTTCTCTTCTCTTCAGGTCCAGTCGGAGCCTCGACAACCCTCATCCTAACCACTTAAAGCAGGATCCTAATCCCCGATTTAAAGTCCTTAATTTTAGGTACTTACAATTGGCGCCGTCTGTGGGGAAGTACTAACCCACAACTCAAAACCTTTCCAAAACTTTCTCAAAACTTTTCCAATCACTATGGCTCCAAGAAACAAGAGAGGCGCAGAGCACCCGAAGTCCCTCCCCGCAGGACCACTGGTTCTCCCTGGGCCATTGCCCTATGCGTCGGGGGAGGCCGCAGAGGTAGAAGCTACCACACCGAGTCCGCGTCGTCCCCGTTAGAAGTGGGGGGCCCACCGCGGCTGAACGCTCCCCTTCAGGAGCGCTTCTCGAAGGGCAAGGCCCCGGCAGCGGCAGGATCACATCGATCCGGGCGCCACTCGGACCGCGAAGGCAACAGAGCCGACCCCGCTCAAGCAGCAATCAGGGCTCAGAACCTCGCCCTCCAGGAGAAAGACGATCTTATCCGCCAGCTTAGGCATCAGCTCCGAGAGAAAAAAATAGTCCCCGGAGGCGGTGATCCCATAGGCAGGAAGGATCCCGTCACCGGCAAAGACCTAAGGGAGCATCTGAACGATAAGAGTCGCGAGTGGAGTCACGTCGGGAGTTCTTGCCATAATCACGTTGACAGGGCGTCGATGCCGAGATCGGAGGCGGGAGATCAGCAGGCTCTGATCGACCTCCTGGTCAAGCAGGCCATCCAAAACACCCTAAGGGAGGCAGGGCTCGCTCAAAACCAGCCAGACATCCCCGACTTCGCTGGCCTCGACTCATCACCCTTCTCCAGAGAGATAATCGAATACCCCCTCCCTAAGAAGTTCAGCGTCCCGAGGTTCGTCCTCTACGACGGAACCTCGGACGCAGCAGCACATCTCCGCCATTTCACCCAGAAGCTGTCCGTTTGGGGAGACGCCGGGCACCTTAATTGCAGAGTCTTTTCCTCTAGCCTGGGGGACCTTCCTTTCAAATGGTTCTGCGCGCTCCCGGAAGGATCGATCACGAGCTGGTCTCAACTGAGAGACTCCTTCCTGGGGAAATTCCAGGCGCACAGAGTCATTCCAAAGACCGACAGCGACATCATGGCCCTCAGGATGAGATGGAGTGAAAGCATCACTCAATTCGCCAAGAGATTCTGGACGGTTTACAGTCAAATCGACAACTCCTCCGAAGAGGTCGCGATCAGGTCCTTCCAGCACGCCCTCCTGCCAGGATGCGAGCTTTGGAAGGAGCTAGTCCGAAACCCTGTTCTCTCTGTAACAGCCCTCATAGCAACGGTAAACAAGTACATCGAGCAAGAGGAGGACGAGGCGCGGGCCAATGAGAGCTTTGGCATTCCTAGGGGCAAGTCTCGGAATGAGAGCCGTTCTCGGTAGGAGGACCGACCGCGGCAGGAGGATCGATCTCGGTGGGAAGATCGAACCTTTAGGGGGGAGAAGAGGACCTACCGCAGAGAAGAGACGAGCCGAGACCACCACTCTGGTGGCCAGTCGTCGGCCCAGATCCGTGCTCCAGGAGGAGGCAAAAGGCATAGACCGTCATACTCTTCGCGCGAAAGGGTCAATACGGTCTTCATAGAGCCGATTCACCAGATATTGGATAAGATCCAGGGAAAGCCATACTTTAAATGGCCACAACCTATGAAGAGCGATCCCTCCACGAAGGATCAGACAAAGTTTTGCGCTTACCACAAGCAGAACGGGCATAACACTGAGGGCTGTTACTCCTCAAGGATCATCTCGAGAGGCTCGTCAAGGACGGCACCTGAAGGAGTACTGCAAGGTGGCAGGTAGCGGGAGCAACGACCGACCTCGACGCCGACTGAGGAGAATCATGACAGCGACGGGTTCGGAGAGGAGTATAAGCGTCATCCACCTGGCCCCTACCAAGCAGAACAGCGGTCAGGCCCCGCGCCGAGGCCAGGAGGGCCTCCCATGGGAAACAGGTCATGTCGGCCGAGCTCGGACCAGCCTCTAAAAAGGCTCGCAAAGAGAGGCCGAAGATCTGGTTCTCAGACGAGGACCTGAAAGGGGTTCAACTCCCTCACAATGACCCACTAATTATGACTCTGAAGTTGGGGAGTTGTAAGGTGCAGAGGATCCTCGTCGACCCCCGGCAGTTCGTCCAAGATCCTATACTTCGACTGCTTTAACTAAGATGGGGCTCACCGAAGAAGATCTCCAGGAGGCGCGGACCCCCCTGATAGGGTTCAGCGCAAAGCCCGTGTATCCCAAGGGGAGAGTCTCCCTCAAAGTCCAAGTTAGGGGCACATCAGTGGTGGCTGACTTCCTCGTGGTGGACACGCCATCCCCCTACAATGCCATCGTAGGGAGGAGCTGGCTGCACCAGATAGAGGCCGTCCCCTCTTCCTACCACCAGAAGCTTAAATTCCCTTTGGAAAGGGATGGCAGGGTTGAAGTGGTCACGATCGACGGGGACCAGCAAATGGCCAAGCGTTGTATGATGGCTGTCGTGTCCGGCGAGGAAGAACCAAAGCAAGTGCACATGGCAGAGCTGGAAGCAGAACTGGACAGGGTCGGCCGCGATCCAGAGGAAAAAAGTATCGAAGATCTCACCGAGGTCAGGATCGACCCCAGTGACCCTGAGAGGCACTTCCTTCTTGGGAGCCAGCTCGCCGAACAGGAAAGGTCCGAGCTGCTCGGTTTTCTGCTGCAAAGCAGAGACGTCTTCGCCTGGACCCCGCAGGAGATGCCAGGCGTGAACCTTGAGGTTATGAGCCACAGACTGAATGCAGACCCTCAAATCAAGCCAGTGATCCAGAAGGCAAGAAGATCTGGAATCGACCAGTCTGCAGCCGTGGTCGAAGAGGTGGAGAAACTGCTAGAGGCGAACGCCATCAGAGAGGTCCAGTACCCGAAATGGCTGGCGAATACCGTGGTGGTAAAAAAGAAGACCGGAAAAATGGAGAGTTGCGTCGACTTCACTTGATCTCAACAAAGCATGTCCCAAGGACTGCTTCCCCTCTCCCAAAGATCGACCAGATGATTGACGCCACCGCCGGTCACGAAAGGATGAGTTTCCTCGACGCCTACCGCGGTTATCATCAGATACCCATGTACGGACCAGATGAGGAGAAAACGCATTCATCACTCCTAGGGGGACCTACTGCTATAAAGTAATGCCGTTCGGACTTAAAAATGCTGGGGCAACCAACCAGAGGTTGGTCACCAAGATGTTCCGGGAACAGCTCGGCAAAACAGTCGAGGTGTACATCGACGACATGGTCGTCAAATCCACCCAATCTTGCGACCATCTGACGGATCTCGGTTAGGTATTCGACGTCCTCCGTAAGTTCGGGCTAAAGCTGAACGCCTCTAAATGCGCCTTCGGGGTCGGCTCCGGCAAATTCCTAGGGAGCCTCGTCACGCGACGGGGTATCGAAGCAAACCCGGACCAAATCTCCGCAATCCTGGGAATTCAGAGCCCGGCAACAACGAAGCAGGTCCAGCGGCTCACCGGCATGGCCGCCGCCCTCAACCGCTTCATCAGCAGGTCTTCTGACAAGTGCCGCCCTTTCTTTCAACTGCTAAAGAAGAACCTAAGGTTCGAGTGGACCCCGGAATGCGACTCGGCCCTTCAAGAACTCAAAGCTTACCTGGCCTCGCCTCCACTGCTGTCAACCCCGAAGAAAGGCGAAGCATTGTATTTGTACTTGGCAGTCTCCGAGCATGCCGTGAGCTCAGTGCTGGTCAGAGAAGATGAAGGGCAGCAGAAGCCCATTTATTACACAAGCAAGACCCTCCTTGACGCGGAAACCAGATACCTGCAGATGGAGAAGCTCGTGCTGGCCCTCGTCAGTTCCTCTCGGAAGCTCTCGCACTATTTCCAGGCCCACACAATAGTGGTGGTTACGGAGCACCAACTCAAGTCCGTCTTCCGAAAGGCCGACTTCTCCGGACGTGTTTCAAAATGGGCCGTGGAGCTGGGGCAGTACGACATCCAGTACCAGCCCCGAACAGCGATCAAAGCGCAGGTCTTGGCAGATTTCATCATCGAGTTCACTTCCTCGAGTTCGTCGCCGAGCCCACTCGACCCCGAACTGGGGGGCAAGGGGCATAATGACTTAGCCTCGGAGACTGATTACGAGCAATCTCGGGATGCGTCCCGAGATTCGGCTTGGAAGGTCTTCGTTGACGGGTCTTCCACCTCTAGAAGGGCCGGCGTTGGCATAGTCCTCCAGTCTCCAGAAGGGCTGGTCATCGAGCAAGCCCTGACCCTTGACTTCCGAGCATCGAACAACGAAGCAGAATATGAAGCATTGCTGGCAGGGCTGAATAGTGCCAAAGTTCTCAGAGCTCAACAGCTGGTGATCTTCAGTGACTCGCAGTTGGTGGCGAGCCAGCTCACTGGAGATTACCAAGCTCGCGACGACAGAATGGCGGCCTATTTATCCCTCGCCAAGAAACTCCTCTCTCAATTCCCGGAAGCGGAAGTCAAACAAATTGGCAGAGACTCTAACTCGCACGCCGACGCGCTCGCCAACTTGGCCTCCGCCATCGAGGCTGGAAAAAAGAGGACTGTAGAAGTGGGCTCACTAACATCGCCAAGTATAGAGCTCAGCCCGCCACGGCAAGTCATGTGCGCCGACCTCGGGCCCAGTTGGATGGATCCCATCATCGCGTACCTCAAGGACGACCAACTCCCCGAGGACAGAGCACAAGCTCACAAGATCAGGCTCAGGGCAGCCTGGTTCTGGCTCTCTCCGGAAGGAAAGCTGTACAGGAAATCCTTCACGGGCCCTTATCTCCAGTGCGTCCACCCAAGCCGAGTTGAAGACTTCCTCTACGAGATACATGAAGGCATCTGCGGAAGTCACATCGGAGGAAGGTCACTAGCATACCGGGCTATAAGCCAAGGATACTAGTGGCCATACATGCAAAAGGACGCACAGATGTACGCTATGAAATGCGAGAAATGCCAGAAATTCTCGCACAACCTCCATCAACCTGCGCAGGATCTGAGCCCGCTCTCCAGCCCATGGCCCTTTGCTCAGTGGGGGCTAGACATTGTAGGACCCCTCCATCGAGCTCCGGGGAATAAAAGGTGGCTGATAGTGGCCACCGACTATTTCACCAAGTGGATCGAGGCGGAAGCGTTATCTTCCATCACGGAACGGGACTCCAAGAACTTCGTATGGAAGAACATCGTCACAAGGTTCGGCATCCCTCGAGTTTTGGTCTCGGACAACGGGACCCAATTCGACTCCAGCCTCTTCAAAAACTTTTGCAAGGAGCTCGGCATCAGGAACCACTACTCGACTCCGGCCTATCCCCAGAGCAATGGCCAAGCTGAAATCTCCAACAAAGTGGTCTTGGATGGGCTCAAGAAGAGACTCGATGGGGCCAAAGGAAGGTGGGTGGAAGAACTACCCAGTGTGTTGTGGGCCTACAGAACCACCCCGAGACGCTCCACCTCAGAGACTCCTTTCTCCTTGGCATACGGAATGGAAGCCGTGATCCCTCTTGAAATCGGCCTCCCAACGCTCAGATCCGAACTCTTTGACCAGGTCCAGAACGATAAAAACCTAACCCTGGGACTGGACCTGGCCGAGGAACGCAGAGAAGCTGCCTCCATCCGTTTAGCAGCCTATCAGCAACGACTAGCAAGAGATTACAGTCAGAAAGTTCGGGAAAGGAAGTTCTCCATCGGAGAGCTGGTCCTGAAGAAGGCACTGCCCGCAGACAAGGACCCGAATCAAGGCAAGTTGGCCCCAAACTGGCGCGGTCCGTTCAAGGTAGTCTCGACCGCGGCACGGTCCGCATATAAGCTTGAGGATATGAATGGGAAACTGCTGCCGCGGCCATGGAACGCATCGCACCTCAAGAAATTTTACTTTTAAATGTATTCAGTTTATGCAAATCAATGAAGGTCATTTCCTCTCAAGAAAGTTTCTCTTTGTGTTCTAAATCGAAATTGTTCCAAGGAAGGAACCGCGGCAACAACGCAATTCCCCAGTTCGGCAGGGACTTCTCCATTTCGTGCGCGTCTCGGCCCTCGTGCCAGATAGCCAGCACGGCCCCTGGTGACGAGCCATGGGGGACTTCTCCATTTCGTGCGCGTCTCGGCCCTCGTGCCAGATAGTCAGCACGGCCCCTGGTGACGAGCCAGGGGGGACTTCTCCATTTCGTACGCGTCTCGGCCCTCGTGCCAGATAGCCAGCACGGCCCCTGGTGACGAGCCAGGGGGACTTCTCCATTTCATGCGCGTCTCGGCCCTCGTGCCAGATAGCCAGCACGGCCCCTGGTGACGAGCCAGGGGGATCGCCTTACACATCTAATCGCTGCACGACTATCCGATACTAAATGATCCCAGGCTAAAGTAGCAGGGCACTCACCGAGCTCGTATACTTAAAAGAAAAATAGTATCACTCGCTCGCCATTACGTTACGAAAAACGCTCAGTCCCTCGGATCAAACCTACATCACATTCTATAAAAGCCACATCTTCTAAGCACGGTTAACCGATCGCGGATCTCCAAGGTATGAAAATTCGATTATATAGCCGATGCGAAGCACTTGGACACATTCCAAACAAAGGGGAGCACGGAATAGAAACAAAAAATGATTTTTCATTAAGTTTGGTAGCTTCATACATAAATGGCGCAATGCGCCTAAGGAAAAATTACATTTAGAGGATGGAAAGAAGAACAGCCAAGGAGCCTCATGCGGCAGGCGCCGAAGCGGCGTGATCCGCAGGGGGAGTCGCGGCGTCAGAAGGAATTTCGGAAGAGGAGGCGACGGTTGGTGTCGTAGCAGCGGCGGGAGCCCCAGTCGTCGACGGGGCAATCTCCGATCCCGGCGCGGCTGCAAGTTCCCTCTCAGGGTCTGCCGTGGGAGTCGGGTCAGCCTCGGAGCGCGGGAACTCGTCCGGGCTCATATATGCGGGATGATCCCTGGGAATCCCCGCCTTTGCGAGAGTCGCTCTCCACCCCATCTCCCAGGACAAGGCCCTTATATCGTCAACCTGCGCCGCGTACTCCTCACCAGCTACATCGACGCCGTCCTGGAAGGCCGCGCTGACCTCGGTCTGAATCCGTAGCTCGAGCTCAGCTTTCTGCCTCTCCAGGCCAGCAACCCTCCTCTCCAGCTCAGCCTCTCTCCTCTTGACCAGCTCAAAGGCCGACTTCGCCTTGTCGAGCTCGGAAAAGAGGGCTTGGTGAGTTTCTTCATACTCCTTCTCCCTCGCCTTGCCCTCTTCCAAGGCCTTCCTGTGCTGCTCACAGTTCGCCTGGATCCTCTTGAGCTCATCATGGCACTTCTGGGCCCGGGACACCGAGATCTGAGCCATCTGCACGATCTGCAAAAAACCACGCCACCAAGTCAGGGAAAGCTATAGCTGACAGATGAAAGGAAAAAGACTTAGAAAAGTTCAGGAACTTACGCTCAGGCTCGCCCTCATCTGCGACGCCAGCAGAGAAATGTCGTCCAGCTCATCGTGCTTCTCCATGTCCCGCGGCAAGGCACATGCACTGCTGAGGCTGGCGATCACCAGAGGCCCCCCAGAGAGGCGGTCCTCAACCGTCATCGGCCTCCCCAGCTGGAGCATGAAGCTCGGCCTCCAGAGGGCGGGCGAAGCCCGCGTCGGCATCCCGCCGCCCGAAGACTCCCCCGCGGAGCCCTCGACCCTGGCCCTTTTTCTGGCCAAGTCTTCCCCCTGCGACGCCGGGGGAGGGACGACCGCGGATGTGCTGGGCCTGGCCGCGGACTGCGGCGTCGGCGTCCGCACTGGAGGAGGTGCCGAGGAAGACGAGGGTGCACCCGAAGGAGGAGGCGCGCGAGAGGAGGAAACTGCACCTCGGCCTCGCCCCCCAACGGGCAGGGCCCTGAGATTTTTGAAGACCGGCTTCGGGCGGGTCCTGTCCATCTCGCCCTCGGGATCGCTCTCTGACGATAGGATGACCCTTCCAATCGTCTCGGCGTCGTCCTCTTCGGACCCCGAAGTCGATGCCTCGGAGTTGGATGCAGTCCGATCCCCGGAGTTAGCCGCGCTGCCTTCTTCTTCTACCTCCGCCGCGGCTAGGATACGGTGGGCAGTGTGCTTCTTGCTCCGATAACCGCGGTACCTGGGTTCGTACCCCAGTAATCTCCACGCCGACTTGTCCCCGTGGCCGTGGTAATTCTCCAAGGCGCGAATCCAAGCCTTGTTCAACTTCCAGCCGTCCCGGGAAGCAGCCGCTTTCCTCTGACGAACACCTGCAAGAGCAAACGAAAGACATGAGCCCGGCAGTACGAAGGAAACGCGGAAAGTGAAAAAGTGTGCTAAGGCTGTAATTACTTGGAGGGGTGCCGAAGTGACGAGGGGTCTTGAAATTTCTCTCTGCGATGGCCTCATCATCACTAAATTCCCAGCTGCCCGTGACCATCAGACGGTCGTCTCCAGCATATTTATTGGAGTCCTCCAGGGCTTGCACAAACGGCCTCCGACTCGGCTTGACGCGGAGATAATACATGTCCTTCCCGGACTTACAGATATCGTAGGCGTCCTCGATATCGTGGACGCCGAGACCAATGCCCAAGATTGTATTAAGAGCATCCGTGCCCATTACAATCTTGAAACCGTTGGGCATCAGCTGACAGGGGCAAAGATTCCACGCCCTGAGGCACTCCCTAAGCAGGGGGCGAAGGGGGAACCTAACCCCGCCCTCGATTATGGCCACTAAAGGAAACGGCATCCAGCCGTTGTAAAAATCGCCTAAGATGCTGGCAGCCAAAGGGGCCGCCATGACCTGGACCCCGTCCGGGATGTCATACTTAGCCCTGAGATCGGCTAGCCCCATCTCAGACTCTATCCAATGACTAAAGATACCCATCTCTCAGAGGACAACGCTAAAATAAAGGGGGGAATTTGCTAAGGGGCAAAAGGGAGCCCTAGACAGAAGGAAAAGAAAGGCAGAACAGAACCCTAGAAAAAGGAATGGAACGGAGAAGAGAGAAAGGGAACTTACAAGAAGATCAGAAAGCGAGGCGGAGCCCTGACAGCGCCTCTTTCAGAACAAGAACACCGGAGAAATTCTGCAACAGCCTCTTTCGTTCAACGGAGGCAAAAGCAGGAAAGGGGGGGGAAAGAGCTCCAAGAATGAAAGAAGAAGGAAAAGCAAAGAGAGATAAAACGAAGGTAAAAGAAGGAAAGGAAGGGGCGAGCCCCTATTTATAGCCAAAAATTGGGCGCCTAATCATGGCGCCTGTTCGAATTTCGAAGAGGGCACGTCTTTTCACTGCACGCGCCGTCGTGAAAAGACGGGCCAGCCAGATAGGAGGAGACACGTGGAGGCGCCAGCTTGATTCTCGTGCGCCATTTAATGCCTCGGGTACAGATGCGACAGCGGATAGAAGTAAAGACGCCAGCTACCGAAACGACGGTGGGATTCCAAAAACTAGGAGACATTTGAGCTCCCCCAGACCCGGAAGCAGGATTATTGAAGCACCGCGGCATACTGCATCTCGGCAAGACCTATCCAGCTTCCGACCTCAAAAGAGCTGGGATACTCTTAAGAGCTCAAAAGACTGGGGGGCAATTGTGTGGGGGTGTTTCCACTAAGCCGAGATCAGTGCATGCCCCGGTTATAAGGCAAATTGATTATGCCTCCCCTAGGCCGAGGCCGACCACGACCAAAGGATCGCGGCATTCACCGAGGTAGGAGTTCCCGAAGTCAGACCTATCCGACCTCGGCATCACACCTCGGCAATACGGAATTGACAGGTATTGATGGGACTAACGACAGGACAACGGCGCATGCTAAGGCATGCCCTGCAGACTATCATTACTGATAAAACGGCGCGTACAGAACACGTGCGCCCCCAGAGCATGGCTCCGGGCCAGGCCCGATGGGACCTGGCCCAAAAGTCAGAACCGCCGCCTGACCCAGCAAGGCTAGCATTTAATGAGGCATGGGTCAGCATTTAATGCATTATGGGCTGAGTGGACGCAGCCACTCGAGTGGCCAGCCCAGTCTTGGGACTCGCCCACGATAGTCATCCCCATCGCCTATAAATAGCATCTCCATCTCCATCCTAAAGGTACGCTACCCATAATACACACCCTTACTCTGCAATTTTCTCTCCATCTCCCTTGCTCGTTCCCTGGACTAACTTAAGCATCGGAGAGCCTTGCGCTGCCTGCAGCCAGGGTCCTCTGACGTATTTTCCTCTCTTCCTCTTCAGGTCCAGTCGGAGCCTCGACAACCCTCATCCGAACCACTTAAAGCAAGGATCCTAATCCCTGATTTAAAGTCCTTAATTTTTAGGCACTTACAGATACTAATTCTAATTTAACCAATCAATGCAGCAGAACCACGAACCAAAAATCAAGAGTTCACGAACAGTTACAAGTTATATGTATATATGACAACTTATATTTGCTTGATATAATTGTTTCTTATAATGAATCCTTGCATGTGAAATCACGCGGTACTAAACGCAAATTGAGTACAGAAAATTCAGCCACATTATGGCACAAATGCTTAGGTCACATTTCTAAGCCTAGAGTTGAGCGACTTGTTTCTGATGGAATTTTAAATTTTCTTGACTTTACAGACTTTGATGTTTGTATTGCTTGCATAAAGGGAAAATAGACCAAAACGAAAAAATTAGGTGCCAATAGAACTACAGACGTCTTAAAATTGATACACACAGATATATGTGGCCCATTCCCTACGGCTTCTTGGAATGGCCAACAGTGTTTCATATCATTCATAGACGATTACTCTCGCTATGAGTACCTATTTCTCATTCATGAGAAATCACAGTCTTTGGACGTGTTCAAAACATTTAAAGCTGAAGTTGAGAACCAACTCAACAAAAGAATAAAGTGTGTCAGGTCTGACCGTGGAGGTGAATACTACGGCAGATATGACGGATCACGTGAACAACATCCAGGACCATTTGCTAAATTCTTAGAGGAATGTGGAATCGTCCCACAGTACACCATGCCAGGGTCACCTAGTATGAATGGTGTAGCTGAAAGGCGAAACCGGACTCTTAAGGATATGGTAATGAGTATGATTAGTCATTCTTCTTTACCAGAGTCACTCTGGGGAGAAGCAATCAAAACAGCAGCTTATATTCTGAATAGGGTGCCAACTAAAGCAGCTGCAAAAACACCTTATGAGCTTTGGACAGGCAGAAAGCCTAGTCTAAAGCATTTTCACATTTGGGGATGTCCAGCTGAGGCAGGGCCTTACAGGCCACATGAAAAGAAATTGGACTCCAAAACTGTAAGCAGCTACTTCATTGGCTACTCTGAGCGATCTAGGGGCTATAAATTTTATGATCCCACACTTAAGTCAATTTTTAAGACGGGAACTGCAACATTTTTTTAGGATGTTGAGTTTGGGGGGTGAAATAAGGTTAGAGACATTGTCTTTGAGGAAGAATCGGTTTCGATTCCCACTATCGCTATTGACAATATGCCGGTTTCTATGCCTGTCATTGATCAAGAAACGAATCCGGATCCTCAACTAGACAATGTTGATCAAACCCCTATTCAAGATGAGGTGATCGTTCCTGAGGAACAAACTCAACAACCTCAAGAACCAGTGCCATTAAGGCGATCCACTAGAGAAAGGAGAAATGCTATTCCGGACGATTTTTTCGTATTTCTCCAAGAACATGAGGAAGAAATTGGAATGGTGAAAACTAATCCAATCAACTTTCATCAAGCCATGCAAGGTTCCAACTCTCAAAAGTGGATTGATACCATGAATGAGGAGTATAAGTCTATGCAAGACAATAAGGCTTAGGAACTTGTTACATTACCAGAAGGTACGAAGCCCATTGGTTGCAAATGAATTTTTAAAACCAAAAGGGATTTGAATGGTAATGTGGAGAGGTATAAGGCTCGTCTTGTAGCTAAAGGCTTTACCCAAAAGGAAGGGATTGACTTTAAAGAGACTTTCTCTCCGGTTTCATCAAAAGACTCTTTTAGGACAATCATGGCACTTGTTGCACATTTTGATCTTGAGCTTCATCAAATGGACGTCAAGACAACTTTTCTCAATGGTGACATTGACGAAACAATTTATATGGTGTAGCCAGAAAACTTTGTGTCGGGAGACCCAAAGAATATGGTCTGTAAATTGACCAAGTCCATCTATGGACTCAAGCAAGCTTCTCGTCAGTGGTATCACAAATTTCATCATGTGATTATCTCGTTTGGTTTTGAGACAAACGCTGTTGATAATTGTGTGTATCACAAATTCAGTGGGAGTAAGCACATATTCCTGATTTTGTATGTCGATGACATACTGCTTGCCACAAATGATATAGGCATGTTGCATGAAACCAAGAGATTTCTATCAAAGAATTTTTAGATGAAAGATCTTGGTGACGCCTCCTTTGTATCAGGGATCCTGATACACCGTGATCGCTCTCGGGCTATTCTTGGATTATCACAAAGACGTTATATCGATATAGTACTCAAACGATTTGGCATGCAGGACTGCAAACCATGTGACACCCATGTCGCTAAGGGAGACAAGTTCAGTCTCAATCAGTGCCCTAAAACTAACCTTGAAATTAAGGAAATGCAAAAGATTCCCTATGCATCAGCTGTAGGGAGTCTAATGTATGCTCAGGTGTGCACGCGTCCGGATATTGCGTACATTGTTGGCATGTTAGGCAGATATTTATGTAATCCTGGAATGGATCATTGCAAAGTAGCCAAGCAGGTTATGAGGTATTTATAGAGAACAAAAGATCACATGCTCACATATAGGAGATCGGATCAGTTGGAGATCATAGGGTATTCTGATTCCGATTTTGCTGGATGCAAAGACAGTATGAAATCCACATCAGGCTACTTCTACCTGTTAGCTGGTGGAGCTATTTCTTGGAGGAGTGCCAAACAGACACTCGTTACTGATTCCACCATGGCAGCAGAGTTTGAAGCATGCTATGAGGCATCCAACCATGGTATATGGCTGCGGAATTTTGTCACAGGACTGCGAGTTCTAGAGGGTATTGAAAGACCACTCACACTATATTGTGACAATAAGTCCGCAGTGCTATATTCGAACAACAACAGGAGCTCATTTAAGTCAAAATATATTACCATTAAGTTCCTAGTTGTGAAGGAGATAATACAGGATGGACAAATATCCATAAAGCACATTGGGACAAACTCCATGATAGCGGATCTGCTTACAAAGGGATTACCACCCAAGGTCTTTCATGAGCACACTGCTCATATGGGTGTTATTTTGTTTGAGGATATCACACTATAGTGGGAGTTTGTATCAGTTTATATTCTATTGCTTTATGTTTAATTTTAGACATACTTATGCATTTATGTATTTGGATATTTTTCTGATCAGAAATAAAGTCTTCAGTGCATTTCACTCTGTTACATTGTATTTAATAATTGATCTCACTAAGGAATAAAGTAGGACCAGTTGGAAATAGACATGTATAGATCACATTGCATGTATTTTCCATGCTACGCATCCATGATTGATCTATGTCATTTGATTATATTGGTGTACGTGACCATTGATGGGTTTAGTCATGTTCAATGTGATGAAAACCGCTTTGATCCTATACCGGCATACTCAATGGACAAGATTGTTTGGATATGCCCTAAGATTATGATAGCAGAATTTTGGAGCTCATACAGTCATACACATTTGTTAAGTTACATGTATAGCCCAGTGGGAGATTGTTGGAAAATTCCATCATGTGGGGCCACACATATAACCATTAAATGTGTTATGCTATCTTTGGTTAAGCCTAATTGAAGTGATCTAATTAAGACTTAAAGTTTTAAGGCTTAAGGGTATAATTATCATGAGATTAATGTATAGATACCAGAATACTAATTCTAATTTGATGAGGGGACAAATTAGAATGAGCAAATCTCATTATTATATATTAGGGTTATGGTCCCCAATTCATATGGTAAGTTCCTATTCTCTCTGACATCCCATCATCAGAAAGAATCAAGAGGGTTTCTCTGGGCAGCCATATTGGATTGGAAGATCAACAACCTGCGAACAACTTCCACAATGGATCAAGGTATGTTTCCGCTTTACATCTCTCGATGATTTGACATGGAGGATCTTGGCTGACAATAAGGTTTTCTAGATTCTTGTTTCCAACATATAGAACAATAAAACTAGCTATCTATTAATTACACACCACAGGAAAGCAGACATAACATTTAGCATAGAAACTCTATCCAGGAAGAAAAACCACGAACCAAAAACCAAGAGTTCACGAACAGTTACAAAATATACTCACAAGCTCATTTATCTCAGTCTGTACCTCGACCTAAGGACTGAAGTTGTTCTTGCACAGATTCTACTGCCACAACATCGACCGTGCACCTTTCTCCTTACTTGATCTCCTTGCACCTTGTCAGTAAAGATGAACTATCTTCTACAAGAAAGCATAAACAATCACGACCTTTTAGAGCAGTCCTTTAGAATGATCTCTCAATTGCTCTAGAGAATAATCTCTCTCTAAGATATTTCTGACTCAGGTTAATGAGAGTGGTGCTTTCTAGGGCTGAGAGCAATACCCTATATATAGCCCCAAATTCGTGCCTTAGACTTAGGGCACAAGTAGGACTCAAATTGAGAAACATAGTTTCAAAAGGAAATACTTTCGCAACAGAATAGGAGACTTTCCCGAAATATCGCGCCTGTCCGATCGATCGGACAGTGCATACGATCATCGGACCACCCAAAATAACTGAAGCGCATCTACTGTCTGATCAATCGGACAGAGGCTCCGATCGATCGGGCATGAGAATTTTGCCCAGTCTTCTCTTTTCTTCTATTCTTTGCTTCGGGTCTTCCGGCGACACAACCACAGTCTATTTTAAAATAAAATAAAAAATACAACTCAATGGGACCCAGAGTTTTATCCAACCCATGAATTTGCCAACATAATTAAAAATACTACCAGACTCGAACCCAAGGGTTTTTCAAGTTCTATTTGTTTGTGTAGTCTTTGTGAAGTGGTGCTTGGCTCAACTCAGTCGTCCTTCATGAACACGAACCCATGGGTGAGGTGAAAGTCCAGCACCAAAGTCAATGATGCCGCCAAGCTGTCAATTATGACGTGCCTCCATAGGCCATCCTAAATCTTCTACGTTGGCTTGTTTAGGTAATTTACATGTAAAATCAAGTGAAGAGAATGTTCAAATTAAGATTAAGAGAGAATTAAAAAAAAAAGAGGGCGTTAAATCAAAAGCTGCTAAGTATTTTTTATCATTTAGTGGTATGAGAATGTATCGTTTTGACTTTTTCTTGTAAAAAAGAAGAAGGTTTTTTTGCCATCTATTGTGGCATGAGAATGTATATATCTTTTTTACTATTTTTAATAGAAAAGAAGATATAATATTTGGAATTTATCATTTTTTTCTTTAACCTTTCTTTTCTTCTTTTATCCTAAAGTGATTATTCACTTCACTGTACAAATAAATTACCCAAACAAGCTTGTCCCTTGGCCTCTTGGTCGTCGCATCCTCCACGGTGCATGCATGCACCACACAATGGGCCGCTGCCCCTTCTCTAGATTTAACTACAAGTCTACAACTAAGACTCATCTTGCCAAAATTTGGTTTTGACTTTTTTTTCTTTGACTAAGTAGGTTGAGTTAGTCCTCTGCTGCCGTTTGTTACTATTTTTTATCCTTGAGTTTTTCTAGAATGAAAGCGTTGCCATCAACAACTAATACAACTTAGACCGAGGTTTTCAGCTACAAAAGATTGCATACTATGTTTATGTGGTAGCTTGGGGGCCCACTTGGTGTTGTAAATTTTCAATATAGAAAGGGCAAGTTTGGTAATCATCCTCAGTGAGGACTAATCCTCGTAGGTTTTTTGTGCTCCCGTGGAAAACTCACGCTTAGTAATGCGAGGAAGCCTACATCACGGAATCCCTACATCAACGTTCATGCGCCTTTCCCCCGTTAGACCCTCTCTCGCTGAAAGACAGAATCAGTGAATGGGCAGAAAGGCGTGGCTACAGTGCACATTGCGGTAATATAGGGTTCACCGATTTTTTTTCAAAATCTTACATTTTCTTGGCCCACAATTAAGATTTGAACCGGTAGTCTTGTTCAAAAAGCCCAAAACGGCCGGGGCGTCAAATATCAACCATTGATTGTTCACGGATTTTGAGATATTTATAAAAACATCCAGACCGTTGGATAGCAATCACTGAAATTATGTGGGGCCCATTTGCGAAATCCAAACCGTCCAATCTCTTTAGAATGCCTAAAACGACTTCGGGTCCAAATTTGAAAGCCTAATTCATCATAGATCATGGGAAATTGGCCAAAAACTATTGACCGTTGATTTCACACAGTGCAAAAAAACGGGTTGAAAAATTGTGTTTTTTTCAATTTTTTGGTTCATGATCTAAACCGAGAGCAATCTCTGGAAGGTAATAAACGGCTAGTTGATCAAATTTCAACTGTTGATCATGTCTAGATATCGAAATATTTGCAAAAATGTCCAGATTCTAAAATATTAATTTTTATTTTTGTGGGGCCCCTTCATACGATTCAAACGGTTCAAATACTCTAGATGGCCAAAAAAGACTTTGAGTAAAAAGTTGAGTTCTTGATTCTTCATATATCTTGGGTTATTTCCAAAAAACTTACAACTATTTGATCATAAATTCTACTAATGGCGGGAATCCTCTTTCAATGCCAAACCTAGAACTCTCTTTACAAATTCATTGGAACAAATGAATCATCTGGAGCATAGAATCTCCTCCCTACCATGGATGTTTACCAAACGTGCCCTAATGAACCCTTTGGGGTTTATTACTGAAATCCCACATCACATACAGTTAAAAGAAAATGGCACTTTTTTTTATATATATATATGCTTCTTTGACTAACTCTATTAAGTTGGTATGGAAGGATTTGAGTTTGGGCTTGGAGCTTTAGGATGCAATGAGAAGGCTTTTATTTTACAATTTATTAGGCTTGACTTGGGTTGGGCCAGTGGCTGCTTTTGGGCCGAGTTGAGCAACTAATGGGGTAGGTTGGACTTGGTGGGCCTAGAGTTGACTATGGAAGTTTCAACAACCAAGTGGTAGTTATTGTCCTAAACAAAGCCTTCTCACAGCTGCTGCCAAGTGAAACTCTCACAATGGCCCATCCTACCAAGGTTCACCAAGCATTCTCATTCTCATTCTCATTCTCAATAGACATTTCAATACTATACAACTAAATTATCCAAATAGGCTTGCAAACTAAGTCCAACACACAAAGGATTTAGTCCCATTTATCTTGAAGGCAAACACCCAGTTATTGCAGGCATTTATTATTAAGGAAAGCACAAGCTGCTAATCAGGCAGTCCCTCTCATTTGCATATATTTTATTATATGATATTCTAATAGTTGGAAGTATTCTATCATTAGGTGTGGAATGCATAAAATGATCTCTTTATGAATAAGGATTACGCAAAAAATTAGTTTCATCAAATTATCGTAGCCCTTTGAATTAAACAACCTAAAAGTTAAATGGTTTTTAAAATTATAGATTCTTTTTTAGATTCAATTCAATGGTGAGTAGTAATTTGATGAATATAAAATTCAACAACATTATAGATTATAAAGGGATAACAATATATGTAAAGGAATTGCACCAAAATCAAATGTGGGCTCAAGTCAGCCAAGTAGTAGAAAATTCTTTCAACTTAGACTAGGATGTGTTTGTATCATCCCTCTCTGAGAGTTATCGTTCTATCCCTATCCATACAACGCATTCCTCCATCTCTCTCTCTCTCTCTCAAGTCATCCATGTTCGGACAATAAAGAAGAAACATGCAATCACATAAAATGTGCTTCTCTTCTGAAAAGGGGTTTCTTTGTCTCGTACAAATACAATAAAGATGCAACATGCAATTACACAGCATGTGTCTCTTCTGAAATGGGTTCTTTCTCGCCTGATATGGCATGGTGAGCATGGATACCGTGGGTCCGGATCCTCTCATGCATTAACTTGGAGAAAATTTTGAGTTAAAAAACTGGAACAGTATAGTGGGGTCCATTTATTTATAATCCGAGCACTTTAAATTTAAAATAAAAACCCAAATAGTGTATGGGCTATTTCTAAATTTTACCCTTATAAAAGTTGGTCCCACCGTAAAATTGATAGTTTGATTATTGCATAAAATCATATTAATCACTTTCTTATTTAAAGGTCAATCATTTAATGAGATCAACTCTTATTGGGTAAAAACTTGGAAATACGTTAATAACTGAAAGGGAGTTTATTTTGAGAGAGTTTTAGATTTTCAAGAGGTGGTGGATCTCACTTTTGAAAAACCACTCCTCCCACTTCAGATTTATCCATGTCCATGCTTAGAGGATTCCGATTTTGAATTGACTGCATAGAGAGACATGCCGGACAGGGAAATGATTTTACATGCAAAAAGGAAAGTATAATTTATTATGACTAAAAGCTACTTGTTTTTAAATACATGATATGGTTTCCACTTTTGATAGTTTCTTTTGTTTTAAAAAAAGAAATTCCTCACTGTTGATGTGGCACTGACTTGGAAGAAGATAGAGAGGTATAGAGAGGTCTGGTGGAGGTTTAGCAGGTGGGCTGATACAATTTTAATGTGAAGAGTTGATAAAATTAAAAAGAAGAAGTACCCATTAAGTACCAAAAGTCAAATAGGAAAAAAAAAATCACAACTCCCAGTCATTGTAAACTCCAAAAATATAGAAGTTAAAATAATTTTTATAATAGAATTCAAAATAAATGCCATCTATTTATAGAAGGAGTAAGGATGCGTTTTGTGAGGATTGAGAAAAACCCCACTAGATTGATTTCTTAGTTAAAAATGTCAGTCGGGTGCCAATATAGGTTTTCTAATTTTTTTCGCATAGAGCTATAATTTTTCATGACAATAGAGTCGGCACCGACCTTAGGTAGTGTAAATTAAGATCGGCACCGACCACGTGCCGGGTTGGTAAAAAAAGAAGGGTTTTCGGCCCAATTGCTCTAATTGGTGCAACAACATCTAAAGTGTTTGATCGGTAACCACGTGCACATTAAGTGTTTTTTCCGGTAAATTCCTCCAAAAAATACATAATTTAAATACACATAAGGGAATAAAAATAATAAATACTAAACTATAACTATAACCAAAAAAACCAGAAAATAATAGAACTGCAGATATATCTAAAGGCAACTTTTCCAAGTTAGAAAACGCTTTTGGAATAATATTAAGTCATATGTCTTAATAAGTTCTATATTTGTATTGTCAGTCATTGGAATCTATAACAAATTAAATTTTGATTTTTTTTTAATTTCTAATAAGAGTTTTAGGTATTGCAGTGAGTAGAACATGTTTTTAAAAACTTCAGTGAGAGTGAAGACATGGGTTTAAATTCAAATGCATACATTATATAGAATATATTAATATCTATAATATAAATTTTGTTATTATAATATTTTAAAATAAAATGCGAGCTCTGCGATTGAGAAAGCTCTCAAAACTAAAATTGAAGGAGCCAAATATTAAAATTCAACCAGTCAATTCAACAGCTTTAATATTTAATAATATGCACTTATATGAAACAGGTAGGCTTTGAGCCCCTTAATCAAATGGTTGTAATCATGAGATCCTGCTATGTGAAGCTCATTAATGACCTACAGCCCATTTCTAAAATATATAAATGCATGTGAATGAATGTCGTTGAGGTTGAACACACCTCCTTTTTTTTTTTCCCACATGCCTTAAGTTAATGTCTTATACCACTTAAACCATATGAGTTATATAAGAAATAAATAAATATGGGACAGGTTCTCCTAAGCTACAGCTTAGGGGTATCCTAAGCTGCAGTAGTGTAAAAATGGGTCACACATGTGCTCACACATGTGCGGTTTACACACTGCAGCTTAGGATACCCCTAAGCTGCAGCTTAGGAGAACCCGCCCCAATAAATATATATATATTATATATATACGAGACTAGGCAAGTATAGCAACAAAACCCAAAACCGTCATGCACCAAGAAAATCTCCACCAAACTTGCCCCTAATAGGAGCTGGGCGGGGCAGGTCCCGTTTAAACCCAACCCATTGTCATCCCTAGTGAATATTATAATGCTTTTATTTTCTTTGTCATTAATAAAAATATCATTGTTAGGAAATTATTATCTCGTGAAGGATGTGGAACTATTTTCGAGTTTGGAGATTTTTTACCTAATTAATGAAAAGGTCGAGTCAAGCTTGAATGATATAAAAATATAAGGGGTAGATTTGAAAATATATATAATAAGCCATAAATGACACTTTAAGACCCCGTGAAATCTTGGTAGGATCTTCTCACGAGAGTTATTATGGGCCTTATATTTTTGGGAGAAAAAAAAAAGGATGGGAGTTGATAAGTTTTCTTTTTTGGAATTTCAAAAAATGTTAGCTGCTGGTCTGTTTGAGCCATATATTCTTGGGGCCTAAAGCAATGGCTTTGTAGGACTAATGATACAGCCGGCCCTGCTTGAATCCACATAGAGTAAACTCGCCAGCCCGAGTTCTCTACTTCAACCAGCCAACCCAAGTACCCGACCCCAACCCAGCCCAAAATTTTAGGGCTCAGGCCAACATTCTCATCCCAATGATGAACAAGTCGGGTTCTGGTTAGTAGCATACTTCTTGACCCCAAAGGCTAACTCATCCCGTAGCTTAATTACCTGAATCTGAACTCTAACCCGAATTGGTCCCAACTCTCAGGAACCAAATTTGAGTCTATGCAGTGGATCCTGTCTTGGACGCCATAAAGATGGGTTCAAACCTTGAAAAACACATGCCCAATTTTTTTAAATAAGAATCGGGTATTAGACTAGTTGATGTATGGATTTAGATAAATTTCCACTTGTGTGGTTGGGTCTGCACCAAACTTTCATTAACAGGTGTTTACTTCATTGTCAGATTGATTACGTGTAAAACTCTGTACATAAAAAGTGATATAATCAAACGGTTGGACGAAGACCTACTTGATCAGAATGTGGATCAAACATTTTTTTCCCTTTTTTCCTTGATATGTGCAGAACGTTGAAATGCACTGAACAGTGTTCAAAGAACTCGAGAAGTGAGTACATCTATAGGGGTATTGAAGAAGTCCAAGTGCATGCAATAGCTACCCAAATATGTTAAGATATAGAGGGTATTGTAAATTGTAATGTAATGCCGGCAGACTCCAATTATATATGACTTAATGCAACAGTAGGAGTCCAAGAAATTTCAAGATTCTGGTTTTAGATCAGAAAAGGCTTTCAAATTTGCTTGTGATCTTGCCCTTGATGTTGGAGGCAACAAGAATTAAGAATCCATTGGGGATCTTCCTATCTCTTTCCCTTATTCTTCTTTCTAACTTCAAATCTTTTTGGTCATGTTTCTTGGATTATGATGCTGCTGCTCCATTGACATAAAAAGTAATGACAATACTAATCATAGTTTATGGGACAATTTGATATATATTGGCAAGTACATATTGATCGTTTAGTGACTGATGCAGTCTGTATTAAGCCAATGATACATGACAATGGAGACTATTATTTCACTCGTTTAGTTGAGGATGAAATCAGGCCAATGTAGCCAATAAATTCATAAATATTCAACAATATTGGTTTTTAGCCCTGCTGTACGTATAGATGGAGTCCAAAACTTGAATTTTAACCCATGTAGTATAAAGGTTTTGTAGGATCCACTAGAATGGATGTTAGTCTAATTAATCAAATCAATGTAGCAGATGTAGCCAATCACATAATATAGAACTAGCAAATAAATCTACCAAGCAATCACCAGAAGAAGGCAAACACAAATTTAACGTGGAAACCCTTTCCAGGGAGAAAAACCACGATCTAAAAATCAAAATTTCTTTAGCAGTTACAAGATATATTCACAGGCTCCTTTACCTCAGTCTGTACCTCGACCTAAGGACCGTAGTTGTTCTTGCATAGAATCCACTAACACGACATTCACCGTGCACCGTTCTCCTTACTTGATCTCCTCGCACCTGTCAGTCAAAATGAACTATCTTCTACAAGAAATTAGCGGAAGCAACAAAACCTTCTAGAGCGGCCCTTCAGAACAATCTCTCAATGACTCTAGAGAAATAAAGAAACCTCTCAATGAACAGATCAAGAGAGAGAATTAACTTCTTGTATATATCTTTGGGTTGAGAGAAATACCCAATATATAGCCCTAAGTTCGTGCTTTAGTCTTCTAAAAATATTTCAATCAGAAGAGGAATCAGACCCAAACTCTGTTTTACTCACTACGTAAAAAAGTCCCAAAAACGACAGTCCAAAACCGTCGTTTTCAACAAAAAACGACACATGCGTCCGTCGCTGGGTCTATCGTTGATTTTGTAGTCGCTTTTACAAAACCACAGTCAATAGCTGTCGGTAATCATAAAATAAACGACGGTTTTTACATATCGCTAATATTTAAATTAACGACGGCTATTAAATATCGTATAATTCGATCATTACCGACACATTAATACAATATGCCGACAGCTAAGAGCAGCATAAACGACGGTTTACATTTGTTGTTTTTTTAAAATTAATGAAAATTTAAAATCATAATTATATTATAAAACGACGGCTTAAAACCGTCGTTTTATTTTTTTCCTAGAAAAAAAAATAATTGAAAAAATAAATATAAAAAATTAAACCTGTTGAAATAAAATAATAATCACCACATGTACATCATCTACTCATCCATCCAAATACCAATATTCAAACATCCATTGAAAGTCCATATATATCAATAGCTACTTACAAAATAACACTAAAAGTTAACATCCATACAATATTCAAAATTCAAAAAGTTGTCCATGAAGCAAAGCTCCATACAAATATCCAGTTATCCAAAATAACCGAACATCCATCCCATCATCAAAATCCAAGTAATATAGAAGAGAAAAAACTAGCAAGGAAAAGTCCTAAATGTAGGCCAATCGATAATGTCTGCAAGCATAATATCTTCCATCTTCCTAACTCCGTCCATCAACTCGATGTCACCATCCACAATCTCATCTATAACAATTCTATAATAATCTGAATTGTCCGGTGATACCCCCATCAAACTCCCATAGGCTACGACTGTGCTCTTCCTTAAATGCATCAACTTGTATGTCCCTGTGAGTGTTGCTCTCGAGCTTACTTGTGTCTCTTGATGTGTGGATGGCGGTCTCACCTACATTATAATTAAGAAACACATAATGTAAGTATTTTATCATACTCAATAATCTAAATAAGTCTATGGATCTACATTTTATATGTAAAGTTGTGTCTTACTCGAGAGGAACTCTCGTGATCGGTTGAAGACCGCATTTGCGTCCCACTTTGAGATAGGGAAGCAACAATCTTCTCCATGTCCTCCATTCGAGATTTCAACCCATCCACCTCAGTCTCAAGGGCCACATGCGATTTGTGCTCTTCTTCATATGCTCTCTTATAAGGATTTGAATTATGCACGATTGACCTTGAGACACCCAACCCCAAGCCCCTGACACGTCCACGAGTATCGGTACCAAAAACCTATATCAAAAAATTAAAAAGGTCAATATCTGCTCTTGATATGTATTCATTGTTAAGTATTAATTAAAATCAAGTTGATATCTAAATATAAATATAAGATACCCGCATACCTTTGCAACCCCATCATTGTCGATATCATTATGTGCAATGGAGGGGTCATCGTCACACATTCTACTAAGCCTTTCCTGTAAAACAAATTGTTAAATAAAATATCCACAGAGTACTTTTATTCCCGTAGATGTCCTTATGGGCATCAGAGTGTTGTGCGTGCACCATCCTTGGTGCTCTATCCTCTAAAAGCCATGTGGTGTTTATGCGGAGAAGGGAGTGGGAAGTAGATGAGTGTACTTAAAGATAAACAGTGCCACAGTCTCTTAAAGGGCAGACATACACCATTCATAGGTATTTATCATTCATCTTTCATGCATTCATGTATGTACTCTATCCACAGGAATTTTATAAATTTGTGTGCATCTGTTAAATTATATAGGCATTGATACTTAGCACGACTGAATATAACAACATGAGTGGGGTCCAGTCTTAGTAATTTAAGAGAAACAATATGACAGTTCAGTAGTGAGCTTTCTTACGGACATAGGTATGCCATCTTAAGATTCATGTGTGTATGCATGCATGTTGTGTATATGTGTGGACATGTAAGTTTCTAATTATATGAGAGTATTGATGTGTTCAACACTTTTGTTGCAGCCGAAGTTTGCAATGATGAGAAGCTTCAGACTCTGCTACAGGCTCTTGCCTATGGCACTTGTATTCTTAAGCATAACCTGTCATTCCAGTGGATGAAAACTTTTGCAAGTGTAACAAGACATGTTCCTTCAGCCACAAGTAGATGCAGCCTGTAATTTATATGCATGCTCATGGCATTACCAAAATGTTTTCTTAGTACTTTCACCGAACAATGCCACATAAGGTTAAAAAATGCCACATGCTCTTTACTCAATGGGGTTTTCATATCCTATAGTCCTTAATTTTTCAATCTTGTAAAAAGGCATTTGTGCTGTGGATTATTCCAGTGGAGTTTTCCCTGTCAAAATAGATCCAGATCTGGAACACAGCCAGGTTCACATGTTGAAAAGGATCTGCATCTAATGTAAATCAATCCTGATTCAGTGCACATTCAAGTTCTCAAGAAACTGCTATAGGCATTTACCCCCAACTGGGGCCTGTGTGTATCTTCATTAAAGTAGTGCTGGTAACTTTGTTTACACATGTAAAGAGGATTCATTAGTTTGGGTAAATCTGGTATTAATTTAATCCTTATAGTTGTTTATACAACACCACCACCATCAGTGGTTTTTATGTTGGGAGCCCTACCCAGATTTGAAGTTTAATTCAGGAAAATAGGTTTTAGGAAATCTTATTTTCATAAGAAATTGAACTAGGGATTCTTTGATGCTTACAAAATGAAGATATTTGAAAGTCACAAATTTCGACATTGTTATTTCATTATTGGGATTCCAGTATTCTTTGAGTTCATATCCTTTTACTTTTTTCTTCCTTCCTAATTTGTTGTTTGAATTTATTTATTTTATTGAATTAACTCTAAAATTGAAATGCTATTTCAAACAAGTTGATTTGCATTAAATTGGTTCGTGCATGATGGAAATGTTACTCTATAGTCCTTGCTACTGTTGCAAGAGGTGATACTGTCAGAGGGCTTAGTTGACTGATTGCTATCGGTATGGTATCATAGTGAGCTTGAGATTTTCGAAACATGACCTGGCGAATGATTTGAAATCTCCATCCAAGTCTCCAAGAAGGTCGAAAAATTAAGGAGATGAAACACAATTAGATGAATCATTGAACAGCAACATTGTTGAAAACTCAAGCCACACTCTTGATCCCATTTGGTATTGCATCAGGGCAACTGTTGGAGCTATCATAAGTATCTGTACAAAGTCTAGGAGGACATTGCTAATCTGTTATATAACCTATTGAAGGAGAATAAGATAGTCATCATCATTAATTACTTTAGATGGCTTGATCTTTGACGACCTGCATGAGGACGGCATGGAGGGTTATTGGAGAGATTTTTTGCTCATTTAAGCATGTTGTTCACTCCAAACCCCTGTCATTATTTAGTATCATCTTGTGTCTGGCAAAGATATAATGATCATGTGCTTATGAAGTGGCATAGCTTAGGTCACAATTGAAAATAATGATGAAGGTTTTGGGTTGAGAAAAAAGTAAGAATTTGATTCGGGTCTTGTTAAACTTGAGCTTAGGTACTGTTTAACTGGGAAAAATGTTACAGAGTTTTCCCTCTCTTCTATGGGTAAGGGATTATTGCTAGCTTTTAAGGGTATCAAGATATTGTGACTAGTCATTTCTCATTTGACGTTTACCGAATTACCTTTTTAAGGAGCTTATGCCAAGCATCATGCCACACCTCCTTACTAGAGCATTGAGCATAGCCTGTTTTGACTCTGCTTGTGTTTCAACCCTTGAGACATTTTATGATTAAATAAAGCACTTTGTGATGCTTTTTTTTTTTTTGGCTGAAAAAACTCTGTGATGCTTTGTTATCCTTATAGTGTTATCATTTGTATCTATCAGAGACCTTTTCAGGGACAATTACTTTTTAGTGATGAGTAGGCAAAAGAACTAGCAACTCAAAACTCTCATTACAATAAGCCAACTGGAGCCCTTGCAGTGTATGTATATAACATATCGTTAGTTAAAGGATTTGTGACACAATTAATAAAGATAAATGTAACAAACTACTAAATCTACAATTTGACCTTAAAACAATCCAATATCATCAGTGAAATTATCATTATGCAGTTCAACAAATATACCAACTTGAAGAACGCATTAATCATATGATTAGGAAAGATAGCAAATCAAATTTTTATGGCGTTTTCGATGAAAATCTGATGAAAACTAGAATCATCAAAGTTGAATACAGATGGAATTTACCACATGGTGACTTGTAGCAGTGCCATCCTTCTTGTAATGAGTCTTGATAAAGATCTCACACCGGGTGACCTCCCTTTCGGGATGTTGTTGTTGCTGAAAATGGGAAACGAATGCATTACATAATAAATTCTCTGGTGCAAAAATAGATTATGAAAATCATACTTACCAACTCGTCAGCCACCCTTGCTTGCCCTTTCCTGCCAGAAGTATGTGGGCTCTTCAAAGATGCCCTTGCGGCCTTTCCTACCCTCCTCCTTAACTGTGCCTCGAATGACCCTTCTGAATCCACAAATTTCTCCCAATCTTCTCTTTTCAAGTATTGTGGTAAAGCATTCTTTCTCTCCGCGTCCGTGGCATATTTATCATATACTTTACATCGGAGATCGCACTTCCAATCCCTCCACGATGCATTCGCTCTTGTAAGGACACCTGAGCGGTGACATTCAGGAACATCAAAAAGTGTCTGCACAATCATAACATTTAATCATAAATCATGTACATCAATACATTGTAAATCTGCAATTAAAAATGGACAGACACTCACAAGAACATGCTTCCATACATCCTCCTTAAGGTGATGTGGAACTTTTTTCCAACTGTTGTAGGTTGGTGGCACATGAGTCTTCACAATCCGACCTATGTTAGAGGAAAAGGTTGCAGCAGTTGGCCCTATAGGCTGGCCAGCTGGATTGAATCTCAAATTGATGCGATGAGCTGTTACAAATATCATTAATGAAAATGAAAAATAATAAGGTTTATGGGTAAAGATGATTTCACTCGTGCTACATACTCTCCATAGAAGATCTCGACGTTGGCATGGACGCAGACGCCGATGTTGACATAATGCCTACAACCACAAATATTAAAAATTAAAACTCTCATAATCATAATAATATAAGAATTTAAAAAAGCTTACATTAAAGAATGTGCAATAAAAGGCAATAAGATATATTAAGTGATTATTTGAGTTAAATAAAGTCAGAGTAAAAGAAAAAAAAAAGAGAGAGAGAAGTATGAATAATACGTGCGAAAAAGACATACATGATTAATCCTCGTCACCAATGACATCATCCTGTAATGCTTCTGTTAAGGCATTTTCATTCATTCTTGGCTCAAAGGCTAAGGGATCTTCAAAAGAATCCACATCTTGGTTTAATCTCTTTGGAGCATCTAAGACAACATGCCATTCTTCCTCGGGTCTGCTATGATCTTTGCAATAGAAGACCTGAGTTGCTTGTTGAGCAAGAATAAATGGCTCATCATCTTCTTTTATATTTCTTTTTAACCTCCTCAAGTTAACATATATCAAATTTGTTTCTGGATCAACTCTACATCCATGGTCATCTTCTACACGCACCCAATCACAATAGAGTAGGACATGTTTGAAGTCATAGTAGTCCAGCTCAAGAATTTGTTTGACAATGCCATAGTAAGTGACTTCTTCATGTATGAGGTTTGTGTCCCTGGCATTTCTCCTGAAAGGAGTTATTGCCTTCATTGAAACCCCACTGTTTTGTGTTGTTTTATTCATTTCCGCATCAGCAGTATAAAAAACATAACCATTTATTGCATATGCAGCATATGAAATGGCCTTAAAGCTCGGTCCATCAGCAAGCCTTTTGATGGTACAATTTTCTTTACTTTCTAATTGATTTCTAAGCCAAGGAATGTAGTCCAGCGCCTTTTCGAGTCGCACAGTCCCTCTTCGATATCCAGTTGAAAATCTTTGGCTTTGAAGGTATTCAGCGTATCTCCTGTAATCAATCATACATTGTGATGGCGCTATAGGTCCAAAGAAATAAAATCGTACAAAGGATTTAGTCAAGTTTCTGCTTACCTCTCCCACTCAGCATTCTCAATAGAATGAAGCAATACCCACTTGCGTGCTTGTTGATATTGCACATTTTGAAGATTATAGTCCTTCCCCTTTTTATCGATAGGGTATGCACACTCACCACCATCATCCATCCATATCTCATGTCCTTGTTTATGGCTCTTTTTTTTACCGTCAGGCATGTAATTCATGGCATACAACATAGACTCTTCCATAAGGAAGCATTCTGCAATAGAACCCTCTGGATATGTTTGATTGACTACATATCGTTTAAATGTCTTCATCTTCCTAATACAAGATACCTAAATTAGATTCCGAAGCAAACTTGAGATTAATAAGCATAATGAATTGAAATTAATCAAAATATTTTAATTACCGCTCAAAAGGATACATCCATCGATATCTAACAGGTCCACAAAGTTGCACCTCCTCCGCCAAATGCACAACAAGGTGTGTCATGGAAACGAAAAATGAAGGCGGGAAATACTTTTCAAAGACACATAGGGTTTCCACGATGAGTTCTTTCATCTTTGAAAGTTCTTCACGATTGATAACCTTTGAACATAAGACATTAAAGAATATCGATAAATTTCGAATGGCTGCACGTAGTGGCTTATGTGACTCAAATGCGTGCATTAGTAGCACGGGTAGTAATTGCTGCATGAGAATGTGATAATCATGCGACTTGAGGTTTTTAAGCTCTCTATCCTCCAAGCACACCTTGTGCTTCCAATAGTCACTGTACCCAATAGGAACTTTCAAATGATACAGCGTTTTACATATCAAGTCTTTCTCATGCTGGGATAGAGTGTAAGGAGCTTTTGGACAAGTCAACTTGCCATTTTTTTCCACAGGCCACAACTTTTTCCTAATTCGCATATCCATCAAATCTTGGCGAGCTTAAGACCATCCTTACTTTTATCCTTTGTATTCATAATTGTTGCAAATAGATTTTCTGCCACATTTTTCTCCACGTGCATCACATCCAGATTATGGCGAATGGGCAAATCCTATAAAACGATTTATTAATGTTAGTATGGAAGTTCAACATATAGTATAATTTAAATGATAAAAATATATTATAGCGCACCTTCCAATAAAGCAAGTCAAAAAAAATTGATCTTTTTTTCCATGCAGTGATCTCGTTCTCCTCCGCACTTCTTTTCCTCTTCTTGAGCGTTACCTTTCCAAAATGAGTCTGAATAGTTTCCATTTTTCGTAATACCTCGGAACCACTTAAACGCTTGGGATGCTTTCCATGCTCTTCTTTTCCATTAAATTGTGATTTTTGGCTCCTGAATGGATGCTTCATATTTATTAAGAATTTCCTGTGGCCCATGTAAGCATACTTCCTTCCATATTTTAGTCGCACTGAATCAGTCTCTTCACTACACACAGGACAACCATACTTTCCTGCTGTCCTACAACCTGACAAATGGCCATACGCAGGGAAGTCATGTATAGCCCATAACAAAATTGCTTTCATTGAGAACCTACTTTTACTGTAAGAGTCATATGTTATGGCTCCGGTGGACCACAATTCATTCAACTCATCCACCAATGGCTGTAAGTATACATCAATGTCATGTCCTGGAGCTTTCTTCCCGGGAATCAATAATGTTAACATAGTAAACTCTTTGCGCATGCATAGAGATGGAGGAAGATTGTATGGAACAATCATAACAGGCCAACAACTATATGAGTTATTATTGTTTCCAAAAGGATTAAATCCATCTGTTGCAAGTCCCAGACGAACATTACGTGCCTCTGATGCGAAGTTAGTCCATTTACGGTTTACGTTTTTCCAACACGAGGAATCAATTGGATGACGCATAATTGATTCATTCCGTACTAAGCTCGCACTTGCATGCCATGTCATACTCTCCGCAATCCAGGGTACACTATACATTCTTTGCAACCGTGGAGTTAATGGAAAGTATCTTAGCTTCTTCCATGGCTTAGGTTTGCTTCTTGGCTTTGATACGTTCTCTGGTTTCCATCTGCTTTCACCACACGTGGGACAATCAACCCTATTTTCATGCTCTTTCCAATAAAGTATGCAATCATTTTTGCAAGCATGGATAATCTTGCACTCCATACGTAAAGAATTTATCATCTTTTTGGCCGCATAGGTGTTATTAGGCAAATTGTTCTCATCTGGTAGAATATTTTTGAACATATGTAACAACTCTGTTAAACATTCATTAGACCACTTATGTCGAGCCTTCATGCTCAATAAATCAACCGTCACCGACAACTTTGTATGTTCAACTCGACACGAGGGATAAAGTGGTTGTATTGCATCCTCCATCAACTTCTTTTGACAAATATTCTCCGGTGAATCATCCTGAGCTTGAGGAAATTCTTCATCATTAATTTCATCACAATTGGCAGATGAACAATCCCCTACTTGACCTTCAACAGCGTTCTCGCCATGCACATGTCCAAATAAGTCATTCACCATATCGACCATTCTCGAGAATGCATCTTCATTACCGCTGCCATTGCCTACATTGACACGACTATGAGGATGTATTTCTCCATGGTGGAACCATGTTGTGTAAGTTGTATCTATACCATCACATATTAAATGTGTACGAATATCTCTTAATGTCTTCTTCCCTCCTATCAAATTACGGCACTTGACACAAGGGCAGCAATACCAGTCATCACCGCCTAATTTCTGTTTATTAGCTCTTATGAAATCAAAGAATGATTCAATGCCTTCTAAGTATTCATTAGAAAGCCTTGGTGCCGTCATCCACTCTTTGCTTGGGGCCATGTTCTGAAAAAATAAATCCGTGGAATAAGGTACACAAAATGGTTAAATACATAATGTAACTCAATTCCCATATGGTAAAATCCATGGAATTAGTGTAATTAATCTTTAATAGAGTCGTATAGTCATGGTAAAGGAACTTAGGTTTAAACTATTCAAACAATGTGCATGCTCAACGCCCTTCGTCCCAACCCACTTATAACTATCTCACGAAGCCTCTTTTAAATGGTCATGATCCACCCGGGCCCACTAAATCACAAATAAATTAGGATGCCACTCTTCTCTTCGTCCCATTTCCAAGGAAAGTAAAAAAAAAAAAAAAAAGATGGAAAGAAAAAAAAACATGTAAAAGAATTCATAATGATAATGTAAAAACCCATTTCAGTACCTTTTAGATGGAAATAATTAGCAACTGAGGAGGACTCACAAAATCCTACCTTTTAAAAGAACACATGCATCTTCGGCAGAGGAATAAGAGAACAAAGATGAGAAGGAAAGTAAATAGCTTTTCAATAAAAAAGAGAGAGAAAAAAAAAAAAAACAAGGTCATACTAATGGTGTGTGGAGAAAGAGAGAACACAGAGTAGGTCTTGGTCTATGTGTAATAGAGAGGAGAAGTCCATGAAAAACATGAATAATTTCAACCACGCAAATAAAAATCATTTAATCATGAATAAAATCAACCCTAAAATTAGCTAGGAAAATATGATCCTATCACAGATTACTTCAATCACACACACACACATGTTCATTTAGGAACATCAACCCATTTCATTCCAAGACAATATTTTATCACTGAAATAAGAAATTAGAGTTATCCTAGTTGTTTGTAAGACAATATAAACATTCACTTACAACTAACTATTAAAATAACCCGTATATATATATAGGTGGATGCATGATTGGATAAATATTTTCACATGAAAGAAACAATTTACATCAGAAACATGTCTCCAATCCACACCAATAAACAACAAGGATGTTAGTGAAGTGGACTTACCACAATGACAACAAGAGTACAAGTTACTTTCCCCTGACCCTCAAAGAAAAGCAATTGAGCTGCAAGAAGGGAAGGTACATCATGAGTAAACACGAGGAAAAATTAACAATAAAAACCATGTATTAAGGTGAAAAAACAAAAGTGACTAAACAATTCTCAGAAAGGATCTTGCAACTGTTGATTAACTACTACTTCAAACCACAGTAACTAAACAAAATGAGATTCATTTTCTAAAATACTTCTACACATGTTGCAATATTTGGAGTATCACCATTGGCCATCATCATCATGACAATATTTGGGAGTGTTATGGTTGCTGCAGATCCCATATGGACCGCAACCAGCATATAGGCTGCACCTGTCTCGCGGTTGAAACCAGACCAAGCTTCATGAATTGGACTCATCATGCCATATCTGACAATGAAGTTGGCCTGATGTGTCCATCACAAGCCTTGTCTTGTAATACATGCCTGAATACTCAAAGGAAAGCTCATCATTGATTCTTGTAGTAATGAAATGGAACGAGAAGTCATTGTTTGCTTCCGGTGTCTTGTCATAAGTTCTTCTGTTCCAGTATCCACTTCTCCAGTAAGGGACTGATTTGTTCCATATAAAGTGATCAGTCCCAAATGAGAACATTCCAGGATTTGGGTACACACATTCAACAAAACCAAAAATTATGAGCACCCAAAGGAAACCCCAAAACCGCCTACCCCATTGCCGGTCGGAACAAGGCATCAAATTCAAGGATCCAGATCCCTGTTTGGACGAATCAGGGCCGCCATGCACGGGCCGGCCAAGGGAAAGAGAAAAGAAGATTCTCTTTCCTACGTCTCCCCTCTGCCCTCGCATATGGCGGGTCCTGATTCGTCCAACGAAACAGTAGATCTGTTTCCCAAATTCAAAGGTCTCCTGTTTTCTTTTCGCATGAAAGAGATATTTTATTCTAAGAACAGAGTATGTTTAAGGTTAATTGTTTCCCGACCCTAGAAAAGTATTACAAAAAACTTCCCCTTCAACGATGGTTGGTCCATGTTAGGTGGGGTGACATCTTCATTCATCCAATCATCCTCTGTGTCATCCTGAAGCAGGGGTGTTGACCATGTTCCTGCATGTACAAAGTATAGGGCCTCTTCGAGAAACTGACTATTCCCCCAGCAAGTGAAGCCCACATACATTTGCAATGACAGCAGAGGAAAGAGCCATCTGTTAGCCCCCGATTTACGAGGAGGGCATCTCCTTCAACGATGATGGAGCTAAGACTCAGTTCAAAGCAAACTTTGAGACCCTCAAGGAGAGCTTGAAGATGTCAGGGGTGTTAGGTTGCATGCTCAATAGAAGTAATAAATCTGTTAAATCGGGCCCCTGAATTGCCCCCGTGATTAAAAGTAAGTTAGGTCTATTGTGATTAGAGGTAGTGTTTGGGTGTAACAGGATTTTGAAGCTGATATTATAAATAGAGATTAGAGAGTAAGAGTTTCTATGATTTAAAAGGCAAGAGATAAGTAAGAACTAATGTGCCAACGAGTTGTTTCTTATAAAAAAAAAAGAGGGCCAATTTGGCATCATTAATATTCTCGTATTGTTCCTAATTTTGTATTCAGATTAGGTTGTGCTAATGTGATTGGGTTGTGTCAAGACTACATGCTCTAAAACTTATTTGGCAACATTATATTAAATTACTCTGTTGATAAAAGGCCGGTTTCCCTCGAAGAAACAAATAATTCTCTTGCTCCTCTTATTCTATTTTTGTTCGTAGACCCATTTTCAAAATAGATAAGGACAAGAAAGGTAAGGGTCAAAGAACCCATCAGCAATTTGAGGCTCATCTAAATTCAGGAACCCACGCCACGCACTCACAGAAGAACCTATCACTGTAGCACCACCTAGAACCCCCATCTGCTTACATTTATCATTGGACTCTGAAGCGACATTAGCAGATTCCATACAGCAACGACTCTTACATGTACAATTCTCTAACTGGGACTGAAAAACTCTCTTATCATAAACAGCCAATGTGGGTGTCTGAAAGAAGAGAGAAGCACTCACATTAGTCGGTTTGGGGAGTCTGATCATACTCAATGAAAAATCCAGAGCTTCTTCATTAGAAACCACACCAACGCGGCTGACTCTGTTCCTGTGTTTTACTCCATATATCTTGTCCGCGACTCTCACAAGCTCTGGACGGAATGTGGTGGTTATAAACTAAAAGTGTTGCCCATGGCAGTACGATAATGGGGTTCTAGTGCATCAATCTCATCAAATAGTGAATTTTCCCATAGATTGGATTGGTGGGTCACGATTGGAGAAATGCAGCACAGCCTCCTCCGCCTCGCCGCTGGACTCCGGACTCACCCCATCTCCTCCATCTCCCCCTGAACTCACCCCTGCATCCTCACACACACCACCTGCGCCCTGCGTACACCCTCTCTCCCTTCTTCTTTCTTTCTTTTTCTCTTCCTCTGCTCCTCTTCACTCCCTTTCTTTGGCTATGGCGTACGCAGCACAACCACCACCGCCACAGAACCCCATGCCTCTTCCCCATCTCAGACCCATCAACCCCAACCCCGTCCCCTTCCCTCCATCTCAGCCGTCCATCCCTCCCGACCCCTACGCCCATCACCAGATGCAGATGCATTTGCATATGCATCCGTCTCCCGGTGCTCCCGTGGGCTACCCCAATCGTGACCTCCTCAACATCCAGACCCTCTTTGTTGGAGGACTCCCAGACGACGTTAAGCCACAATCTTTTCCGAAGGTGCCCGGGTTTTGACACTTGCCATCTCAAATACACTGGAAAAGGAAATCTCCTTTCCTTCTCGGTCCCAGAACAAAAATAAAAAATAAAACAGAGAAAGAACGAAGAGGAGGAGACGAAGGGAAAGAGGAGGCGTACCTGGATCTGCTTCACCCACTGAGTCTCCGCGAGACGTTGCCGGAAGGGAGAGACGCCAGCGAGAGACAGAGAAGACGATTTTGGGGACCAGACGATTAGGGCGCGCGAAATGAAAGAGGGTCATTTGGGGACCAGACGAACGCGGGAGAGAAAAAGGCAGCGCGGGAGAGAATTTTAGGAAGCCGACGGTCTGAATTCTTTGAGATTTTTTAATGAGTTTATATGCGGAAAAATCTGCTGTGGTTTTGGGGGAAAACGAGAGATAATAACCGTCGTTAATACCGACAGTTTTTAGCCGTCGCAGATCCCGTAAAATTCCGTCGTTTTTCATCCATTTTGAGGTAGTGACTGTTCTAAACGAATCGGACGTCTGCAACATTCTCGCTATAGCGAGACACCATTCTGTCTCGGGCCTGAGAGATTTTGTTGTCATGTTTTTTGGCCTAACATAGTATTAGATATCTATATAATAAGGGAGCTCAGTTTTTGAATTCCCCATATTTTGGACCCTTGGATTTATATACATAAATCCTAGGGATATTTTGGACCCATGGATTTAAGAGGAGAATGAAAAAATGGGCTAAAAGTTGGAGAAATTTACAAGTTTTTCCCATCCCCATCAAAAGCACGTTCACTTCTTGATTTGTACGGCGCAAAAAGGGGCAGCAAGTTTGAGTTATTTACAGGTATTGCCATCCCTTCTTCATTTAAAAGAAAAGCAAGAGTGTTTACTTTCTTATTGTTCTGACATTGATGAAAAAGGTGTCAAAAGCAAAAAAAAAAGACTTTCTTTCGTAAGGGAGCTCAGTTTTTGAATTCCCCATATTTTGGACCCTTGGATTTATGTACATAAATCCTATGGCTGAGATTAAGAGGAAAGGGGTTGAGAGGTTTAAGGGGTTTGAGAGTCCAGAGATCTGGGACACTACTTCCCTAGATCCCTAGACTCTTTCTCCCTTATCCGGGCGACGGGTCAAGGAGTCTGGGCCAGGTCTGGGTTTAAGTTTAGGTTAGATGGTTTTGGGTTGGATTTGGGTTCGGATTGATTTGGGCTAGAGTTTGATGGGTTAGATTAGGTCAGGTTCAGGTCAGGTCTGACGGGTTTAGTTAAGGGCCTAATCAGGGTCTGGATCAGAGGTTTGGGGCCCAAAAGGTCGGCTACAGCGGGGTCCGGTCTGGGCAATAATCACTGGGACCCAGGTTTCGCAGATTTTGATCCGCTCGGCGGATTTCAAAGTTCTATATATGGATGGATAGCCCTCGATGAGTAGATCACGATGAGCCAACTTTCGGGGCGATCAGGGGTCTAGAAGTGATAGGTGGTTTTTCAGGTGGGCACCCCGGGGGTGCGGGACCGGCTATTATGATTTTGATCCGCCCGTCGGATCTCGAAGTTCTATATATGGACGAAAAGCCCTCGACAAACAGACTGCAATGAGCCAATTCCTAGGGCAATCAAAGGTCCAGAAATAATAGGTGATCTTTGACTCGGAACCCAATCGGAACATCGTTAAATAGGGTGGACCAAATTACCCCTCATAGGATGCCAAAATTCAGGTTAGTTGTTAGATGATCAAAAAAATAGTAATTAGATTTAGTTGTACTCTGAACATGGTGCGCCGTGCCTTCAGGTACGGGCAATCACCAGTACTTTGATGAGGTGACTCTGAAACCACACATATCCACTTTGTCGGTTACCTACAAGGTGAGTGCATTCAAATATATCACCTTGGGCACCGGGTATATTTTCTTAGATAATGTTCCCTTATATTTGGGCCTACCTGAATGTATGATAATTAAGTGAGGCATGACAATCTAAGGTAGCGTTTGGTTCGCTGGAATGGTTGTAGGCGGGAATGGAATGGAGACCGGATGAGTCTGGAATGGAATGAGGCAGAATAGTCATTTACATTCCAGCGTTTGGTACGCTGAGGAATCAATTCAGTAATAAAATTTTGATTCATGTTCCTGCGTTTGGTACGCTGGATTGAGTTATGGAATATAATAAAACTTACATAAGACTGACCAAAATACCCTTGTTAGATTTTTATCTTTAGCTCAGTCAAAGTTGAAGTACTACACCCAAGTTATGTCATTTTGTTCGTAATAATAATAATAATGTATAAATTATATTATTATTATATAGATGGGGGCCCACACTAGTTCTTCTCTTTTATAATCTTGTTATAATAATAATAATAATAATAATAATAATAATAATAATAATAATAATAATATAGATTATATTATTATATAGGTGGGGCCCACACTAGGTTTTCTCTTTTATAATCTTATTATTATTATATAAGTGGGGCCCAAGTTCTTCTCTTTTTGAATGGTAATAATAATATATAAATTAGATTATTATTATCTAAGTGTGGCCCACACAAGTTATGTCATTTTGTTCTTAATAATAATAATGTATAGATTATATTATTATATAGGTGGGGCCCTCATAATTTTATAATCATATTATTATTATATAAGTGGGCCCAAATTCTTCTATTTTTGAAGGGTAATAATATATAGATTATATTATTATTATCTAAGTAAGACCACACAAGTTATGTCATTTTGTTCATAATAATAATAATAATATGTATAGATTATATTATTATTATATAGGTGGGGCCGACACAAGTCCTTCTCTTTGATAATCTTAATATAATAATAATAATAATGTATAGATTATATTATTATTATAATAAAATATAAAAAATAATTGGGGCCCACATCTTGCATTTGATTGGCTAGGTGTGTAGTGAAAAAAAAATGCATCTTACTCTCTTTTAAATAGTGGTAGATGTGAAACAAGGGTATTTTGGTCTCAACGAAAAGTTAGAAATGAATGGAATAGTCATTCATTCACTTCCCCAATGGAATGATGATTCCCTCACATAAAAGAATGATGATTCATTGATTCCAGAGGTAATGGTCATTCCGTCACATTTTGCGAACCAAATGCGGTAATGATCATTCTGTTTGAATGACCATTCCATTCCGACTTTCATTACAGCGAACCAAACGCTACCTAAAGGTTTACAGTCGGTCTGTTTGTCATGGAATAGAATAAAGATAGAGTAAAATAACCTAACAATTGTATTTTTTTTCACTCAAAAGCATATTTGCGGAGATTGGAAGCGGCATGTAAGGATAGCGTGGTCTATTCCATGTCAAACAAACAGGGTCTAAGTTATATGAGATATCATCCGATTAAGTGATCCTACCTGTTACTTTTTAAGTCCTTAGAATTTAATGGCTATTGATTGTCCATATTTGTTATGATAAAATCCAATGGAGAATAATGTATCGAACAGTTTGAAATTAGAATTAAATAAAATAAGTGGTTGAAGCTCCAATTGACTTGTTGAAGTATGGATTGATCATTGGGTGGGCCCTAGTAGTGGCCCACATACCATATTATTTTACCCAAAAAAATATATAAGACCTGTTTGCATTTGCTATAATGGCCATGCAAGAGTAATGAGTGAATCAGGTATTGAATCTGTACTCCAAGTTGATTTCTATATATAAGACCTGTTTGCATTTGTTATAATGGCCATACAAGAGTAATGAGTGAATAAGGTATTGAAATTGCACTCCAAGTTGATTTCTAGAAAAATTGATATAAATATATATTTATATATATATATATATATATGAAAGCGTCTCACCTATAAGAGATAGTGTGGGGGCCCTCACATTTAAGTTGTTGGCATTGGATATGGATGGAAGGGCCCCCACCCTATCTCTCATAATAAGGTGAGAGATGCTCTCATAGGAGCATCTCCCCATATATATATATATATATAAATAACTGATCCAATGCGCCACTCGTACACTGGATCAATGTGCACACCTCAATGTGGGGCCCACATGGGGCCCCACCTCTGACTGGGACCAAGGGGATTGAAAGATCTCCCCTGGCCCTTCATCTCTGCAAAAAATCAGCTCCATCTCTGATCATCATCACCTCCATCTGAGCCCCACTAGTTTAACGGTGTATAGTCCGTTCGGATGGGTGTGCAGTCGATCCAACGGTGTAAAGTATATCGGATGGGGTGCAAAGGTGGGCCCCATGTGAAATTAAGGGAGGGGGGGTTGTGTGTGTGTGTGGTTCATTCAGATGGACCATCAGGTGAGCCCCACCCCAGGTGCGCAAGATGGGCACTAGCTCACCTAATAACCACTATATATATATATAGAGAGAGAGAGAGAACAGCTCTAGACAACACCTAAGCATTTTTTATAGGAAAAACGCCCCTTCCGATTGGGCCCACTGGGATGCTTGATGATCATGGAAGTCCAATCATTCTAACCGGGCCCATTTTGAAATATTTGTTTTCCAATTGTATAATATATATTTCAACACATCGAATATGTAATCTACGAAGGGGATATACGAATAACATATTGCTTTGGTATTATTATATAGATGCACTTGAATATTTTCTCATTATATATAATAATATTATTATATATTTAGTCAGGCATGGCGTTGGGTAGTGACCACCATAGACCTAACTTGAACTCGACCCATTCTCATTATATAAGATGACAATGGACCTTGATGCCTGATTACCCAAAGGAACTGACCCGATTCTCTTAAAATGGGGACCTTCTGAGGGGGTTTTCCCACGATGATTGTAGGTGGACCAACCACAGTCCGCCATGTACCCACCAGTGTCCAAGTAAGGCTGCCCCATGGTGACGTGGTAGATCATGGTTGGTCCACTCATGATCACCGTGGGGTAAATGCTCACCAGATCGGACTCTTTCTCTCACCGTCGTTGATTCCGGCATGTTGTGTTGAAAGTCCAAAGGTGCAACCTGCACCTGGCTGAACCCAAATTCGCGTTGCCCAACTGAACAAAATTGAAATTTGGGTTGAGTCATTTTGGCTTCTGGTCATAATTTTCGATTCGGGTTGGGTCGAGTTAGGTCTTTGGGTTCCCAACTTATCTATGAACATATTTATTTCACAATCTGTTTAGTAAGCAAACATTTTGTAACTTTTGATAGATAAAACAAAGACCAAAGTTGTAGGTGCAGAAAATAATGACCCACAATAAAGGAGGAGCCTTAGAGGACTTATCCGAGAAGATGGTGACTGGGAATGACTGGATACCGTCCGAAAGCCTGAAAGAGAAGAGCAAACGATCAAAGGACCCTGGCCTGGGCGGCGCAAGGCTCTCCGATGCCAAAGTCAGTGTGGGAACTGGAACAATGGAAGGAGAGGGAGAAGAGAGACAGAGTAACGGCTCTGTGAATGAAATTGTGCGTACCTTTAATGGTGGTTTGAGCCTCTATTTATAGAGTTTGGGACGTATCTTTGGGAGATATCGTGGTGTGGGTCTCATGATTCGACTGGGAAGTCGTGATCAGCCCACGCTGCCATAAATGCGATCCAATCCAGCCCACGTCGCATTTAATGCGCGTCTTGTTGGGCCAGATCGTGTTGGACGCCTTTGGCGGTTGGGGATCGTGGGATCTGCCCTCGGGCCTTGCCCTGACGTGGCCTCAGCCGCTGGATGTCGTGTCTGTCCCACTAGCTCGTGCCTCTATCCCTCTACGTGCCTGGTGACGTGGAGGATGAGGGGCGTGAGTGGAGATTCTTTCTGGTTTCGGCTTCCATCCCGGCTTCTTTAGCCGAGGTGGAGCTTTCTGCCGAGATGGCATCCGGGGTGGCCCAGCCGAGGTGGGGCTCCCTGCCGAGATGGCGCCCGGGGTGGGCCAGTTCGGCGATAGTGGCCCGGAGCCGCCTGACTTCGGCCGGACCTCCTGCTCTGGTGGCCGGGGTGAGCTTGGTGCCACGTGGATATCACGCGGATGGCACGTGAGAGCGCTTAGTCTCATCTGATGGCTGTGATTAGCGTAATCCTGTGGTTCTGGAAATCTCCCCACACAATTGCCCCCTAGCCTTTGACCTCTTAAGCGTCTTAGCTTTTAGGGGTTGAAGGCTGGAAAGTCTATCTGGGGATACAGCGATCATCACTTGGTGTCGCTTCGACTCTTTGAAGCAATAAATGCTCTGCCCTGTTCGTCTTGGGAACCGAGTTGACGGCTACACACGTAGCTTCTGCGCTGATTGCGTTGTCTCATTGATGGGACGGAGACGGGCACGGGTTTTGAAGCGTCTCTTTGAATTCGGAAGTGGTACCCAAACGAGGGTTCCCCTTCTACAAATAGGGTCGTCCCCTTCTTTTCCTCGCTTCTGATTCCTTTTGCCATCGCCTCCTCCTTCGATTTCTGCTCTGGTGCCCGAGACCTGTTCAGCGAGGACGACCGTAGGACGCGCCCGGATCTGCTCTTGATCTGCCTCTGTCCCTGTAAGTCGCTTTGTCCTTCTGTCTGGTTCTTCTTGGGGTTTTTTGATTTCTAGGGTTTTTCTTCGTCGTCACCCCCCCTAGACATGGGCACCCCTAGATTCAGGGTAGACTCCGACGAGGGCTTAGCCAAGTTTAGGCTGCCTTCAACATTCCGGAGGGGTCCTCCTGAAACCGGCGGACCTTGCCGACGCTGCCCTGTATCGCTGCTACGGCGGCTGGATGCCGTTCCATCTGATCTCCGTGATCGAGGGTGGGGTCAGGTTCCCTCTGAACCCCCTGCTTAGGGCCTGCCTTAGTCTTTGGTCCCTCGCCCCGGGCCAGTTGATGCCCAATGGCTACAAGGTCATCATGGGCACAGCGAAGCTGAACGAGATCTTGGGGACCAACCTAGGCCCTCACGACATCGAGGATACATATGATATCTGCAAGGCTGGGGAGGGAAGATATTATCTCCGTGTGAAGCCGCAGCGAAGGGGCTTCGTCCTAGCCTTGGAGGATTCAAGTAAGAATGCCGAGGAAGATTTCTTCTGTGTCTCGGGGGACTGGGAGTTCAACCCAGGTGAAAGCAGGAGGCTGTCGGTCCCACGTCGCCCTGGGGAAGTCCCAAGTAATCATCACTGCTTTTCTCCTTTTTGCTTTGCTTACCTCATTGATGCCGAACTGATACTCTTTTTTGCCTGTTGAGCAGAGGCGGGTGCAAGGCGACGCCGAGCTGTCAGCGAAGGTTGGAGGAGTAACGCCGACGACATCGACAAGGTCGAAAGATACAAGGGGCACGAGACCAGATCAGCTTGGAAGCTGCTCGGGTACACGCCGAGGTATCGCGGCCACTACCACAGGACTGGAGTGCCTGAGGTGGACGAGATACACCCGGACCGTCCAACCGTATCAGTTGCTTTGTTTAGCGGGGTTCCCCTGACCGATCCCGTCGCCGACCGAATTGCGTCTGGATCCGAGGCGTCCACTTCCGATCCGGAGCTGCCGGACTTGACGCAGATAGTGGACGCTTATCTCTCTGATCGAGGAGAGGACATGGAGGGAAGCTCGAGGGAGCCCGTCGTCAAGGACCTGGCCGCTAAGTTTCGGCAGAGGTCATCGTCTTCTGGGGCCCCATCGCCTGCCGTGACTCGTGCCGCTTCGGGTCCGGTGGGTGCTGGTGCTCCCCCTGCTCCTGCCCCCGCTCTGAGCGGGGGCGCCCGGCGACGCTCGCCGGACCGCTCGAAGGAGGGGTCCCCGCCCTGGAAGAAATCGAAGGCGGGGGATAAGAGTTTAAAGGCTGATCTGCAGCCGAAGGGCAAGACTCCCGCTCACGCCCCTGGAGCTAAAAGCTCCATCCGAAAAGGGGGGTGAGAAGAGTGCGCCGGCCGAAAAGAGTGCGCCGGTCAGCAAGTCGACTGTCGGGCCAACGCGCGAGCCTCTCATCTCGGCGGGGCAAGGGTCCGGATCGGCCTCCGGGCCCCGAACTGCCCCAGCACCGTGGAAGCCGAGAATGGAAACACAACCCGGCAAACCCCTGAACGTTGAAGACCGACTGCTGGGAAATGCCGAGGTGATCGGGGCCCTTGCCAGGGCCTGTGCTCTGCCACGGGATATGGAGGAGCACGAGAAGTTTGATGACGAGAGCCTGATGTTGACAGCGATCCAGGCAGACATCCTGGTAAGTGTTTTTTGTGTATTCTTTCAAGTGGCCTAGCTCGGCTGTTCCTGTTTTGACCCTCCTCTTTTCCCTTGCAGAACGTGCAGAGGCTCCTAGCCATCCTAGGAAGGAGGGATAGGAACGCGTCGAGGGTGACCCGTCTGGAGTCCGAGCGGGAGAAGCTGAAGAAGGAGCTGGAAGTGCAGCGGAAGGGAATGGAAGAGCTCAAGGTGGCCAGTGCTGGAGAGTCTGCTCGGTTGGCATCGGCTCTGACTGAGATCGCCGAACTCTCGTCCAGGGCCAACCATACGAAAGGCGAGCTTTGGGCGAAGAACAAAAGGATCTCCGAGTTGGAGTCGGAGTTAGCCAGGTCGAAGTCTGAGTCGACGGCTGAGGTAACGAGGTTGCGAGGGGAGGTCTTGGCTGGTCGCGCTGAGAGGGAGAAGCTGGTGAAGGCGAACGTCGACCTGGAAAAGGAGAAGGCCTCTTTTCTGTCCGAGGCCCAATCCGCCTTCCAGAACGGGGTGGACCGCGCCACCGAGCTGTATGAGAAACAGGTGGAGGAGATCACGTCCATTCTGTTCGAGGAAGGATGCCTGGCCGCACTGAGACGTGCGGGGGTCCCTGAAGACCACCCTGTCTATCAGGACCTGCCGAAGTATTCGGACCTGGATCCCGAGCCGAGCTCCGCACCTGCAACTGAAAGCGCCGCGGTCGAAGCTCCTGCAGCTGAAAGCGCCCCGGTCGAAGCTCCTGCTGCTGACGACGCTCCAGCTGCCCCGGTCTTGAGCGATGCCCCGGTCGCCAGTGATGCTTCGGCCGTGCCTCAGGGTGAGACCTCTTCTGCCCCTGGTTCGGGTGAGGTACCGGTCAAGGCCTCCTCCGCCAGCGACGCTCCGAGCAAAGTCACGGTTTCGGCCGAGTCCACTGGTCCATCAGATGTGGTGATCGACCTAGTGGAGTCGCCGAAACCATAGTAGCCGGGCTCCTTTTCATTAGTCTTCTTGCATGTAATGTTTTTGCTTCTCAGCTTTGTAACACTTTGTCTATTCAATGAAAGTCGAGCTTCTCTTTTTCTCTGCATTTGCTTCTCTTTCATTTCCGGACGTGGCATTGAATGGTATTTGTATGCCTTTAATATAACACGTGGCTCTTGAGGTAGAGGGAGTCCAAACGGTCCTCATAGTTGTCTGCGCCAATTCTCCGTATTCTGGAGACCATAAATGGCAATAAACATGGCGCTGGGGTTGATGAGGAAATCGGGCGGATGTCTCCACGTGGCGCCATAGGAATTGCCGGTCAACGGATTGGAGGGCGTGCGTCCTTTGCAACGAGTGGGAGACTTCGCCCCTTAACTCCCTTCGGAGATTGAGCCCTTCTCCTTCCTATAAGTAGGGGGAGCAGGCTCGCCATGGGAGAAGGAAAGAACATAGATGTAGGAACCATGTCCGGAAGGTGTCCAGAGTTATTTGATCCGGGGGGAAACTTTGCGCCTGTGGACGGCTTTCTCCAAGGGGGGAAGCCTGTCGTGGTCTGCGCACTCTCTGAAGGCACTCCCCGTGGACCACGCGCTCTCTGAACGCGGGTTCATGGCCGAGCGCCCCTGGTCAGGTTTCGTTGATGGAGAGAAGAAGGGGAAGAGGGGCGGTGGCGCATTCTCGTCCGACACGGTCTTGCGAGACCACCGGACGGAAGGTGGGATTGAGGCCCCGCTACTTGGGTTTTAAGAGCTAGCCTGTCCAGCTTTTCTTTATTTTCGTTTTTAGAGGACTGTGATCCTCCTTTCTGTACTTTGCTTTCTGTTCTGTAATTCTTGTAATAAAGCAGTTTTACAATGAATAAAAAAGGAGATTCTGTGATCACCCCAACCGTGTACAAGCTTTTGAGTTCTTTCTCTTTCTTTGCACTGTTCTGGAATGCTTGCATTTTGGTGTTTGAGTGCTGGCACAGCTCTCTTCTGGAAAGCTGCCTTTGGCCGAAATGGCTGGCTTTGGCCGAGACGAGCTTGCCTTGTGCCGAAGTGGAGTCATCATTCCACTGGTCTCGGCTGTGGAAGCGTGAGCTCGGCAATGATCTTTGAGGGGTGTAAAAACCCTGATTTTAGGAATCCGGCCGAGTGTCCGAACTCGAGGCCTTCTCCAGAGCCCAGGGCGCGGAGCTTTAGGAAACGACCGAGTCTGGACTCGAGGCCTTTTCCAGGGCGGTAGACCCAATCCGGCCGAGTGTCTGAACTCGAGGCCTTCTCCAGAGCCCAAGGCTCGGAGCTTTAGGAAACGACCGAGTCTGGACTCGAGGCCTTTTCCAGGGCGGTAGACCCAATCCGGCCGAGTGTCTGAACTCGAGGCCTTCTCCAGAGCCCAAGGCTCGGAGCTTTAGGAAACGACCGAGTCTGGACTCGAGGCCTTTTCCAGGGCGGTAGACCCAATCCGGCCGAGTGTCTGAACTCGAGGCCTTCTCCAGAGCCCAAGGCTCGGAGCTTTAGGAAACGACCGAGTCTGGACTCGAGGCCTTTTCCAGGGCGGTAGACCCAATCCGGCCGAGTGTCTGAACTCGAGGCCTTCTCCAGAGCCCAAGGCTCGGAGCTTTAGGAAACGACCGAGTCTGGACTCGAGGCCTTTTCCAGGGCGGTAGACCCATGCTGTCGGAATCAGTCACAGAGAGACAAGTTGATGACAAGGTGAAAGCTGCTTTTATTGATTTTGAGATTCGATACATCTTTAGAAATAAAATTTCTTCAAGTGGGATGCATTCCATGGTCTCGGCAGTGGCTTGCCTTCCAAGTCTTCGAGCTTGTAGGCAGACTTTCCTGCCAGTGAGACTATTCTGAATGGGCCATGCCAGTTCGGGGCTAGCTTCCCTTCGTTTGGCTCCCTGTCAGCTGGCAGGGTTTTCTTTAGCACCAGCTCTCCCGCGGAGAACTTTCTCTCTCTGACATTTTGATTGTATGCCCTGGCTAACCGTTGCTGATAGTCGGTCAGTCGCAGAGCTGCTGCTTCTCGTCGCTCGTCTGCCAGCTCCAGCTCCATTGCCAGGTTTGTCTCATTTCGGCCTTGGTCGACCAGCTCTGTCCTCAGGGTAGGAAGGCCGATTTCCAAAGGAATGACTGTCTCCATCCCGTAGGCCAGAGAGAAAGGTGTTGCCGAGGTGGACCTCCTTGGAGTTGTTCTGTATGCCCACAGCACGCTCGGAAGCTCCTCTGTCCATCTGCCCTTTGCCTTGTCCAGTCGCTTTATTCAGGCCGTCCAGGATCACTTTGTTGGAGATTTCTGCCTGGCCATTACTCTGTGGATATGCCGGAGTGGAGTAATGATTTCTGATGCCGTGCTCCTGGCAGAAGTCTTTGAAGGACTTGGAGTCGAACTGAGTCCCGTTATCCGAAATCAGGGTCCGGGGGATGCCGAACCTCGTAAGGATATTTTTCCAAACGAAGTTCCTGGAGTCCCTGTCCGTGATTGAAGACAACGGTTCAGCTTCTATCCATTTTGTGAAGTAGTCAGTAGCCACTATCAGCCACCTCTTGTTTCCTGGAGCTCGGTGAAGAGGCCCCACAATGTCCAGGCCCCATTGAGCGAAGGGCCATGGGCTAGAGAGGGGACTCAGATCTTGTGCTGGCTGATGGAGGGAGTGGGAGAACTTCTGGCACTTCCCGCATTTCCTGGCGTAGACCTGCGCGTCTTTCTGCATGTAGGGCCACCAGTAGCCCTGGCTTATTGCTCTGTAAGCCAGGGATCGACCTCCTATGTGACTGCCGCAGATTCCTTCGTGGATCTCATACAGGAAGTCGTCCACCTTGCTTGGATGGACGCATTGGAGGTATGGACCTGTGAAGGATTTCCTGTAGAGTTTGCCTTCGGGAGAGAGCCAGAATCGCGCTGCCTTGAGTCTGATCCTGTGGGCTTCAGCCTTGTCCTCGGGGAGCTGGTCGTCCTTCAAGTAGGCGACAATTGGATCCATCCAGCTCGGGCCGAGGTCAGCACAGAGGACAAGCCGAGATGAATGGAGTTCTAAGCTTGACCTTGATACTGACCCAACCTCGATGGTCCTTTTCTTCCCCGCTTCGACAGCGGAGGCCAGGTTTGCAAGCGCATCTGCGTGCGTGTTGGTATCTCGGGATATTTGCCTGACCTCGGCTTTCTGGAAATGAGAGAGTAGTTTTTTCGCAAGGGCTAAGTAGGCCGCCATCCTGTCGTCCCTAGCCTGGTAGTCTCCAGCGAGCTGGCTAGTTACCAGTTGAGAGTCGCTGAAGACCTCCAGATGCTGGGCTCCGAGGATTCGGGCGCTGTTCAACCCTGCAATCAGTGCTTCGTACTCTGCCTCATTGTTCGTCGCTTTGAAGTCCAAGGTGAAGGCTTGCTCTATGACCAGTCCCTCAGGCGATTGGAGAACTATGCCGGCGCCAGCTCTCTTGGAGGTGGACGACCCGTCGACAAAGATCTTCCATGCGAGGTGGGAGCCTGTTCGACCTCAGTTTCTATTGGCTCGTGCCCTGTGCCCCCCAGTGCCGTGCCGAGCTGGGTCGGAGCCGGGTTGGGGGAGACGAATTCGACAATGAAGTCTGCCAGGATCTGGGCTTTGATCGCAGTTCGGGGACGGTACTGTATGTCATACTGCCCTAGTTCAACTGCCCACTTTGATATTCGCCCTGAAAAATCAGCTTTCTTGAACACTGAACGGAGTGGATGCTCCGTGATTACCACAATGGTGTGGGATTGGAAATAATGGGAGAGCTTGCGGGAGGCACTGACGAGAGCCAACGCAAGCTTCTCCAATAGAAGGTACCTGATCTCGGCATCGAGCAGAGTCTTGCTCGTGTAATAGATTGGCTTTTGAACTCCCTCGTCCTCCCTGATGAGGACGGAGCTCACTGCGTTATCCGAGACCGCAAGGTACAAATACAGAATCTCCCCCAAAGTTGGGGTGGAGAGTAATGGTGGTGACACTAAATAGGTTTTGAGTGCGGCCAATGCCTGGTCACACTCAGGGGTCCACTGGAACTTCAGATTTTTCTTTAAAAGCTGAAAGAAAGGCCTGCACTTATCTGATGACCGGCTGATGAAGCGGTTGAGTGCTGCAGCCATTCCTGTGAGCTTCTGAACTTCCTTCGTGGTAGAGGGGCTCTGGATGCTCTGGATCGCGGTGATCTGGTCCGGATTAGCCTCTATCCCTCTCCGCGTTACCAAGCTGCCGAGGAACTTGCCAGAGGCTACGCCGAAGGCGCACTTGGAAGCGTTTAGCTTGAGCTTGTATGCGCGGAGGATGTCGAAGACTTGGGCAAGATCAGCCAGATGATCGCCGGAGTGCACTGATTTGACGACCATGTCGTCGATGTAGACCTCCACCGTCCTGCCGAGCTGAGCATGGAACATTTTTGTGACGAGGCGCTGATAGGTTGCCCCCACGTTCTTTAGCCCGAAGGGCATCACCTTGTAGCAGTAAGTGCCGTGGGGGGTTATGAATTATGTTTTCTCCTCGTCAGGCTCGTAGAGCGGGATCTGGTGGTAGCCTCTGTAGGCGTCGAGGAAGCTCATTCGGTCGTGACCAGCGGTGGCGTCGATCAGTTGGTCAATCTTTGGGAGGGAGAAACTATCTTTAGGGCAGGCCTTGTTCAGGTCTGTGAAGTCCACGCACACCCTCCACTTTCCAGTTTTCTTCTTGACCACCACCGTGTTGGCCAGCCATACCGGGTACTGGACTTCCCGGATGGCTCCTGCCTTCAGCAGGTTATCGATCTCTTCGACGACCGCATCTGTCTGCTGCAGCCCGGTCCTACGGGCCCTCTGCACTACCGGCTTGTGGTCGGGGTCCACATTCAGCTTGTGGCACATGACCTCAGGGTCGACTCCAGGCATTTCGCTTGGGCTCCAAGCGAAGACGTCGACTGTTCTGCATCAGGAACCGAGAGAGTTCGGCCCTCTCCTCGTCTGGCAGCTGGGTGCCAATCAGGAAAAACCTGTCTGGATCTGCCGGGTTTAGTCTGACCTCGGCCAGGTCCTCGATGCTCTTCTTCTCAGGATCTCGGCCGATTTCAGTCGAGGCCTTTCTCGAACTCGGCGAGGTTGACGCGCTCTGGCTCCTTTACTGCCGGGACTGCGGCGAGCATGCACTGCCTGGCTTGCTGCTGATCCCCCTCCACTGTGACTACTTCCATCTTGCCCTCCTTGTTCTCATGGACGAACTTCAGCTTCTGGTGGAGGGAAGATGGGACGGCTTCTAACTTGTGGAGCCACGTTCTGCCCAAAATGACGTTGTAGGGAGAAGGGGCATCCACGACCAGGAAGTCGGCCGACACGGAGGCTCCGCCAACTCGAGTCTCCAAGGTGATCCTGCCCTTGGGGTAGACTGGCGTGGCGGACAACCCTAGCAGGGGTGCACGGACCTCCGTGAGGTCTGCTTCGGAGAGTTTCATCTTTTTGAAGCAGTTGTAGTAGAGGACCTCGGAGGAGCTGCCGGAGTCGATGAGGATCCTCTTCACTGTGAAGTCTCTCAGCTTCATGGTGAGGAGTAGAGGGTCGTTGTGAGGGAGCTGGATTCCCTCTAGGTCTCTGTCCGAGAACGAGATGGCGGGTCGGTCGCGGCGGGCTTTCTTGGATGCCGGGGCGAGCTCGGCTTTCAATACTTCTTTCCCGTGCGAAGCCCGCCTGGCTTCGGCACGGGCCTGGGAGCTGTCCCGGGACGAGGAAGCAGGAACTGAGGACGCCAGATGGATCACGTTAATGATCTTCTCTGAATCCTCGCTGTCTGGAGCCTAGGCTGCGCTCTGGTGAATCCGGCCCTCGCTACCGCCGGCATCACCTGCCTTGACGAATTCTGGAATGTGGCCTTCTTCGGCCAGCTTCTCCAGGTACCGCTGCAAAGTCTTGCAGTCCTCGGTCTTGTGCCCGTTACCCCTATGGAAGGAGCAGTAGAGCTGGCTTCGGCCGCCGGAGGTGGGCTCATTCAGCATGGGCGGGGGGTACTTGAAGAACGGCTTGGACCTGATCTTGGGCAGGATGCGGTAGATCGGCTCCTTGAAGACGACGTTGACGCTCTGACTGGCGCTGGAGGGAGGTCTGGGCTTCCAGGTGCCCCCAGACCTGGACGACGAAGGCTTCGCCGAACTGGAGACCCAGGCCTGCTTGGGCTCCTGCTTCTGGGAGGGCCTCCCGCCTCTCTGCCGAGGCTGGCTACTCTTCTGCTCGGGCTCCGGGTGCCTGTCTTGATCCCGGGCTCGGATCTCGTCTTCCTCCTGGGCGATGAAGCGCTTGACCCGGGACATCAACTCCGGCATGGATTCTGGAGGGTTCCCGGCCAAGTCTTTTCGCAAGTCGTTGCCGGGGATCAGGGCATGCTGGAAGGCGTAGATTGCCATCTCCTCCCTGGTGCCCTCGATCTGGCTGTAGACCGCCCAGAATCGTTGGGCGAACTTGGCGAGGGTCTCACCCTCCCTCATTCTCAGGGCGAGGAGGTCCCCTTCCTTCTTGGGGACGGCGCTGTAGGCTTGGAACTTTTTCAGGAAGGAGAGCTGGAGCTCCTTCCAACTCGAAATGGACCGCTCTGGGAGAGAGCAGAACCACTTCAGGGGGAGGTCGCCCAAACTGGAGGAGAAGATCTTGCAGTTCAGGTGACCCTCATTCCCCCAGATGGACATCTTTTGGGAGAAGTGTCGGAGGTGAGCGGATGGGTCGGACAGTCCGTCATAGGGGACGAACCGCGGGACGGAGAACTTTCTGGGCAAGGGGTTGCGCTCGATCTCTTTTGTGAAGGGTGAGCCCCCAAGATCAATGTGGCCACAGATCTGCTTCTGGTCCCGCACGTCCAGGTTACGCTGAAGAGCCAACCTGACGCGCTTGTCAAACTGTTCCTGCTCGTCGTCCTCTTCTGGAGTCCGGGCTCTCGATTTTCGCTTGGAGTGGTTTGGGCTGCGATGGCTATGAGCTCGGCCATCGCGGCTATGATGACTTCGGCTGTTGCTCGAGCCTTCGTCATGAATCTGGCTCCGCTTATGGTCCAGATAATTTCTGAGGTCCTCGCGGGGTGGCTGGGCTGCCCTGCTGGGGGCGTCCTTCTTCTTCCCTTGAGGCTCAGAGACCTGCCTCAAGGAGGCGGTTTGCGCTGCCCTCAGCTGCTGTTGGAGTTGCTGGAGCTCTCGGACTAACCGCTCCTGCTTCTGGAGAAGAGCGTCTTGGGCTGCGACGTCTCCTCCAGCGGCTGGAGGTTGATCGCGGCGCGTCTCCTCTACGGCAACAGCTTTATCTTTGTGGGGACGCTCGCGCCGGTGCTCGTCGCGTCGGGGTGGCACGGTTTCGTCCGCTGAGAGCGAGGCCTCGACTCCCTCTTGGAAGGGGATCTCGACAAAGAGTTGGGAGCCCAGGCGACCTTCGCCTGCGGATGTGCCTTGGACCGTTCGGGACCGTCCCTGAGGAGGGACGTCCGTCGACGGTGCTAGCCGCTCGAGGATTGCCCTCGAGGACTCTCCGCCCTTCTTAGCTTTCGGTGGCATGGCTTCTGAGAGATTGAGGTTTAGAAGGTTGGGAAGGTTGGGATATTACTTTCCCACAGACGGCGCCAATTGTAGGTGCAGAAAATAATGACCCACAATAAAGGAGGAGCCTTAGAGGACTTATCCGAGAAGATGGTGACTGGGAATGACTGGATACCGTCCGAAAGCCTGAAAGAGAAGAGCAAACGATCAAAGGACCCTGGCTTGGGCGGCGCAAGGCTCTCCGATGCCAAAGTCAGTGTGGGAACTGGAACAATGGAAGGAGAGGGAGAAGAGAGACAGAGTAACGGCTCTGTGAATGAAATTGTGCGTACCTTTAATGGTGGTTTGAGCCTCTATTTATAGAGTTTGGGACGTATCTTTGGGAGATATCGTGGTGTGGGTCTCATGATTCGACTGGGAAGTCGTGATCAGCCCACGCTGCCATAAATGCGGTCCAATCCAGCCCACGTCGCATTTAATGCGCGTCTTGTTGGGCCAGATCGTGTTGGACGCCTTTGGCGGTTGGGGATCGTGGGATCTGCCATCGGGCCTTGCCCTGACGTGGCCTCAGCCGCTGGATGTCGTGTCTGTCCCACTAGCTCGTGCCTCTATCCCTCTACGTGCCTGGTGACGTGGAGGATGAGGGGCGTGAGTGGAGATTCTTTCTGGTTTCGGCTTCCATCCCGGCTTCTTTAGCCGAGGTGGAGCTTTCTGCCGAGATGGCATCCGGGGTGGCCCAGCCGAGGTGGGGCTCCCTGCCGAGATGGCGCCCGGGGTGGGCCAGTTCGGCGATAGTGGCCCGGAGCCGCCTGACTTCGGCCGGACCTCCTGCTCTGGTGGCCGGGGTGAGCTTGGTGCCACGTGGATAGCACGCGGATGGCACGTGAGAGCGCTTAGTCTCATCTGATGGCTGTGATTAGCGTAATCCTGTGGTTCTGGAAATCTCCCCACACAAAAGTAATAGGCATTTTGTTGGTAAGAAAGTTTTGGTGGAAGGGGTTGTCCAAATTCCTCAACCATGATAATACTGGCATAAAACCAGTAAACCCCAAAGTGTTATTCCTTAGTACCTAAGTTTATAGCAGTAATGGTACGAATATATCCTTTCCAATCACTAACAGAATACTTTCTATTTAAAGAAAGAATGGGCAAAACTGAAAGTTTACCTGTTTCCATAAGATAGAAAAAAACTCATCAAAATTTGGACAATTGTTAATATAACAGCCTATATCAACATCAGTCGGAGTGGAAGATTTTGGGTCCTGCCTTTAATTGTGGGCACCTGCTTTGTAGATCGTAGGGATTGAAAATCCTGCACTGGCATGTGAAAAATTTGCTAGCAAGCATGAGGCTAAGGCTCCATCGCGACGACCGCAACACCCGGGTGTTCGAACAACCACATGAGAAAATTCTTCTTGCTAGATATCACCTTGATTTGATGGTCACAGTCACAGCTATCTCTTGCCTGGCTTCTGAAATAGAGAGCTACATAGTCTGTTGATTTTATGTTTCTGCTTCAATGGTCATGATCATTGAATCAAATTGGAATTTAGGGTGCACAAGGTTTATAAGTTGGTCAGTCCTACCATCTACAGTCATGAGTGCAAATGGCTAAAGTGAGCCTCACGACTTGTTAGGCCATAATAGTAGTACAACTATTTTAACTGACCTTTTTTTTTTAAAAGCTACAACTGCTAGTCCCTGATGGGTTCATTGCAGCTGTTGACCAGCTACTCTTTACCATTCTTTCGGATCTGATTAAGGTGCTCTGTGTGAAACTGACTGGATCAATAGATCAAGCTTGCACACTCTCTTATAGGGTTTCCAAGAGTCAAATTGCCTGATCCGAATACCTTGATGGATTTTCCAATCTACAATCAAGATTAAGCCACAAATCCAGAATTGGATCGAATAAAAACTCATCTAAATATTAGGATTAGGGTTGCGGGAGTGATTAAACCCTTATGGGCTCCATAGGTAGCATGATGGGCTACACCTCTCTTTTCCTCCTAATTACAAAGTGGGGGTAAAAGATTATGATTCCATGGAAGGGTCTTTAAATTGACAGGGAATATTTATGCATCTTTGTAGAAAGGCCAAGCATCATTACTATCAGAATAAGTGCAAATATCTCCACCAAATATCTCTACCCCAAATCTGGTTAGGCAATATGTAAGTATTGATGCGATGTTGAATTTTTAATAAAAATTCATAGAGACAAGTGCAAATATCTCCTCTCACAGTATCTTCACTTGTAAGACTCCCAAGTCCCTACAAAGGAAAGCAATTGGGTGAAGAAATGTGCCATTTTTACATGCACAGAGTCCAAAAGCTTTAGTAGCCATGAGTCACTCTATATACCAACAGCCTGAACTGCCAAAAACAAAATCAAAATTGTTAAGGGCTCTTTCCTTCTTCTTTTTTTTTAAAGGCCTATAAACTTTCTCCTTTTAACTACTTTAAGCCATGATTCCTGTGATTCTTATTGTGTATTTATTTTTGCATACCACAATCAAGTTGGTTATTGCCAATAGTTTGTGATATGTATGTTCGCCCTTTTTCACTTTTGACTTTTGGTACTTGGAATATGTGCGTCTTTTAGTTCTAATACGAAGACCATTGGGGTTGTACTTAAAATAGATTATCATTTTATCTTCTACAAGTTGATTGTTAGTTTTATGGTCTCAATATCAGTATATGATGTAATAAAATAATTTATTTCTTTATTAATCAATATATTCATGTGTAAGGTCTGACCTTATTGGGTCAGTTGGGCCCAGAATCCGACCCGTTGACCCGTTTAATTTGTTATTATTTTATTTAATTATATTTTAGATATTTAAGTGGATTTAGATCATGAACGAGTTTCTTTTAGCCTTAGAATAGTGTCTGCGAAGCTTCGTTTGATTCCGACTTCGTTTGATCATAGCAGGGGGGTAGTTTGCAATTTAGGAAAAATTGAGTGTTTTCCGAAATATTCCAAATACCGTGACTTTTGGGTCCGTTGGAAAGGTTTCGTCGCGCTGATCATTTTTGTCTCTTGACTCGTCGCGATCCGGCAATCAGAAATCCTTCAAGTGGACCATTCTTCACCGGACCCACTTAAAGGGGCAACTTAGTCATTTCCTCCCTCTCTTCTTCTTAAACAGGATTAACCCTAATTCTCTATTCGTTCTCTGCAACGAAGAAGCAACCACAGCCCCTTTCTTCTTCCTTTTCATCTTCTCAAGCCCAAAGTTTTTGGGAGAGATCATTTCGAAGATCCGAACCGCACAACTTCTTCCTCGTGATCTTCTCTTTCCATTGGTTCTAGTTTGGTAAGCATTCTCACACCTTTATCTTTCAATCATCTTTTTTTTTGTTAGATTTAGGTTTGATATCGATATTTTCCTCTCTTTTCTTCTCCTTGGTGTTTTAGGGTGTGTTTGGTTGGATTAGATTGTGGATTTCGGGGTAAAAAGACTTCTCCTCAAGTTTTACCCAATTCCTATCTTCTTCTTAGTTGAGGCAAGTAGATATGCATTTCATAATATATATGTCTGTATTGTTCTGGTTATAATTCTTGATAGATTTCCCATTAATTCCAAGCCTATTCTGATTTTAATTGGAAATTATATGCTAGGTTAAGTTTTGGATAAATTGATGATATTAGGTTGATTAGAATCTGTTTAATTTGATTCAATGGAATGGAATGGGTGAATGTGATGAATGGGGAGCACGGAGGCGTATTTTTTGCAGGTTTGGTCTTGGAATGGCCTGAGGAGGAAGAGGGTAGAAACCCATTTTCGGGCTTCAGGTTCGTTGTCCGATCGATCGGTCGCCATGTGCGATCGATCGGACAGTGAACAGTTCTCAATTAACTGTGAGCGTTCACAGTCCGATCGATCGGTCTGTGAAAACTCTCAACTAACTGGGAGGTGCCCGGTGCCGATCAATCGGTCGCACAGTCCGATCGATCGCACTGTGCACTAACTGAGGGGTGTTTAATGTCGATCGATCACACCTTAGGTACGATCGATCGGTCGGAGGGTGCATGGTGATTGAAACTTCGGAGACTTGTAACTTTTAATCCGCACGTTGGATTTCTACGTATAAAATACCGTTGAAAAGCCCATGAGACGTAGAATCCAACGGTTCTAGTTTTATCACAATCGGAGATCGAGAAGTGATGTTATTACTTAAATTATGATCTAACTCTTGTTTATTTGGGAAAGAGATTGTTTAAATTAGGTTTGGGCCTTAGATATTGAAAACCATAAACTTACTCTCACTTGACCATTAATAAGGATTAAAATTGAAGCACGTGGCTTGGTGTTCTTCGAGGGTTGTCTAGGTATTCGTTTATTACGCATGGTCTAACCGAATGCGTATGGAATTATCTCAATAGATGCTTAACATGATTGTACACCAAGGAATTTCTCTAGAAGCATCATTGGTTCAATTTCCATAAATACTCTGATAGAACATGTTGGATATAGGGATGACACCATTTGCCTAGGATTGGATTGTAACATCTCCTTGACTTTTGACTTGTATCCGTCGTTTATATTCCTTGTACACCCTCTTGGCATAAAATACTTAATTATATATGAAACATAAATTCTTATAGAATTTAGTACTTGGACCTGACTTAGAGTGTACCTTAGGAACCATGTGTCTTGTATTGATAAACATGACTGGCTAGCAATAAAAGGGGATTATCACGTGGTTTGTTTGTCTTGTATCTTGTTGGTCCTTGTGTCAGAACCACTTTATTATTGTTTGCATATCATGGCCATCTGCAGTTTGGGGTTTTAATAACAAGCCGATTGCTCGGTTGTCGGGGTGGGCAATCGGCATAGGATGGTGTCCATGGCGTTGAATAGCTGGGAGCGGGCTAGGACCGTGCTGCTATTCCCAGGACCGGGAGCTAGGATCCTACTGGAGCCAGACTTTGGTATCAATAGTCCGGATTGGATTGTTACTGGTACCCCGGGAGGTGGCTTTGGACATCCTCGGAGTCTCCCTCTTGTTCTTGTTTTGCATTGCATGGATAGTGGTTATTGTTAGATGGTTGCTAGGATTCCTGTTATTATTTCTATGAATTATTAATCTCGCTTTATGCCTAGCTTTGCTTACCTTGTATTCAGATAATCATGTACTTGTCGTTATTCTACATTTGATACATGTCATGTTTATTATGCATTGCTTATCTCTTGCACAACATGTCGTTGACTCTGTTCCTTGGTGTGCAGACACATCAGGTGACTTCTATTATGAGGAGCAGGCCGTTGAGGAGATCCCAGAGGATCTCCAACCAGCAGAGGAGGTGCGAGAGTGGCGTGTCGATGACGTAGAGTAGCGTCATCACTTCCTGGCACGAGGGAGATACATTGGGATTCACTAGATATATTCTTTTATTCACTTTTTCTCTCGTTGGACCTTTCTTACATTATTTTGGTTTTTATTTTATTGGCCTTGTTTATTAGGTAGGCCAATGTAATAAATTATCTTAACTTCTTGATTAGTTTTTGTTCATATCTTTCTAGCAACTTAAATATTTAATAAGAATTATTATTCATTGCTTGATATTCCATATGCTTAGAGTTGTATGAACTCTATATTGTTGTACTATATGAGGCTTGAAATATTATATCCTCACCGCGGACTTACGATCCGTGGGCCCAAAGGACAAAATTTTTAATTAGTCCTAAATTTCACTCTCCGGATCCGGTTTATTCTTTAATCGGGTTCGGGGGACGTGACATCATGCTTTCCATTTCATGAGATGAATGGTGTTTAATTATATACTTGCACATAACCAATACGAATGACACAATGGTTCATGAGATGAACCGGAATCCATAAGTATACTAGATGTAATACATGTATATGGATGAGATCCACATATAGGAGTGAATATCTTCACAACCAGTGATGAGACTGGACATCTCATACTGACAAGGTTGTAGCACTTTGATCACTATGAGATAGTGTGATTTGTCTCAATCATCAGAATGTAAGATTCTGGATCATAGTGCTGGTACATTAGATGTATTGAAGGACCATGAGAAGCACCTTATGAATATTATTTTTAAACTTAAGGTCTGCTCTCATAATTCCCTAGCAGTAAGCTCTCAATCCTGAGACATTAATGAACTCAAGTTTCTATCTATTCATTTGCTTTGAGTCACCAATGAGTGAGGCTAACTGTAGGTCAACACCGCGATGATTTGAGTACGTGGTAGTAGAGCTGTGGGAATATTCAATGGTCAAGATGAAATCTATCTCTAATATCCCCTTCTGCCCATTAATGGATTTATCATTGGTAAGTGTACACTCATTCCGTTTAAGAGTTAATTGGAAAGATACCATTGATCATTATAATTAATTGGGGCTCAAGGATAATAAGATATGGATCTAGTTTGGAAGACAAGTCCAATTTATCCATGGATATTGATAATGGGGCCTACTTGTGGTAATATGAAAGTTTAGGGTCTTCTATGTAATTTCATAAGACTGGAGTTCAATTACATTTATATAGTAGAGTTATTTGCAATTAACTGTGGGCCCGGATTGCACATGAGATGTAAGGTCTGTAACCTTACTGGGTCAGTTGGGCCCAATATCAGGCCCTGGCCCGTTTAATTTGTTATTATTTTATTTAATTGTATTTTAGATATTTAAGTGGGTTTAGATCATGAGCGAGTTTCTTTTAGTATTAGAATAGTATCTGCGAAGTTTCGTTCGATTTCGAGTTCGTTTTAGGAAAAATTAAGTGTTTTTCCGAAATATTCCAAATGCCGTGATTTTTTGGGTTCGTTGGAAAGGTCTCGTCGTTCTGATCATTTTTGTCTCTTGACTCATCGCGATCCGGCGATCACAAACCTTTCAAGTGGTCCATTCTTCCACCGGACCCACTTAAGGGGTAATTTGGTCTTTTTTTCTCTCTCTTCTTCTTAAACGAAGTCAACCCTAATTCCATTATTAATCTCTGCAACGAAGAACAACCGCAGCCCCATTTTTTCTTCCTCTTCCTTTCTCAAGCCTGGACTCTAGCTCGGAGAGATCAGTTCCGCGATCCGATCCGCTAGTATTCACCTTTGCAATCTTCTCTTTCTTCCGGTATCGAATTGGTAAGATTTCTCACACTTAATCTTGTTAATCAAATTTATTTCAGATTAGATGTAGTCTTTTCTTGATTCTTTTCCTTTCTTTCTTCTTTTTGGCTTCTTAGGCAGTGTTTTATCGGGTTAGATTGTGGGTTTCGCGGTAGAAAGGCTTCTCCTCGAATTTTACCCAATTCCAATCTTCTTCTTGGTTGAGACAAGTAGATCTGCATTTCATTATAAGCATATATGTTGTGTTATTATTGATCTGGCTATGACTCTTGATAGACTTCTCTAATTCCTAGCCTGTATTATTATGGATTTAAGTTAATATGCTAGATTAGGTTTTGGGAATTGGATTTGGTTTAATTATTAATTGGAAATCTTAGAATTCGCTTAACTTGCTAGAAATGGTGTCATGTGATGTATGGATTGAATGGGGAGCGAGGAGGCTCATTTTCTGCAGGATAGCCATGGATCGATCGGAGGAAAAAGGGAGCAGAAACCCATTTGCGGGCTATAGGTTCGCTATCCGATCGATCGGTCGCCCTGTGCGATCGATCGGACAGTGAACAATCCCTAAATTAACTGTGAGCGTTTACAGACCGATCGATCAGTTGTACAGTCTGATCGATCGCTCTGTGAAAACTCTCAGCTAACTGGGAGGTGACCAGTGCCGATCAATCGGTCACACAGTCCGATCGATCGGACTGTGCACTAACTGAGAGGTGTTCAGTGCCGATCGATCGCACCTTCGGTACGATCGATCGGAGGGTGCATGGTCACTGAAACTTCGAAGGCTTGTAACTTTCAATCCATCCGTTGGATTTTTACGTATAATATACCGTTGGAAAGCCCTGAAGACGAAGAATCCAATGGTTTGATTTCATCACGATCGGAGGTCAGAAAGTGATGTAATTATTTGAATTAATGATCCAACTCTTATTAATTGGGGAAGAGACTGTTTAACTTAGGTATGGGCCTTAGATATTGGAAACCATTAATTTACTCTCACTTGACCATTAATGGGGATTGAAATCGAAGTATGTGGCTTGGTGTTCTTTGATGGGTTGTCTAGGTATTCGTGCATTACACGTAGTGTAACCGAATGCATATGGAGTTGAATTGAATGATGCTCAACATGATTGTACACCAAGGGATTTTCCTAAAAGCATCATTGATCCAATTTCCATACGTACTCTGTTAGAACACGTGGGGTACAGGGATGACACCATTTGCCTAGGATTGGATAGTAATATCTCCTTGACTTGTGAATCGTATCCGTTGTTACCATTCCTTGTACACTTTATTGGCATAAAATACTTAATTATATATGAAACATAAATTCTTTTAGAATTTAGGACTTGAACTTGACTTAGAGTGTACCTTAGGAACCCTGTATCTTGTATTGATAAACATGATTGGCTAGCAATGAAAGGGGATTATCATGTGATTCGTTTGTCTTGTATTGTCTTGAATAAGATAATCCCTATGATCTTATCTTGAACATGAAACTAGCCAGACTTGCTTGTCTTGTTGGTCCTTGTGTCAGAACCACTTTGTTATTGTTTGCATATCATGGCCATCTGCAGTTTGGGGTTTTAATAACGAACCGGTTGCTCGGTTGTCGGGGTGGGCAGTCGGCATAGGACGGTGTCCATGGCGTTGAATAGCTGGGAGCGGGCTAGGGCCGTGCTGCTATTCCCAGGATCGGGAGCTAGGATCCTACTGGAGCCAGACTTTGGTATCAGTAGTCCGGATTGGATTGTTACTGGTACCCCGGGAGGTGGCTTTGGACATCCTCGGAGTCTCCCTCTTATTCTTGTTTTGCATTGCATGGATAGTGGTTATTGTTAGATGGTTGCTAGGATTCCTGTTATTGTTTCTATGAATTATTAATCTCGCTTTATGCCTAGCTTCGCTTACCTTGTATTCAGATAATCATGTACTTGTCGTTATTCTACATTTGATGCATGTCATGTTTATTATGCATTGCTTATCTCTTGCTCAACATGTCGTTGACTTTGTTCCTTGGTGTGCAGACACATCTGGTGACTACTACTATGAGGAGCAGGCCAGTGAGGAGATCTAAGAGGATCTCCAACCAGCAGAGGAGGCACGAGAATGGCGTGCCGATGACGTAGAGTAGCGTCATCACTTCCGGCTCGAGAGAGATACATTGGGATTTATTCTTTTATTCATTTATTTCTCTCGTTGGACCTTTCTTACATTGACTTCAGTTTCTTTATTGGCCTTGATTATTGGGATGGCCAATGTAATAAATTAACTTAACTCTTAGTTCTTGTTTATTCTTTCTTACAACTTTAAGTTAATGAGAATTATTTTCATTGCTTGAGATTCCATATGCCTAGAGTTGTATGAACTCTACATTTATTGTACCACATGAGGTTTGAAATATTATATCCTCACCGCGGACTTACGATCCGTGGGCCCAAAGGACAAAAATTTTAATTAGTCCTAAATTTCACTCTCCGGATCCGGTTATTTCTTTAATCGGGTTCGGGGGACGTGACATGAGATGTGGGGTCGCGTATCCCAGTTGGAGCCAGCTTTCTAAGAAATCCCTAATGCTCCCCACGCTAGCTCAATCATCAGATGGATACTAATCACTACAAGAAATGTGGGATTTAAGGACGACACAAATTTGTCCCAAAATGTATACATTTCGTCACCGAAACTAATTAAGATGAAAATTTTTCGTCACCCATTTTGTTGTCAAAGCCTTGTCTCTAAGAGATATTGGAGACGGAAAAAAAATTCGTCATTGAAAAAGATAAATTTGTGACGATTGTTTTTGTGTCCAATACACTCTATTGGGAACATACTTGTAAGTAATTAGTTACAAAATATTTTGTCATTAAAGGAAGAAATTAGAGACAAAAAACTTTTGTCATAAATATAAGAAATAGAAACGAAATAATTTTGTCGCGTTTAATATAAAGGAAGACGAAAAAATTTTATCAAAACAGCTACTAGTGGATGACGATTTTTTTTTATTTCCAATCGACTCTGTGCGAACATACTTGTAAGTAATTAACGACAAAATATTTTGTCATTAGAGGAAGAAATTAGAGACAAAAATATTTTTTCATAAATATAAGAAATAGAGACGAAATAATTATGTCGCATTTAATATAAATGAAGACAAAAATAATTTGTCTAAAAAAGTACCAGTAGATGATGATTTTTTTTGTCTCCAATCGACTCTGTGGGAACATACTTGTAAGTAATTAACGACAAAATATTTTATCATTAAATGAAGAAATTAGAGTAAAAAATATTTTATTATAAATATAAGAAATAGAGATAAAATAATTTTATCGCGTTTAATATAAAGGAAGACGATAAAAAATTTGTCAAAGAAGCTACCAATAGGGACAAAAATAAATTTACGAATTAACAAAATGAAAATATCCATTCATCATTACAAATAATTTCATCCTAATACAATAAACTAATGTAATATCCGCAATTGAATATCCACAATTCCACAAAATATCCAAAATATCCGCAATTTCATCATTGTTGCATGTCAAAAATGCCACCCCAGTCCAATCTGCAAAAAAAAAAAAAAAATTAAAAACTTTAGTAACTAATCAATTCACAATTAGATCAATTTATCCCTCTAACAGACTTTTTTCAAGATTATGGGAACAAAAAATTAATGGTCCCTCCCAAGTTGGTTGTTCTTATTTTCGGGCACTTCCATAGTTGTTTAACTATTTGGCCCTCCAAATAGCCTTTTTTGAACTAGTTCCCAAATTGGGTGTCCTATGCATGTTTCCATTATTTCCTAATTATTCAAACATATATTCTTTTATAAAATTTGTTATATTAAGGTTAATATACTTTACCAGGAAGTATGTCCACTCGGGGATGAGTCCCCCCCATTCTCAAAGTGTCCAGTGAATCCTTTACTCCTCAAAAAGTTGACGACATCTGCCATTATCTCCCCTTGCTTTTTCCCACCCTTTTCAAGCTCCTCTATTTTATTGTTCTACATTTGTATCTATTCACTCTGTGTCTCTATTTCCATCTCAAGGAGCTTTATATAATCATTTGTTTTAGCAGATATGGTAGTGGTCCTCCTAGAGGATGAAGGTCTCATGCCAAGTCCCTTCACGTAGCCAGACTTTGGCTTTAGGACTTTGATTGATAGCTCTTCTGCAGTCAAAGGGATTGATCCCGACTGTGAGAGGTGATCAGCCTGTGTCTGTATCATATTTTCCTATCTAATATGAAAAAATTAAATAAGATTATAACAAATAGTGTTCTAAAATTTTGTTAATAAATATTGAAGTATATACTCACATAATGAGCCTGAGTTTCAGACGAGATCCACTCATGTGTTTCCTCATTATAATGAGTTTCCTTGTAAAACTCTGCTAGATCCGATAGCATCTTCTTTTCCCGTGCCTAATTTGATAGACCAAATATTCAATAAATAAAGCCAAGAATCTAATAAAATCCTTAAAGTGCAAGGATACGCACTAGTTTTTCTACTCTAACAGGGATTGAACCAGAACCAAACCTATGTTTTGTCTTCATCTTTTCTCTGTTCGCGATGTTGGCTTTTTATTGTTTCTGTAAGGAAGAATGACCAATATAACAATGAAATGTGTCATTACTGTCACGACCCGAAACCAGGACCCTACAAAAATTTGAACATAAGTTGAACACTAAAAGCTACAAAAATCTAAATATAACTTGAACATTAAACCCTGCAGAAATCTGGCCACAAATTGGACATAAAAACATAAAAACCTGCAGAAATCTACACACAATTTGGACATAAAAACCTGTAGAAGTCTGCATGCAAAATGGACATAAAACCTGCAGAAATCTGGACATAAATTGGACATAAAAAAATAAAAACCAGCAGAAATCTGCACACAATTTGGACATAAAAACCTGCAGAAATCTGCATACGAAATGGACATAAAACCTGCAAAAATCTGCACATAAATTGGACATAAAAAAATATAAAAATTAGCAGAAATCTGCACACAATTTGGACATAAAAACCTGCATAGATCTGCATACAAAATGGACATAAAACCTACAGAAATCTGCACATAAAATAGACATAAAAAAACATAAAAACCAGCAGAAATCTGCACACAATTTGGACATAAAAACCTGCAGAAATCTGCATACAAAATGGAGATAAAACCTGTAGAAATCTGCACATAAATTGGATATAAAAAAACATAAAAACCAGTAGAAATCTGCACACAATTTGGACATAAAAACCTGCAGAGATCTGCATACAAAATGGATATAAAACCTGCAGAAATTTGCACATAAATTGGACACAAAACCTGCATAAATCTGCACATAGCTGAACACTAAAACCTTTATGAAATGAATCAAATGAATAGCAATTTTACATCAAGCTTTGAAAAAGAAATACAAGTTCAGTTGCATGCAATCCAAAAATCTGGTTATTCACTGCCTTGGCTAGGGAGAGAAACCAAAACCCTCTTCAAAGAGTCCTCTGTACAGCTGAACCAATCTATACCAAAAACCCCATGAAAAGTCATTCAAAAGAAATCTCAGATTTTTGAAATAAAAGGGATTCCCAAGTTTTTTTGGAACAATTTTGTATTGTTCCTTCTAGTTTTTTTGGATATGGAACAATTACTGTAGTGTTCCTTCTAGTTTTTTCGGAATCGATCTCTCCCTATTCTAATCAAATTCTTTCTTCGCTGATATAATAATAAACACAAAAATGTTACCAGAAATTTTATAGTGTTTCATTTTTTATCAATAAGATCTATCCACTTGGTAGGACCGACATCCTTCGGTGGGTGGTTTCTTGCGTACTCCTCCCCTTTAGCATCCTTCTGTTAGATATCGCGATCACTGAGAGGGGGGGTGAATCAGTGATTGCTTAAAAACAGGTCCAATTTAACAACAAAAGCAAATCAAATCGCACAAGGACACCAGATTTAACGTGGTTCACCAAAAGGCTACGTCCACGGTTCAAAGACTGTCCGAACACCAATCCGGAACAGATCTGAATCTATTTAGTCGCACCAACGACAAAGAGCACCAACCCTTAGTTTCAGATAGCACCAACTATCTAGGAAGCACCTACTCCCTTGAGTTTCAGATAGCACCAACTATCTAGGAAGCACCGACTCCCTTTACAATTTATCTGCACCAACAGATAGGATCACCAAACCCCTAACACCAAGCACCAACTTGATGTTCTACAGAATAAGAGTAGAAACTTTTTTCTACAGCCCTTCCCCTCTACAATCTCTCTCTCTCAATCCCTTACAAATTGAAAATTAAAGCATAAACAGAGAGACACTTATCTTATGGACGAATCACCATCTTCATGAGCACATTCTCGTCCACACTTGCTGTAGAAACATGCAACACAACTGCACACAGCAACAGCACTCTCTTCTCTCCAAAACTCTCTTTCTTTTCTCTTCTCTTCTTTCTCTCTTGGTGTCTTCTTAAAAACGAGCCTAAACATGCCTTTATATAGGTTATGGTAACCCTAAAGAGTGTTTAAATTAGGCTAGAATTCGTTTAGAAAGAGTCCCAAACGAAATACTTAAGTTTCCTGAATTTTCGTGCAAAACTTCTATTTCTGCGCAAATCAGGTTTCCCGTGTGTTCTACCGGTAGTACTTGCGGTAGAACAGATGAAATTCTCATGTCCAAGCTTCTGCTAGAATTTAAGCCACTTCTACCGGTAGTACTTGCGGTAGAACTTTCAGGACAGCCACTTCTACCGGTAGTACTTGCGGTTGACAGATGGAAATCTTAGGGTCAGCCTTTTCTACCCCTTTTCTACCCCTGTTCTACCGGTAGAAATACCGGTTGACAGATGAAATTCTGATTTCCTATACTGTTCTGTTTCAGCTCTGTTTTCTCTTTGAAGCTCTATCAACACCACACTTGTGACATTGTGTTGACAATAATTCCAACACAAGATGATACTTGAGATACTAATTTCTTCAATTCTTCATTAAACTTCTCAAGGCATCTCAAATTCCAACAATCTCCCCCTTTGGAATTGTTGGCAACACTTTTGGAACTTCAACACTTAGAACACATTAAACTAGTTGATCTTCATGAAGCTTCTTCAGAACCATAGTCTCCCCCTGTCTTTAAAAAAAAATCAAGATCTCTACCACTCTTGATATCAATCTCCCCAAAGTTATCATAGCATAACTTTCTTCTAAGCATAGCTTTCTCCTAGCTTAAGTCTTTCTCCCCCTTTGACAACAAGTCCAAAGGGACCAACGAAGTAGCGAATAGGATTTTCAAGGAATACTTTGCTCCCCCTTTCAAGCACAACTCCTAAGGATTAGGAGAGTGAGTAACTCCTAATTTTTTTCGGAGATACTCGAAGACTTCCTTTGGCAGAGGTTTTGTGAAGATATCAGCAACTTGCTCAGTAGTTGGAACATATTCCAACTTTACCTCACCGTCTGCAACCTTTTCCTTGAGAAAGTGATAGCGTATTGCTACATGCTTCGTTCTAGAATGTTGAACAGGATTCTTGGAGATGTGAATTGCACTTGTGTTGTCACAGAGGATCGGCGTAGGATCCGTTGTCGGAACTCCTAGATCAGAGAGCATTTGCCGCATCCATAACACTTGCGTACAACAAGTTGCCGCTGCAATATATTCTGCTTCTGCTGTAGAAAGGGATACTGAATCTTGTTTCTTACTGTGCCATGCCACCAACCTGTCACCGAGATAGAATGCACCACCGCTTGTACTCTTGCGATCATCTATACATCCAGCCCAATCGGCGTCAGAGTATGCAACAAGAGTAAAGGATTTGCCTTTAGGATACCAAATGCCAAGCTCCATGGTACCTTTCAGATATCGAAATATCCTTTTTACTGCTATGAGGTGCGTCTCAGTTGGTGATGCTTGAAATCGAGCCACCATACATACTGCTTGCAGAAGATCCGGTCTTGTAGCAGTCAAATAAAGCAAGCTTCCTATCATAGAACGATAAGTGGTGTGATCAACGGACGAACCCTTATCATCTTTGCTTAGCTTTGTGTTCGTTGTCATTGGTGTGCTCACTGGCTTGCTGTCTTCCATGTTAAAACACTTCAGCATTTCCTTGATGTATTTCATCTGTGATATGAAGATACCATGTTTCAGCTGCTGAACTTGTAAACCAAGGAAGAACTTTAGTTCTCCAAGCATTGACATCTCAAGTTCTTTCTTCATCTCTTCAGCAAAATTCCTGCACATTTCTTCATCGTTGCCACCAAAGATTATGTCATCGACATAAACAATGACAACCAGCTGTTTGCTCAACTCTGTTTTGACATAAAGATTGCTATCAACCAATCCTTTTCCAAAACCGATCTTGCGGAGATATAGGTCCAGCCTTGCATACCACGCCCTTGGCGCTTGTTTCAGCCCATAAAGAGCCTTTTTCAACTTGCACACTAGGTCTGAATTTTTGCTAATAAGAAAACCATCAGGTTGCTCAATGTAGACCTCTTCTTCAAGTAATCCATTCAAGAAGGCTGACTTTACATCCATCTGAAATACCTTGAAGGTTTTGTATGCAGCCAATGCAAGAAACATACGAATGGCTTCCAGACGAGCCACTGGTGCAAAGGTCTCTTCAAAATCTATGCCTTCAACTTGAGCATAGCCTTTACAAACCAACCTTGCTTTGTTTCGTATGACCTGACCATCTTCATTCAGCTTATTCCGAAAGACCCATTTAGTACCAATAACATTCTTATCGGTAGGTCTAGAGACTAGTTCCCATGTGGAGTTCTTCTCAATTTGCTCCAACTCCTCATGCATAGCTTTCAACCAACTTTCATCGAGACTGGCTTCAGCCACAGTCTTGGGTTCAATAGTGGACACAAGTGAGTAATTGCTAACTACACTTTGTCTTGTTTTAACACCGACCTCAGGATCTCCAATAATTTGATCCTTAGGGTGTTGCTCTACCCAAGTGCTTTTCTTTCTAGGTGTAGCATCCTCTGAGTCATCCTTTGATTTCTCAGAATCATTAGGTTTAGCTACTTCATCATCAATCTCACTCGAGTCCTCATAGACTGGACTGTCATAATGAGTTCCATTCTTTGATTCATAGTTTTCATCAATTCTAACATCGGCACTTTCTATGATTTTTCTGGTCCTTTTGTTAAGACATCTGTAAGCCTTACTAGATGAGGAATAACCTAGAAATATACCTTCATCAGCTCTTTTATCAAATTTGCCCGGATTTTGTTCAAGACGCTTGATGTAACACTTGCTACCGAAGACTCTGAAGTGCTTGACTGTTGCTTTTCGCCCAAACCATAGCTCATAAGGAGTTTTGTCTTCATGTGGCCTGATCAAGCATCGATTCTGAATGTATACAGCCGTATGGATTGCCTCCTTCCAGTATTTGTCAGCTAGCTTGCTCTCAGTTAGCATTGTACGAGCCATCTCTTGAACGGTGCGATTTTTTCCGTTCCACAACTCCACTTTGCTGTGGAGTTCTAGGGGCTGAATACTGTCTTTGAATGCCATGGTGCTCACAATAGTTAGTGAACTCTTCAGATGTGAATTCACCGCCTCGATCAGACCTTAAAATCTTGATACGTTTTCCAAGCATATTTTCAACCTGTGCTTTAAACACTTTAAAACGATCAAGTGCTTGATGTTTATGCTTAAGAAACAATACCCATGTCATACGAGTATAATCATCAATGCATAACATAAAATACTTATCTCCATTGGTGCTTTGAGTTCGCATCGGTCCACAGAGATCAGTGTGCACTAGCTCAAGAGGTTTCTTTGAATGATGCTCCTTTGACTTGAACATTACCCTCGTTTGCTTTCCCTTTTGGCAAGAATCGCAAATGGGGTTGGAAGGCTTTTCAACTGTAGACATACCTCTGACAGCCTTTGAATTGCAAATCTTTGACATGTTATCAAAGTTTAGATGCCCAAGGCGTTTGTGCCACAACCAACTTTCCTCTGTCCGACTCATCAAGCAAGTCTTTTCAGCTCCATCTGACAATGTATAGAGATTTCCAGCTGTCCTAGATCCAGTAGCCACTGTTTTGCCGTTGCTACACTTCTTGATAGCAAAACCATTTTTAGTGAAGACAACTTCGTGGCCTTTGTCACAGATCTGGCTCACACTAAGCAAGTTGTGTCTTAGTCCAGACACATATAAGACCTCGTCTGATCTGATCTTGTTTGCCTTTAGCTGAAAAACACCTTTTCCGCAGATCCTTCAGTATAACACAACTTCAACAAAATTAAGAATTTAATTGTGCATGTGGTAAAAGTAATAGATGGGGCCTCTTCAGTAAGAAGAACCAGAGTTATCAGTATCAGTTGGCAAGTCAAAACTAGATTAGAAAAGACAAACATACAACAAAATAACTGAAACGATATTACAGTTATAAATTGGCTACTAAATCCTCACTGGTCCTATAATAGAGTAGACAGTGAACTTACATTCAAGCGTTGAAACATTGCCCCCTTAACGGAGGCATCGACATACTTCCACCTCCGAACACTTGGATATGGTAAACGTGTTCGCACTTCTACACCAATCCTTGAGGCTAGTTTTGAGGCATAGTCTCCTACCAGTGCACGAAATTCAGGAGGGATAGGCACATTAAGCTTTCCATATCAATCAACAATGCTTTGAACATATTTGCCTCGACTCGGGCCACGAACAGGCTTACCGGCTGATATTGTGAAGCCATAATATTGAGTTAGTTAGTATGTGAACAAATTTAATTAAGATCTCAAATAAATGTAAATAAAGAGTGTATCATACCAATAGTATTACCGGTAGTCACCTCAACTTGAGGCTCGACATTGAGAGGTGGTGAGGGATGGCTACCCGCCTCAGGACGTGAAGAGGTATCCCCCACTTCTGGTGTGTGGGTCAATGCCTCAAGATGAGATTGTGAACGGGCTCTAGATGGTACCTCTAACAGTTGAATAACATAATAAAATATGAATATATGTACAAAGATATACATGTATATGTGTATGAATTGAAAGTAACAAGAAAGAATATATTTCACAATGCATAAATGCGTAGTACCTCATGCTCAAAAGAATCATTGGGTTCAATGTGACTGCCATCTTCACCCTCTGACGGTTGATAATCATCGTCATTTTCCTCAATTGCTATTTGTTTTTCCTTCCTCAATTTCTTCTGTTGAACGGTAGCCTTCAAAGAAGTTGTTATATTCTTCAATCCTAGAGCATTCATTTTCTCACGGTTTCTATTAATTGTCTTCATTCTTTCTTTCTCATAGTTCGTTACCTTCTTAGTTGCGGTACTTCGTTCGGTCAACTTCTTTTTGTAGTGTCCATTTTGCCCAACTATAAAGCATAATTGAACATTTTTTGGGTGGATATGCATAATTGAACATTAGATATAAAGAAAAGATAATTATATATTTCTATACATAAAGCATAAAGTAACAACAATCTCAATGAGTGAATATGTCATATAAGCTCTAAATCATTGAAATATGGCTAGAGTGAGAGAGATGGTTTTTTTTAACCTTTTACATGTCATAGAACAAATTAATTATGAAGCCATCAGACACATAATATGACCAATCAACGACAAACATACATTACAGTGGATGAACCCCACAATTGAAATTCAACTGCATTAATTAACAACAATGTTCATATAGAAAGTGCAAAATAAAAACTACAAATCCTAGTCCACATCAAGATCCATATCGTAATCCACATCAAGTTCGTCATACTCTTCATTTTCTTCGTCATTTATATTCTCTATCATTACTTCAACAGATGACCTAACCCTTGTAACAATTTTTCCTTTAACACCATCTCTATAACATTGAACATTAGGGCCGATGTCAATTGGAACAACATCGGTAATATTTTCTTGTTAGAACACATCGTTTTCTTCTGGTTGATCCGATGCTTCTCCATCACCTACCTCTGGTACATCAAAGACACCCCTATGTTGCACTCATTGAACGACTTGCCATGGTTGACCCCATTTGGTATCATTTAGGTAAAAGACCTGCTTAGCCTGGTTAGGCAAGATGAAAGGGTCGTATTGATACCACCAGCTTGTGACATTAATACTTATACAATAATCATCAGTTCGCAGTGTTCTACTTCGACCTGTGTTTCCTGTGTTGTACCATTCACACGGAACAATACAACTTTGTTATGACACATGTACTCCAATTCTCAAACATTGCGCAAGTGACCATAAAATTCATGCGTCACTCCCTCATGATCCCCTTCTGTAAGCACACCACTATTTTAACTCTTACGGCGATTGTCTACTTCTCTTGTATGGAACCGTACGCCGTTGATTATGCAACTTGAGTACTCTTTTACTAGCAAATTGGGGCCATTCGCTAACGACCATAAATCATCAGTTGTCTCTGGTGACTCTTCTTCTCTCAATATATTTATCTACAATCATATACAACGTATATGAAGATAGTAAAAATAAATTAATAAATGATCAAATCTTATACAAATTTTTAATCATGTCCTACAATTGAAAATGCCTTACCCGCTCTTTGAACCACTTGGGAAACTCTTGTTGTTGTATACGGGTTATGTCTTGGTCAGATGGAGTCCGTAATAGATTTTTGTGTATCCTACTCAAAAGAATGTGATTATTATGCATTCCTAACTACATCAACAAAGCTAAGAATACACATATTTAAATGAAAAACATACCCTAGAACATAAACAAAGCTAAGAATACACATATTTAAATGAAAAACATACTTTAGATACTTCTCTATCTCGGGGCTAATGAGCCATATCACGATATTCTTGTGACATATCAGCATCCCTTGTGATTAGGCCAATAGGACAGGCAGTTTCTGTGAATACAATCAACCCTTTGCGACGTTCGCCACAATCTTGATTTCGTTTGGGTCGATTATGCACTGTTTCGATCCCATCAACATACATTGAACAAAAAGTAATGCACTCTTTGACAATGTAAGCTTGTGTGATTGAACCTTCTGGTCGAGCACGATTTGAAACAAACCTTTTTAAAGCTCTGAGAAACCTTCAAAAGAGAATTAGTTAGGAGCAAGGTTACACATGCAACATATAATTACGAACCTTTCAATTTAACAATTACCTTTCGATCGGGTACATCCATTGATATTGCACCGGTCCTCCAAGAATAGCCTCGCGCAGCAAGTGAACAGCCAAGTGAACCATCTAATCAAAGAAGGCTGGAGGAAATATCGTTTCAAGCTTGCATAATATGTGTACTATATGTTCCTCTAATTTCTCAAGTTCATTACGGCGCAGTGTCCTTGAGCACAAATCCTGGAAAAAGCTACCTAACTCAAATAGTGTTTTACTAATCTCTTTGTCTACACAACCACGCATCCCAATTGGAAGAATCTGTTGTATGAGTACATGGCAGTCATGACTTTTCAAGCCTATTAATTTACCATTTCTCGCACTCACTGATCTTGATATGTTTGCAGCATAGCCATCCGGACACTTCAGTGATTTCAAGAATTCAAAGAAACCCTCCCTCTCTTCAGGGGTCAATGAAAAGATCGCCCTTGGCTTGACATATGTTCCATCAGGACGACGTGTTAACCACAACTCTTTCCTTATACCCATATATTCCAAGTCCATCCATGCTTTGTCGGTGTCCTTGTTCTTCCCATCAATGCCTAACATAGTTCCAAAGATATTTTCACTGAAATTCTTCTCGACGTGCATGACATCAATGTTGTGTCGAAGCTTCCATTTCTTCCAGTATGGTAACTCATACAAGATGCTCACCTTTGTCCAATTTGGTGCTTGACGGAGTCTTTTCTTGCTTCTTGGATGCATCCCATATGTGACACCTGTCACTCTGTCCAATTGCTCTAATATATTTTCTCCTGGTAACTCTAAAGATCTCTTTCGTTTCTCATGCTTACCATTGTAAGCCTTACTCTTTCGTCTTTCGGGGTGATTGTAAGGCAAGTAGCATCGATGGTTAGTGTATGCAGTCTTACCTTTCAAGGGTTGAAAATATGGTTCATCATTGCAAGTGTAGCAAGAATAATGACACTTTCTTCTCCATCCAGATATGTCACCAAATGCAGGCCAATCATGTATAGTCCACATCAAAGCTGCACGCATATGGGAAGACTCAGCAATTGAGGCATCATAAGATAATGCACCATATTTCCACAACTCATCCACCAAAGGTTGCATGTAGACATCAATATCGATCCGTGGTTGTGATTCTCCAGGAATAAGTAATGACTTCATAAGAAAAGGATCGTTCATAACCAACCAAGGTGGCAAGTTATAAGGAATGAGTACTACAGGCCACAAACTATATGAGTTGCTCATGTTCCGGAAAGGATTGAACCCATCAACAGCCAACCCTAGCCTCACATTTCGAGGCTCCAGGGCAAACTCAGGATGTTGCGCATCAAACTCCTTCCACTCATCACTATCGGAGGGATGCCTCAATACTCCGTCATCTACATGTTTGTCCTTGTGCCATCTCATATCCTCAGCAGTCTTCCTTGACATATACAATCTTTTCAACCATGGTGTCAATGGGAAGTACCGCAACACCTTATGGGGAGTCTTCTTACCCGTGCCACGATTGATCTTGCATCTGGATGCCTTACATTTTGGACATTTATCCAACGTTGCATTTTCATTCCTAAAGAGTACACAATCATTTATACAAGCATCAATGAACTCATTTGACAAGCCAAAATCACGAAGTATTTTCTTAGCTTCATAAAATGACTTTGGGACCAAGTTATCTTTCGGTAAAAGTTTTGTTAAAAACTCCAACAGTGTGTCAACCGACTTATTGCTCCAATGGTCTGTTACCTTCATATTAAGCAGTTCGATGACAAACTTCAACAAAGTGTAATTTGTGCAATCTAAGTACACCTCACGTTTGGCATCATTCAATGGTTTATCAAACGTATGTACTTCCTCATTCTGGGGTGCATCGTTTGGTTCTCCTCTTATTCGATCTTCCACTAAGGCATCAATACCACCTAAAACCTTATCTTCATCAAGCGTCATTTCATGGTGAGCCTCATTTGATACACGGGGTTCCCCGTGCTCATGCCAAATAGTGTACGTTTGCATAATCCCATATTGAAGCAAATGTATTTGCACATTTCGAAGATTCTGGGAATAATAGTTCACACAGTTCAGACATGGGCACGGAATTTTACCTTCCTGGTCAACAACTGCCATTGCAAATTTAATAAATGACGTCACCCCATCAATATATGGCTGGCTCATCCTTCCAAGAGGCATTTTACCCAATGCAATCCAACTCTTGTCCATGTCTGATCACAAACCAACTTAACTAAACTAACAACTAAGCTACGAGAAAAAGAAAAGAAATTGATAAATAATAAAAGAAAATAAATAAAAAGGGCATACATAAAAATATGGAAAAAATTATATCATTTCATGTTTCGATGAAAAAAATATGAAAAACCAGGAGTTAGCTTACATAAGAAAAATTATAAATAATTACATAAGAAAAATATGAAAAATTATAAAAATATGGAAAAGGGCATACATAAGAAATTGATACATAGCATTTACAATAAATAAATAACCAGGAGTTAGTTTATCATATCATTTCATGTTTCGATGAAAAAAATATGCAAATCTCTACCAGTCTCAAAACTACCATCTAAGTATTTTGCCTATATTAATAAGGGGCTAATGTACTTTCTACCAAAACCCCTGGATATCTCTTCAGCGTTTCATAAAAATGGGGAAAAGATATTTAGGACATCACCATGCATGCCCCACTTTTACTTCCCATACTTCATATTCTGATTATATGCAAACTTTATAAACACAAAGGAGAAGAGTACATGCATATAGAATTAAAGTTTGAATGGTGATAGCCTAATGATTTTCTTTCCATTGAATAATAAAAGAATTGGATATCCATCCACAATTCAGAATCGGGATTTTTTGTGAGAACAAGATGATGCCCTTAGGTACCTGTACAATATTGGGTTTAAGTAGTATATTCATCTAAGTGTCTTGAGAACTAGAATAGTGCGTTGCACTGCCCTTATTTATGGCTTTCAATATATAACAGTAGATATTTTTAGTTACAATCAGAATCAGCCAGAGATATTTATTGGCTTTCAATTTTGAAGTATCATTTTAGATTTTACACAGTAGATATTTGATCACTGAGACAGAACCATCAATAGATCTTGTGCCGATATCATAAAAAGGGAATAAAGCTTTTGAGGGCTAGTAGCAAAACATACAATACCCTTGAAAACGGTCATGTAAGAAAAATAAAATGTAAACCACTAAAATTATCCATTTGCCATGTAGTAATATCCTATTGCATTATTGATTTAGTAGAATAAAGAAAATGTAATGATTATATGTTAATTTTAGATTTTACTATTAGAGATCTAGAGATCTCCAAGAAGGTCTCTACAGTAATCAAACTGCATCCTTATGGCTTTTAAATCACTTAATCCGGTATTGGAATGCATTGCATAAGGAGAAAGGAAAACAATATAATATCAAATAATCTCAATGAAAGAAAAGCTTCCTAAAGTGTAGTATTCCATAGAAAGAATCCCATACCTAGATATGAATCGTTTGTAGGTTCCCAACCATAAAAAAAAGCCTCCTTTGGCAACTCTACCTCAACTAGAGCAAGTTTCTGTTCCACTCTTTGGGTATATGCTCTTCCCTTGGAGTTCACAATCAACCACTGCCTGTCCCACCGGAATCCTACACATAAAGCAGAGTAACAAGAGTTAGCCCAACTGTTGGGCGATACATTTCTCGTCACCAAAGGCAAAAATTTCAAACAATTATTCTATGAAAAAATCTTTGTAGCATGTATAACATACATAGTAACAGTTTCAAAAGATTCAAGATATTCTATGTTGACAACTAACATAAAGTATATGCTCATCATTCTCGTCGCATATGACAATTTCATGAAATAGTAGAAGATAAGAAAATTGGAGTGGGCATTTTTAAACTTGGGATTTCCCTTTTATTACAACCCCTGAATCATTATAAAAAAATAAAAAATAAAAATTGTAATCCCTTCCATGGGAATGTCCATGGTTTTAGAATCAATGAGACCAGCAAGATCAATCAATCTGTTGCTGCATTTGGGGAATGAGAAAAATCCCATGGAGGTGATGACAGGGTGCGTTGGCGTGCATAGGAGGTGCTGAGGGATGCGATGGTGATGCAAAGAGGAGGGAGAGAGGCTCTTACCTGTGAATGGGATGAGTTCTGCGCGTGGAGGGAGAAGAGGGAGAGATGATGGGGCTCTGCGCTGCTGGTGGTGGTGGTGCGGTCTGTGCGTGGAGGTTGAAGGGGCGAAGGTCCGCGGGCGTGAGAGAGATGAAGAGCAGAGAGACTGGAGAGGGTGGCTACCTCTGAGATGGGTCTGCGCAGGGGGTTGAGAGATGGAGAGAAAGAGGGCCGAGATCGAGAGGGAGAGGAGGTGATGGTGCTGCGCCTTGGTTCTGGTGTGAGAGAGATGGATGAGGTCTGCGTGCGAGGGTGTTATGTTATTTCATGGAGGGATAGCAGGTGAGAAATGGTCAAAGAGATGGGGGATTGCTAGGAGATAGAGGGTCAGAGAGATGAGGGATTGAGAAGAGGCAGAGGGGGCGCTGGAAATGGTATGCACTTGAGCGGGCGCGGGAAATGGAAAATGGTGCGGGCACAACACTGGAATGTTATTTTTAGGGCTGAAGTGATTTTGAAGGCCCCAATACACTTTTATTCCTCCAAAACAAAAATAATGAAAATATAATTTTTCCCGGCGCAGTAGTTAAATAAATGGTCAAAATTTGGCAAATTGACATTTGCCGGCGATATAAGTATCTCGACGGCAAAAAATATATCATTTGCCGGTGACACAATTATTTTACCGGTAAAACATGACCTTTGCCGACGAAAAAATGAGTTCGCCGGGCAAAGCTGAACCTTTACTGACGAAATTATTTCGCTGATAAAAGTATAACTTTTCCCGGTGAAGTAAGTTTTTTTGCTGGCAAAAGTTACACTTTTCCCAACGTTTAATTATTTCGCCGGCAAAAAACGCTGGCAAAAATGCAAATTCTTGTAGTGACGAACACAAAGTAGAATCCAATGCATGTAAAATGTCAAAGGTCTCACTAATCGCAATCACATCAATTCCAATGTAGTGATTGATCTTACATGAGATTACAACAAAAGAAGAATCAAACACATGTAAAACAACACAACCAGATCTAGATAGATATTCATGAACGAGTAGCAGAGACTGAGAGAGGTAGGTGTACCTGGCGGTGGCGGACTCCTGGATGGAGGATGATGGTGATTGGTGATGGTGGCTGCGTTTGGGAGTTCTGGGCGAGAGAGACTGAGAGAAGTAGAGATAAGAGGGATCACTAATCAGGGATGTGTCTGCACTTCATGCGTTGATGGAGGGTGATGATGATTGATGGGGGCCAATGGGCCATGGGACTGCTGCTTGAGACGATGGGTGGGAGATGTTGGAAAAGGGTTTTGGAAAATGGGGAAACGGGTTCTTCTCTCCTCTTCTGCAAAAGGGTTTTGGAAAAGGGGGAAAAGGGTGTTGGAAAAGACAGACCGGGATAGATGGAGGGACAAAGGGGGAAATGGGTTTTGGAAAAGGGGCGTTGGATGGGGGGGCATTTTAGTCATTTTAAAGGATTTTTTAAAGCAATACTTCTGAGTGGAATTAGAGATGTCAAGTGGGCCGTGCCGGCCCGGCCCGCCAGTCAACAGGCCGTGGCACGGCACGGCCCATGACGTGGGCCGTGCTGGGCCGAGCTGCGCACGGCCCGCTGGCCAGTTTGGCACGGCCCGCCAGGCCCGCCGGCCTAGTGGTCCAGCCCTTGCAGCCCACCAGGCCCGCCAGCCCGATAGTCCACCCAACGGCCGGCCCACCAGCACGCCCAACAGCCAAATTTTTTAAAAAATACCATTTTACCCCCTCCCTCAACAGCTATAAAACGGTCATATAAGGGGTATTCTGTGTCATTTTTCATTATACTAAGTCTATAAATATCTTAACCCTCCCATTCTCATTCCTCACCAATTTACACAACTCTCTCATTCTCTAACTCTCTCTCAAAGCATTCAAGTATTCAACTCTTTCACTCTCTCTAAGAAGTTTTTGGAGGACCAAAGATCAAGTCATCAAGAGACAAGATTAAAGGGGCCTTCAAAGATTTAGAGGTATTTATAATATTTAGATTTGAGATTCCATATAAATAAGTTTATATTATATTATATTAACTCTTATTTTCTCCCCTTTCTTATAATAAATTATCACAAAAGAAGGCTATTAGCAAATTACTATTATTATTTATAAATTTATTCTTTTGAAATATGGCTAGAAGATTTCCCACAGAAGGTTCTTCCGTTAATGTAGAAGAAGATTTTATTGAATTACAAGATGAAGTAGGTGATTTACCACCCCTTTTTCCTCAGAGTTCCCATAAACCAAACAAGAGGAGTAGAACTTCAGCAGTTTGGGATATATATATACAAGGTATGATGTTTTTGAAAATGGAAATAATGTTGAAAAGGCAAAATGCACATTGTGTGGTAAGATTTATAGTGCCCAGTCAAAAGGGGGTACCGGCCATTTGTCAAGACATAGAAAAACATGTTTACAAAAGCATAAGCCAGAGAATGCAGGGACAGGGGGGCCTGGTTCACAAATCCAAATTTCTACCACTGGTGGTGGTAGTAGTAGTAGCAGTTTGGGTTTTTTTTCTTTTAATGCACAAAGTGCTAGACAAGGTCTTGTTAAAATGATTGTTTTATCCGAATTACCATTTGCTTTTGTTGAAAATGAGTTTTTTGAACAATGGGTCCAGCAATACTGTCAACCACAATTTCACAGTATTTCAAGAAATACAGCCAGAAATGATGCTATTAGACTCTGGCAGGAAGAGAAAATAAATATAAAAAACTATTTTACAGAATCTCCTGGTAGAATATCCATAACCACAGATATGTGGACTTCTAAAGGGGGTGATAGTTATCTTTGTATAACTGCACATAATATAGATGCAAAATGGATTATGAATAAACGTATACTTAGTTTTAACACTCTTGAATGGCCACACAATGGAACTAGGATAAGTACATTAATTTTGGAAAAACTAGATGAATATAGTATTAAGGAAAAAGTTTTATCTGTAACTTTAGATAATGCTAGTAATAATACAGTGGCTATTGAATTAATGAGAATGCAGATGCCACTTGCAACTTTGATAGATAGTTCTATCTTTCAAAATAGATGTGTATGTCACATCTTAAATCTTATTGTAAAAGTTGGTTTAAAGCACATTACAAGTTATACAGATGCTATTAAAGACATTGCTAGATTTATTTTTTGCTCCGCACAAAGAAGACAATTGTATGCCCAAATATGTGCGAGGCAAGGCGTATCAGCTATTAAAATGCCTAAAGAAGTTGAACATAGATGGAATTCTATGTATGATTTGTTAAACAAGGCACTTTCTAGAAAAACTATTTTGAATGAATTTTGTGCTTTTCATGCACAAGATTTAATGATTAGTGATGAACATTGGGAGTTATGTGCCCATATAAGAGATTTATTAGAACCTTTTTATACTTCAACATTATTTTTTTCCGGGATATATTATCCCACATCTAATGAAGCTTTAATGAAACTTTTTAAAATTACTTTACAATTCAGTAGATTTAGAGATCATTTTTTACTTGGTAGCACTATTAGAGACATGGAAGAAAATTTTAATAAATATTGGAAAGAGGCTCCAATGACATTTTCTTTAGCTGCTGTATTTGATCCTAGGTCAAAATTAAGTGGTGTACAGTTTTTTATTGATGGAATAAATAAAAATATGAATTATATAGATTCAAGTGTTTTTTCAAATATAAGGGCAAATTTACAAGCACTTTTTCAATTTTATTGTGAGCAAATGGGTACAGCTGGGCTTAGTATGGGCAATTCAGAAGTCCAGTATACAGGTGTTGCTGAGTGGGAGGTGTGGTATTCTTCCCTGTCCACGGGCATGGCATCCAGCTCAAGTTCAAGTAACAACACTGTGACGGAGTTATCATCGTATCTTGACGTAGGTGTAATTAGGATGCAGGATGCATCTACCTTTGACCTTTTAGCCTGGTGGAAGCAACAAAAAAGCATTTATCCGGTGTTGGCAGCCATGGCTCGTGACATGTAGCAGATGACAGAAGAACAAATCTCACTGAAGAAACGGTGGAGTGTTGTGTTTGCCTACGAGACTGGTACTTGGCAGATAAGAGGAAGCAAGAGTTAACATCATTAATGGAAGATTTTGATCCAGCAGAATACATTAGTGGACTACAAATCTGATTTTTTACTTTTTTCTTCATTGTAATTTATAAGTTGTTCATTCTTTTTTTTTTTTTCTAAAAAGATTGTAAGGTTTTGAAGGTAATCCTATTTAGAAACCTTCAAGAAGTTAAGATCCAAATGGTTCTCTCTTCTCAGTGGAGTAGGTCGAGTTTGACCGAACCACTTAAATATCTTTGTCATTCTCGTTGCTTGTGTTCTAATTTTTATTTTTAATACTGATAAGAAAAAGAAAATTCATATATAGTACTTAAGTAATATGTGAGTAAATATCTATAAATTAATTTGAACCACTCAATCATTTGTCAAATGTTTGTATAAGTTTAAATGTTTAGAAAAGTAACTATTGAAAAATTAATGACTATTGATCGAAAATCAAATTCAAATCCATGTCGTTACGGACTTACGCTTACTTTACGCCTTACGGTAATTATATATTTATATTAGTCTATCAAAAAAAAAAAAAGGGCCCGCCAGCCCGCTGGCACGGCCCGCTCCAGCCCGCCCCACTGTGGGCCGTGCCAGTGGGCCGTGCCGTGCCCGGGTTTTCCCCTGGCGGGCCGTGCCGTGCCGGCCCGTTAGCTGGGGCGGGCCAGGATTTTAGCGGGCCGTGCCGTGCGAATGAAATTGGTGCCACTGCAAATGAAATTGGCGCCTTATTTTAGTGACGAAATATTTTCCTCTTCCATAACTTATACTTATTAGTGACGAATTACGTTCATCGCAAAAACTAATTATATTTTGTGACAAAAATGTTCGTCTCCAATGAGCTAAAATAATTCACGCCTCTGCAGATGAAATTGGCACCTTATTTTGGTGACGAAATATTTTCGTCTTCCATAACCTATCCTTATTAGTGACGAATTACGTTCGTCGCGAAAACAAATTATATTTTGTGACAAAAATGTTCGTCTCTAATGAGCTAAAATAATTCACTCCAACTAGGGCTACACAAAAAATCCAGTATATCCGCAAAACCAAATAAAACCGACTGAACCGGGCAGTTCGGATCAGTTTATAGTAGATCGGTTCGGTTAACGGTTTGAAATTCATAAAAACCGCTTACATCGGTCGGTTACCGGTTTGAGCCCACGGTTAACCGCTTAAATCGAACCGACCGTATGAAGTAACTTGAGTATTAATTTTTTACTATTTTGCCCTTAGGGTTGCGTTTTTACTACTTTCAGAGTTACTGTTTTACACTTTTACCATTCTCACAGGAACTCAACACCGCCTAAGAACCATTGTCGATCGTCATCGTTCTTCCTTCTCAATTCTCAGTTCTCACGACCATCGATCGTCGCCGGAGAACTCCACTGCTACAATCCCTCTATTCAATATTCTCCAGCACCGATGAAACAGAAACCCTCTCTTCAATCTCGACGAAACAGAAACAGAACTCCACTTCTTCTTCTCCATTTCTCTGTTTCCAGAAACCAGAGGTTATTTCTCTCTCTCAACTTTTCTTTTATATATATTTCTTTTCTTTCTCTGAGACTATGAGGCATTGGTCGTTCTTTTTGTTTCTGTTGTTGTTGGTTTTCAAATAAAAAAACCTTTTTATGAAATGGATCTGGTTGTAATGTTTCTGTAAAGAAGTATCTTCCCATCATATGATTTGTCTGTGAAGGAAAAAAAAGAAAAAGAAAAAGGAATGATATCTCTTTTTTCAGGGTCAATTCATCCCACATGAAATTTGAATTCCTTTTGTATCTCTATTAGCACTCTTTCCCATATCAAGTTACTGAGATAAAAAGGAACTAATTTGGATTTTGTATATGGAACTTGAAATCGCTTTCGGCAGCTAATCTGATCAATGGATTTTGTTGGAATCAACCATTCTATAAAATCATGGGTAGCGTTTCTCCAGCCCTCCTCTTTCATCTCAAAATCCTCTTCGTGGGTTTTGTTTTGTTTACTGTTGTTTGGCCTTTGAATCCAAAATAAAATTAAAATCTATATTTTTTTTTTCTGACTTCTTTGCCATCAATTATCTTCTTCTCACGGGTTTTTCAGTTGTTGTTTCTACTTGTTTTGATGGGTATTATCATTAAAGTCTAACAAGTTTCGGGTTATATATATCATTGTTTCTGCTTGTTTTGATGGAATGGTTGCATTTTTTCCTATGAAAAGTTTTCATCATTTGGAATTGTGATGTTGTTGGTTTTCTCTCTTTTTTGCTTTGCTTTTGGATATCTTTGCAGGACGGCTGGACTAGATTTTACCTGGACATGGGATCATGTTCTCTTTTTACTCTTTGATGAGCTGATTTTGTTTTGAGTTGAATTTCATTGGAATCATGTAATGGGCATCCATTAGATGGTCTCATTTTCTTAGCCGTGATTCTTTCTCTGCCTTTCTTCTTGGTTTCTTTCAAGGTGGATGTCTCTGCAGTCTGCAGGAATTGCATTGTTTTGGATCCAATTCTATATTTACTTTGTATCTGTTTTCATTAGAGAAAAAAATCCTATGCTATACCATTTAAGAAATAATGTGAAGTGGGATAGATGTTGAGATTTCTGCTAGTTTCAAAAATCGATATACTAGGGGCATCCACATGACAGGTCGGTGCTACATATGATTCAAATCCATGCTTTTTGGCAGAGGTGTCGACCATGAAAATGCCTTCAAAAATATAGAATAGCATAGCCCACTTTATCAGGTGGGCAACCTATGCAAGAAGAGTGATTTTCTTTATCAGGTGGGCATTGGGCAACATGTACCTCATGTGGGGTACATGACCTGCTCAAAGTTGTGGAGTATTGGCTTTCTTTTAAACTTTCTCTTGATTCTTCAATATGCAATTAAATGGAAGTTTTCTGTTATCTTCACTTTTAGCTAATGGAGTATTGGATGTAAATTAGGATGAGATTATGAACTTCAGTAACTAATCATGTGCTGTTTTTGAATTTCAATTACTAGATGGAAGTGGAACATATTGGAGATGCAACTGAATGTGGTGCTAGTGCTACTGGGCCTTCTCAACAGAAGCAACAAACGATTAATGATACTGAGAACTCTGGGGTGAAGGCGAAGGTATGCTCTAGCTTTGTTAAAACAAGCAATGGTCCTAGTCTTTCTGTTTCTAAAGCATGCAGTCCTAAAAGAAGGGATAAGGAATCCGATGTATGGGGGTATTTTACAAAAAATTATAAGGAAGACTCTAATGTAGTGGATGGTGCACAATGTAAATATTGTGCTCATAAGTATTCTTACAAAAGTAAGAACGGTACTAGCACTTTGAGAAGTCATGTCGGAGTTTGTCCCAAGAATCCCAAAATATTCAAGAGAAAATGACAAAACAAAAGGTTTTGACATCATCTCAAACCAAATTGGGTGAGAATAGCCTTGGTACATGGAAATTTAGCCAAGATTTTTTTGTAGAGACATACTTGTTAAGATGGTTGTGATGGATGAATTGTCATTTAAGTTTGTTGAGGGTAAAGGGTTTCATCTATTTTGTGCTGCTATGCAACCTAATTGGAAGCCAGTGTCACGTATGACTGTTGCTAGGGATTGTTTGTCTTTGTATGCTAGTGAGAAAAGAAAATTGAAGCAAATATTCATGAAATCTGATCAAAGAATTTGCCTCACTACTGATACATGGACCTCTTTGCAAAATCTATCTTACATGTGCCTCACAGCTCATTGGATTGATAAAGATTGGAAATTGCATAAAAGAATCATAAACTTTTGTGTGATTTCCAGTCGCAAAGGTGAGGCATTAGGTAAGGAATTGGAGGCATGTTTGGTTGATTGGGGTATAAATAAATTATGCACTCTTACTGTAGATACTGCGTCTGCAAATGATGTTGCTACTGGATATTTGAGAAGAAAGTTTTCTAAGAAATCTAGGACTTTGATTTTAGGCGGTGAATGCTTTCATATGAGATGTTGTGCACACATTATGTAAGGTCAGTGACCTTACTGGGTCAGTTGGGTCCAATACCCGGCCCGTTGACCCATTTATTATTAATTATTTTATTTAATTATATTTTAGATATTTAAGTGGGTTTTGTGCATGAGCGAGTTTCTTTTAGCATTAGAATAGTATCTGTGAAGTTTCGTTTGATTCCGAGTCCGTTTGATCATAGCAGGGGGGTAGTTTGCAATTTAGGGAAAATTGAGTGTTTTTCCAAAATATTCCAAACGTCGTGATTTTTGGGTTCGTTGGAAAGGTCTCTTCGTTCTGATGATTTTTGTCTCTTGACTCGTTAGGATCCGACGATCAGAAACCTTTCAAGTGGTCCATTCTTCACCGGACCCACTTAAAGGGTAAAATTAGTCATTTCCTCTTAATCCTCTTCTTAAACGAGTTTGCCCTAATCTTCTTCTCTTTTCTCTGCAAACGAAAAAGATAACCAGCAGCCCATCTTTTTTTTCTTCCTTTCTCAAGCCAGATCTCAGCCCTAGAAGACCCCATTTGAAGATCCGATCCGCGAGGATTCATTCCCGCGATCCCCTCTTGCTTCCAGTACCAATTTGGTAAGCATCCTCATACTTTCATCTTTTCATTCGTATTCTCTTTGGTTAGATTTAGGTTGGATCTTAATTCTTTTCCTTCCTATCTTCTTCTTAGCTTCCTAGTTTGCGTTTTATTGGATTTGATCGGGGATTTCGGAGTAGAAAAGCTTCTCCTTGAATTTCACCCAATTCTAATCTTCACTTTGGGTTGAGGCAAGTAGATCTACAATTCATATATATGCATGTATGTTGTTTTCATTTGATTGGCCATGTTTCTTGTAGATTCCCTTTAATTCCAAGCATGTTCTTGTTGATTTGGGATTTTTATGTTAGGTTAGATATTTGGGTAATTGGAATAAAATGGATAATTATATGATCATAGGTTGTTTAGAATTAATTATTGATACAATGGAATGGAATGGATGGTTGGGGAGAACAGGAGGCTCTATTTATGTAGGTTGAAGCCTCTGGGAAGGTTTGGAAATGGAGGAAATTGAAATGGGGAAGAAAGAACTCAGAAATGGCCTGAACCCGTACGAGTTTCGTACGTCGATTCACTTGTCGGTTCAGTGTCGGTCAACCGACGGCATGGTGTGGGTCAGCCAAAAGCCATGTCAGTTCTAAAAACAAAGAGCCATATTTGACCTGCTGAACTGTCGGTTCACTCGTCGGTTCGGATCGGCCAGCCTACACCTTAGCGTCGGTCAACCGACATTGTTCTCGGTTCCAAAAACAGAGAGCAAAATATGAACTGTCGGTTCACTCGTCGGCTCGGGTTGGTCAGCAGACAACCAGCATGGGGGCCAGCCGAAATTACCATTTTGGAATGCTCATAACTTTTAATCCGGCTGTTGGAATTCTAAGTATAATATACCGTTGGAAAGCTCTTGAAACGTAGAATCAATGGTTCTAGTTTCATCACAATCAGAGGTCGGGAAGTGATGTAAATACTTGGATTATTAATCTAGCTCATGTTTTATTGGAAATGAGACCTGTAACCTAGGATTTGGGACTTAGATGCTGGAAACCACTAACCTTCTATCACATGACCATAAATGGGATTGAAATCGAATCACGTGGCTTGGTGTGAATTCGATGGGTTGTCTAGGTATTTGTGTATTACACGTAGTGTAACCGAATGCATATGGAGTTGAATTGAATGATGCTCAACATGATTGTACACCAAGGAATTATCCTAAAAGCATCATTGATCCAATTTCCACATGTACTCTATTAGAATACGGGGAATACAGGGATGACACCACTTGCTTAGGATTGGATTGTAATTCCTCATTGACTTTGACTTGTATCCGTTGTTACCATTCTCCTTGTACACTCTTGACATAAAATACGTAATCAATTATGAAACATAAATTCTTATAGAATTTAGGACTTGGACCTGACTTAGAGTGTACCTTAGGAAACCGTGTCTTGTTTTGATAAATATGACCGGCTAGTGATGGAAGGGATTATCTCGTGTTGCTTGTCTTGTGATATCTTGAATAAGATAATCCCTAAGATCTTGTCTTGTACATGGAACTAGCCAGACTTGCTTGTCTTGTTATTCTTGTGTCAGAACCACTTTATTATTATTGCATATCATGGCCATCTGCAGTTTGGGATTTAATGACGAATCGGTTACTCCAGTTGTCGGGGTGGGCAGTCGGCGTAGGACGGCGTCCATGGCGTTGAATAGCTGGGAGCGCGCTAGGACCGTGCTGCTATGCCCAGGATAGGGAGCTAGTGTAACGCCCCACCCCTTACCCATGCATGATATTGTCCACTTTGGCCCACTGGCCTCACGGTTTTGTTTCTGATGGGCCTCAACCCATCAAAAGGCCTCATGCTAAGTAAGGATGTAAGCTCTACATATAATCCCAATCACTTTTCTCTCTATAGTCGATGTGAGACTCCGGGGCGTCACAGCTAGGATCCCACCGGAGCCGGACTTTGGTATCAGTAGTCAAAGGGGGTTGTTACTGGTACCCCGGGAGGTGGCATAGGACATCCTCGGAGTCTCCCTCTTGCTTGTCTTGCTTGCATTTACATGGATAATAGTTATTGTTAGATGATTGCTAGGATTCCTGTTATTGTTTCTATATATTAATCTCGCTTTATGCCTAGCTTCGCATTCTTGTATTCATATGATATTTTACCTGTCATTACTCTATACTTGATGCATGTCGTGTTTATTATGCTTTGTATATCTATTGCTCACCATGTCGTTGACTTTGTTCCTTGGTGTGCAGACACATCAGGTGAGTTCTACCTCGAGGAGCAGGCCAGTAAGGAGATCTTAGAGGATCTCCAACTAGCAGAGGAGGCACGAAAGTGGCGTGCCGATGACGTAGAGTAGCGTCATCACTTCGGGCACGAGAGAGATACATGGAGATCCATTAGATTTATCTTTCATTCATTTATTTCTCTCGTTGGACCTTTCCTTACTTTGACTTTAGTTCTTTTATTGGCCTTGTATTTTGGGATGGCCAATGTAATAATTAACTTAACTCTTAGTTCTGTTTCTCTGTCTTGCAAACTTTAATTCAATGAGAGTTATTATCCATTGCTTGAGATTCCATATGCCTAGAGTTGTATTAACTCTACATTTATTGTACCACAAGAGGTTTGAAATATTAAATCTTCACCGCGGACTACGATCCGTGGGCCCAAAGGATAAAATTTTTAAATAGTCCTAAAATTCACTCTCTGGATCCGGTTATTTCTTTAATCGAGTTCGGGGGACGTGACACATTATTAACTTGATTATGAAAGAAGGTTTAAGTGAATTGAAAGCTCATTTGGCTCGAATTCGTGCTGCGGTGAAATATGTTAAGGGTTCTCCACAAAGAGAACAACACTTCAAGAAGTGTGTGGAGATGGAGGGGTTGGCATGTAGTAAAAGTGTGATATTGGATGAACCAACTAGATGGAACTCAATATATCTCATGCTAGGCATTGCAATGAAGTACCAAAAAGCATTTAAGAGATTAGATGAGGATGATCCACTATTTGTTAGTGAAGTTGTTGATTTTGGTGGACCTCCTACCCTTAAGGATTGGGAAGAAGCTCATTTCTTATCACAGTTTTTGAAAAGATTTTATGATGCAACTGTTTATTTGTCTGGCTCTTTGTATGTGACTTCTCATTTGTACTTTACTGAAATTTATGCCATCGAAAGTTTCTTATATGATGTCATTGAGTTTGGAAGAGTCTTTGAGTAACATGGCTAAGAAAATGAAGGTTAAATTTGAAAAGTACTGGGGAAGGATTGAGAAAATGAATATGATGTTAGTGGTTGCAGTCGTGCTTGATCCTCGTTTGAAATTGAATTATGTGAAATTCTCTTGTTCTGAAATTCTTACATCTGATGCGGCGGAAGAGCTCACTAAAAAAAGTAAGAAATGCATTGAGTCATCTTTATGATGAGTATCAAAAGTTTGAATCTGAGTCATTTACTTCATCTTTAGAAAGCTTTGTTGTTGATGTGGATGGAAGTAGTTCAAGTACCACCACAACTACAAGTGTAAGTGATACTAGTCATACTTCAAAGTTTCAAAAGTATATGAAAGAAGTTGTTAGTGATGAAGGGAGGTCTGAAATCGACAAATATTTGGAGGAGACAGTTGAAAAGATAGATCCAAACACAAGTTTTGATATTTTGAATTGGTGGAAGGTGAATTCCCCAAGGTATAAGGTCCTTTCTCAAGTTGCTCGGGATGTATTAGCAATTCATGTCTCAACAGTTGCTTCTGAGTCCGCATTTAGTACAGGAGGTCGTGTTCTAGATAGATTTCGTAGTTCTCTTACCCCTAAGCTTGTGGAAGCCTTGATTTGTACAGAAGATTGGTTACATGATTCAACAGTCTCCATTGATGTGGAGGAAGATATTGAGGAAATTAAAGCTATTGAGTCCGAGGTAGTTAATCAGGTAATTATATGCTTTATGTTTATTTGTTTACAAGCTTAAGCTATGGCTTGAATCTTGATTTTAGGGCTACATTAACGCATAATGTTTAATGCAGCCTATTGTGAGTTGTGACTAAAGTGCTATGGCTTGAGCTTTGTGATGGTTGAGGTGGATGCATTTGGTAATACTTGTTATTCTTGTGAATTTCGTTGTCCACTAATTTTGTCATTCATGCAAAATAATTATCTCCAAATTGGATCCCAGTTCCTAACATAAATTACATGCTTAAAATGTCCCGTCGGGTGCTATGGCTTATGGAGTAGAAGTGCTATGGTTTATGGAGTTGTTACTGGATTTGAAGTGCTATGGCTTATGGAGTTGAAGTGCTATGGCTTATGGCTTATTTATTATGTTTTATGTTGGATTTGCTTTGGGATGTGATAACTTTAAAGTTTAAATATTTCTGCTTGGTTGTTTGGTTAAAAAACCTTCATTTCTGAAAAATACAGTCGGTTCTGATACAGATCCCGTTTGTGTGTGACTTTTCTTAACATGAACTATTATTCTATTGTAATTCCAGATGGTATCATGTGGAACTAGTGGATTGGCTGATTACATTTTAAGTTACTTAGTGGTTTTAGACCATCTATTATTGGTTATTGCTTTCTACAGGTAGCATGAAGTTGATTTGATGACGTCTCAGCAGCCAAAGTAAGTTCAATGATTATGGATTTACTATTTAATGTCCTTTTCCTACACAGAAAGATGGACCCGGGGCACCAGGAGGACAGTAATGGACTGTGAAATGGTTGAAGTTCGACAATTCATATTTCAAGTTAAGAAGCTTCAATAAAATGAATCATTATCAACATCATTAAATGAGTTAGTTTTGTGAATTCTACTCCAACATTAATCCTATTTGCATTTTGCAGCAGTGATGTTTTCAGTAACTCATCAGTCATGTATGTTCTCACTTTTTCTTTTTACCTTTTTTTTCAACAAGGTGTACTCCAACTCAAGCACACGGTACTCAAGTCACTAGCCAGATGAGCAACAACTAGGGACATTTTCTCACTACATATTAAAGTCTCAAAGGCCTCTCTTTTTTAAGTTCCTTTAAACTTATAAATCTTCAATACATCTTACAAGAGCTGATTCTGATCTTAGTGTATGTGCTTCTGTGATATTTTTTATCCTTTATTGGAGATACAAATATGTGTTTCCTTCCTCTTACGTGCTTTGGTGACCTACATTAAATTCCATTTAGTCCAAACTCTCTTTTTTGAGTAGAATTTTCAATGTCTGATTTTTTTTTAAAAATAAAATAAAAAACAACGGTTTAACCGACCGAACTGAACCGTTCGGTTCGGTTCGGTCGGTTAAAGCCCTCTCCATCGGTCAGATCGGATTGGTTAATTAAAAAACCGACAGGTTCGATTTGGTTATTGATTTTAGTGTTAAACCGATCCGAACCGCCCGTGTGCAACCCTAGCGCCAACAAAAATGAAATTGGCGCCTTATTTTGGTGACGAAATATTTTCGTCTTCCATAACTTACCTTATTAGTAACGAATTACGTTCGTCGCAAAAATAAATTATATTTTGTAACAAAAATATTCGTCTCCAGTGAGCTAAAATAATTCACCCCACAACTTATTCTTCCGAGACAAAAATATATTTGTCGCCCATTTAACAGGAAGATGAAACGGCATGATGGAGTGTTTATTGGTGACAAAATATTTTTCGTCTTCCATACCTTATCCTTATTGGTGACGAATTACGTTCATCGTAAAAAAAAGGCAAAATTAGCGAAAGGTCCCTATAAGTGAATGTATCCAGCCTCCAGTCCAAGGAAAAACTTATTAAGGCCTATGGTCCACGCAGCTAGACTGTTTGCGGCCATAGGTCCCTGCGTCCACATGATCACATTTTTAAAGTCTGATTTACCCTTTCAATCGTTTTAGGTATGAAATTTTGAAATTTCAAATTTCAAATTTTATATTATTCCTCTTTTCATTTTATATTATCCCTCTTCATAGCAGCGTTTTGCAGATCGTGCAGGGGAGATCGTTTGATCACACAAATCAGGTTCTCTCTTCTTGCAATCTTCGTAGATGAGACCGCTGATGCGCTTGACCCCTCCACGGCGTGCAAGGCGCCTGATGGCAGGCTTGGTGATGCCCTGGATGTTATCTCGCAGAACTTTCCTGTGGCGCTTGGCACCACCCTTGCCAAGACCCTTTCCTCATTTGTCTCTTCCTGACATCTTCTCTCTCTCTCTCACATGTATTTGCTGCGTTTTAATTACTGGGGTTGTGTGGTATTGATTGGGGCTGTGTGTGTTTATATACTTGTGATTTTTAGTTTGGGGAAAGGGCGCAGGAAGTTTGGAATCTTGATTTGGTTGTGGCTTTTGACGCTCTGAATCTTGGTTTTTTTTTTTTTTTTGGGATTTGTTGGTGGATGTGAGCCGTTCGATGGAAGGGTTATCAACGGAGGAGAAAGTTGATCCGCGTGGAAGAAGTGAAACGCTTTATGGGGTTGTCTTTTGGTTCTTGTTGCAGAACCAGAATGAGAGAAGAAAAAGAAGTGGGCCTGGGCTCTGCAGTAGTTCCGGGTTGGTTCCAGGTCAGGTTTGACCTGACCCGTATTGGAAGCCAGGTTGTTTTTTCGGATGGACCCCACCGTGAGATCCGAATGTAGTCGACGGTGTTACGCCATATCTAGAGAAAGAAGGCAACGGGGCTGTTATATCATTTTTGACAAATCTATATGAGTTTTTATGAAATTTATCTAAAATTTTATTAAGTTTATCTGAGTTTTAACAATTTTATATGATTTTTTTTTTCAAATTTATTTTAGTTTTGCGTAAATTTACCTGAGTTTTGAAATAAATTTATCTGAGTTTTGGACAAATCTATCTGAGTTTATGGCTAATCCCAGCTTAGTGTTTGATAAATTTATCTGAGTTCTGGACAAATTTATCTGTGTTTTTGACAAAGTTATCTGTTTTCTTGTCAAGTTTATCTATGTTTTTGTCAAATTTATCTGTATTCTGGACAAATTGATCTGTATTCTGGACAAATTTATCTGCGTTTTTGTCAAAGTTATCTATTTTTTTGTCAAATTTATCTGTGTTTATGTCAAAGTTAACTATGTTGTTGGCCAATTCATCTGAGTTGTTTTTTAAAATTTATCTGAGTTTTTTTGCAAATCTATTTGCGTTTTTTGAAATCTATTTGTGTATTTTAATGTTATTTGTGTCTTTTGAAATTTATTTGTGTCTTTTCAAATTTATTCCATTTTTTAAAATTAGTACATTTTTTTAAAATTTATTTTCGTTATTTTAAATTTATTTACATTTTTTGAAATTTTCTTTGGATCTTTTGAGATTTATTTGAGTCTTTTGAAATTTATTTATATTTTCTGAAATTTATTTGAATATTTTGAAACTTGTTTGCATATTTTTAAATTTATTTACGTTATTTGATTACATGTTATTTTTTTGAAACTTATTTGCATCTTTTTAAATTTATTTACGTTATTTGATTACATATTGATTTTTTTTAAACTTATTGCATTTTTTTGAAATTATTTCATTTTTTTAAAATTTATTTTTGTTATTTTGAAATTTATTTGTGTGTTTTTAGAATTTATTTGAAATTCTGGGAATTCCATTAATCATGGGCAATTAAATGTTAGTTGACCATTATTAATGGGATATCCTACCAATCATGGGATTGGTTATGATTTGAAGAAAGGGTAAATTAGACATTTTAGGTGTGAATAAGTGTGAGAGGGACCTTTGACTCTATGACTTTTTTTTGTGGATCTAAGGCCATAAAGTGTAATGTTGAGGGACCTGTAGCCGAATGCCCCTAAAAAAAATTATATTTTGTGACAAAAATGCTCGTCTCCAATCAGCTAAAATAATTTGCCCCACAACTTATTCTTCCGAGACAAAAATATATTTGTCGCCCATTAAACAGAAAGATGAAACGGCATGATGGAGTGTTTATTGGTGACGAAATATTTTTATCTTCCATAACTTATCCTTCTTGGTGACGAATTACGTTCGTCGTAAAAATAAATTATATTTTGTGACAAAAATGTTCATCTCCAATGAGCTAAAATAATTCGCGCCACCTCAAATGAAATTGGCAACTTATTTTGGTGACGAAATATTTTTGTCCACCATAACTTATCCTTATTAGCGACGAATTACATTCGTCGCAAAAGAAAATTATATTTTGTGACAAAAATGTTCGTCTCCAACGAGCTAAAATAATTCGCACCACCGCAAATGAAATCGGCGCCTTATTTTGGTGACGAAACATTTTCGTCTGCCATAACTTATCCTTATTAGTGACGAATTACGTTCGTCGCAAAAACAAATTATATTTTGTGAGAAAAATATTTGTCTCCAATGAGCTAAAATAATTCGCGCCAATGCAAATGAAGTTGGCGCCTTATTTTGGTGACAAAATATGTTCGTCTTTCATAAATTATCCTTATTGGTGACGAATTAGTTTCATCGCAAAAAAAAAGTTATATTTTGTGACAAAAATGTTCGTCTCCAATGAGTTGAAATAATTAGCGCCAACGCAAATGAAGTTGGCGCCTTATTTTTGCAGACGAGATTTTATTTTCGTGTCCTATACTTTTTGAAAAAAATTAAAACAAACGAAAAAATTTATATTTCGTCCTCTTTGGGTGTTCTTTTAAGAAAAAAAAATCGTCATCAAATTTCGTCACAACAGCCTAGATTTCTTGTAGTGAATTTTAGTTGAACTCTAAAAGGAAAGTTACTATTTCTATTTGAAGTGAGACTTCTAATAGTGGTAATAGTAAGCTACTAATTCTAATAGAAGTGAGACTTCTATTTTAATTAAGAAAGAAGAGAAAGTTACTAATTAATTTGGAAGTGAGACTTCTAATGGAAATTAGTAAGTTGGTTTGCAAAACCATAAATAGAGGAGGGCTTGCATTGGACGTGCACTCTAATAATCCCCCTTGGAATTCACGCCCTCTACCCTAGTGTGCAAGAGTTGCATACTTCCTCTTATAGTTCTCTATTCTAGTTCCTTTAAGTTCCTAGTTGTTTTCTCTTGAAGATCACACCCATCTTCTTGAGAAAGTGATTCTGATTCGGGTCATAGTGTGGAAGGCCATTGGATTTTGGAGAAACCTATTTGATTCACGAAAGAGTTCGTCATCAAATAAAGTATTAAATTCTCCATTAGAGCACAACTGGGCTCCAAATGTATAATCTATTTCCTTGTATGATATAGATCTTTGTTGCATGTTTGTTGCTGGTTTTCTATCTTGTAGATAGATTGATTTACCGATCTTGATATGTGAGATTGAGGGTTTGCATCTTGGATGGATTAATAGCCTTCTGGATATTTAATCCATGCATCAAGTGGATCAAAAGTTTTGAAACCTATCCTAGAGGCCCACTTATTTTCCAACAGTTGCCACTATTAATTCTGATAGTGTTTACAATGTGACAAATTAGTGATAGAAGAGAGCTATAATCACATTGAAGACACATTTATTGTCAGGGCAGACCCAGGGCATTTTTCTTGATAAGGGGCCACTATTTCATGAAGCATTATTTAAGGGGGCCATATGTGAAAGATCAATAAGGTTTTTATTCTTTAATTTGCAGGGAAGTTAAGTTGGGAAAGGGGAGGACGAGGTGTGTTGTGGTGTTAGAGCCATAAAAATAGAAGGTATTACAATATGAGAGCAGCTTGGACTTTAGCGGACACCTCTAACAGGAATCCAAGTAGAGAGGTAGTGTGAAAGTGGAGCAGCATTGGAGTTTTTAACAACAAGATCTATTAAAAAGAAGAAAGCAAAAGTCTATGTGCAGCACAGCTTTATGGGGCCCATCTGTGCCCACTTTTGATTAATGCGGCCCTTTTACACTTTTTTCATTTTATGATTTGACGGCAAGTCTAATATTATACTTACTGAACATTTTGCCTTTCCGTTAAGATTGAATCTCAAAAAACCTATGATTAGAATGTCATGAATCTTTAAAGCGGTTAATCAAGGGCTTGGATGATTTGACGGAGCTGATTCTTTGGCTGACCCATAAGGCTAGGAGACCTTTCTATCTACCTTTCTCCTTATTGATAAGCATGCCCTAAGTGGGCCCCGAGAGATAGACTATATGAACAATAATAAACAGCAAATTGTAGGAGAAAGTTTTCTCATAATACATTGTTCCTTGCCTTCGCACATCTTAACTTGCATGGGGAACAAAAGAACAAAAAAGGGGTTAGTAACATGCAGTTGTAAAATAGAAGGGTATAAGGATTTGTGGGCATGATTTAATTTTTGTAAATGTTTTTAATTAAATGGTCAATATTTCTAATAATGGAGTGAGATTTGGACGTCCATGGATGAAAGTTTTGGTAGATGGCTTAAATGTATATGTATACAAAAGACTTGAAAAGATGGTTGTGTATGTCCAATCCAAAGTTGATGATAGATGGCTTAAATGTATATGTATACAAAAGACTTGAAAAGATGGTTAAGTATGTCCAATCCAAAGTTGATGACTGAATTTGGATTTGGACTTGTATATACAGACAAACACTTGCAGATTCATCTCATGGATGGTTCGGATCCTCATAAGGTGGCCTAGCGTATGTGCATGCTTATAATTATTTAAGCTCACTTGACCTTAATAATTATTATATAAGATTAACCATTTGCAATTGTATATAATAGGGGAGGCTCTCCTCAACTGCAGTTGAGGAGAGCCTCAGCTGCAAGCGGCAACAAACTCGTGTGGTGCCTGGCGGAGCTGAAGAAAAATCAAACGAAAACATGGGCCCGCCCTTTTTCACTTCCCCGCTCTCCAATCTGAGGCCAAAATCAAATCCATCAACGAGTTTCGCCCTTTCCCCATTTCCATCGTTGGCTATCCTCTCTCTCTCTCTCTCTCTCTCTCTCTCTCCATTCCTTCGGCCAGGCACGATCCTCCCCCTCGCGCGATCGATTCTCTCCAGCGACACGCTCCTCTCGTCAGGCCTCAACGTTTCTCTCTAGTGATCGTCAAAGGGCCCGCGCACATCAAAACTCATTTCCCCCTGTAGGTCTCTCTCCCAGACGTCATCCCTCTCGCCCGGAGATCAGTTGAACGTCTCTCTCTCGCTGTAACTCTCTCTCCGGGCAACGCCTCTCGCTGCAGCTCTCCCTCTCTCGTCTCTGCCTCTGAATGTCAGCTGCGCGACCATCTCCGCCCCTATCCGTGCGTGGCCTCTCTCTCTCACACGCGACGTCGTCTGCAAAGCTCCCTGTCGCCATCTCCTCTGTCCCTCCCCATCTCTCGGCTACAGCGCCCTGCTCTCCCATCTCTGTCTAGATCCATAAAAGGGGCATTCTTCTACAATAAAAAGGTAAGATCCATAATCTCTGCTTCTCTTTCGTGCTTCCAGTTGTAGGGTTTTGTCTTTTAAAACCTTCTTTGTGTTTTCATGGTCTGTGATGTTAGATCTTTGGTCTTGGGTTAGGGATCCATGAAGAAATTAAATGTGAGAGTGAGAGGAGAGAAAGAGATGACGGAGAAAAACTTTTCTTGCAAACAGAGATCATTGGCATGATGAGGAGAGACGAGATCTCCATTTTAGCTTTTGAGACACAAATTGGGACTTGGGAAGAGAAACATGGAAACCCCTTTTGGAATTGGGTTGTCTGTGATAAACCCCACTGAGCTTACAAACCCATATCACCTTTCCCTTAGAACCTCTCCATTTCCTCATTTTCATAGACTTCCAAGAAAATCTCGTGGGGTTTCAGTCAACAGAAGCTCTCTCTCTGGTATGACTATGATATGATGCTTTCTCTCACTTGTTTTCTTTCTTTTCTTTTCCAACTTAAGTTTGATTTTTTGTTACTGAAGTTTTAGCCTCATTTGTTTCTTATGCACTTTAGAGAACTCTGGAATTGGAATTGCTTTTGGTAGGATTGCAGACATTTATGTATAATTGTATAAGAAGAGTGAAAGAGATGAAAAATGTGGGATTGTGGCTTTCAATGCACACGGACATTGCCCGATAGAGTTTGAGAATTTCTGGGGGTACTTGTTATATGATTGAATTGGAGATTTCAAAACCATTCTTGTAGAATTAAGGTAATGCTGAGGTGGGGTTGGGTTTAACTGAAGATACCATGGCATTTTGTTCAGTAGGTTGAATCCCCTTTCAAACATGGGTTCACTAGTTAGTGGGATTGGGGGTGTTCATGGGATTAGTTGGGCTAAGCTAGTCTTGCTCGTTGAAGCCTCCCCATTTATCGTCGGACCTAGAATTTAGGCTCAGATCCATCTCATGGCAATCTCCATTTTTTTTTACAGAAGACCCATTTTTTTTACTATTCTGGCGCACTCCTTTTTTTCTTTTTTCTTTTTTTGTGTTATAGAAACCAATTCATTTTTCATTGTACAAAATTGAAAAAAGTTGCTACAAGGAAAGCTTCTAATGTTAGTTTGGACTGATCTTATTCTGATGTCCACATTATAGATTGATTTTCAAAGACGTGGATGAGGGTTCATCTCTGCATGATTTGATCTCTTCATATATCACACACTTCTTCAAATTCATGCTCTCACAGTACATTGGGAATGATATATAACAGAATGTGTGAGAAGAAAGTTTAACTCATTGAGTAATGTCAACATTCAATTGTGGTGAAATTTGGTGGCCAACCCAAGTTCTCTTATCACTGTTTCTTTTGTAAATAATCCATTGTCTCATTCTAATTTCAGGTGCACAACCCAAGTTCACGGAACAGAAGATAAGATATATTCTGACTCATATAATGGTGCGTCTTTGGACATGTTCACTTCCGATGAGGAATGCTGATCCTTCCTATGAAGGTATAACTTTATGTTAGTTAAATGTACATTCTGAAGAAACCTTATTTCTAAAGTGATACTAACCTTTCTGGCTGTCTTTTCTTTCTTAACTTTGATGCTGTTAGGATGTTGAAATTCCAAGTCGTTCTACATATAATGAAGCTCGAGGTGATGGAGGATGTTGAAGTTTGAAATCCTATCGTGATGGAGGATGTTTCATTTTTAAAGTGAATGGTTTAACCTATGGCTGTCAACCAATTTCTCTTTTTGTGAATGTAATAGAGTGAATGGATGTATGAACTGATTGATATTTTGTTGTTGATGATGGTTATGTGGTTTTTTGTGACAATTTCTCCTTTGTGATTTTGTTCATAGAACATTGGTAGGGAACATTGTGTTCATTTAATCTTATGGATTATTTCTCTTTTTGTGAATGTAATGGAGTGAATGGATATATCAACTGGTGGTTATTTTTCTTGTTGATGATGGTTTTGTGATTACTTGTGATTGTTTTTTCTTTGTAAATGTGCTCATAGAACATTGGCAGGGAACATTATGTCTAATATATGTAGACAATTGATTTATGGTGTCCTTTTGGTTTGGAGAAGTTTATGAATCACATTGGTTTGATTACCTCAAACAAGGTTGAGTGTGAGATTGCATCTTTTATGTTCAGCAACACTGAATAGATTAAACTAGTGTTTATTTTTCAAAAAGAACAGTATAAATCAGTCATATTCAGGTGGAGTCCATACGAAATTTGGTCTATTGGGTTATGGCAAGAGGACAAAGTGTAGCTTGCTGGTAAATCAAGTTGTTTGCATGTATTGGAGTCACTAATTAAGCTCTCCAACTTTGAAACCATTTTGTTGATTTGGTAAATTATTCAATTCCAACTTTGGAAGCATTTAACAAGCATGTGTTAAAATCTACGAACCCATTGTGCAATAATAAAAGGGGTTGAGTAGAAATCATGGACAATTTCTGAATATTTTGTAATGGAGGGCAACTGTGGACAATCATTTTACCACCCCGACCAGAAAAGAAACAACGCTAAGAATTAATAGAGAATAACCCAATTGTCATTCATTGTAGCAGAGAATTGGCAACAATGAAGTGGGTTAGATAACTCTTTCTAATGGAAGGCAACAATTCCCAGTTGCACTAATAACAATTCTACACCCACATTGAACAATTTATGTTTAGAACATTAGTTTGGTCTATACAAGCATCTGTGATCTAAATTGATTGGTGCTCCAACATTCAAAAATTCAAAGAGAAACAAAATTGATTTCCTCAAGTACAATAAAACATTGATGTTGAGAGTAGCAATGATTTGCATATTGAATGAAATAACATTCAATTTCATAGTATATATAGGATAATTGTATTAACTTAAAACTCTCTAATTACAAATGCACAATCTCTGTCAACTCCACTTTCGATATCTACAACAGATAATTTCTGGATAATACATGCCTCGCTCAACCATCAAATCCTGCATTCCAATTTCTTTCTTCTTATTTTAAAATTGGGCTCCTCAGCAATTCTCTTCTGGGCATCATCAACGCATGACCTGAAAAAAAAAAAGAAAAAAAAATAACAAGAACAGGTCAGAAAAAAAAAAAAGGAAACCAACAATAAAAAAAAAAAACTTCCTGGACCAGAAACTTCCTGAAGGCTTCAACGAGCAAGACTAGCTTAGCCCAACTAATCCCATGAACTCCCCCAATCCCACTAACTAGTGAACCCATGTTTGAAAGGGGATTCAACCTACTGAACAAAATGCCATGGCATCTTCAGTTAAACCCAACCCCACCTCAGCATTACCTTAATTCTACAAGAATGGTTTTGAAATCTCCAATTCAATCATATAACAAGTTGTTAGGTTTTTGTTTATTGCAATTTGATGGATGCATCATTCATTTTATTCATCATTTGAATTCACACACATGCATTGATTTAGAAAATCTTGAAATCTTGATTTACACATGCATTGTTTTAAATCTTGTAAATCATATGTTTCATGCATGTTTTGGTTTTAATCTTGGATGCATTCAATTTGAAAAAGAGTTTTATAAATCAAGCAAGCCTATGGTTTTAAAACTTTCTAATCATTTTAGGCTTTTTATATTTCATGATTTTAAACCTCTTAGAATGATTTAAAATCATGTTTCCATGCTTGATTTAATGGCCCAAAAGAATCCCCTCAAGAATCACCTTAAAGTATGAGAAAAAATGGAAATTCTGGTCCCCAGGGTCGACCTGCAGTTGTACCAGGTCGACCTGCCCATGGACCAGGTCGACCTGGGCACACTGCAGGTCGACCGGGCAGAGGGCCGTTGGCTCTCCAACGGTCATATTTGTGACCGTTTGTATTCGGTCGACCGGGGATGTATGGGGTCGACCGAAGACACGCTGATACTCACTTTTTGAGTTATAAAATATGAGTTCATTCCCATGAGAAAAGGGTTGATCAAAGTGGAACTCTTTAAGCCTTCTTGAGGTGTTTGAAGAGAAGAAAATGGGGATGAACTAAAAGAGACCAAGAGGGTCATTAGCAAAAGCTAAAGCTGGATTAATGAAGTTAAATCACCAAGTAAGCCTTTGCTTTTTCTTAATCATTGTTTTATGCTTTGTTAAATTATTGGTAAATGATTGTAGCATATAAACTATGATGTGTTAAATCCATACCTTCATTCAATGTTTGTTTTAGATTGTGATGGATTTCTCACTTTGATTCAAACCAAGTTTTGTGTTAAAACTTTATAAATCATGTTTTGTTAAAACCTTTGATTTATTTTATAAACATGTTTCATTAACTTGTTTGAATCATCTTTGTTGTTTTCATTCATTTGAATCTTAAGTTAAACCTTTGTTTTTGAAAACATCATAGCATAGCACATGCATCACTTGATTAGGCTTAAATATTTGCATTCAACTTGTGATCTTTTGATTTTCATATCATTAACAAGTTTGTAGTTGTTCAAGTGATTTGCATATACTTCAATCAAATCTTTTTTATGTGCATTAAACTTTTGAATTGCTTTAAGCATATATTTGATTAAGCTTATTTTTAATCTTGATTGAAGTTTTCACATACATACCTCATAAGCATTCATCTTTGTAATCCTTAGTGTTTGTGTGAGTTTGTTATTCACTTTCATATCCGCCTAATTTAGAGGTAATTATATTGAGCTTAAATTGTAATCTCTTAGAGTGTTTTGTGAAGACACTTTCTTTGAGAAAAATCTATTGTTGTAAGGTTATTGCTTAGCCATTGAAAAGCATCTTGTATAGGTTGTTGTTAAGCCTTGAAAAAAAAAATAACATTGTAAGGTTATTGCTTATCCTTGGAAAGCATATTATAGAGGTTATTGCTTAGCCTTTTGAAAAGCATAATAGTGGAAATCCGGTGGGGTGTTGAGTCACAAGCCGGTAGTGGATGTAGGCATTGAGGCTGAACCACTATAAATCTTGTGTAGTGGTGATTGCTTTTGTGGTGATTGTTTCGTTTAGCTTCCGCATTATGTATGTTAATCATCACATGTGACTAGTTTGTTTTAAAGATATTAAAATTGGTCATAATTAGTCATTAAGTGTAGCTCACCCTATTCACCCCCCCTCTAGGGTTAGGATCCCTGGACTTTCAATTGGTATCAGAGCCTCGTGCTCTATATTAGGATCAAGTGTTTGGAACTCTTGATTAGGTGGAAAAACCTAGAGTCAAAACCCTAGTGTTGTGTTTTCATGAAAATCATTAGAATGGATTCCACTAGTTTAGACTTTATAGATTCTTTGGTAGATTCTTCTAGACCGCTCATTATTCCTTCTATTGGAGATTCAAATAATGAATTTAAAGAATCTCAATTTGAATTAAAAGAGGAAGAAAATGATGAAAATGATAATGACATTGAACAAGCTTATGAGGATTTGTGCACATTATCCTTAGAGCTTTCTAAGAAGAATAAAAGATTAAAAGAAGAATCTCAAAGACTAAACAAAGAATTAGTCTCTTCAAAAGATGAACTTAGAGAGAAAGATGAAGTAATAAATTGTGTAGAATCTAAGTTCATGATCTCTTTGCATAATCTATCTAATATTAAAGATGATCTAAGAGAATCAAAGATAGATTATGATAATCTTAATAAGGAAAATTCAAAACTAAGAGATCAATTAAAAAGGCAAGATGAAAACATTAACAACCTAGAATCCAAGTTAACCATTTCTATGGAAATTTATCTAATGCACAAATTAAGATAAAAACTCTAGAACTTGGATCTAATGTTATCAATGAAGTTAAATTTGAATTAAAACTTGCCCATGAAGAGCTAAACAAATTTAAGGGAATTGAAAATGAACTTACAAAAGTTAAAAATGAAAATTCAACCCTTAAAGAACAAGTCACTCAACTTGAAACCTACAAACAAAAGTATGAGTGCAAATTTACCCAAAATGAAGAAAAATTTGAAAAGTTATTTAAATTGGGTAAATCACAAAGAGATAGGACGGGTCTTGGATTTGATAGGAATATTTCTCATGACCCTAAATTCACCAACACTTTTGTGAAAGGTGAGTCCTCATTCTCTAGTACTCATTCCTCCTTGCCCATGACTAAATGCAATTATTGTGGCATTGAAGGACACTTTAGGTTTGAGTGCAAACTAAGGAGAAGCCATGTGTCTAAATCCATTTTTGAACCAAAGAAAGTAAAATCAATCTCTATGATGGATAAGACACTAAAAATCAAAGAAGACTCCAAGAAGACTAAACAAGTCAAACCAATTAAAAAGGAGTCTCACAAGATAGATTCTAAAAAGCTTAAACAAGTTAAACCAACTTTAAAAGAGTCTATCAACAAAAAGCTTCTCAACCTACCTCCCATATCTCAAATAAAAGAACTTTTGAATAAAGTTGCAAAGTTAAATTTAAAATTCAAAAGTCAAATTAAGGGAGGAGATAAGAAGAAAAGAAAAGTAAATTCATCCCCTAAGAAGAAAACTCACCAATCCCAAAAGACTAATCACCAATCTAAGCTAAATTTAGTCAAATCTAAATATCAAGGTGATAAGTCTAAGTTAAAAATTTATCAAGTCAAATCTCCTAGTGTTGGTGGAACTTTTAATATAGACCTCAATGTCCAACCATCTCAAGACCTTAGGTGGATTCCCAAAGTTAGATACTTAGACAAACCTTAAGGCCTTGGACCTCATTGACCAACCTATCCTTTATAGGTAAATCTTTTTGTTGGTCATGATTGCATTTGCATTTATGTTCTTTCATTAGTTACATTACTTTATATGCAAATGTTTATTTGTTCCATGTATGGTTGTGTTCTTTAAATCATTTTTGTAGTTACCATACTAGAACCCAAAATCCATCCTTTATGCTTTCTAGTTATTATTTGATATGGATGGTTATGTTGTTGATTCATGTGTATTTTCCTTGTTATGTCATTCTTATACATGTTTCAACTTCATAGTAGTGCTTGATCATATGAACCTCTTTGACATCCATTCCTTGTATTTCTTAGTTATATATATCTATTGTTTGATGGATGTCTTAGATGTTGAATTCATATGATCTTGACACTTTGAAAATTGCATGCTTTACAAAGTTATATCATTTTAATGCAATTTATGATGCTCATCACTATGCTCTTTAGTTATATCATTTAAAGTGATGAATATCCTTTTGTGATGCTTATTTTTGTAATTGTCATATTTTATTAGCATCATAATCTACATGTTGCCTCCTCTCATTGCACTTATTGGTATATCTCATGACCACCATACTTATGTATTCATAATCTTGGTTGGTTAATGGTTGAGGTAGGCTTCATGTTTGAACTTCATTTCACTCATCTTGCACATGATAGTCATATTTGATGATTGGATGAAATGATGGTTGAGGTAGGCTTCATGTTTGAACTTCATTTCACTCATCTTGCACATGATAGTCATATTTGATGATTGGATAAAATGATTTCAAAAATATTCATAGCATATGATTTTCATAGTTATATTGATTGATGCTATGTTTAGTATATCCCTGACCTTGCTCTATATTGGTAATTTGATCATATTGAGCTTATTAGTCATTTGGAATCTAATCCTTCACTTGAAGTTAACCCTCAATTGGTTAAACCATCTTCTTGCACCAAATAGTTATATTCTTGTCAAATGTTTGACAAAAGGAGAAGTATCGATTGAGGGGGAGTAAAACTTCATAGGAAGTATTAGTTTTGATCAAATTCACCTTATATTAGCTCTGATACCCTTATAAGCTTATTAACCATGCATGATAACCTGTTATATATTACATTTTTATTTCCTTTGTTAACAGGTACTACTAAAAGGTATTTCCTTGTTTCATGTGTGTAGGTTCCCCTGTTCAATTGATACCTTTGCAATTTAATGGCAAAGGGGGAGAAAGTTCTCAAGCTTAATGGCAAAAAGGGGAGAAAGAATTAAGGGGGAGAAAGTGCTAAAGGTGGAGAGAATGCACATCTTGCCAAAAGAAGAGTGCATGGTCAAAAGGGAGAAATGAAGAGAAGAAAGCTTGGGAGCTAAAGAAGTTGCTTGGCCAAAGAAAGGAAGATGAAATGAAAGCTTGAAGAATGATCAAGCTCCAAGCATCAAGAAGAATGAAGAATGAAGCTAGAGCCCAAGCTAAATGAAGAAGCATCCAAAGAGATTTCAAGAATTATCCAGCCAAGGAGGAGCTGAAGACTGTGTGTGAAGTCTTAGTGTTGAGCAAGGTTTGCCAACATATTGAAGGTTTGCCATCAAATTGCAAAGGGGGAGATTGTTAGGTTTTTGTTTATTGCAATTTGATGGATGCATCATTCATTTTATTCATCATTTGAATTCACACACATGCATTGATTTAGAAAATCTTGAAATCTTGATTTACACATGCATTGTTTTAAATCTTGTAAATCATATGTTTCATGCATGTTTTGGTTTTAATCTTGGATGCATTCAATTTGAAAAAGAGTTTTATAAATCAAGCAAGCCTATGGTTTTAAAACTTTCTAATCATTTTAGGCTTTTTATATTTCATGATTTTAAACCTCTTAGAATGATTTAAAATCATGTTTCCATGCTTGATTTAATGGCCCAAAAGAATCCCCTCAAGAATCACCTTAAAGTATGAGAAAAAATGGGAATTCTGGTCCCAGGGTCGACCTGCAGTGTACCAGGTCGACCTGCCCATGGACCAGGTCGACCTGCCCATGGACCAGGTCGACCTGGCACACTGCAGGTCGACCGGGCAGAGGGCCGTTGGCTCTCCAACGGTCATATTTGTGACCGTTTGTATTCGGTCGACCGGGGATGGTATGGGGTCGACCGAAGACACGCTGATACTCACTTTTTGAGTATAAATATGAGTTCATTCCCATGAGAAAAGGGTTGATCAAAGTGGAACTCTTAAGCCTTCTTGAGGTGTTTAAAGAGAAGAAAATGGGGATGAACTAAAAGAGACCAAGAGGGTCATTAGCAAAAGCTAAAGCTTGGATTAATGAAGTTAAATCACCAAGTAAGCCTTTGCTTTTCTTAATCATTGTTTTATGCTTTGTTAAATTATTGGTAAATGATTGTAGCATATAAACTATGATGTGTTAAATTCATTACCTTCATTCAATGTTTGTTTTAGATTGTGATGGATTTCTCACTTTGATTCAAACCAAGTTTTGTGTTAAAACTTTATAAATCATGTTTTGTTAAAACCTTTGATTTGTTTTATAAACATGTTTCATTAACTTGTTTGAATCATCTTTGTTGTTTTCATTCATTTGAATCTTAAGTTAAACCTTTATTTTTGAAAACATCATAGCATAGCACATGCATCACTTGATTAGGCTTAAATATTTGCATTCAACTTGTGATCTTTTGATTTTCATATCATTAACAAGTTTGTAGTTGTTCAAGTGATTTGCATATAACTTCAATCAAATCTTTTTATGTGCATTAAACTTTTGAATTGCTTTAAGCATATATTTTGATTAAGCTTTATTTTTAATCTTGATTGAAGTTTTCACACACATACCTCATAAGCATTCATCTTTGTAATCCTTAGTGTTTGTGTGAGTTTGTTATTCACTTTCATATCCGCCTAATTTAGAGGTGATTATATTGAGCTTAAATTGTAATCTCTTAGAGTGTTTTGTGAAGACACTTTCTTTGAGAAAAATCTATTGTTGTAAGGTTATTGCTTAGCCATTGAAAAGCATCTTGTATAGGTTGTTGTTAAGCCTTGAAAAAAAAAAACAACATTGTAAGGTTATTGCTTATCCTTGGAAAGCATATTATAGAGGTTATTGCTTAGCCTTTTGAAAAGCATAATAGTGGAAATCCGGTGGGGTGTTGAGTCACAAGCCGGTAGTGGATGTAGGCATTGAGGCTGAACCACTATAAATCTTGTGTAGTGGTGATTGCTTTTGTGGTGATTGTTTCGTTTAGCTTCCGCATTATGTATGTTAATCATCACATGTGACTAGTTTGTTTTAAAGATATTAAAATTGGTCATAATTAGTCATTAAGTGTAGCTCACCCTATTCACCCCCCCTCTAGGGTTAGGATCCCTGGACTTTCACAAGTACCCCAGAAATCTTCAAACTCCATTGGGCAATGTCCGTGTCATCTCCCCCGAACCCGATTAAAGAAATAACCGGATCCGGAGAGTGAATTTTAGGACTATTTAAAAATTTTGTCCTTTGGGCCCACGGATCGTAGTCCGCGGTGAGGATTTAATATTTCCAACCTCATGTGTCACAATAAACATGGAGTTCATTGAACTCTAGGCATATGGAATCTCAAGCAATGGGTAATAATCTCTTTAAATTAAAATTGCAAGGAAGACAAAACTAAGAATTAAGTTATTTATTACATTGGCCATCCCAAGATACAAGGCCAATAAAAATATGGCAGTCAATAATAAAAGAATGGTCCAACGAGAGAAATAATAAATAAAGAATAATCTAAAAGAATCCCCATGTATCTCTCTCGTGCCGGGAGTGATGACGCTACTCTACGTCATCGGCACGCCACTCTCGTGCCTCCTCTGCTGGTTGGAGATCCTCTGGGATCTCCTCACCTGCCTGCTCCTCGTAGAAGAACTCACCTGATGTGTCTGTACATCAAGGAACAAAGTCAACGACATGTTGAGCAATAGATATACAAAACGTAATAAACACGACATGCATCAAGTATAGAGTAATGACAGGTATAAGATCATATAATTACAAGAATATGAAGCTAGGCATAAAGCGAGATTAATAAGCAGAAACAATAACAGGAATCCTAGCAATCATCTAACTATAACCACTATCCATGCAAATGCAAGCAAGACAAGCAAGAGGGAGACTCCGAGGATGTCCTATGCCACCTCCCGGGGTACCAGTAACAATCCCCTTGGACTACTGATACCATAGTCCGGCTCCAGTGGGATCCTAGCTCCCTGTCCTGGGAATAGCAGCACGGTCCTAGCCTGCTCCCAGCTATTCAACGCCATGGACGCCGTCCTACGCCGACTGCCCACCCCGACAACCGGAGTAACCGATTCGTCATTAAATCCCAAACTACAGATGGCCATGATATGCAAATAATAATAAAGTGGTTTTGACTCAAGAACAGACAAGACAAGCAAGTCTGGCTAGTTCCAAGTACAAGACAAGTTCTTAGGGATTATCTTATTCAAGACGATACAAGACAAGCGAAACACGTGATAATCCCCTTCCATTACTAGCCAGTCATGTTCATCAATACAAGACACGGGTTCCTATGGTACACTCTAAGTCAAGTCCAAATCTTATATTCTACAAGAATTTATATTTCATAAGTGATTATGTGTTTTATGTCAAGAGAGTGTATAAGGAGAATGTTATCAACGGATACAATCACAAGTCAAGGGGAAATTACAATCCAATCCTAAGTAAGTGGTGTCATCCCTGTATTCAACGTATTCTAACGGAGTACATATGAAAATTGGATCAATGACACTTTTAGGATAATTCCTTGGTGTACAATCATGTTGAGCATCATTAAATTCAACTCCATGTGCATTCGGTTACACTACGTGTAATATACGAATACCTAGACAGCCCATCGAATTCACACCAAGCACGTGATTCGATTTCATACCCATTTATGGTCATGTGATAGTAAGTTAATGGTTTCCAACATCTAAGTCCCAAACCTAGGTCAAACAGTCTCTTTCTTAAGTTACAAGAGTCGGATCATTAATTCAACTAATCACATCACTTTCCGATCTCCGATCGTGATGAAACAAGAACCATTGGATTCTCTTTTTCAAGGGCTTTCCAACGGTGTATTATATGTGCAAATCCAACGGGTGGATTGAAAGTTACAAGCCTTTGAAGTTTCAGTAACCATGCACCCTCCGATCGATCGCACCGAAGGTGCGATCGATCGGCACTGAACACCTCACAGTTAGTGCACAGTCCAATCGATCGGACTGAGTGACCGATCGATCGGCACTGGGCACCTCCCAGTTAACTAAGAGTTCTCACAGACCGATCGATCGGCCGCCGATCGATCGGACTGTGATCGCCCACAGTTAATTTGGGGAACTGTTCACTGTCCGATCGATCGCACTGTGCGACCGATCGATCGGACAGCGAACCTGAAGCCCGCAAATGAGTTTCTGCTCCCTTTTTCCTCCGGCCAATCCATGGCTAACCTGCAGAAAACTGAGCCTCCTTGCTCCCCATTCATCACATTCAATCCATACATCATAATCCATTTCATTTAATTAACTTAAGCAAACTCTAATCCACCTAATATCAACATTTTCTCCAAAACATAACCTAACAAATGATTTCCAAATTAAAATCAGACAAGCTTGGAATTAAAGGGGAAGTCTATCAAGAACCATTGCAAATCAATAAAGGAACAACACACATGTTATATTATGTAGTGTAAATCTACTTGCCTCAACCAAGACGAAGATTGGAAATGGGTAAACGCGAGGAGAAATCTTCCTACCGCAAGATCCACGATCTAACTCGATAAAATGCAAACTAGGAAACCAAGAAGATGGTAGGAAGGAAAAGAATTAAGATCTACCTAAATATAACCAAAGGAAGATGTTAGAAAAGATGAAGTTATCGGAAACCTCACCAGGTTGATACCGGAAGCAAGAGGATATCGCAAGGATGAATCCTAGTGGATCAGATCTCCGAATAAGGTCTCCTGGGCTAGGGTTCCGGGCTTGAGAAAGGAAGAAGAAGAAGATGGCTGCGGTTCTCTCTTCCGTTGCAGAGAATGAAATGAGTTAGGGTTAAACATCGTTTAAGAAGACGATAGGAGAGAAAAAGACTGAATTGTCCTTTAAGTGGGTCCGGTGAAAGAATGGACCACTTGAAAGGTTTCTGATCGCCGGATCGCGATGAATCAAGAGACAAAAGTCATCAGAACGACGAGACCTTTCCAACGAACCCATAAATCACGGCGTTCCGAATATTTCGGAAAAACACTCAATTTTTCCTAAATTACAAACTACCCCTGCTATGATCAAACGAACTCGGAATCAAACGAAACTTCGCAGATACTATTCTAATGCTAAAAGAAACTCGCTCATGATCTAAACCCACTTAAATATCTAAAAATATAATTAAATAAAATAATAACAAATTAAACAGGTCAACGGGTCGGGTTATTGGGCCCAACTGACCCAGTAAGGTCACGGACCTTACAGTCCGTGTGCATTGAAAGCCACAATCCCACATTTTTCATCTCTTTCACTCTTCTTATACAATTATACATAAATGTCTGCAATCCTACCAAAAGCAATTCCAATTCCAGAGTTCTCTAAAGTGCATAAGAAACAAATGAGGCTAAAACTTCAGTACCAAAAAATCAAACTTAAGTTGGAAAAGAAAAGAAAGAAAATAAGTGAGAGAAAGCATCATATCATGGTCATACCAGAGAGAGAGCTTCTGCTGACTGAAACCCCATGAGATTTTCTTGGAAGTCTATGAAAATGAGGAAATGGAGAGATTCTAAGGGAAAGGTGATATGGGTTTGTAAGCTCAGTGGGGTTTATCACAGACAACCCAATTCCAAAAGGGGTTTCCATGTTTCTCTTCCCAAGTCCCAATTTGTGTCTCAAAAGCTAAAATGGAGATCTCGTCTCTCCTCATCATGCCAATGATCTCTGTTTGCAAGAAAAGTTTTTCTCCGTCATCTCTTCCTCTCCTCTCACTCTCACATTTAATTTCTTCATGGATCCCTAACCCAAGACCAAAGATCTAACATCACAGACCATGAAAACACAAAGAAGGTTTTAAAAGACAAAACCCTACAACTGGAAGCACGAAAGAGAAGCAGAGATTATGGATCTTACCTTTTTGTTGTAGAAGAATGCCCCTTTTATGGATCTGGACAGAGATGGGAGAGCAGGGCGCTGTAGCCGAGAGATGGGGAGGGATAGAGGAGATGGCGACAGGGAGCTTTGCAGACGACGTCGCGTGTGAGAGAGAGAGGCCACGCACGGATAGGGGCGGAGATGGTCGCGCAGCTGACATTCAGAGGCAGAGACGAGAGAGGGAGAGCTGCAGCGAGAGGCGTTGCCCGGAGAGAGTTACAGCGAGAGAGAGACGTTCAACTGATCTCCGGGCGAGAGGGATGACGTCTGGGAGAGAGACCTGCAGGGGGAAACGAGTTTTGATGTGCGCGGGCCCTTTGACGATCACTAGAGAGAAACGTTGAGGCCTGACGAGAGGAGCGTGTCACTGGAGAGAATCGATCGCGCGAGGGGGAGGATCGTGCCTGGCCGAAGGAATGGAGAGAGAGAGAGAGAGAGGATAGCCAACGATGGAAATGGAGAAAGGGCGAAATTCGTTGATGGATTTGATTTTGGCCTCAGATTGGAGAGCGGGGAAGTGAAAAGGGCGGGCCCATGTTTTCGTTTGATTTTTCTTCAGCTCCGCCAGGCACCACACGAGTTTGTTGCACGCTTACAGTTGAGGCTCTCCTCAACTGCAGTTGAGGAGAGCCTCCCCCGTATATAATATATATACATAGATATATATACAAAAGTTTATTATAGATGATATATGCACTATGCAGGCTTTGCTCATATATAGCACCTCGGTGTCTTTTCTCAAAGCAATGCCCCTTTCAATGGGGCCTACTTAGATGCATGACAGTTGAAAAAGATACGGGGAAAGGTGTGGGCCTAAATGAGGAATATATGAAATATCATGTTGATCAAATAATAGAGATCTTAACCCCCAAGGGGTAGCTCAGTTGGCCTAGGACCACGTATGGTTTGCACCCGGAGGTTGTGGGTTCGAAACTGCACTACCATACTGGGGCTACAGGAAAGTTTACCCGGTTTTCCTCTGGGCCCTAAGGGATTAGTCTAGCCCAAAGGGTTGAGAACCTTAGCCCAAAGGGTTGAGAACCTTCCGATAGCAAAAAAGAAAGAATAATAATAATAGAGCTCTTAATTTTCAATCCTCAAAGTTCAAGAATTATACCGTGTAATGTTGTTGTGGAAAAATATAATAATAGATAATGTCTAAACTAAAATAAAATCCGGATCCGTGTCAATTCAGGAGGGGGTGTTGTTATTGGATTGAAAGTGGGGCCTCAAGCATGATAGAGGGGGAGAGGGGGAGAGAGAGAGGAAGAGATTACCATAATTAAAGATAACTTAGCAGCACAATTCTTGCTGCTAAGTTTACAAATATAATAGCTTATTATTCCAACTAACATCAATTAATTACTTAACTTACTTCAATCAAACAAAATGTCCCCATCAACTATAAAATTAACAAGATAGCATCCCGTTTCGAGTGGCGTAAAGTCCAAAGTGCCACATACTAATGGAAGAGCACAGGCCCTTTACTTTATCAGATGTGGTATGCTTTTGGCGTGGGATCCAACACCAGAAGAATAAAAAAAAAAAAAGGCCTTGAACAGCAGAAGCAAACAGTGAGAATTGCGTGAAGGAAACTCGAAAACGAAAGAGGCAAAGCTTTCATCCAAAGCACCTCAAACACACACTAGCACAAAACAGTCCAGTTGTTTACCAAAAAATCACAAGACAGTCGAGTGAAGGAGCAGTGCTCTTGACTCCTATTTCTCGACAAAACTCAGCTTTTATTCAAAATAAATGCCTCAAAATCCAATCAATAGTGAAAAGATAGGGCTTTTTAGCCCACCGCAAAAATTTACACAAATGAAAAATTACCCCCAAAAAAAAAATCAAGGAATTGGGCTTCTTAAATTTTGATGTTAACACTTTTTTGATACATCATGCATTTTATATGAGCCTCATTGGTTCAATGCTCATGAGTACTCCTCTCAGTAGTAGTTGAACCAATCCCCACTTGCAACCAAGGAGTGGACGCACAAGCAAACTTCATGTCCTTGAGATCACTCAACTTTGCTAGCTTGATTCTACTATCTGCTTCATCTCTCCCATGCAGCATTGAACTGGGGTTGTCATTATTGTGGTGGTTGTTGCTGTTGCTGCTATTGTTGTTATTGTTTGATTGAATACCAATCCACTGTTGTAGATAGAGAGCTGTAGATGTAGCTGTAGGTAATTCCAAGCTTAATGGGCCCACATTGTCTCGCCTGGACCCGCCAACATCGTCGGCTTGGGCAGGCAGGTTGAGATCAAGGGGCTCAGATTTATCCAACTTGGGTCTCTGGGGTAGCTGTAGCTGTTGGTTGTGGTCTTGCAGCTGATGAAGCTTGGCAATTGAAGTGTCTGGAGAATTGGAGGTGACCCAATGACACCTCTTGTGGCCACCCAATGCCTGTCCTGATGCAAACACCCTGTGGCATATGGAGCACTCATGCACCTTGTGCTTCCTCTTGATCAATGGCGATGGTTCATGATCCAGCAGTAAGATCGCGGCCTTTGAAGGCGTCGTCGAAGCAATGGAGAACTCCTCATGGGTGATCACATCATCCTCCACCATGTTCTCATCCAGTTCTTCAAGCTTTGCCGCGAAGCAGCCCTTCACCTTCTTGTGACTAGCCCTGTGGCCGCCCAGTGCTTGGTGTGAATTGAACACCTTCTTACAAGCTTTGCACTCAAACATCCCCCTGGTGACTCCCTTGGCCTTCTCGCCGACCACTGGAATTGGGTCGGCGATGGGAGCAGGCGCATAATTCCGGTGCTTCTCCTCCTCCTTGCTGGCCGACGCGCACGACTCCTCAGTCTCAACGACCAATGGGTCGACCCGGGCCGCCGAGAGCATCACAAGGCAGTTGGCCAAGTCCTCCTCCTCGCTCGACGGGCAATTCAAATTGGAATTTCCCACCATCATCACCCGCCGCGACCTCTTCCCCTTCGACCACCCCCCACAACTCCTCCCACCCTCCTCCTCCTCCTCCTCCTCCTCCCACTCCGGAGACGACACAAGCGACTCCGCATCGTCCGAGCTGCACTTCCCATGCTCAAGAAACAACTTCCACGACGCGAACTCCTTACCACAATTCTTGCAAATCCGGCAGCTCTTGAGCCGGTCAGGATTGGTTCTAAGTGCGTACATGCGCTTGCTCCCGGCCGGCGGGTTCCCGCCAATCTTTTCTTCCCAATCGCTCGCCGGGTCGTCGTCGTCTACATGGCCCCCATCATCTCCAATCCCATGGGCTCTCATGTGACCCCCAAGGGCTCTCCCACACCCAAATCCCTTCTTGCAAATCCTGCAAAAGTACTTGAAACTCTGATGTTGGTCCATCACAACAGCCATAGATAATTAACAATAACAAAAACACATTGATAGATAGATAGATAGATACAAATCTGGAGAAGAGAAGGGGAGGGTGATCAGGGAGGTATGGTTTGGGTGTTGTGAATTGTTGCACGTTGGTTATTGTAGTTGGAGTTACTGTTGGGTTTGTATGGTGTATGTGAAGTTGGAAGAGAGGAGTCCTAGTTTTTAGTTGGGGGTGTGTTTTTGTTAGTTGTGGATGAATGGGAAAGAGGGAGTGAGAGTTTTAGTGAGTGACAAGTGGAAGGAAGAGAAGAGAGGGAGACTTTTTCCTTTAGTGGTGGGGAGGAGTAGAGGTGGCGCCGCCGGTCAACGGTCCAATAACTAGCGGAGGAGGGGTGGTGTGTGATAGTGTTTTCCGGGAAGATAGAGGGATGATGCATGGGTACCAACTGCCGACCCATTCATATCCCTTCAATTCCAAGCCAAGAAAGCCATGAATCAAAGTCCTTGTTTGTCGGTTGGTCCTTGCCCTTTTCTTCTTTTCTTTTATTTGTTTTCCCATTCACAAAAATTATATAAATTATATTATTAAATATCACATATATATGTGGTTTTATAGAGACATAGGGTCCAATGGTTTGGTATTCTAGACCATTGATTTGATGGACCCATTTATCAATGGACAATCAATCTTCCCCACCTTCATGTACAATGGTATCCCTTGGATCAATAGTTTCTATGTAAAAAATTAAAATAAGAGAAAATGGCCCCTTGCATTATAAATAGATTCTTTTTTATTTTCTTGCCCTTCACAAAAATTTAAATTTATGATATTTTTGAAGAGATGGGGTCCAATGGTTTGGTATTATATATACACCATTGATTTGGTGGACCCATCTATCAGTAGACAAACCCCACCTTGTGTCACAGTATCCCTTGGATTAATGCTTCTAAATGGACAGCCTGCAGAAGAAAATAAAATGGTCCCTTGTATTGATAGCTTCTTATTCTTTCTTTGCTCTTTTTTTTTCTTTGCTTTTAACTAAAATTACCTAAACTAGATGATTAAATTAAACATCATATATGAGATTTTGTAGGGATGGGATCCAATGATTTTTGGTATTCTACATATACCATTGATTTGATGGAACCTTCTATCAATGGACAATCACCCCCACCTTCAAGTGACATACCCATCCTTCAGAACTTAGCTGAATTTGTTATTGTTACCAATGTTACATAGCAATCCACACTAGAAATAAGATCCATTAGTTAATTATTTGACATATGAATCTGGGTTGTTAGCCGGTTAGTAGTTTTAATTTGGGTTATAGTAGACCAGATCCAATACCTGTTTAAATACACTTGGCTTGGGCACCAAACTCTGGATGACTCTATACATTCATAAAAATTAGTGGATGTATATACCATTCATACTGTTCTATTTGAATAACAGTAGTGCGACATGGACAACAAATTTTTTGGCCAGAATTTTGGACAACCCCTATGATATCCCTTGAATATCTTGATATTCAAGGGATATCATAGGGGTTGTCCAAAATTTTGGTAAAAAAATTTGTCTATGTAGACTTTTTGTTTGAATAACAGTTTCAAAATAGGTAATCGGGTAACACGACCCGACTATCAATTGGATCCAGACCTAGATTTCTCGAGACGAATCCTCTGGGTAGCCGAATAATCAAAGGATTTAATCCTTCATAGATAGTTAATTTGAAGTACCTCTAAACCTTAAACCCTAAATCCCACAAACATTTCATGTGTCCACCTTAGAGGGCCTAGCTCCTTCATCAAGGACAATTAGTATCATTGTTGCAATTCTTCTATTTGATTGAGGGGGCCCATATATCTCAAAATAAGGAAGAATTTTTTAATTTTACTTCTCTCCTCAAAATAGATGTAGGGTGAAACAACATGGAGGAATTAACTTCTCACAACAAATCTTTTATGGAGATTTTGTATTATTTTCAGTTTTCAAGTAACAAAAAATGTACAATTACATGAAAAATTCAAGCTTTGAAAGGCAATTTAGAAAAGCCAACATGAGTGAACCCAACTAGGGATGGGTAGGTGTTCCCAAGATAGGATTGGCCTATCTCCCTAGTGATCAATCTAAGCTCATCACAAACCTATTATCAGTCATCCAATTTAAAGTGATGATTGTGAGCATGATCAGTTTGATATTCCTTGTTACATAGGATGATTAACAATGACTGATATTGAATTGAATGGTTGAAAAAGTCCAATCAATAAACTGTCCTTTTATTTGTTGGGCACTTGGGCCACTGGGCTCCACTGATATCCACCAATCAAATTTTAGAATAGCTGTAAGGTCGTTATACTGGCTGTCATGCCAGGCAACCTGTCTTTGTCAAACTCGATCACTCAGCGTGTGAAAAGATATTTCCAAAGCAAAGATGAAGTTTAAAAGGTGTTTCTAATTGTATTCCTCCTTTGATTTATGAAATCAAAACTATCAAGTGATGGGAATGAATATAAGTTTGAGCCCAACAAGTCATGTGATGATGGGGCATAGCATCCGCCACATTAATTAGGGTTTGTTAGAGGCATGTTTAGTGTTGGATAAAAATAAACACCCCAGGACAAATCCTTTTCTATAATAACATCAGGAGTGCCACTGACTTGCAGTTTAAAACCCTCAATGAAGAGTAAAATTTCCCCTTAATAGGAGCTCTGATCTCATTTTTACCAACCGTTCATTTTTTGTTTGACAATGTGAGATATATTTGTACTTGCACCCACAATCACCCCACCAAGGATGAGACAAAATGTTTTAGATCCATTGTTATAATATTTAGGCAGTGGCAGATTCAGAATTTTCATTTGAATGGTGTGGACCCAAATAAGCAATTTTCTTTTATGATCAGATCTAAGATTTTTATATATATGGATTTTGGAGGACAAACGTAGGATTTTTATATAGATTCTGAAAATAGAGCCAAAATTTTCTTTATGGTTTTAGAAGCGAACTGATGTCCAACGGTTGCGTCCGCCCCTACGTGGATGTATTTGGGTCCGCCACTGTATTTAGGGGTGACTCGTAACCCGATGTTCCAATCCTACTAAACCCCATTTGGTATTTAGGGTTTGTGTTGATCTTTTTAACCGTTGAGTTACGGCTAATTTTTATCAACCCGATTAAGAAATGAGTAAGATTTGAGTTGAGCTCATACATGCTATATACAACAGTAGTTAACCCGATCTATTGCCACATGACAAATATATTGGAGGAGGCCTATTTACAGGCAGAGTAACCTTCTCATTGAAGAACTCTAATTACAATAGGATTCTAACCATGGCTTATCTCATGTGGGCATCCACCACCCATAATACATATCTTATAACACAAATACAATTCTCCTACTGGCCTGATTGGTAGGCTAACATTCCATGATGGCAATATCTGACTTTTTTTTTTTTTTTGTAAGCCGGCGAACGGGTTGGGACCCTAAGACTGATGACACAACTCACACTTGTGAGGTGATGGGAACTCACATATGAGGGAAGAGATAGACACAACTCATACATGCAAGGTAATAAAAACTCACACATGCGAAGAGAGATTGACACAACTCACACGTGTAAGATGATGAAAACTCACACATGTAAGGTGAATTAGCACAACTCACACATGTGAGGTAATAAAAACTCACATATGCAAGGAATGAGGAGGCCGGGTTCGAACCCAAGACCTCCCGATGAGAACTACCACTCCTTCACTGGTAAGGAGTCATTCTCAATGGCAATATCTAGCTTGAATATTGGCATAAGAGATTCTACCAAATGTCAGCCTACAATTTCAAAAACTTTTCCAACATTAACCTACAATTTCAAAAATGCCCTTAACTTTGGGATATCGCAGAACTTTGCAATGTGATTTCACATTAAATCCCGACCACTTTAATTTCCTTCTTTCTCACTGTCTCACATTGGCTCCCCATTTCTCCATTTGTGTCTCACATTAGTCTCCTTGTTCTTATAACCACTAGAAGGCATGTCCTGTGGCAAAAAGCTCTAAATCTTCATCAACCACATTCACACAACAGATCCTTGCTGGTTAAAAAACCCAAATATAAAGCATGTCAACACTCAAAAGAAGTTGACTACAAGAGTACAAGTCCAGTTGTTCCATTTTAACCATTTGCCTCAGTCCATGGCAGCCATATAGTGGAATGGGGAGGTTGGCCAAAGTGGGACCTACAGGTGTTGGGGTCTGGTGGAGAGGGAGTAAGAAAACAGGAAACAGGTAGAGAAAACAAGTTAAAAAACCACTCAGTTAAATTTGAAACCTTAGAAAATCTTCTCCACTGGACCATCCATTTTCACAACCTTTTTATTCACACATCCAAACAGGGGCTTATGTGAAAAAAATTCCACAGACAATTATTAATACTCTGCCGGGAGAATAACATGGAACAGTGAAGAAATCTCCAATTCATCATTGGTTATTGACTAGTAGTGATGTGGGGGGTTGTCTCTGATTGAAATAACCAACAATCTCTTAATCTATTGAAGTGCTTGCACCGACTCACTCGGAAACTTGAGTGGTGATTTTGACAAAACCATGGGTTTGCTTTAGCCCTGTCTTTCATTTATGGCATGAGCCTAAAGCAAATGAGCCCAGATGTGTATGAATTTTGCATTGTTGCCAATTCACTGTAGCAACCAGCAACTAATCTTTACCAGCATTTAGAAATGCCAACCACCTAACAATAGTCAAGCCCCACTTGTAGGATGACTTATTTAATTAAAGCCAGAGGGTCAAACCAACACAATTATATCTGGTTTTAGCCCTGCCTCTAATGGTCGCCCTTCTAGTGCATTCAGTCAACACTCCCATCCATTATCAACCAGCACAAACAGCCACAAGGGGCTTTTTAATTAACCACAGTTTTATCACACACTTGGACCTGTAATAAACAAGGTCTAACCATTTGGTGTGCCTTACGAGGCTTCAAACCATTATTTCTGTTCTTGCTCCTATTAGGAAAAAATCAAACAAATAGAGTTTATGAAGTTACAATGGATGGACCTTGTACTGAACCAACCGAGCCTTTGGGGCACCTGAGCCTTTGTTATACTGATCTGTTTGGTTTTTTTGTTCACCTTTGCTTTTCGCCCGAATCCCACTCATGCCACTCCACTTATCTTTCTACCAATGGATTCTCATGTCAAACTCACTGTTTATATTGGAGCTCTCTTTCTTTCTTTTTTTCCTGTCATGCTTTCTTTCTTGGGACTCATTTTTCTACTTGGAGGATGACGAAGATCTAGTATGGCAATTTAGAAGGGATTTGTGGTCTGATTTTCACTCATCTAGAGAAGGAAGGGTTTGGACTTTTGGAGTCTGCTTTAAGCATTGGTTTTGCATTTAATTTTCTTTGTGCTTTGAGTTCATGAGTTTTTTTTTTTTTTTTTTTCTGGGATAGAGACAGAAGAGTCGTAGCTCCTTTCATAGCCTTTGGTAGGAGAATTCTTCAACCACTTCCATGTCACCTTCCTGGACTAGGGCCTTGTAAATTTAATGTACTTGTATATTTAATGTAATTGAGTTTCTAAGTATTCTAAGACTTACATTTCTAACATTGGTTAAAAATGAAGAAATAATGGTGAATTTCTAAATTTAACCATCAAATAGTTTTTTCTTAATTAATATAAAATAAATCAAGCAAAGACGGGATACAATGGTCAGCCATCAACCTAGTAATTCAAATCCTAGAAAAGTCAAAGTCTCATGTACGTCTCAACCTTTTATTTTCTTCACCCTCATGACTTTAGTATGCCTTCATTGGAACGCATTTGACCATGGAGCGAATTGGATTTTATTAAACAAATGAGTCCAAAGGGCCATTTTGTTTTATAGTGATTAAATTTGCAGGAATTTTGAAACTTTATTCTTTTATAATGGTGAAAATAAAGAATCAAATGTGAAAATTCAAAAATGGTCATCAAATAACCTCTCGTTGAAAAAACAAATTGAAACAAGGGAATATGAGAATGAATATCCAGTTATCACCCTATTATTTCAAATCCCAAGAAAGCCAAGGTCTCGTCTTAAGCGCTGCCCTGTATCTATCACCCTTTACATTATATCTTTTGCCCTCCACTTCCCCCTTACTTTTTAAATAAATCTTCGGAGGACATTTGACCATAAATTCCTATGTATTCAATCGCTATTAATATTTTTAAAACAAACGCAAGTAGAGGTAGCATAAATACTTTTCAATACTCTCCCCTGAGTGGAGCTTACTCCTCAATTTCCCCTCGGGTGGAACCTCGTCGGCACACTTTTGGTGACACATATTTTTTTTAGGGCCGAGTCTTTCCTCTTTGGGATTTAAACTTGCGACTAGTTGGCTTTGATACCATATTAAATTTTCTTTGCTGATCAATTCTACCAAAACCTCTAGGTGTTATTAAAGGCGCCGTAAATACTTTTCAATACTCCCCTTTGGGTGGAGCCCACTCCTCAATAGTGTTGGCATCTTAGTTTCACACACATATCTAGGGATTAATCCGGGGGTCTTCGAGTTTAAAGGTTCACTCTTAACCAACAGCCCAACATAGCAAAAAAAGTGTCTATAATGTTTAAGGGTTGTTTGTCTTTTATGAATGGGATATAAAAATGGGATTAATTTACACATATTAGATTTTCAAAAATCATTCCTAGATATTTTATGGGTCATTTATTTACATATATAAAATTTGCATATGTTTTCATATTATATTATTCAAGGATAAGGTGAAGAAAATCATCTACAAGACAAAAATCTTTTAGAAAGGGGTGAGAAGATTTAGCACGTCTCTTCTTAATGATTACTGACATTGGTGATTATTATCATAATGATCAACATTAGATGGCTTACAGTTTCCAGGGCCACACGTACGATTTTAAAACGTGTCATGTTGAGTTAACATTGGATTTGACCTATAAGCCAAGGGTCGGGACTTAGATATTTCCGATGCGGGAGTTGGGCTAATGAAGACTCTCTATTTGAAGCCCGTGGTTGACATGATATGCCCTCTGGTAAAGGGTCCTGCCCAGACTGAGTTTTCACAGCTGATATATTAGGTAGAACTAATGTTTGATACATTAGATGGTTTCCAAATCCAACTAGCCCCCACTATGATTTTAATATTAGATGGATCCCTCAATAATATGTCTGACATTTGTTAGAGCCCATCATGAAGGTTATTACTAGATATGTGACACCATAGATGCATACATGATGGGACCTACTTTGAACATTTTAATCAGATCTCATGATTTTATCAATAAAACGTACATTGGTTTTCTTAAATTAAATGGGTCCCACCATGATTGCGAACACATAAATGTTGAAGGTTTCCGTTAGGATAAGATCCATTTATTTTTCTTAAACAGATATTAAATAAATAAAATAATAGTAACAATTGAAAATATTAGACAAGTGTTGCATAATCACCAATATTGGGTGTGTGGATTCCCATCAGATTTACCATCAAAAGAAGGTTTCCATTTCCCTTTTCTGCATTAGATGATCCACTGGGGTTTATCTCTCAAATTTCCTTCTTTTTTGGTATATCACAAAAAAACATGCCTAACTCAAATTTCTCCATTGGTTAGGACAGGCAACACAGGTTTAGGTTTTGACGGTTGCAAATTGCTACCCATGAAACCAGTACAAGCTTTAGCCCAAAGAGGGCTAACCTTACTCAATACACGTTTAACATCCCAATCAGAGGTGTTCATGGGCAAAATATACATGGGAAAAGCTTGTCCTAGCTAGCCAGTTTACATATTGGGAAGGGGTGGCAAAATTTGACCCAAGCTGCTGACCCAGCCCAAATCTGACCTGCATAACCTCAACTGCAATATACATGAGTCTGTTGCAGGTCAGGAAAATCTAACCCACATTTAAGTGCGTTGGGATGGGGTCAACCCACACAACCCGCCTAACCTTTTTAAATGGGTTGGCTTAGGATCGTCCCACATATATAAACCCATTTAAATAATTTGATTGTTTAATATTTCGGTTCTTAGAATAATCTATTTTAAATGGAATTAGCTGAGCTTGGGTTGGTTTTTTTTTTTGGGTCTGCAACTTAGCTCTTAGAATAGTCTATTTGAAATGGATTGGGTTTGAGCCAAGATTCACAAGTTAATTCGGGTTACATGGGTTGACCCACATATGCTATGGGTTAAAGTTATTTGATCCACTGTAACGCTGTGTTTGGGAAGTGGGGAGGGGAGGGGAGGGAAAATTTGAGGGGGAAGGAAAATGAAGGGGAGGGGAGGGGAGTGAAAATTAATTTTACCTCCTCTTGTTTGGGAAGTTAAAAGTAGGGGGAAGAAAAGTGAAAAAAGTAGGGTTTTGTTTGTTTGTGAAGTAAAATTAAAATCACCAATTTACCCTTATGGATTGCAAAAGCTTCAAAATCATATTTTACAAATAAAAAAAATGATCTATACTTACATGAATGAGTGTAAAATTCTTCTGATCAAGACTCAGGGCTAAATTTTAAATAAAAAGCTTCAGGCAATTACATTTTCAAACTTCCTTTGTTAACAGAAGGAGGGTGGGAATGAGAAGATGATTCAAAGCTGGCAACAGAGAAAAAGAGGAAGAGAAAGAGAAAGATAGCTAGGGTTCTTGGGAGAAGAAGAAAATCACTGTAGCATTATTTTCTTGCAGAGAGAGTAGGGAGCTAGAGAGACATAACGATTAGGGCCTGTTTGGATGCACAAGAAAACACAAGAAAATAATATTTTATAGAATATAATCTTTCATTTTCTAAAGAAGAGAATCTTGTGCGTTTGGTAACACAAGAAAAACTTGAAGAAAATATTCTTTTCTTTCAAAAAACTCAATATTTTCTCCTACAGCTCCCCCCTGTAGAAAACTTTCTACAAGATTAGAATCTTTCAAAATGACAATTACAAAGTGGTAGAGTAAAGTAAAGACTTTCAAATCCATCATGATATTACATATATGGTAAAGTAAAGTAAAAGTAAATGTCACAGCACGGTAAAGGTGGGGTAAAGTAAAAGTGGGATACAATATTTGGTAAAGTAAAGTGGGAAGGAATGGTAAAATATTTTATTTTTATTCAACTTTACTTTATCAAGATTTATTGTAGTTTTATATGGTAAGTAAAAGTGACTTGTTATAGGTGTGCATGGTAAAGTAAAACAAAGATTGATATCATATCAATAGTAAAGGTGAGGTAAAGTATATATGGTGAGATGAAGTATGTGGTAAAACAAGTGGGAGAGAGAGTTGTAAAGTAGTTATTTTTTTGTATTGACTTTACTTTACTATACTTTACCATGATTTAATGTGATAAAAGAAAAGCAACTTAAGGTAAAAACATCGCAATTGAACTTTACTATACCACACTACTTTTTTATCCAGATGTGGTAAATTACATTTAAATTAAAATATTTAATAAAAAATTATTCTAATAATATAATTTACTTTAATCATTGCACCTCCCAAACAACTCAATTTAAAATCTGTAAGATTCTTCAAAAATCGCCAAACATGAAAAATATTGTAATATTATAATATTACATTATTCTATTCTATACTATTTTATTCTTGCAATAATTAAATCTGTAAATATTTTATTCTGTATACATCCAAACGGGCCCTTAACAAGAAAAGGTTTGAAGGGCATTTCAGTAATTTGGTCTAGATTCCCCTCTTTGCCCTCATTTTTCCCTCAGTTTTGAGGGGAAGAAATTTCAGTGGGGCCCACACATATTTTCCCCCCCATTTTCCCTCCCTCATTCTCCCTCCCCCCTTCCCAAACAGACCTCATTTTCATTTTCCCCCCACTTTCCCCTCCTTCCCTTCCCCCCAAAACAGGCTGTAAAAGGGGGCAGGGGTACAGGTAGGACTCCAACCCATAGTACCCGTGGTTAGCTCCACACCTCCACCCATTTACCACCCTAATATTGGGCCTACTACTTAATCCAGATATAAACTGTTAGGATCTTTCTATGTTGCTAATTTGATGGACGCACTATCACTTTCACTTTCATCTGGTCACACACTCATTCATCGTATGTTAGACCTTGATTTCTGAATCTTAGACTTGCATATTCAATTGATTTTCAAAGACCTCATCCTGCATGTTTTAGAACTTAAAATACTCTTTCGAAAATCTATTTTTTCATGCATGATTTTGAAAAATCAAGTTAATCATCGAGGTTCTTGGAATGCATACAATCTCATTCTTAGAATCCTTTTTAGCATGCATAAAACATAATGGCTGGAGTTCATGTTTCAGAAAAAATACTTTTTCAAAATCTGCACAGAACTCCTCCCAGGCCAGTGTACCCGATCGACCGACCCCTGTACCCGGTCGACCGAGCCAACTAGCCGTTGGCTCTCCAACGGTCAGACTTCTGACCGTTTGTTCCAGGTCGACCGAGAGAGTAGAAGGTCGACCGAATACACTAGCCGTTGGACTGTTTTTGTCTATAAATGTTCATTTCATTCCTTTCTTGAAAAAGGTTGGTTGGGTGAACTTTTGGAACCATTTTGAAGCCTAAGAAAGTGGAATGAGCTGAGAAGGCTAGAGAGCAAATGGAAATCAAAATCCTTGAGATTCAAAGGTATATACCTCTAAGTTAAATTTGATTTCCATACTTTCGAAATCCATGCATGATCAAACTTTTGTAAATTCATTTTTGCATGTTTGCTAGCCTTGTTTGAGTTGTTTTGCAATCATCATATCACTTTACCATATTGGATTGTTTTGCAAAACACTCATTTCCAAATCACATGTGTTTTTAGTATTTAAACTTTCATACAACTTGTGTTTTAATAGGAATGTCTTTCCAAGTTGTTTCAATTACTTCATGTGATTAGTTCATCTCTTCAATCATTAATTTATGTGCTTAGAATTTTAAATGCATCAAGCATTCATTTAAGAGCTTCATTTTAGAAATTGATTGAAGTACAATTTCATACACCTTGAACACTCATCTTAGTTAATTGTTAGTGTATGATTATAAATTGATTTTAATTTTTATATCAGCCTAATTAAGAGGCAAATGTATTAAGCTATAATTGTTTCTCTTCTAGTGTTTAGACACTTCATTGAGAAAGAAAAATCTATTGAATGTAAAGGTTATTGCTAAGCCTAAGAAAAGCATTGTGTAAGGTTATTTGCTAAGCCTAAGAAAAGCATTGTGTAAGGTTGTTGTTTAGCCTAGAAAAACATCATTGTAAAGGTTATTGCTTAGCCTATTGTAAAAGCATAAATAGTGAAAATCCGGTGGGGTGTTGAGCACAAGCCGGTAGTGGATGTAGGCATTGAGGCCGAACCACTATAAATCTTTGTGTTATGGTGATTGGTTTGTGGTGATTGATTTGTTTCGCTTCCGCATCTATTGTCATAATCATCACACGTGACTAGGTTAATTGTAAAGAAATTAAAATTGGTCATAGTTGGTCACTATTAGTAGATCACCCTATTCACCCCCCCTCTAGGGTTAAGATCCCGGACTTTCAATTGGTATCAGAGCCTCGTGCTCTAATATTAGGATTAAGTGTTTAAAACTCTTGATTAGGTGTAAAAACCTAGAGTTTAAACCCTAGTGTGCTTTTCATGAAAATCATTAAAATGGACTCCACTATGCTAGATTGTGTAGATTCTCTTGTAGATTCTTCTAGACCCCTCCTTTCTTCTATTGGAGATTCAAACCTTGAATTTAATGAATCTAAAGTTGAATCAAAAGAAGAAGAAAATGATGATTATGAAGATGATATACATCAAGCCTACGAGGAATTATATGAACTATGTGAAGTCATTGCTAAGAAGAATAAAAAGTTAAGAGAAGAATCAAAAAGGCTAAACAAAGATTTAATCTCTTCAAATGATGAACTTAGAGAGAAAGAAGAAGTAATACATTGCCTAGACTCTAAGTTTATGATCACTTTGCACAATCTATCCAATGCTCAAGATGAACTAAATGAAATGAAATTAAATCATAATGAGCTAAATAAAGAAAATTTAAACCTAAGAGATACATTAAAAAGACAAGATGAAAATATTATCTATTTAGAATCCAAATTATAAATTTCTAAAGATAACTTGTCTAATCTTCAAGATGAACTAAATGTATCCAAGATAAGTTGTGAAGGACTTACCAAAGAAAATTCAACTCTAAGTGATCATATAAAAAATCAAGTTGAAGACATTGTCAACCTTGAATCCAAGTTAATAACCACCAAAGAAAATTTATTCAATGCTCAAAGTAATATAAAAACTTTACAACTTGGATCTAATGTCAATGAACTCAAACTTGAATTAAAACTTGCTTATGAAAAAGTAAACAAGTTTAATTGAATTGGAATTGAACTTACAAAAGTTAAAAATGAAAATTCAATTCTTAAAAATCAAGTCACTCAACTTGAAACTCACAAACAAAAGTATGAGTGCAAATTTACCCAAGGCGAAGAGAAATTTGAAAAATTATTTAGATTGGGTAAATCACAAAGAGATAGGACGGGTATTGGATTTGATAAGTATACTTCTCATGGCCCTAAAATCACCAACACATTTGTGAAAGGTGAATCCTCAATCTCTATCACTCACTCTACTTTGCCCAAAACAAAATGTCATTATTGTGGTAATGAAGGGCATTTCAAATTTGAGTGCAAATTAAGAAAAAGTCATTTGTCTAAACCTATCTATGAACCTAAAAATGGAAAATCTAATTCTATGATGGTTAAGGCATTTAAATCAAAGGAAGACTCTAGAAAGTTCAAGCAAGTCAAACCATTCCAACAAGAGTCTCCCAAGATAGATTTTAAAAAGACTAAACAAATCAAAAGTAGTCAAAATAAATCTATCAAAAAGAAACCTCTCACTTTACCTCCTTTAACCTTGGAAATGAAAGAACTTTTGAAGAATGTTGAAAGATTAAAATTAAAATTCAAAAGGCAAAAAGAGAGAGGAAAAGCTAAAAGAAATGAGAAAAATAAAAAGAAACATCAACCACCAAAGACTAATCATCAATCCAATTATGAAATTGTCAAACCTCAAGGATATGATGTCAAGTATAAAAGAAATCAATATTTATCTCCTCTAGTTGGTGGGATCTCATACATAGACTCCAAAGCTCAATACCTTAGATGGATACCTAAGGTTAGACTCTTAGACAAATACTAAGACCTTATAATTAGATTAGACCAACCCTTTCCAATAAGTTATATGTGTTGTTGGTCTTAAGTCTAGTTCCTTCTATCTTTCTTAGTATTGTCTCTTTGTTCAAGTATCATTTGTTTGAGTTTTACTTGTTGAAAATGCATTTTGATTTTAAAAGATATGTTATGATAAAAATGCATGTTTATGATCAATCTGATTTGAAAAAGAATTGCTTAAAGATACATCTTCTCAATCAATTAATTTGTTTTTCAAATTTGCTTTTATTTGAATGGATTCATAGTTATTCCACATTTGTCAAATCAAATACTATTGAAAAATGAATTGTCTTGGACTCACAAGTTTTCAATCATTTAAATGGACTTATTTAGAATTAATTTTGTAAAATCTCTTTTCCTAATTTGATTGAGCTTGTAGGATAGCTGGATTAATGGAATCATTTGTTCAGAGAGTTTTTCTTGAGTTGGCAAATTCTTCCTTGAATCTGAACAAATATTCTATTTTCCTTGTTCACGCGGTCGACATCTTGGTTTGGCTGGTCGACCGAAAACACGTGAACAGCAACTTAAATAAGTTGCGCTGGGCCTGTTCTGTTTCATTCAGAACCTTCTTCTTGGAGCAGGTCGACCCCCTGGAGCTTCTCAAATCCGAATGCTCCTCGTTTCCAATCCGTCTCTTTCATTCTTCCCTGGAAAAGATCATCATTCTCCCAAGGATTTCTCATCTTATTGGATTGCCTTCTTCCAAATCGAGGTCTGTTTCAGCACTGTGTCGCACGGCAGCTGTGCTCGTCTTCTTCTCTGAACTCCGTCTATCTGTCAGCATGGAGACACATTATTCTTAGTGTGTGTTGCTTCCAGTTTTTCCAAAAATACATGAGACTCCATCTGTTCTGGCCGTCCAAGACTGTCGAAGCACTATGTTGCTCCCTCTCCAGCCGTCTGTGGGTTGTTTGGCACATCCTTCATTGATTTCAATTTCTGATGTGTATGGCTGATCAATTAGTTGTAGTTGTGTTTTCAATCTCCATTGAGGAGTGTTTGTAGCAATCTGTACACATCTTCAGGCAGTTATAATCTGTGGATTTTTCTGTCACAGAACTTGCACTCCAACTGTTTGACACTATGCCTGAACCACTGTTACATCCCATTTAGCAACTGTTTTTGCTGAATTCGAGTGGGAATGTTGTGCACCTGAGCTCCTTCAATCTAAGAATCATTTCAAGCCATTTTCAAGTGTTGCCCATCTCTTCTAAAAATTAACTGTTTAGTGCTAGTGAGACCACACTCCTTGGGAATTTCTTTAATCTTTTCTAGCCAATCATATCATATCTATAACTCCCCTCCATTATCTCTTTTAGTGGGCTGTATATCTCTTGTTCCCAGCTGATATCTTAGTGCTTAGTGATCACCTTCTTCTACAATTCAGCCTAGCACTTGAGGACAATCAGTGTACATATTCAACTACTCAGTCATGGCAAGAACAAAGCAAACCTTCAGGCAGCCTATCAAGAAGTCAAAAACAGGCCAAGCTTCATCTTCACATAGATCTCCTCCATCCTCTCCTGAAGCATCCCCTCCTCGTGAAGTCAGATTCAAACCCATCCCTTCTCCATCTTCGATTGTCAAATCCTTCCGAAACAAAGGGATCATTGTGGAGAAGAAATGTGTAGTAGAAGATCTAGTGGATTATGGTGTCCCTGCTATCATGGAAGATATTGGCTGGGCTGGTATTCTAAATTGGAGTGGAAATGCCTTTCCATCATTGGTTCATGACCTATATGAGTCTATCTGTGCCTCCACCAACAATTCATTCACTATCAGATTTGAGCATGGGGAAGAGGTGGTTACTACAGAGAAGATTGCATCCATCTTGGGGGTTCCTAGGTCAAATGGACCAAAGATAATTTCTGAAGTTTTATCTCTTAATGAAAAAGATGGAGTGACTCATGCTCTTTGTGGAAGAGCTGAAGTTTGGACAGCCAAAAATTATCTTCAAGCTTCTCTCATGGTTCCTTCCCTTCGGATCATTCATATCATTTTCACTCATTCCATCTATCCAAGGAAAGGGAATAGGACTGAAGTAACTCTTTACATGGCAAATATGTTGTTCAAAGTTATATCTGGAGATCGGGTATGCTTGCCTTCAGTTATTATGCACCATATTCTCCGAGTTATTACTGGATCGCAGCCGTGTGCATCTCCATTTGGATTTCTCATTACCCAGCTTGCTAGATCATATGGAGTGGTTCCTCCAGCTTCTGAGAGACCAGTGACATCCACTGTTTTCAACAAATCAAACATTCTCTTGATGAAGCTTCCACCACCTCAGCAAAGGAATCCTGTTGCTGAAGGAGATGACGAGTTAGAGGCTGCAGAGATAGAGCCTGTAGATCCAGTAGCAGGACAGCCTCCCCAACCAGAGCCCCCTCAGCAACATAGTCTGGAGGACCGTATGACCTCGTTAGAGCATATTGTTTCTACCATATGTACAGACTATCAGGAACTTAGGCAAGAGGTATCAGGAATGATGAAGAAGACTTTGAAGTACCTCTCGAACATCTCAAGCAGCTGCAGGCGTCATGATGATGCAGTGCCCCCGTCTCCTACAGATTCATCTTAGATCTTAGAAAAGTTTTTCACTTTTTGTGGGGAGGGTAGTGATAGACTTTTTAACTCTTTTAAATATTTGTCTATCAACTGACTGATAGTTTGAATTGATTACTGACCATTATTTTGATTTTGGGTTTGGTCAAGTAATTATTGAAATATGTACTAGTCTTTTATGGAAAAACAATGAATTTACATATTCAAATTGTTCATCTCATATCTTCTTGTTATATTCCTCAATTGATGAATGTTTATGATGCTTTGAACTAAATTTTCTTTCGATTAATATCTTTTTTTTTTCTTAGCATCATTCACAACAGCATAGACAACCTCTATACATGATAACCTGTTCAACATTTCATTTTTAATTTAATTTGGTAACAGGTGCTGCTAAAAGGTATTTGTTTTCTAATGTATACAGGTTCCTTTGCAATTCGATGACAAAGGGGGAGAGAACTCAAAAGAGCAAGAGAAGATCAAACAAAAGGGAGATCCAACAAAAGGGAGAGAAGACCAGATCTAACTAAGGGGGAGATCTATCCAAGGATAAAAGAGGGAGAGCTCTAACGAAGGGGGAGAGATTGTTTCAAGAACATAAGAGCTGAAGTCTTAGAAGTGTTGTGATCATCTTAGTTGCCATCAAATTGCAAAGGGGGAGATTGTTAGGATCTTTCTATGTTGCTAATTTGATGGACGCACTATCACTTTCACTTTCATCTGGTCACACACTCATTCATCGTATGTTAGACCTTGATTTCTGAATCTTAGACTTGCATATTCAATTGATTTTCAAAGACCTCATCCTGCATGTTTTAGAACTTAAAATACTCTTTCGAAAATCTATTTTTTCATGCATGATTTTGAAAAATCAAGTTAATCATCGAGGTTCTTGGAATGCATACAATCTCATTCTTAGAATCCTTTTTAGCATGCATAAAACATAATGGCTGGAGTTCATGTTTCATAAAAAACACTTTTTCAAAATCTGCACAGAACTCCTCCCAGGCCAGTGTACCCGGTCGACCGACCCCTGTACCCGGTCGACCGAGCCAACTAGCCGTTGGCAGAGAGCTGTTGGCTCTCCAACGGTCAGACTTCTGACCGTTTGTTCCAGGTCGACCGAGAGAGCAGTAGGTCGACCGAATACACTAGCCGTTGGACTGTTTTTGTCTATAAATGTTCATTTCATTCATTTCTTGAAAAAGGTTGGTTGGGTGAACTTTTGGAACCATTTTGAAGCCTAAGAAAGGGGAATGAGCTGAGAATGCTAGAGAGCAAATGGAAATCAAAATCCTTGAGATTCAAAGGTATATACCTCTAAGTTAAATTTGATTTCCATACTTTCGAAATCCATGCATGATCAAACTTTTGTAAATTCATTTTGCATGTTTGCTAGCCTTGTTTGAGTTGTTTTGCAATCATCATATCACTTTACCATATTGGATTGTTTTGCAAAACACTCATTTCCAAATCACATGTGTTTTTAGTATTTAAACTTTCATACAACTTGTGTTTTAATAGGAATGTCTTTCCAAGTTGTTTCAATTACTTCATGTGATTAGTTCATCTCTTCAATCATTAATTTATGTGCTTAGAATTTTAAATGCATCAAGCATTCATTTAAGAGATTCATTTTAGAAATTGATTGAAGTACACTTTCATACACCTTGAACACTCATCTTAGTTAATTGTTAGTGTATGATTATAAATTGATTTTAATTTTTATATCAGCCTAATTAAGAGGCAAATGTATTAAGCTATAATTGTTTCTCTTCTAGTGTTTAGACACTTCATTGAGAAAGAAAAATCTATTGAATGTAAAGGTTATTGCTAAGCCTAAGAAAAGCATTGTGTAAGGTTATTGCTAAGCCTAAGAAAAGCATTGTGTAAGGTTATTGTTTAGCCTAGAAAAACATCATTGTAAAGGTTATTGCTTAGCCTATTGTAAAAGCATAAATAGTGGAAATCCGGTGGGGTGTTGAGCACAAGCCGGTAGTGGATGTAGGCATTGATGCCGAACCACTATAAATCTTTGTGTTATGGTGATTGGTTTGTGGTGATTGATTTGTTTCGCTTCCGCATCTATTGTCATAATCATCACACGTGACTAGGTTAATTGTAAAGAAATTATAAATTGGTCATAGTTGGTCACTATTAGTAGATCACCTTATTCACCCCCCCTCTAGGGTTAAGATCCCGGACTTTCACAAACAACAGGCCTTAAACTCATACAAGACCCAGCCCATCTCCATAACTATATCATCCCTTGTGCTAAATAAGTTGCATTGAGCCCTTAGGGCTGCACATGGGTGGATCAGATCAGTTTAGCATTAAAACCAACCACCAAATCGAACCTATCAATTTTTTTATTAATCAATCCGATCCAACCGATGCTTTTTTTTTTAAATAAGAAATTAAAATTTTCAAAATGATGACACAACTATCATTTGCATTTATCCTAATGTTTTTAGGGCAAAGATAAAAATACATATACACTATCATGAAACCTTAAAACCTAAATACTCAAATTATATAATATATCGGTTGGTTAGGTTTAGGTGGTGGACCAGGGGTTCAAACTAATAACTGATCGATCTAAGCGGTATCTACGATTTTGAAATCGTAAACCGAACCGATATACTATAAAATCGATTTGAACCGCCCAGTTCGGTCGATTCAGTTCGATTTATCGATGACACCGGATTTTTTGTTCAGCCCTATTAAGCTCCATTTCGGACGTGTTTGTGCAACAACCATTTCTAATGACAAGCAAGGGAAACCAACACACATTATATGTTGCATTTTGTGCAGCACCATACCACAAAGTATTTATTTATTTTTATTTTTTGCTACCGGAGAGTTCTCAACCATTTGCGCTGGACTGATTCTTCCGGGCCCAGAGGGAAGTCGGATAAACACCCATTGGCCCTAAGGGGCAGCACTAGTGGACTCAACTTTCGATTCCTAAAGAAGGGGGAACTGAAGGTCGATCCATACCACAAAGTAAAAGGAGCAAAAAGTAGTGTTTTTCTTTGAGTTCCTACCTAGTCGGCATGATTTTTGGTGCCGTAGCATTTGGAAACTTATTTTCTGCTTCCGTAACTCCTGCAGAAACACTTCCCATTTGGCATTTTACTATTAAAGTCAAGTGGAGTGAAGTGAAATGAAAGGTATGAATAAAATATGTAGTGGGTTATGATGGTTTTTTATTTTTAGTTGTTTGGGATGGAATATTGTTGACTTTTGGTATGAAAAATGGAGATTTTTTGTCTTTTAGTTAATAAATGTGGTTACTTTTTAACTTTTTGTTGGAAAAGTTGGAGGGAGTTTTGAGAAAAAGTGCTTTTGATGTGATGTTTATGATGACTTAACTTTACTAATCAAGTTACCAAACGGACCCGAGCATGAGAAGAAGAAAAAAAAAAGTCGGGATGCGCTTGGGCCTTTGAGCATGTCTGCCTCCATGCGGGGCCCATTTAACTATCATGCCTAAAGTTCAGACATGGGCCCTAAAACGCAGCCCAAATTCTTCGGATCCGGCATTTGGGCCCATTTTTATAGTTGGTGTAAGCGCGCTCTATATATTCCCCCACTCATTCACTTGGCGGGAATTGGGAGCTTTCCTTTTCGCAGCCCGTCCGTACTCTCCACCATTTCGAGATCCATTCGTTTCCAAGGGCTACTCTGAAACCCTAGAAAGCGAAAGAGAAGTCGCGATCGAGATGGAAGATTCTAGGGTTTCTGGCGAAGACCATCTCCAAAACCCTAGACGAAATGGAGCTGGGGCTGTTTCCAGAATCCGATTGGAGAATTTCATGTGCCACAGCAGCCTTCAGATCGAGCTTGGAGAGTGGGTTAATTTCATCACAGGCCAGAACGGGAGTACGTCTTGCAGAAGAATCGGATTTCTCCTTTTTTCTTTGTTCCTTAAGCTTCAGATTCGGATGATTTTGTGTTTTGTTCTCTGATTTTGAGGTTTTCTTCTTCTTGATTCTTGTTCTGGTAGGTGGAAAGAGCGCGATACTGACGGCGTTATGCGTCGCGTTTGGATCGCGAGCGCGAGGCACCCAAAGGGCTACTACACTAAAGGATTTTATAAAGACTGGTTGCAGGTTTATGTCTTTTGTTTTCTCCCAGAATCCTTAAGTTTTCAGCTACTTAGTGATTGATTTTGTTAGTAGTTTAAGTATTGTTTTCCCCCCAATCGGTTGTGCAACCATTATTGAACTTTCATTTGGCTTTTGATGTTGTTTATACTTATGCATCCTGTCACACAAGTCACGCATTCACGCTATACAGTGCTATGGATTCTCTTTCCTCATGCCTAATGTCGGGCCCACCTGGATTTATGGCGGGCGAGGGGATGGATGGATTTTGGTGTGGAGCAGCGGTGGGTATGAAGCATGATATTAGTCCAGTCAAATGATCCTAGCAGTTGATTGCTATATGTCATGGATACTCTAACCAAACCAAACCAAACCAAGCCTTTTCCCACTAGGTGGGGTCGGCTATATGGATTTGACGACGCCAATCAAATCTGTTTAGGGCCATGTCCTCCGTTAGATCCATGTAGGCAAGATCATGTTTAATAGTTTCTTTCCAACTTCTCTTGGGTCTCCCTCTCCCTCTCCTACTCTTGGCAAACTCCATGCTTTCACACCTTTTAACAGGTGCCTCTGTTGGACGCCTTCTAACATGGCCGAACCATCTCAGTCGATTTTCTCTCATTTTATCTCCAATCGGTACTATTCCTACTATGCCCCTAATCTCCTCATTCCTAATCCTATCTCTCCTTGTGATCCCGCACATCCATCTTAGCATTCTCATCTCCGCAACTTCCATCTTCTTGACATGATTATGCTTTACTGCCCAACACTCTGATCCATATAACAACGCTGGCCGTACCGCCACCTTATAATACTTTCCTTTAACCTTGAGGGGTACTTTCCGATCACACAAGACCCCCGAAGCACTCCTCCATTTGGTCCACCCGGCTTGAATCCTGTGACTTACATCAGTATCAATCCCTCCATCCTGTTGCACCATAGATCCAAGGTACCTAAAGTTTTCTTTTTCTACTATCTTTTGTGTGCCCAAACTTACTTCTATGTTACCAGGTGTCCTACTTTGACTAAACTTGCATTCCATATATTCCGTTTTGCATCGACTTAGCCTAAACCCAGCTGTGAATAATGTGTGTGGAATTAGGATACACAAATCACTGTTTGCATTTTGCAGCTTCTCTCCTGATTTGACAGAACCTATTCTCATGTCAGCCACATAAGGCCTTCTGCACTCCCAGACCTGATGGAAGAAGTTATTCTCATGTCAGGCACTTAGAGCTGGGATTTTTTTGGTATCCTAAACCTACCCGCCTCCTAATCTACCCTATTTATCTTATGCCATCTTCCAACCAATGCTTGAACCAAGCTGCCTCACCCGAAGGAATTTGACGTTCCTTGGCAGCTGGTTTAGCAGATCGTATCACAGGATTTCATAGTGAGTAGGGTTTTATCAAAAGAGTACTCGATAGGGGGGGGGGGGGGGGGGAGGAATGCAGATGGGCCTCTCACTTTTGGACTTAATTTATTAGGTTAATGGGTGCATAATGTTTTCCTATCAAAGGTGAGAACATTCGATGGTCCCTTTTGGATCTTCACATTTAATTCCTACATTTGATGGGCATTGCTTAAGAAATCATACCACAAAATGCCCAATTAACTTAGTAATCAATTTTCGTTCATTTCGCCGAACAGCCCTGTATAAAATCTTGGTCCAGATTTTGGACCTGCTTAGCCCTGTTCGTCCATTTTGGTCCTGAATAGTTGCAATGGCCAGAATTTGTGAAAGTTTATTTTTTCTTTCTTTCTTTCTTACTTTTTTTTTAAACAACAAAGCCTATTCGTTTGATTTAGGTACTAATGTGCCCCACTGTAGGGTAGTAATTATGTGAATACATTTGCTTGATGCTATTTTAGGCTATGCAATTGCTAATTGGAGATGAGACCTGATAATGGATATTGCAATTAACACACAGACATGTCTTATGAATTATTTATTTGCCATGTTGTAGAAGTTAAATATTTTGTTGTTGAGTTAGTAGAATGAATTGAAGATATACTTGTGTACATGCTCATTTCAAAAGTTTTACCAGTGTTTCATATATTTTAATTATTTATATATTTAATTTTTTTATTTTTTTCCAAAATGTAATTCAGAAAGGAAAAAAGGAATGTCAAACTGGCTAAAATGTTTTAGTCTAAAGTGAAACCAATATGGGCCCGAAATGAAATTGACAACTATGTTCATTAAACAAACAAGCCCCTACTACTTTGGAAAGGATGGAAATTGTAAACTACAATATTGGCAGGCAGGCATGCATGCATACACACATATATATTCATCAATATTTGAAATGCTTATTCTTTCCATATCTCACGCCCCAAATTTAGTTCTGCATCAGGTTTGATTTTCACGGAAACTGTTCTTACCTGCAATGCTTTTCCAGGGTGTCCAAATGCACTTCCTCTAATCTATTGTGATGCCACCATATTCCTTAGTATATATGTTTAACAACAAATCTGCTTATGTTGATGAGATCAGACTGACCAGACTGACTGTTTGTATCTTAGGAATTAGGATCATTCCCCCCCCCCCCCCCCGCCCCCCCCCCCCAAAATTTTTTTTTTTGGGCCTTGAATAGCCATGGCTGGATCTGGGCTACTGACGGTAATGGTAAATTCATTGAAAACTGAAGAAACTACGAATAAAAAACAAAAAGAAGGAGAAAAGGATACAAGAGCATTATACCCCATCCCACCACACCCCAAAAATTACAACAAGGATCCCACCCTAAGGGCCTATTTCTTTACTATAATTTCTGACAAGAATTTACCATGTTGGGTTTTTTTTGGATATGATGTGACATCTTGTCCCCTGGCATTTGCAAATGCCATGTTTCTCCTGGAGAATTCCAAAATTCTAGCCTCCTAAAGGTCTCAAATGACCTTTGGAATTCCAGAGTTCCAGCCACTTTGCTTTTTGGTGGAATTTTTGGATGCTCAAGTACAAGGGAGCATTCAAGAATTCCACTATGCTAGAGAATTTCAAAAATCTCCAGACAGGAATTTGATGAATTCCATTAAAGAAACAAGTCCTAAGGGAAGATCTATTAACACTTTGCTTTGTTAGCGCATCCGCCATACTATTTGTGGAGCTAAACTCATGATGAATGGCCACATTCAAGTGAGAAGAAAGCTTCTTATTGAATTAAAACCAGAACTTCCAATTCTTATGACCACTTTGAGAAACCCATGCCACAACATTAGGAGAACCACTCTCCACAATTAGCTTATCCCAAAAAGAACCCAAATAAATTTGAGGGGCTTCCAAAATGGCCAAACCTCTGCTTCATCCAAGTCCCTAATCCCAATAGGTTTAGAGAACATCATCATCATCACTTCACCTTTGAAATCTTGATGCACTCCAATTCCCGCAGGCTTCAACATTAAGCTTTAACACTTTGAAAGAAGGGAAACCACCAGATATCCCTCTTCCTCCACCCCGGCCACAACCCATAACCGCCTCCCAATTAAAAACAATATCGTTCAAACTCAAGTTGGAAAAATCATTTCTAACCCCCTCCTCCTTTCCAATTCTTAAAGTCACCCTTGCTCTCAAAGCTTCAGTCAGAGTTGATGATCCTCTGAAAATCCTGTCATTTCTTTCCCTCCAAATCAACCACGGAATGACAAACTGGCTGATCCTCCAAAGCATAATCCCACACATGTGAAATGACCCCCACTTCCAAGATTCTGTTATCTCCGACCTAGAACCTGGAACAAACCAAGCTAAACCACGCTTAAAAATAAAATGGCACCAAATAGAAGAGGCCACATCAAAATGTAAGAATAAGTGACCCACTCCCCTCTCTTATTGCACATCACATATTCATCTGGAATGTTATATTCCATCAATCCTCTTCTTCTCAAGTTGTTTGCTGGGGAAACCCTCCTAGCTGCTAACCAACAAAATGGCTCAACTCGAGGGGGTAACCACACAAGAGCACAAGGTACTTTTGGTTGGGAAGGTTCCTCCAGAGCTAAGTAGAAAACTTTAGCCAAGAACAATCCTAAGGTGGAATGCTTCCAAATCCTCCTATCGCTGCCTTCCCTACATATAAAAACCTAGAAAGAAGACTCAACAACTCCCCATGCCGAACCTCCTTTGACTAACGAAGGAACCTCCTAAAGGACACTACTTGAGACAAATAGATGGACCCATTCCCACTCAATCAACAAGCCAGTGGGTGCATCCGCCCCACCCAGGTCTGGAAAAAGCCCATAGAGGGCTAGAAGCCATCTGGCCAATGCACCCATCGCTCAAAACACTTCGCCTCATCTCCCCATCCTCAGACTCAAAATCCTTCTTCTCCCGCTCTCAGAAATTCCACTCTAAGAAATATCTCTTCCCATCCCTCTAGCTCTGACATCTCCACATCCATTCCTCTGATCCTCTCTCTTTGTGGATCTCTATCTCTCTCTGCATCACACGCATCACACACAGTCTCTCTTGCCTCTCAATCCATATCTCTCACACACACACAGTCGCCTTACCTTTTCTAATCCCTAAACCGAACTCTAAATCCCAATCCCCATTTCTAATTCTCAATACCTAACCTCCACTCTTATCTCCTTTCCGTAAATCACTAAATCCCAATCCTAATCCCTAAATACCTATATGATTATATCCCAACTAAATTGATACTCAAAACAAGAACCAAATTAAAAATCCGACCTCCCTAATCAAAACCATTCAAAATGAATTTTTTTCTTTCTATTACAGATTTTCACATCACTTTATTGTTACAGGATTTTTTATTTTTGCCGAGCTTTTTTTTCCTCACTGAATTATGTAAATAAAAATGATGGTAATCTTATATTTGCTGGATGTGGACATGATTTCATGTTGGCATGCATTTCTTCTAACTTCTATTGCATCTTTTTGGTTTTGTGACCTTGCCATTTTTCAATTTTTGTTAAACACTTGTAGCTAAATTGCATCATTGTTGTCTTGATGAAAGATTCCTTGTTGGGTTATTTTCGTTGCTGCTCCTTGGTATGATTGTGCTTTTATTGTACTCTTTACTAGAGTAGACTACATAGAAAAGGTTATTATCGTTACTGTTATCATTGTGTATTATTGTAGATTGAGAATTAGGCAAATTTGAGACATTTCCAATTGACCATCATGCACCCCACAACCCCCATAACACCTGAGACATCATCCCATTGATGCAATACCACTCCAAAAGACCAGACACATGGTACTTAGGATTAGACTTGGGCACACACCCCAGCCCCATTCATCATTTCACGAATCTGTTTTCCTGCAATTTCTCACCTCATATTACCATTTTGGAAAATGTCAAAATATTTAGATGGGAACTTATCTCATTCCACAACTTTCTTGCTTAAATATTGTGATTTCTGTTTTCAAAAACGTTAGGAGATATTTGTTGCATTGGTTTAATGAGGTTCATACTGAGGATGGATTTCATAGTCCTGAAATAGGTAAGCTCTACCTCATCACAAGTTCACACCATTTTTCTAGATTTTTCTTTGATATTAGACAAATGTTTCTTCAACTGCATTTCATTCCAATGCAACTGATGATAATGATTTTATTAACCAAAAGCTTCCAACCGCAGAAAATTACTCTGTTTTTATACTCACATTGTTCTCTGTTTCTTTTATTTTCAGTGTGATACTTATCTATTTTGTGCTAGGCACCTTCTCATTTTAGGAAGATGTCCAGTCTCTGTTCCCCCTTTGAAAATATATTTTGTCCTCCAATTTTACCCTGTTTATTTTTTCCCTTGCAGTTACGCTCTTGTGGTTGTGGAAATGAAAAATCAAGGAGATGATGCTTTCAAGTCAGAAATTTATGGTGATGTAATAATAATAGAGCGTAGAATTACGGAGTCCAGTAGCACAACTGTTTTGAAGAACTATCAAGGTTTAACTAGTGCACACTTTTTGTATGCCTTGAGATATGGTTTCTTGCTGTAGACTTTATGGATCTAGTTGTTCTTATGTAGCATGGTGAACTTAAACCTTTTGATGTTTCAGATTTTATCCATGTCACATCATTGATACGTATTAAATTCTGACTTGCCGACAAGGCAAGTGGCTCATTGGTTAGGCACACTAGTGGAGCAGGTCATGACATTGAATTTGGGAAGACTTATCTACTGGTTGTCTTTTTGCCAGAACCAAGTATGCAGTGTAATGGCCTAAAAGAAATCATCTCTTTTGCTTCTGTCATGTGAAGCCTTAACCAATTTAAGTATTGATTCTTGAAATCATTAGGCCTTTTACATTTCTTTCAGCAGTTAACTTTTGAGATTTATTGCATGTTCAGTTTGATGATGACACATTTTGATCTTTGTAATATATTACACCTATTTTAGTCATGGTCACTTTGACTGAGTTCTCCCAATCTTCTATTAAATATGGAAGTTTCAAGCCCCTTGTAGTCATGTCATTGCTCATTGTGTTCTTCCACTGTCATTTTTGTTTTGTGATATTTTAAGCTTGACATTTATCTGACACATTATTTCACAGGGAAAAAGGTTTCACAACGGAAAGACGAACTTCGCGAGCTAGTGGAACATTTTAATGTGAGTTTTTTGCATGCAAACTGTGCGCCAACTGTTTTTTTTTTTTTTTTTTTTATATATCTATATAATAAAGGAGCTCAGTTTTTGAATTTCCCATATTTTGGACCCTTGGATTTATGTACATAAATCCTAGGGATATTTTGGACCCTTGGATTTAAGAGGGGAATGAAAAAAAAGGGTTAAAAGTTGGAGAAATTTACAAGTTTTTGCCATCCCCATCAAAAGCACGTTCACATCTTGGTTTGTACGGCGCAAAAAAGTTGCAGCAAGTTTGAGTTATTTACAGGTATTGCCATCCCTTCTTCATTTAAAAGAAAAGCAAGAGTGTTTACTTTCTTTTTGTTCTGCCATTGATCAAAAAGGTGTCAAAAGCAAAAAAAAAACTTCTTTTGTAAAGGAGCTCAGTTTTTGAATTCCCTATATTTTTGACCCTTGGATTTATGTACATAAATCCTAGGGCTGAGATTAAGAGGAAAGGGGTTGAGGGGTTTAAGGGGGTTTGAGAGTCCAGAGATCTGGGACACTACTTCCCCAGATCCCTGGATTCTTTCTCCCTTATCCGGGCGACGGGTCAAGGAGTCTGGGCCAGGTCTGGGGTTAGGTTCATTTTAGATGGGTTTGGGTTGGATTTGGGTTCGGATTGATTTGGGCTAGAGTTTGATGCGTTGGATTGGGTCAGGTTCAGGTCAGGTTTGACGGGTTTAGTTAAGGGCCCAATTAGGGTCTGAATCAGAGGTTTGGGGCCCAAAAGGTGGGCTGCAGTGGGGTCCGGTCTGGGCAATAATCATTGGGACCTAGGTTTCGCAGATTTTGATCCGCTCGTCGAATTTCAAAGTTCTATATATGGATGGAAAACCCTCGATGAGTAGATCGTGATGAGCCAACTTTCGGGGCGATCAGGGGTCTAGAAGTGATAGGTGATTTTTCAGGTGGGCACCCCGGGGGTGCAGGACCTGCTATTATGATTTTTGATCAGCCCGTCGGATCTTGAAATTCTATATATGGACGGAAAGCCCTCGACGAACAGATTGCAATGAGCCAATTCCTAGGGCAATCAGAGGTCCATGAATAATAGGTGATCTTTGACTCGGGACCTAATCAGGACATCGTTAAATAGGGTGGACCGAATTACCCCTCATAGGGTGCCAAAATTCAGGTTGGTTGTTAGGTGGTCAAAAAAAGAGTAATTAGATTTAGTTGTGCTCAGAACATGGTGCGCCGTGCCTTCAGGTATGGGCAATCGCTAGTATATATATATATATATATATATATATATATATATGGGAGATGCTCCTATGAGAGCATCTCTCACCTAACTATGAGAGATAGGGGTGGGGGCCCTCACATTTAAGTTGTTGGCATTGGATATGGATGTGAGGGCCCCCACCTTAGCTCTCATAGTAAGGTGAGAGCATCTCTCATAGGAGCATCTCCATATATATATATATATATATATATATATATATATATAAAACTGCGCACCAACTGTTTATTCTGCTAATGTAAGCTGAGTTTAACATGGAATGCCATAGTTATGACAATGATCACCCTCCAAGTTCCAACCGTGTTATGGCATCTCCTGAATACATCTGTTTATGTTTTCTCTTGGAACTGTTTCCATGCATTCTCCAATGATCTTTGAACCACTTCTATTACTACTGTTACTGCTACTGAATACAAAGACTGATGCAGCAGGGGTGTTTCTCTATGCTCTCCTTGTGAAGGCTGGGTTTTTGTTTTGGAATGGTAAGGCTGGGTTTTTATCTACTGATAAAAAAAGAACACACACACACACAAAAAAAAAAAAAAAAACACAGGTGTGGGTGGTTCTCATTTGGTTTTATGCTTTGGTAACATTTTTCCCTTTTGATTAGTCACTTATTGTATATGGGTTGGAATTTTCTTTTTGCTCCCTTTCTGTCTTTTGCACCTTCTGCAGAAAAGGAAAAAAAAAGTTGGAAACATCCATTGGTTGGGATAACCATAAAAACAAACTATAATCCATCTCAAAGTAATAAATGAGTACAAAGGTGTGCCGTTTGAAAGCTGGTGTTTTAATCACATGTGATGATGCTATACTCTTTGCTGAACAGAACTTATGCATGCTGTATGTCTTTCATGCTTCCTTATCTCTGATTAACTTGTTCCTTCATTTCAGTTTTGACTAGTTATTATCTGGGCTTTGCAAATAGTCGTAGATTATCAATTTTGTATATTTCTACTTTCTGCAGCATGTTAAATTCATTTTGCACCTTCAGAATCCGTGTTTGTTTATTCATTTATTTGTTTTTAATATTTGTGTTTTGGTATTTCATTGGCTATTTTTAACTTTTTTGACTTGCCACTATGTTAGTCTCGTGATTTTCATTTGCATCAACTGTGTGAATCAGCACATGCTTTCTGCAGCTAAGATGTAGAAGTACATTTTTTTTTCATATAACATGTTTTAAGTCTTAGTAGCAATGAAGTCATTGCAAGCAATATTTTCGGTCCGGAGTTCTTATAAGATGGGTTTAATCTGATTTCTGATGCTACTCAGAGTTTCATTTTCTCTGTTTTTCTTTCACATGGGCTTCCTTGAAGGCATTCCTCTTCTACCTTGTCTGCCTTGACTACGTACCTGGAAATATTTTGATTGAAAACCCTTAAATTAACTTTCCTAGTTCTAGCATTTTCGTTTCTTGATTTGGATTATCTGTTGTGACATTTGGATAATTAAATCTTTCATGGCATTTTTTGGATGGTTTTCCTACTGATTTTGCAGATTGATGTTGAAAATCCTTGTGTCATTATGAGTCAAGACAAAAGCAGAGAATTTTTGCATTCGGGGAATGACAAGGATAAATTCAAGGTAATATTCACGGCTATCCCAATAATACTGTATCACTTTTTGGCGTTTGTCCTCAAATACTTGATCTTTATCATTTCTTTCTGTTTCATATGGGTTTTTACCATCCACAAAATTTATGTTTAAGGATACATCTGAACTGAAGGGATTATTAATAGAAAACAATGTTTATTAGTTCCTTCTTTAATCGCAAGGTTGGTAACCGGCATTTTTTTTATTGCTGTTCTCTTTATTTGTTTATGCTAAGAGCCGATCTTGGGCTTCCATTCTTCTGCTGTGCAGTTCTTTTTCAAAGCTACTCTTCTTCAACAAGTAAGTGAACTTTTACAAAGTATTAGAGGCCAGCTGGATGCTGCAAATGCAATAGTTGATGAATTGGAATCTTCGATAAGACCCATAGTGAAGGAACTTAATGACTTGCAAGTAAAGATTAAGAACATGGAGCACGTTGAAGAAATATCTCAACAAGTACAACAACTAAAGAAAAAATTGGCTTGGGCATGGGTTTATGATGTGGACAAGAAAATACAGGAACATGCTGTTAGGCTTGAGAAGTTGAAAGAGCGTATTCCTACTTGCCAAGCCAAAATTGATCATCAAATGGTAAGTATAATAGATTCCAATGTGACATGCAGTTTCATTGAACTTTTGCGGTTGTTGCTTACTTCAGTGTGGGGGTGTTTGTTGCACAACACAGTGATATGTTGGAAATTCTAAGGGTCATTTTGTTTATTTGGTTTAGTGTTGATCTACTTACTTTTCTTCATTTCACTTTTTCTACAATAAATGCTTTGTTTTTTTTATTTTTTATCCAGATTCTAGAAAGCCAACTCAATATTTTGCAATTAGCGGTCCATCCTGTTGGGCCTTCTTTTAGGTGTAACAGGGGTGTGCAAGAACGGGGCCTATCTGATCATCCTAACCCTTAATTTAATGGCCTCAAATTTAGACACGTAGCCCTTAGATTGAGTGCCTTTTTTAAATGATAAATGCAACAACGAAGACCAAAAGTTGGATGAGTGTCAAATTGTGGAGTGCCATATCTTGGTGAGTATAGAGAGAGTGAGCAGGTAGGTTTGATCATAGATGGGACACAATTAGCAGCCTGGTCACTTTGGAGAACTTAGTATTTGTTTCAAAACATATTACAATGTTGAAGCACTGTTTATGTTGCTCTGTTAGGGCCTTTCCTTTGGATTTCGAGTAAATGCCATTCTTCGAATTGTCATTGAGAATCTGATTGTTACAGTAGATAGTTCAACCATCATTATCAGTCCCACAATGAAAAATCTTATGATCCGGAACTTAAGTAATTTATGCATGTATTATTCTACGATGTCTCTCAAACTTCTGATTCTTTTTTTTTTTTTTTTTTAAATAGTAATTTTGGTTGTCTTTCAGTTGGAACTTATATAGTTTGAAATCTTGATAAATCGGTGGTACAAGATTCGTGTAAGGACTATGAAGACCATAGTTTGCGTGGTTTTGGGACGTGTGTTACATGTATCAATGCTTGCTTTGATTTGTAATTGGACTATGCATCATTTGTTAATTTTAAATCATGTTTAATTTTGTTGTATGGATGATGCAGCAGCGATACCGTATCATTGCAACAAGGCACGTGGGCCACATGTGGGACCCATTGAAGATTAAGAGATTTTCTTATGTTTTTAATTGTTATTAGTTCTGATGAGCTCTAATTAGGATTAGATTTATAATTTGGGTAGGGTTCTTATTTGGTTTCCTAGTTTGAATAGAATTGTTTTCTTAGCCCTTAAGTTTCTTTTATTATAAATATGGCATTGTAGAGATCCATGATCTCAGCTAAACAAATGCACTTGTAGGGTCGGTGGATGATGGTTTAGAACGAACTTGAAAATGAGGGGAAGTGAGAAGTACCTGCACCAATTTTTGAATCCGGTGGATCGGTCTTTGGCTTTGATACCAAAATCATGCAAAATGGAGGGGAGATACGGGTCGGGCTAGGGTGGAAGGTGTAGATAGTTGAAAAATTGGCCTTATGCCGAACTCCAATCTAGGAGGCAAAGATCTTAAAGATCACGTAGGGGAAAGATCACTTAGGGGAAGAACCCAAAGGAGAACTATGAAGTGAATTTTCATTATCATCAACCATTAATGAGCCAAAGAGGTTTTACATTATTATATAGAAAAAGAAATAACCATAGAACTAATTTGGACCATCTAAACACATTGATGGCCAGGATTAAAACATCCAACTGAATAACTTAAAATATAACTGAAACTTTAAATATTATAAAAATAACATAAATGAATGGGCTGGACCCAAAAGGCTTGGTCGACATAGATGGGTTGGGTCCATTGGCTGGTTAAACCATGGGGTCATGGGTCTGTCCTGCATCGGTTTCTTATTTTTTTTATATTTTTTTCATACATCTTTTCACTGTTAATGAAGTTACCAACCCACTTAAATTGTTCGTTTGGTTAGGAAGTCTAGTAATGAGCTGGAGATCCTGACTTCGAACCGTTTGCGGCCTTACCTGATATATAGTGCTAGTGGGTGGTGTTGTGTTTCCGGAGTCTTACCAATGATCAACCGCAAGGGGGGTTGGCGGGTTCCTCCTCATACAAAAAAAAAAAAAAGAAAAAAAAAGTGACCTATAAAATAAGTTTTAAATAGGGTTGAGCAGAAAAAGAAGAATTCACAATGCCAATCCAAGATAGATGGGATAATTCTTTGACGATGACAATGGGAGTTACTTAGTTTGCAACTTCTTTAATTTGTTCTTAAGTTTGTAGTTCATGAAAAGAATTCTGCCATTGTTTTTCAGTTTGTTGGAAATGCACTAATTAGTTTGCACAATTTGTAGTTTGAGTTGACTGCCTCTAATGAATGAATTCTATTTCCTTTTGAAATGTTGTTTCATTCAATTGTAGATGGATATTGTGAGTGTTGCTGTTGAAAGGTACAGGTTTGGTTTCAATTGTGGGCTTCTTGATTGATGGATGTAATGGCTCCCCCAAGATTTTCGTTTAAATTTTTTTTATCAAGCAAATCAACATTGATTCCTGCACGTTATTGATGATAGACTCTCCATTTAGCATTCCAGCATGTTTCATGGAGAACTATTGTTTCCTCCTGTATGTCTTCTTCAAATTGCAAATTGAGAAATTTGCAATCTATTTTTTTCCTTTTCTAAATTTTCTTGTTTGTACTTTCCTGGTTTGTCTTCTTCCTCTTAATTTATGACTATTCATGTAGTTCATGTTGATGAGTAGATTATTTGTTCTCGACTAGCTCGATCAGTTGAATTGTTTAACTAAATAAAGTTGTGTTAGACCTGCGTCACAGGTTAAGGTGCCTAAATAAAGTTGTGTTATATTTGCTTCACAGGTTAAGGTGAACGAATTGAAGGATTGCCTTCATGATAAGAAAATTCAAATCGCATCTATGATGGAGAAGACATCTGAAGTGAGGAGAATGAAGGATGAGTTGCAGCATGATCTTTCCTTGGTATGTTTGAGTTTTGTGCACTTTGAAAGTCAAGCCCCATTAGCTGGTAAAGATGTGAAAAATGAACTATAATAGGACCAAAAGATAACAATGATTATTTATGTTGCATTATTTACCTGCAGAAAATCATCTTCAATCATATTTTTTTGGTTGCATAAACCTTTTGATGAAGGCGAGATGTTAGAGGATTGTATTGTATCTATGGCCTGCATGTATTTGGACTAGTTGGAAAGTTCCAATTGCCTGTGGATTTGATTTAGTTTCTTGTATTTTATTTTATTTATTTCAATGTTTCTTTTTGTAATAACCCTATGGAGTTTGTTTTTGGATTTTTTATTATTATTTATAATCCTTTAATAAGTTTCTGTGTTTGAGATTCCTACTTGTAATCCTTTAGGTATGCCTTAGTTGAGGGCCATCTATTTAGGGTGGTAATTGTGGAAGCATTGTAAAAAGAAAAAGAAAAGGAAAGGGCCTTAAACCAAATACATTGATGAGAAACTAAACTTTGCCCATCTCCCACTGTAGGGATTTTTTTAGATTTTCTTGGATTCTAGTGTGTTTTTCCTGTTGTTTTGGACTGGTTTCTTCATCTTAGTCATTCCACTTGTCTTTGAGGGTGTTCAAGCGATGATACCCTGATACTTGTACATCCCCAACTTATCTGTCTCGGACCAATATGTTACTCATATCAATATTCGATAGTGAACTGATACTTCTAGAGTACAAGTTTAGCATATTGTACTTGTAAACAATGATAATTTCATTGATTCAGAAATATTTTAAATAAAACTTAGGACAGCCATATCCATATGCTTGTCCTAGATTTTGATAAGTACAGTATTGTATCTTTAGAATGGATAAGGCCCAGTCCAATAGGATCCCATCAGAACAGGGCCCGGCCCATGAACATAAATATCTCACGTGTGGGATTTGGCTAGATTGGGTCAACAATGTATATTAATTTATTCCTTTCTTAGCTAGATTATAATCTCCTTGTTTAACCATTCGAAAAAATAAAAATAATAATCTCCTTATTTAGTTAGATTGTTTAATTAAATCTGTTATGGCCTCAATTAGGCCCTGACTGTAGCCATTATGGCAAGCCAATGTGTACATATAGAGGTCGATTCTCTCAATGGAATAGATGAACAGTGGAGAATTCTCCCTTTTCTATGTCTTCTCCTTCCTCTGATCACCTTAACATGGTATTAGAGCTGCTGTAGATCTCAAGAACAATCAATACAGATTCAGATTTGTATTTCTGAAGTTTTTCTAGTCATCTGGGACAAAGGATAACCTGCCGATCAACAGTGGCCCACCTGCGGTGATCAAAATACCCTAAGCTATCCTATTTGTGATGGTCGACTACTTATTCTAATAATTCTGCAGTCCAAAGTGGCAGAATTCTACACTTATTATTTAATTCATAAAATTAATTAAATAGTATTTAAATATAGTTTTTTGGGGTGGGGTCCTTATAATGGGCTTTGTGGGTCCACTTCATCCAAAAGTGGACCATGTGGGGCCCACATGAATTTTCATATGAGACTGCAAGGATGCCCAGAATCCTAATTTCTTTGTTTTTCTTTGTTCAAATTTAGCAATCAGAACATGATGTAAAGGGTTTTGTTAGGGTTAGTGAGGAAAGTATGATGAACGTAGGAGGCTCTTGGGAGTAGTTAGGGGTTTTTACTTTTTAGGGAGTTGCGCGCGCGCACATAGAGGGAGATGTTCTTGTATATCCTTATGGTGAGAACTTCCAGTGGGCCCACCTTATGATCCATCAGAACCGTTCACACACATGATACCCCCCTTGAGAATCTCCTGGGTGTATTCCTTAGACTGATACATAATTCTCAGAAGTAATATTTCTTATTTTCTTCTCTCCTTGGACATGTGAGTTTCGTCGCGTGAGTTTCTTTGGAGATTGAAAAAAAGCATCTCTAAGGGGTCACCTACCTTTTACACATATATAGGAAAATGAGATTTACATATGTAAATGTTACATATGCATATGTTGCACATGCAGATGTTACACATGTGAAACACGTTAATATGTTTGTCAAAATCACCATTTTCGCATAAGTAATTGAGTACATCCAACAGTTTTCGATGTATTTGGATGTTTTGGATTTTTTTTTTACAAATTTCTCAAAATCCATGAAGAAAGAAGATATGAAACTAAATGTCCTGATATTTACCATTATTACAGGACTATTGAACTGTTCGGATCATGAATTGGGGGCCCACATAAGTGCAGAATATTAGACCTATAGGTCGGTGTTTTTTAAGAAATTACTCAAAATCTATGAAGATAACCAACTTCAAGGTTTTGGGGTTTGTCAATTCAATAAACAAAATGAACAGTTTGATTACAAAGATGTCGCCTACAAGAGTGACAAAAAATAAAGGTGGTTGATAGGGCCCACAAGAATGCAATCATGATGTAAGAGACTGTCCTAGTGCCTTTTTTGAAGCTGTATGAAAGTGATTTTCACACGAATCACACCTATTCAGGTGTGAAAATGTCGGTGTGTAAATGACCTTATCTACACACCATTTCCGCACCACGTGTAAATGGAGCGCAAACAAACGTGATGATGTGCAATCACATTAATTGGGATACCTATCTTCTTCTTCTTCTAAGAGAACCTATCTTCTCTATCTGTGTTACATGTAGCATCAATTTGGGAATTCATTGTTCTTAGATTACCTTCTTTTTTGGGCTAGTCAATGAGTCTTACATTTTTTTTAATATTTTATTATAGGATATTAATTTATGGGATAATGCTGTGATGACGAAAATCTTTATCATGTTTACTTGATATAGTGATTAACTTCTTGGCCAAATGGGGTTTTGTTTATTAGGCTACGAGAGAAAGGCTTGAACTTGAAGAAGAATACAATCGCAGAAGTAATCTTGTTCAGAAATTGGTCCATCGTGTGAGGTCTCTTGATCAACAGGTTCATGATATTCGAGAACAACATGTTAGAAATACACAGGTGAGATTTTTTTATCATTTGAAGTACTTATCATTTGTATTATTTGATAATTTTTTTGGGTGCTGTATGTTGTTAGAATATTCAACCAATAGCCAACAGTGCAGTTGTTGCATAGAAAGTGAGATTTTTTGCTTGTGAAACAGTTCTACAACAGAAAAACCATGTGTTTGAGTGAACAAAGCATGACCCTTCTTGGGTTGAGACTCGGGATACGATATTTTACAGGCTTCCTTTCTTATTTTAGGTTTGTTATGAGAGTATTTTGAAGTAGAGTTATCTATGCCGGGTAGAAGATGTGATTTTATTTTCTTTATTCTTTGTATTTTACCGAAGGCTGACAATTGGGAAATTGAGGAAAGGCTCAAGAAGCTCCAGGAAGAGTTTGATGCAGCTAATTTAAATTTTCAAAGGTTATTTTTTTTTCAACTGTACTCATTCCATTTTCTTTGCTTATTATATTTAGCTGTTTCTATGTATTTCTTTATATTTAATGAATTGGTGTGTTGTTTTAGGTTGAAGGAGGAAGAGCATATCTTATCTGAAAAGTTGTCAATGACATTGAATGTCATCAATGAGATTTGTTTAGAGGTAAGCTTAATTTTCAAATTGATTACATAATTTTATTGGCTGTGAGTCGACCTGTTATGTGTTTCATTGTAATTATAGTGATAGTTGATTTATTTTCAGTGTTCTTTTATTTCACTGAAATTAATATTGTCAAGGCTTGAATGTGCCTGGGCCCAATCTAATTGTCTGTGTTTGGGCATGTGTGATTTTCTCAGGCCTGCATTTTTTGGACCCATAAGATAGCTGGGCCTGTTTAGTCACATTCACCAGGATGGTAACATTGATTAACATTTAAAATCACACTGTTTGATATTGATAGCCATAGACTTAGTGATCCAAAAAAATTATGGTTTTGAACTTGAGTTGAATCAAAATCATGGGTTTAAAATACTGCCCAATACATAATGTATTGGCTGACATGTACCTTGTTATAGAGAGTGAGAAAGAGTTCATCTTTCCCCACTAGATACAATAGGATTTCTTAGTTTAGCCATCTACCAAATCTCTTATTCATTGTAATTAGTTAACCATTAGATCTAGCATTAACAAAACAGGAGGTAAGTTGTGATTTCAACTGTACAGTTTATGACCTTAAATTGGATGGTTAGTGAAGTCACATTGATTTGAGTTTTGTATTTGGCTATCCATGAAGCTCTCTTGTATTTGATGGGAACGGTGGATATATATATGGGAGATGCTCCTATGAGAGCATCTCTCACCTTACTACGAGAGATATGGTGGGGGCCCTCACATCCATATCCAATGCCAACAACTTAAATGTGAGGGCCCCCACCTTATCTCTCATAGTAAGGTGAGAGATGCTCTCATAGGAGCATCTCCCTATATATATATATATATATATATATATATATATATATATACCGGGGCCAACTCTCCTAAGCTAAAGGTTAGGATAATGTAAGTTAAGGTAAGCTCAATTGTGTGGTGGGGCCACATGGGGATGGGGATGGGGGGATTTTGAGGACTACCTGGGACCCTCCTCTTTGCAATAAAATCAGGCCCAACCGTGGTTTCTATCATCTCCATCTGGGCACCAAAAGTTTAATGGTCAATAGTCCATTTAGATCGTATAGAGTCGATCCAACAGTCTAGTAAATTCGGATCTGACCAAAAGTTGGTGGACATGAGCAATTTAAGGGGTTCGTGTGTTTGGTCCATTTGGATGTACCAAGGGTGGGCCCAGTAGCGTTAGTTTACGGAATCTTATCCTAAGCTTAAGCTTAGGAGAGCCTGGCCATACCGTGTGTGTGTGTGTATATATATATATATATATAGAGAGAGAGAGAGAGAGAGAGAGAGAGAGAGAGAGAGAGAGAGAGAGGAAATGCCCTGGGAATGGGGCGTTTTTTTCCCCTTTCTTGCATCCAATGAAAGCAAGCCACCGGTGCAGCATATTAAAACTATTCTATCAGCTTTTATTAACATGCCTTTTGTAGGAAAGTATATAGGAGAGGAAATAGGATATAAGGCCGTAAACTAGGAGACTTGAATTTGAAAGAGAGAGAAATATTCTCTAGAGCTTGGACGTACATATGCTAAGCTCCTATTTGAATGGAAATTCTAGTAGGGGCCCATATAAGTTGAGAGCATTTATATTGATTGGATTTGATTTTTTACAAGTGGGCCCCATATCAACCTTCTAAATCGCCATTTGTAATGATCACTTTTATTTTCATAAGTGGTCCCCACTGAAGAGCATGATTTACATGTGATGAGTGGGTGTTGGGGGCCAGGTCATGGTCCTAAGATACGAGCTTTGGCCACTTTTATCCCATTACTATGCTACAACAATCTATGGAATTGGCCCACCTCTTATTTATCACTGCAATATTCGGGTTCACGAGAAATTAATGATGGTCCTTGGTGGGGCCCAGTTAATCCTCTTTTTTAGGACTATGCTACAACAATCTATGGAATTAGCCCCACCTCCACATTGATCCCTACAAGATTTGAAATTAGCATTGATCTTGATCTAGTAGGACCCCACCAAAGTATTTTTTTTATGAATTAGCATTGATCTTGATCTTGTAGGGCCCCACCAATCTATTTTTCATGAATTAGCATTGATCTAAGTTCACTTCAATCGGATTTAGCATCATCAATAGATTTCATGTGTGGCCCCATGTATAGCTTCAGTTGATACACGTCCTCTAAGTTGGAAATTGAAATTAATGCTACTATGCTAGTTATGCTTTCTAAGTGGATAAGAATAACAACTCATCAACTCCCACCCGTTTTTTCCTTAATGGAACTCCCACCCTCAAAATTTGTATGAAATGAAAATCTCCCATATTTATAGGAGAAAATAATGAAAGTGGGACTGTGGAACGGGCAAGGTTAAAAAGGGGAAGCTATGTTGGGAGTTATCTTTATTTTCAAAATGCTCAAGTTACTTAAATGTCTCCACTCCATTAAATGATACGTTTCACGTGGATGCTTTTTACCAGATGAAAAAAGGGGCGTTTCACTTTTGAAAACGCCCGGGCGCCATATAGACCTTCCCATATATATGGGGAGTGCTACACAGTGCCCGGGCGTTTTTTAGAACACAGCGCCCGGGAAAAAAACGCCCCTCCTAGTTTGGTTCATTGGGATGCATGATGATCATGGAAGTCCATTGGATGGAAAGATCCATATGAGGCCTACATACATGCAAAATCTTGAGCCCAGAAGATCATCCTAACCTTTTGATCCATGGCCCTAAAATCTAATGGTTTAGAGGCACCATTTTATTATGATTTCAATCCAACGGTGATGAAAAGTTGGATGCATGTCAAAATTGGACTTGTGACTATTCTTTTTTTTTTTTTTGGGGGGGGGGGGTACAAAAAGGAGCATTTTTAGAGCGTGGAGTTTTTGAGAATTTCCATATATATCTATATATATATATATATATATATAGAGAGAGAGAGAGAGAGAGAGAGAGAGAGAGAGAGAGAGAGAGAGAGAGAGAGAGAGAGAGAGAGAGAGAGAGAGAGAGAGATGGGGGATGTTTTGCTAAGAGGTACTTTCCACGGATACGTAGGTTAGTGGTATGAATCTGTGTTTGTGTGTTGTACTTTTGGGTAATTGGGGTCTGTTAATTTGTAATCTATTTAGTCTGACACATTTTGGCAATTTGGTTCTTGGTTAATATTCCCTTGTACTTGTTCTTTCCATTTCCTCTCAAGGAATGACGGATTAGAATTGTGAATTTTTGTAACATTCATCGTCTTTTATTGGCAATTTTATTTTCTATCTCGTCTTTAATCAGAATTAATGAAATTTTTTTTTTCTGTTAGTTTTTAGAGCACAGTTCATCTTTCTTCCAATTTCTTGTGTCTTCTATCAGAAATTATTGATCTTATAGTTTTAGTTGTTATTTTAGTATTTGCTCAGTGTTGGAGGTGGCCTTCTCTCACGTTTCCCAGAGAGTGCAATATGGATGTGGTTGTCTTAGCTAAGTTGGTGATGTCCAAGTTTCTCTGTGAACGGGGTGTATAATGGAGTCAGAGACCACTATTTTTGTTTTGCCAGGCTTGCCACTTGCTTTATTGGCAAGCTTTTTCGTCCATTTTAAACTGAATACTATGGTCTGAACTTTGAACCTGGTCTAACCCATGATGGGGTCGGTGCTTACCACTGCTTTAACAGGGGATTCACGATAAACTGCTAGTTCTTGCAGGCATTTTACATAGATACATATCATATCATACTTGTAATTGGAGTAACCTGGTATTAGATGAAAAGCAGAACTTACAAAGCCGACCCGAATAGATAGGTTAAGGCTTCAATAATGGTGATGAGTGACTACTAGGCAATGAATTTAACACCTTGACCATATTTCAGGAAAGTAATTACCAATCTGATGTATGTAGATTGACGAGAATGAAAGCAAGTATCGTGATATATCTTCTCACATTCGTGACCTTCAGCGCCACAGAAGTAACAAGGTTGGTGATATAACAAAAAGCTCTTTTTTAATTGCTTATTTTTGGCATGTAACATGCATATTTTAACAACCAATGTGCAGTGATTTGTACCCATATGATGGACATGAATGCTACTTTCTTATCTGTGCTGTGTTGTGCTGATACATGCACAATGTATTTTTTCCATTGATTTACTATTAGATATTGCTAGTGGTTGTTTTGACAGGTAACTGCTTTTGGTGGGGAAAGAGTGATCAATCTTTTACGGGTGATAGAGAGGCATCATAGAAGATTTGGAAGACCCCCCATTGGTCCAATTGGGGCTCATGTGGTGAGTTTGGATCTGATTTGTGTCACTTCCTCCATCTTATTGCTACATATGTCAAGCTATGATTTTTTTTTTCTTTTAACTGTTAATTTAAAGAAAATTCATCACATTGCTTCTTCACATCATTATATAAAAGATTTCCATTGTCTATAAATTATTATAGAGGGGGGAAATGTTCCGACAATGACCAAATTGATGAAGTATTAGCAGATAGCAGATGATTACTTGCCAAAGTTTAGATCTGATAATGCAAGAGAATATCTAGACCATGGTCTTTAGAATTATTTTCTGTAAACAGCAGTATAAACATCTTACATCATCAATTTCCACTCTAGAATGGGATTAGAGTTGTAGAATAAAAAAATTGTCTTCTTGTAGAGATTTCTAGAGCCACATTAATGGGTATGAAGGTACACCTAAGATAATTGGGACATACCAGTTCTTGCTGCAACCTTTTTATCAATAGGATGCTCATATTCTCTCTGGATCTGGATAGAATGCTTTCAAACTTTTACCCTAAGCAACCTTTATTTTTCATTCCTCTTGAATTTTGGTGGCCTCTGTGTTCTTACTCTACGTCCACTTGAGTCTAAATTAAAGCATCAATCAGTGAACTATGTTTTCCTAGGTTACAGACGGTCAGACGCTCAAAATGGTTATATTGCTTTTGTACCGTCACAGTATGACCAAAATCTACTGACTACTATGAACTATCTCATAGGATGTAATCTTTTTCAAGGATGTTTCGTATTTTTCATCATTGAAAAAAACCATTCTTCCATCTTCTTATATAGATGTGTTGAAATCTATGATGCCCAGATATGGATATGGATATGGATATGGATATGGATATGGACTCGGATACAAAGATCGGAAATACAACTCTACACCTGGAAATCTAGTGCAGCAATACGGATATGAATGTCATAATTTTTAATTTAGAAATTCTAAATTAATGAAATTATTATTGTTTTCATTCCTTTCTAACATCTTTTATGTTGAAAAGAAAGAATACTGAAAGTACTAGGTTGAATAATGGACTTGGTAAGTAGAATATCTAAGCTTATACCCTAGAAATATCGGTGCAGTATTGAGTGTCGATGTGTGTGTCATATCAGTCTGACACAGATGCGAGCATGTATAATATCCGCAAATGATAGAATGAAATTGTAAAATTCTATTCCATTTCCCCTTATTGAAGATGGTTGTATTATTGATTGAAACCCTTCTTGTCTCGGTGGTGAGAAACAGTTAGATGTTGAAGAAACTAACAAGAACAAACATTTGAATCAAACTGATGGCTGACTGATTGTTTGAGCTAGTTAAGAACCCTAGATTCGATTGGATCTAGGGTTTTAACTAAAATTGTCGTGTGAATGAATAATGAAAGAAAAATAGAAAAGAGAAAGAGAGAGGATAAGTTTAGAGACGGTATCGAAGGATGATCTACCCCACTTAGAGATGTCAAATGGGCCGGGCCGGGCCGGGCCGGGCTGAAACCGGTAGTCAATGGCCCATGGCACGGCACGCTGCGGGCCGACCCATTCATAACGGTTGGTTTGCCAGGCACGGCCTGCCCCACGGTCGGCCCGCTGGCATGGCTCGCCTGGCCCGCAGGCAATTCCTCTTTTCTATCGAAATTTTCACAATTCAGTTGAGTAATGTACCAATACACATCCTACAAATTTTTTTATCTTTTTATCCCAATCATCCTAAATCCCAATTTATACAGAGGAAACTGAAGGAGAAACTTAAAACTCAAATTTCTCACCTAATATCTATCTGCTAGAGTCTATCACTGTCACTTGATGTAGATGATGAGATTGTGAAGTCCGTATGATGCATGGACAATGTATATCACCTTGATTTTTATACAGAACAACGAAAAAAAATTAAAGAGGCACGTTGAGCATGGAGGCATGGCACAACCCAGCCCGCTTCAGGCACGGCCTGCCACGGGTAAATCCCTGGCAGGCCGTGCCGGCCCGGCCCGAGATTTGGGCTGACCGTGCATGCCCATTTGACATTCCTGTCCCCACTAGGTTGGGCGTCCACTCCTATATTATTATTCTTCCCCCCTCAAGCTGGTGCATAGATACTTTGCTCAACTTGGAAGAAACATGATGTAACTTAGCTTTATTTACTGCCTTAGTGAGAAAGTCTGCTAACTGATCTTCGGTATTAACTTGTATCAACAACACATCTTCCTTTTCAATGTTTTCCCGGATGAAACAGTTAACTTCCACATGCTTCGTCTTTTCATGGTAAACTGGATTATTAACAAGTTTAATTGTTGAGGTACTATCAGAATACACATTCATCGGACCACTCTGCTTGAAACCCAACTCTTCCAGCAATATCCGGAGCCATAATAGTTCACATTATCCATGAGCCACAACCCTATACTCACCTTCTACACTAGACTTGGCCGTAACAACCTGTTTCTTACTTTTCCAAGAAACTAGATTTCCTCCAACCATTGTACAATATCCTGGGGTGGATTTTTTGTCTGTCGATGATCCAGCCCAATCAGCATCAAATGCATTGGCATTCGCATGCCCATGTGATCTGTAAAATATTCCTTGACCTGGGGATCCTTTTAAATATCTGAGGATTCTATGCGCATCAGCTAGATGATCAGTTCTGGGAGCATGCATAAATTAACTAACCAGGCTAACAGTATAAGAGATATCATGTCTTGTAGTTGTGAGATAAATCAGCTTCCCCACCAATCTCTGATACATTCTCTTATCTTGAAGCAATTGTCCACTTTCTAAGTAGAGACTATGATTTTGCTCGATTGGAGTATCTGCTGGTTTCGCACCTAGCTTCCCCGTCTCAGCAAGAAGGTCAAGAACATACTTCCTTTGTAATATAACAATTCCAGTCTTAGACCGAGCTACTTCAATCCCTAGGAAATATTTTAATAATCTGAGGTCCTTGATCTCAAACTCCATGCTTAGAAAATCTTTTAGCCTGGAAGTTTCATCAACATCATTTGCTGTGACAATGATGTCATCAACATACACCACAAGTATGACCACCTTCATATTCTCCCTTTTTATAAAAACAGTGTGATCAGCAAAACATCTGTGGAACCCATACTTGAGCACAACTCTACTAAACCTTTCAAACCATGCGCGGGGTGCCAGTTTTATTCATATCGAGAAAACAAACTGTCTTCTTGTCCCTTGATAACAAAATCAGGCGGCGTGATGCAGTGAGATCCAAGAAGAAGAGGCCCCCCTAGTGGACCCTGTCAAATACAAGATGGCTCTGGCCCACTTGACTCAAGTTCAGGCCCACTATGGTGGTATCCAATCTCGTTGGATCTGGTCAAAGATTTACATAGCTTTCTTTCTTCTTTAGTTAGATGGTAATTAGATTAGCTGATTTGTAGCTAACTCATTTCTTTCTTCTTTAGTTAGATTGTAATTATAGTAGCTGATTTGTAGCTAACTAGCTGATTTGTAGCCTTTGATAAGGCATTTGTATTCTATATAATGGGAGAGTATCTCCAATAAAAGCAAGAAGAAATTCACAATTCAAAATCTCTTATGTTAGCTATGAATGATAGACCCCACCAAGGATTATTTGCTTTCTTTAAATAGTTTAGTAATTTGATGTAATCTCTGATTTGACTTAATCAGAGAGATTTTAGTGATTTGATTTACTTAGAGATTTTAGGAATCAGTGAATAATGGTAGTTTTTTTTATTTAGACCATTCCTCTATTATAAATAGAGAGGGATGCTTGATTGTAAATAAGCTATATTGATAATCAAAATTTCAGAAGTGTTCTCGTTCCCCTTTGGGTATTTTCCTAAGTGATCTTAGGGCTTGAGTCTTAGGGCTCGATCTCACCATCGGAGGTGTAGATCTTCACCGTGATTGTGGCTGCGCCATCACGGCGGATCCATATAAACTTCTTCCTTCTAATCCCCATGGACGAATAAAGTTTCAAAGTAATCAACCCCTCATGATTGAGTAAAACCTTTTGTAACAAGTCCTGCTTTATATTTGTTAATTGTACCATCTGAGTTGTACTTTAATGTAAACACCCACTTACAACCAGCGGCGCACTTTCCTTCAGGAAGAGTAGTTAACTCCCATGTATTATTCTTTTTCCAAAGCCGTCATTTCTTCCGCCATTGCCTCCCTCCACTTGGGATGAGTTAAGGCTTCTGACACATGTTTAGGTATATAGGTAGTAGTAAGTTTTGAAACAAATGTCTGATAGACAGGTGACAAATGATTGTAAGTAACAAAATTTTGAATGGGATAATGAGTAGTACAGGATCTTTTGCCTTTTCGCAATGCAAGAGGAAGATCTAATTCAACAAAGGGAGTACCTGAATGGGGAACAGTTTGAAATTGAGACGGGTTGAGATTTAGGATCCGGATTCAGTGCTTCAGATGACGATAGTATAGATGAGAGCAATGGTCTAGCCTGTTTCATGGAGTAAACTTGTAGTGGTCGCTGTATTTTCTTTGCCGCTTCACCTTCTTGTGGAACTTTAGATTCAAGACCTCCTTCCGCTGCTGATTCATTATGTACTGGATAAGTTGGTGGAGAAATAGAGTCAACAAGAGGTACACTCCTTTTCACTACAGTCCGGTAGTAATTACTTGTTGTCTGAGGAATAAAATGGGATTTTGTAATACCCCGGGCCCAGTATAAGGGCTAGATTATTTTATGATATTTCAGATGCTTAGAATTATTGGGACTGTCACGACCCAAATTCTGGGGCCTTGTCGGATTCCGGATCGTGATTATTTAGCAATATACACCACGCATTCTTCAAATAACTTCCACAAGGAATCAGGCATTTAGATCAAACTATAATTTCAATTTACTTATAAAAGTCAAATGACATCCATAATCACTAAATAAGAAAATTTTCATATTCTAACTCAAATCAAAGATGTCCTAAAACATTGAATAAATTTCTTAATCAAGGGATAATCCCTTTATCAACTATTTGAATTTTTCCCGTTCTCTCTGTTTAGCCACGCATGCCCAAGTCTACGGGCTGAACGTCGTTTTGCCCTGGCCCACCCGCAACGTGATTACCTGAAGGGGGCAACACAACATCGTTATTACTGGTGAATGAATTTTCCTAATTAACAGAAAACATGGAACATAATATCACATAAACAAACAAGTCTGAATCAATAGATCAATTACTATTAAAAGTACATCCATATATATATTCGTGCCCATGCACATTAAAACGCCACCAAGGCTTATCGTATACATGTATACCGGCCACCATGGCCCTGTTTCATCATCCACGTCCACCAAGGACCAGCCAATACAACGGCCATTCACGTCCACCAAGGACCAGCCAATACAACGGCCATTCACGTCCACCAAGGACCAGCCAATACAAGGCCATCAATCATCCGGACACAAGTCCAACATCCCAAATCTGGGACCCAGCGCACAATCTCATAATCACATAGTAACCATAATTCAGTATCATTAAGAATTTACACAATCAATAGTGTGGATCCAACCCCTTCACAATTCACTGGTTGCTGCCCCACTTCTAATCATAATTGGTATCGATTGGTATAGGGTTGTTCACACTTTATTATAACACAACACAACATTAATCACAATACCCATAATTTAATCACAATCACAAATCTTCAATTCATCTAAATAAGAAAGCTAATTAGTATTCTACACAAAGTCCAGGTCTATCTCAATTACTAGACCCCTTCCAGGACTCTTCTTACTGCACAAAACACATAATAGACAACAAGTCACGTCTGAATTTCTTGATATAAAATCCAGTGGGTCCCACTGGACCAATCCAAGATCAGACCTCCAATTCAAGGTCGCCCAATAGTCAGCCCTCCATTCTTTGGTCCTGATCCATCATCAATCCATATCCTAGGGCCCACAAATCAAAACTGATGTGTCACGACCCAAATTCTGGGGCCCTGTCAGATCTCTGGATCGTGATAACTTGGCAATATTTACCATATATTCCTCAAATAATTCTCACAAGTGTTTGACATTTAAATCAAACTATAATTTCAATTAATCGATAATTTATGAATACTCATACTTTAATATGTCCTGTCTGAATCAATAATGTGCTAAAACAATATATAAATTTCCCTAAGCAAGGGCTAATCCCCTTATCAACTAATTTAACTTTTCTCGTTCTCTCTTGTCAGTCATGCATGCCGAAATCTACGTGCTGAACATCGTTCTGCTCTGTCCCACCCGCAACGCGATTACCTGAAGGGGGCAACACAACATCAGTACTACTGGTGAATGAGTATTCCTAATTACACAAGTCACATATAATATAACATCACATAATTCAACATGTCTAAATCAATAATCAAATATCATTAGAAGTTCTTTTATATACAAATCCGTGCCCATGCACATTACCACGCCTCAAAGGCCTTATCGTATACATGTATACCGGTCACCATGACCTTGTCTCATCAGACACGTCCACCAAGGACCAGCCATCATAATGGCCACTCACGTCCATTAAGAACCAGCCGCTATAACGGCCCGGACACTAAGTCCAACATCCCATGTCTGGGACCATCCAAAATCTGGGACCCAGTGCACAATATCTCATAATCACAGGTTCACCTCTCTAAACATGTCATAACATTACAATAAACATAATTCAATTAAATATCCATAACTTACACATAAATCAACAGAGCGAACCAGTCCCCCCTTACACAATTTACATGTCGCTGCCCCACTTCTGGTCATGACTGGTAGTGATTGGTGTAGGGGTGGCCCACCTTTATTATAACCAGCATATTACACAAGTTTACAGAATCATGCCCACATTCCATCAAAACAGTCCATTCAATTATATATAATTCACATAAAATCTTTATTTATCTAAATAAGAAGGTTATATTGTAATTGCATAAGAAATCCAGGGCTGTCCCAATTGATAGATTCCATCCAGGCCTCATCTTCACACACACAACATAAAAGAAACAACAGTTTACGCCTGAATTGTTTGGTGTAGAATGAAGTGGGTCCCACCGATCAAATCCATGATCAGACTTCATGTTCCAGGTCGCCCAAGGTTTGGAGTATATATCAATGGATCTGATTCATTATCAGACCATTATATGAGGTCCACAACTCCATGACAGATTTCTAAAATATTCACAAGAAGTCACGCCTGGGTTATTTGCATCCACAGGATAGTGGGTCCAACTATTCCAATACCCCAGATGTCCCACTTCTCCATGGTCGCCCAGGGGTTCTCTAAAGGATGTGTGGTCCTGATCTCAGATCAGGTCCACTGATGGGTCCCACAATGGCTGTCGACATTCAGCCCTTTTTCCATCATATTCACGCCTGTATCATTAAAAGCAAGTGGATGGTGGCCCAAACATGGCCCACCTCCCATGGTTCCATGACTACACTAGTCGACCAGGAGTGTACCCCCTTCTCCATGGTCCAGATCAATCATGCAGTGGGCCAGGGGGTACCACAGCCCTCCAATGTCCAATATCGCCCTGTCGACAGTCTCTGTTTCAACAGATTTTCAAGTCTGTTTCATGAATCTGCATCCCATTCTACTTGCATCATTAACATATGAATTCATAACCAAACAAATCTTCTTAATCAAATCACATCTCAATATCAATTCTTTTTAATACAGCCTAATCAAATCACTGCCCAATATCAATCATCTTGCTTAATTAACTAATTAATTAGGAAGATCCACTCACCTTTGATAAACGATTGTCGCCTTTGCAATATGTGAATGCGAATAGGACATCAGTAGCCTTCCTCTCCTTCCCCTAAAACAAGACTTTTCTCTCAGAATTTCTCTAAAGAAGATGAATAGGATATAATAGTAGTGGTCGTTGGTTCTCCATATATATAAAGGGGAGATGGAATTCTTAGTCATCTCAAACTTCCTATTTAGAGTTGTTATACAACTCCACTCCTTTCCAACCCAATCACGTGGGATACTAGTACTACTAAGTTAAATAAAAAGCATTATTTCTTATTCCATAATAAGAACTTAACTAAGATACTACCTGGGCCAGACTAATCCTAGGCCCATGTAACTCAGGATATTACATGATGTCTGCTGCTATTTGTTCCCAACCACGCCTGGGCTGTCTTTGAATTCATTGATCAGTGGGTCCCACTGATCCAAATACCAGATGTCCCACTCCATGGTAGCCCAGGGGCCCCACACTAGATGGCTGGATCAGATTTCCAGTCCTGTGGCCAGATGGATCCCAGTAGGCCTTGTTGACATACAGTCACAAACTCTGACAGATGCCTCCTTTGCACTATGTCGATTGGATGAGGGCCCATGTGGGGTCCACTCTGCATGGGACCATCACCAAGCAGGTCACCCCTGGGCCCATTTCAAGATGTGGGGTATTGATCATTGATCAGATGGGCCCAGTGGACTCACACCCCCTATCGACCAAAACTGTTCTATCTCCATAAATCACGCCTCTGCTGTATACTTCCCATGGATGGTGGCTAAAGTGGGGCCCAATCTCTATGGGACCAGCACCACTATGGTTGCCCATGGGTCCCCTTCGGGGTCCATGGACCAGATCCTTGATCAAGTGGGCCAGGTGGTCCCACTATTCCCAAACGTAAGTCTTCATATATGCTCTGTTTCTGGTTTTTTGCATATACAACCATTAATTCATCCACCTGAAGAGATGAATGGCCTGACAATCACTATCTCACTGGAATGAGACCAACCAAAGTGATTTCATGAGTTCTGGCCTCTAAATAGGATTCCCTGCAACTTGGTATTTCCCATTAAAGTCTCCATGCACACCAATATACAGATTATACACATTCCTAGTATTATCAATCATCTAATATATTGTGTATGGATAACTAGGAAGATTCACTCACCTCCGGTACGTAATCGATGTGAGGGCGCGAATAGGACATCCGTCGATCGCTTCTTCAATGGTTGCCTTCTTCCTCTGGATTCCATCAACCAAGCTTTCTCTCTCTCTCTCTCTCTCTCAGATTTCTCTCAAAGGAAGGAATTGAATGTGATACTCCAAAAGGGGTCGTTGGTTTTATTAAATGGACACTAGAGTTATAGTTCTTCTCCAATTACAAGTGGAGTCCTAGTCTGTTTCCTGTTATCCCAGTTGGAGTTATAATACAACTCCTACTCTTATCCAATCATAACACACGTGAGACTCCTCCAATAAATAAAAAACTAAACAACTAAGGGTCCCACCTGAGTCAAGCTAATCCTGGGGCCCAGTTGACTTAGGATATTACAGGGACCCATAGTTTGATGGAGGATTTCGAGTGGGACTTGTGTTGGTTATACCATAGACTCCTAGTAATGTTAGGAATAGGATTGGCTTGTGAGAAGGAAATAATAAAATTAGGAAGAGGACTTTGGGTAGGATTCTAACTTTAGCTTCTATATATATTGATTGACCCCAAGCCTCTTTCATGTCATTCTCTCTCTCTTTTCCTCTTTCTTTTCCATCAACCCAAAGCCTAGTTTAGTATTAGCTTTGAAGAAATTAGGAGGAAGAACCAATTCCAGTCAGCCATAACAGGTGAGTAGAAATTCTGATCTAATTGTATGGTTCTGAATTTCTGGCTTTGCTCGTGCATATTTTTTTATTCCTCTATTGTATGGTGCGTAGATTTCTTTGTATACATGATGTGCTGTTTTCTTAGATGTAGTGAATCGATTAAGATATGAATCTGCACTATTTTGCTTTTCCAATTACTGTTGGAGCCATTACATAATGATATAGTGGGCTCATACCAGATTTCATGTACTCAGAGACACTGTCGGACAATCCAGGTAACTAGAACTAAGCGACTCAGGAAAATCTTGGTGACCGGGACATAGACTTTGGGATGTGTACTTGAGCATCGAAGCCACATAGATGAAGAAGAATTAGATTTAATAGATTATTTCATTTGAATGACATTGTAGATATTTATTTATTTTTATTGGACAATGTTACATTTGTTTATTAGATTTGGATTTTTAATACAAGTTGGTTCAAGTTGGTAAATGCCTGAATCTTTATGTGATCTTTGATTTAACCTATGTGTGTGATGCTTATGAGTCTCGGCATGGAATTCGAAGGGCCCCGGATTCCGGGTCATTACAGATTTCTTCATGAAAACTAACATCCATTGTAACAAAGAGACGACCACTCGTCCCTATCCTAGGAACATTACACTTATATCCTTTCTGAGAACTGGGATATCCCACAAAAATACACTTAGCCTTTGGATCCAACTTATCTCGTTGATTCTTTGGAATATGAACAAAGCAAGTGCATCCGAAGATTTTTGGTGGTACTTGAAACAACGGTGTATTGGGACCAAGGATGGAAATAGCGGTAGCGGCGGGCGTAGCGGTTCGATTTGGAAAAATCGTCAAAAAAATGAAAAAATTGTAGAAAATCTAGAATATTGGAAAATGAGAGAAAATGTATATATATATATATTTGCAAAAGTAACTAAGATAAGGGGGCGTAGCGGTCCCCTCATTGTATGAGGTCCTGTATCGTTGTATAAATAGAAAATAATAGTAATGATCATTTTTTTCACACGTGTTCATGTTGCTTAGTTATGCTAACTTAGAAACTAATGAAAGGCTCATAAAAGAAAAAACTATGTTATGAAGTCAAGACTTAAGACTTAAGAGTACCTAGAGAAAAAAATACATCTATCAAAGGGGGTGTCTAATAGGATGTACTTAGAGAAGAATCCTTGAGAAGAACTATCTGTATCGACTGTAATTCGGCGAGATCATGTGCTTTTTGGTGTTCTTTTAAACATTAAAGGGTAGAAGAGTTGTGTAGAAATGTTATTTGGAGAGAAGAAGAAAAGAAATAAGTCTTATTATGCATTTAAAAAAAAATTGGAACGTAGGAATTTTTCTCACCCCGTAGCGTGGTGGCGGCCACCGCTACCGCCGATATTTTCATCCATGATCACTGTTGCAAAAATCGGCCTAGGCGCTAGTCGGTGGTCACCGCCTAGGCGCTAGGCGGGGATTAATCGGACTAGGAGGGGATTAATCGGGCTAGGCGGGGATTAATCGGGAATTAATCCCTAGTCCATGCCCACCGCCTAGCGTCCGCCTAGCGATTTTTACAACATTGTCCATGATTGGGACACAAGATTTCTATTGGACTCTTTCCTCCCAATGTCTTTGAAGGCATTCTGTTTATTAAATATGTTGTTAAAACTCCATCCGACCAAAAAGATTTAGGAACATTCATTTGAAAAAGAAGAGCTCTCATGACCTCCAACAAGCGTCGGTTCTTACGTTCAGCGACACCATTTTGTTCTGGTGTATATGCACATGAGGTCCGTGATTCAATCCCATTTTCAGCAAGATAATGCTGAATTGGAGTTATACTCTCCTCCATTGTCAGATCGAAACGCCTTAATCCTTGTTTGGAATACATGTAAGACCTCATCTTTAGATTTCAGAAGATACATCCAAGTCACCCTGGTGGCATTATCAATAAAACTCACAAAATATCGATGACCATAAATAGATGCAACAGGAGCATACCAGACATCAGAATGAATCAAATCAAATGGAAAAGTACTTTTATTCATGTGGATTGGATACACTGACCTCTTAATTCTTAGCAAGCTGACAAGCATCACATCTCAAACTACTATCATGTTTATTTGAAAATTTTAGAAAGGAAATATTGTTAAGACACTGTACCGGCGCATGACCAAGACGACGATGCCACAAAAATACTTTATTCTCATCATCGATTTGTAAAACTCTTGACTCTATGTTCTTCAAATCCAAGGTGTAAAGACCATTACTCTCACTACCACTACCACCACCGATCGTCCGCCCCGTTTGCAATCCTGAAACACACAATAAGAAGGACAAAAAGGAAACACAACAATTAAGATGCTTGGTTAGTGCACTAACGGACAGAAGATTGAAGGAAAACTCAGAACATGAAGAACAAATGATAAGGAGAGGTTGGGTAAGACGCGGGCAGTTCCTTTCCTAGCTATGTGGTCATAAGAACCATCGACAATTCTCACCCGTCCATCTGTAGTAGAATTGTAAGATTGAAACTTAGAACGTATACCTATCACATGGTTTGTTGCCCTTGAATCAATCACCCAAGTAGAAGGAGAAGCAGAGGAAGCAAATGCAATAGGATTATAGGAAGAGGCCATACCCACTGAAGAATCCTGAGTTGCACCCTCTAATGCAGCCAAGCTCTGACGAAAATTTATGATCTCATCTTTCCAATTTTATGAGTCAGCCTTAAAATTTGCTTCTTGTTCACTATAGCAACTAGGGTGTTCCACCTCCGCAGGGGATGCAGATACATTTCCTGGTCCACCATTCAAGTCCCAACAGTTTTTCCGAGTTTGTCTGTATCCTCCACAGTGAGTACAAAAAAGTTTGCTACAGTTAGCATTAGGTTGTCCACCAAAACATTTGGTGGCGGTCCACCATTTCCTCGACCACGACCACCATTACATCCACCTCCATGATTATTTCCACGACTACGTCGTTGACCTCCACCATATCCACAATAACCATCATATCCTGTATTTGGCAATGAGTTGCCCACATTATTATTTGCAAGAGCAAACCTCTCAGGTATGTTGTCAAGTTTAGGAGTCATAACCATACGACGACTTTCTTCTCCTTATAATAGGGCAAATAGTATACCAATGGGAGTTAGAGGGTCCTGTCTGGTTACTTGTGTGCGAATAGGTTCATACACTGGGTTGAGACCACCCAAGAGCTCAAATATACGTTGGTCTCCCAACAATGGACTCATGTAAGACTTCAACTCTATCCATAATGCCCCGAATCTCGAATACTAATCTCCAATTGACAGACTCCCCTGTCTGAAACTAGCATTTTCCATTTTCAATTCTAAGATCCGGGCATTATTCCTTTTTTGTGCATAGGCGGACTCAATTGACTTCCAAAGTTCCCTTGCAGTCTCAGAATATTTAAAACTCTTCGCAATTCCTTCTTCCATAGAATTAAGAATCCAGTTCATGATTTACATATTTTCCGAAATCCAATCTGAGTATTTAGGATCATCCTTTTCTGGTTCCTTGATGCTACAGTGATATAACCAAGTCTTTTCGAACCTCCAATGGCCATCTTTGCTAAATAGGCCCAATCTTTATAATTATTACCATTGAAAATACTAGGTGTTATCCTGGTATTAGGATTAACGATATTAGGAAGAAGTAGTTGATTAGACCTGGAGGAACTTTCACTTTTGACTCCTTTGGCTACATCTGGCAAACAACTGGATGAATCCAATAAATGCACCAAACAAAAAACACTACCCAGTAACAACCAAATAGTGTTATAGAACTCACCAAAAACCACACTTCAATGTCAGAGAAACCACTTGCACAGTTGCTGAATGTCACCAAAAAACACTTGCTGAATGGGTTTGAAAGTCCTTACTCCTTGCACAATCATTCAGAACTGCAATTCTGCTTCAAAACAAGCAGAACTTCAAGTTACACAGCCACTTGCAGAATCGGATACTGGGGGTTAAAAGTTCTTACACAATCATCCCGAACTGCAATACTGCTTCAAACAAACAACTCCAATGACAACTCCGCATCAAACATCGAACAAGCACTGTTGGTCGACCCTTCCACTTCCACATCAAAGAATCAACTCCAGACACCCATTTAACTTGTAATCTGAGAAAACTCCAAGGAATACTTCAAACTCTATAGATAAAACTCATCTAGGGCTTCTATGGCCCAAATCAAATAAGCAACAGAGATTCAGAACCACCACAGACATCAAACAAGATGTCGGAAGCCAAAAACGGCATTTGTAGCCCAGCTGAACCACAAACAAGGTCGGCTGGGGTGGAAACCCTTCAAAAGCAATCTGGTTCTTCAATCAGGACCAGTAACCTTGTTAATCCGCCTGTCTACCCTTGAATGAAAAGCTCTGATACCAAGTTAAGAACCCTAGATTCGATTGGATCTATGGTTTTAACTAAAACTGTCATGTGAATGAAAAATGAAAGAAAAATAGAAAAGAGAAAGAAAGAGGAGAAATTTAGAGATGGTATCGATGGATGATCTACCCCACTAGGTTGGGTGACCACTCCTATATTATTATTTTACTAATTTCTGAAATTACAAAAAACTCCCTGAATATTTTTACATTTACATTTACATCAAAGTCCTTGACTAATTCCAGAAATTACAAATAAGTCCTCTGACTTAAACAGAGCTATCAGGTATCATTTTCTGCTCATTCTTCTCCAAAATTACACTTTGCATTTTGTGAAGCTAAGATGATTTCTACTCATCTCATCAACAAATTTGTTTTCTATAGATCTATGAGGATGTCGAACATAAGATAAGAGCTGGATGGTTGAAGTGAAGACTTGCTTCTGGAGTTCTTTATGATTGGTGCATACCGACAAAGATTGAAGGGAAAATTTCAATTCTTCGTTTGGTTTTCATGATTTCATCAATGCCATTGTCTTTTTTGCCAACCCAGAAATTGTGAGTTCCTGGGACATTGATTTTGGGTTCTTGAGGGAGAACTTGAGCGGGGAGTGGTTGTGAGTAAGAAGGAATTCATGGAAGAGAGGAGCAATGAGGTGTGGATAAGAAGGAATTAATGGAAGAGAGGAGCAATGAGGTGTGGATACTATACTATAACAACAAAGTGTCCTTCACATTTTCCTTTGGATGGTGTGGAATAATCGTCTCCCTCCCTCCCTTCCTCTCTCTCTCTCTATATATATATATACATAAAGAGCAAGGCTTTCCTAAGCTCGAGCTTAGGAGAAAATTTAGTAAACTCATGCTTGTGGGGCCCACCTTTGGTCCATCCAAATGGACCAAACACATGACCCCCCTAAATTAAACATTTCCACCAACTTTCGGTCAGATTTGAATTTACTAGACCGTTTGATCAACTATGTATTGATCCGAATGGATTGTTGACCATTAAACTTTTGGGCCCAAATGGAGATGATAGAATCACAATTGTGGCTGATTTTTTGCAGAGAGGAGGATCCTAGGGAGTCCTTGAAATCCCCCCCATCCCCATCCCTATCCCCATTTGGGTCCCCAAGTGGGCCCCACCAGACACTTGAGCTTACCTTTTCCTAAGCTTGAGCTTAGGAGAGCTGGCCCCATATATAAAACACGGGGACAAAGCATGATTGCATGTGCCTTTAATGAACCCGGGCCTTCATTGTGTTTGGTTGTCCTAGGCCTGAAACACCTTTACATTTATCTTGAATCTCGTGAAATTCTCCCATCCCCACATCATAGAACTTCCCTTAGAGGTTCAATAGCATCATGCCAATTTCTATACTAAGTTCCTGTTTTGTTTTCGAAGTTTGATGATTATTATGAGTTTATGACTCTTTTTCTTGTTTGAAATCTAACTAGAGCATTGAAGTATTTATTATTATTATTATTGTTGTTGTTGTTGTTGTTGTTGTTGTTATTGTTGAAGTATGTATTACTTGGGAACTTTTCTAGTCATGGGTGCACATTGTAAATGATATCTTGCACTTAAAAGCTAACGCCACACTTTATTTATTTAATATAGACATTGGTTAATGACGATATGTGGGCATTGGCAATTGAACATGCCATTGGGAGGTGGTTAAATGCTTTTATTGTGACGGATCATAAAGATTCTCTACTTTTAAGAGGATGCGCAAAGGAAGCAAACTATGGGAACCTTCAAATTATCATATATGATTTTACCAGACCAAAGTACGTGGTTGTTCCTTTTATGAGACAACATTTTGCACGTTGCATCTTTTTTCTTTCCCCTCAATCAGTTGTTTTGAGTTTGTATTTTGATTTTATTTTTGCAGGTTGAATATACCAAACCACATGCTTCCTCATACGAATCATCCAAATGCTCTTTCTTTGCTGCGTGTTGATAATCCTACTGTAATGAATGTCTTAGTGGATATGGTTTGTATATGGCAGATATCTATTTTCAGGTCTCTCTGTGTCAGTGTGTAGTATGTGTGGAATCATTGTTGTGCATTGGTAATGGTCCCAATTTGATTCTGATTGCAAAGTAACTGTTGGATGGGTATAATCATCCGAAGTTTACACCTTATATCTGAGGCCCTTCAATGGTTATCATCCAATAAGGATGTTTTTTTTTTCAAACTTCATAAACATGGTTTTGTCCCATTCCATCTTGCACCATTGTTGTTGGTGGTCGTCAGTGGGCCTTGCAAAGTGGACAACATGACAATAAGGTGCGGGTTGGATTGTACTATATCATGCCTCGGCACAATTTTTTCAGATCTAGGGGGAAAAGATTATTATTTTTTAGCATCATAAAATGGGCTTCAAGTTAGCATACACTGTCAAATTATTGTTGTTATCATCATGGTTGATGTTGTTTGACATATTATCTTTTCTTAGTCCCTCTTCTTCTATATAATAGTTTCATTATTGTGTATTTACAGTGATTTGATTTATTGTCACAATTATTGTTGATATTTTGAATTTAGCACCTTAATTTCACGAAAAAAATTTATCTTCTCAACAGTATTGCAATGACTTAAAAATATTGTCAAAATCAAATCATGATATTGGTGTGACAATTGTGCTATTATTGCATTTAAAACTTGAGGGAAGTTTAAAGGGGAGTTTTATCAGTAATCCTTGCCTTTGATATATTTATAGAAACTCTGTTTTTTGTCCTAAGTAACTAATTTTCAACCTTAGTTTCTTGATATTATAGAAACTGTTCCCCCGATATCTCCCTAAGATGACATTTGTGACCTTGATTTGTTCAAGGAAACTTGATCTTGTGGGGCCTGCATGGGAGGGTGCTACTTCATGGGTATGGGTGTTATATTATATGTAGGGACATATAGTCATATTAAAAAAATATTCCAACATTTCTTTCCCTCTTACGTTCCAATGAAGTGTCAACACAAGGCCCATTGGGTTGATTTCGGGGGAAACAAGGCCCATTGGGTTGTTCTTGTTTTGGGGCGTGATGGTAGGGTGTGTTGTGAGAAATGTAGTGGTGAAATGGGGATTTTCTATTCTGGCCTGACTGCTCATGCCAATTCATTTATAGCAGAGATGCTGGCAATTAAAAAGGGCCTCAACCTATTAAGGTCCCTACATTGTTCATTTCTAGTGGAGGGGACCTTGACAGCTTTTGTATTTCATTAAGGATATCAAGAACCTTTTGAAGGATACTAACATTTTGCTGTGTATCTAGATGGCCTGCTGAAGCTGAATATGCCTTGGCAAAGACAGGAGTTGATTGGGATTTTGATTGTAAATGAGATTGGGATTTTGATTGTACATGGATTCATATCTTAATGTTTGCATGCTTGCTTTCTTTTTTCCTTCTTTGTCTTCTGTCTCCTAGTTTGCATCTTTTCTATGTAGTTCACACAGCCTAGTATCCATTGTTGGATTAAATCTAAAAAAGAATATGTTTACATGGTTTGAAGTTCATGGCCACTTCAATGCCTTTGAACATATAGCTTAACATTGCTCAATGAAGTCATAGCTAGGATGATGGGATGGGAGTGATGCTCCACCCGCCTATTACTGACATTGTCACTCCACTTGCCACCCACTCCCATGAATTATTGGGCTTGTAGTTGGGCCCCCACATATTGTGCCCACATACTTTCATCCAGTTGTGACTTTCCTCTCATACACACTGCCAAGTCATTTTGCAGGCCATACTGTAGATGTTTGGATAATGAACACTTCATTATGCATGTGTGTTAACCTATCTGGTGTAGGATTTTATGGATTTAATTGATCCACTGAAACTTTTGATTGGTCTTTAGTGCATGTTTGGTAACTGTTGAGAAATATGTGAGGAATCCACAGATTGAGATTTCTTACTGCTGAGAATTGAGGATTCCTCACCGTGGATTTGTATAGTTAAGGATTTTACATTGATATCTGTGCTTGTCGGTGTGTTCAGCTGAGAAAAATTGATATTGGTGTGTAAATATGCAAAAAATGAAGAATTCCAAATCCTATGGGGGAGGTCGGACTTGAAAATCCTAAAAAATGTGGATTTCTACTGACCAAAATCCGTTATGATTTATAATTGCCAAACATGGATTTTTCGAATCCTTAGGAAAATCGATTAGGATTCCCCAAGTATTTGGTTGCCGAACATGACCTTATCTTTTTTATTAACAAATAAAATTTTATTTCACCCAACACACACAACAGAAACAAAACAACAACGAAAACCACAATGAAAAAGGAAAATACTTAGAACCAAACATGGCCTGGCTGATATGAGAATTCTTCATGACATCTTTAATGGAATTTTTTTATCTTTGTTTTTGTGGTTGTCACTCTCCTCATGTTGGCAAGTTGCATTTTTTTAAGCCTTTATTGTACTTATTCTTTGTTTGCCTTATTTATTTTGTAGGGTAGTGCTGAGAGGCAAGTGCTTGCTAGAGATTATGAAATTGGAAAGTCTATTGCATTTGACCAAAGGATTTCGAATCTTAAGGAGGTTTATACAATAGAAGGATATAGAATGTAAATCAATATAGAAGCCTTTAATATTGTCTTCTGTCATTGGATTTATCTTTTGCTTCAAACTTTCTCTAGTACAATATTAGTAACTTCACAGTTTGATTGCTGATGCCTTAATAGGTTCTCAAGAGGTTCGGTCGAGACTGTTTTGCCACCAAACAAAAGGATTAGGACTGGTAGACTATGCAGTTCAATCGATGATCAAATTAATTGTTTGGAGAAGGATGCTTCAAAGGCCAAGGAATTTGTTCAACAAAGCAAGGGTAGAAAAAGGAATGTAGATGAATCACATAGTGAACTTCAAGAAAATTTAAAAAGTATAAAGGTAATAATGGTTGCTGCAAAACTTTCAAGGAGAGCCAGACTGTCCCTATGCATGGAGCAGGGGCCCACCTCACCACCCTATGATCTATCAAACCTCTCACACTGACTAACCCCTTTGAATTACCACATCAAAATTTTGATAGTCATCCAAGTTTTTTGTGCCGTTGGATTGATCGTGCAAATTTGACACCGACCATCTTTCTCTAACTGGTAGAATATGAACAACTTTGAGGCCCTCAAAAGTGCACTTCCCATGATTAAGTTGTTACCTCTTTTTTTTTGCATAGAGTTAGGTAAGTAGACCGTTTAAACCCCTTATCCTGCCATTCTTTTTATGGTTCCAAGTGGGCTCCATAGTACCGGTCATTCATGCATAGGGATGGACTGGTCATCTTCGAAAGTGACAATGATTATTTGCATCTGATTTCTTCCGTTCTTATTCCTAGTTTGACAGCTTTTGCTTGCATTGTTTTAGAAGCAACGCATGGATGCAGAAAGGAATGTGATGTCCAAGCAACTAAAGTTGCGGGATGCTAAGAACTCGTATGCTGCAGAAGCTAGTTTTGATCTGGAACCAAAAGTTGACGAGCTGTGTCAAGAAATCTTGGTTTGTTCTTTAATCCCATTGTTATCTTCAATTTCTAACATTTTCATTCTGGCTCATGTTTCTACTTTGTTGTCTTTTGTTTTATCTTCTATTTGTGAATGTTGTATAGAAAGTGCAAGAAGAAATGCAAGAAAAGAATGTTTCATTAGAGAAGCTCCAACTTAGGATTAAAGAGGCAGAAGTAAAAGCCAACAAAGTAAAACTTTCTTTTGAGAATATATGTGGTAGGCAAATGAAGCTTGACTTGTATGTTTTATTATATTTTCTTTCCCAGTTCTTACCAATTTCCTCCCTAGTAGTCATTGTTTTCATTACAAACTTCAAGGATTATCTGTATAAATACACATACTACCAACTTCTACATTGTGTTGGTTATGTTCTGGTTCCATTCCCACCTTAGATGTGATAATTTATAGATAATGAAAAATGTAGAGTCAGCAAATGGGGATATAGATGCCTTTGAGGAAGCAGAGCGCGAACTAATGTTGATAGAAGATCATCTACGTTCAGCAGAAACGGTATCTCTTTCTTGCTAGCTTTTGTTGTATGTTTTACATCCTGGCCTGTCTATGTTAAAACTTAGCTCTCCTGTCTCAGGAGAAGGCTCATTATGAAGGGATCATGGATAAGAAGGTCCTTCCTGATATCAAAATGGCAGAAAAAGCATATCATGATCTCCAGCTCGACCGTCAGGTACATGCAAACTTACATTGTAAGTGCAGAAGAAGCACAATTTGGTCATATACTTATACTAATAAGATTCTTGCTAACACAATAGAGCATTTGTTACTAGCTGGACCCATCAAAGTTGGCCCAATGTCAATGGGCCCGGCCAAGCCATTGGGCCCAAGTGCAGGCCCATGACTGGTTCAACATGCCCAGCCATGTACTGCAGCAGACCAGACTTCCGAATCTAGCAAACCAACCCATCCAACTAGATGGACAATGCTAGTAGGCCCCACTAGATTCCCACTAGATAGTTATTCTATGAGTTTCTTTAATAGTCTTTCTATTTTCTCTAGATAGTTCGTTCTATTTCTTATTTTCTATGTTTAGTTTACTTGATTGACAAGTATTTGTTATTAGAAAGGAGAAATCTTAGAGATTGGCATGTCTAGTTATTGGAGAGTATTAGGCACTAAATTATGTAAGCTTTATGTACAAGCAAAAAGAGTATATTTTGTGCCTCAAATCAGTCATCTATGCAATGAATGTATGAATGAATTTAAGTCTTCTTCTTTATCTTCTGTGTTGTGCAATTTGATCCTCTGGGGAGTTAAGCAGGGGAATTAAACTCTTTTGTGATTTCCTTTGAGATTAACACCCCTCTTCTCTCTCCAACTCACTTCAGTCGGTACTAGAGCAAAGATCCAAGCTTGAATCTGAATAAGAATTTGGTTTCTTTGTTTTCCATCCTCTCACCTTTTTTTTTTCTCCTATTATTCCCATGCCTAGGTCCATTGGGCACAAGTAGAGGACCTCCAACTCGCTGAACAAGCCTAGAATATACCCCATAAGTTCCAGATCTCCTAGCGAGGAAACCAACCAATCCAGCTAGGCGGAAAACCTAGTGGGCCTCACTATATAGTTATTTCATTCTTTTTAAGAACCCTTTTTAGATTTGTTCATTCCATATCAGACTGGTCCGGAATAGGGTTATGTACATTCTCATTATAGGAATTGAGAAAGGGTCATTCAAGTGCATGTAAACAGATACTATGATTACATATGGATCCCTATGTCGTTACATTCCATTTAGGATTAGGAATGGGAGTAATCAGACCTGCTTTTTATGTATCTATCGTTATTTTGATACAATATTAACTTCTTTGGGCTTCGACTGAATTGAGAAATAGGTTTGATTGTACATCTTTTTTGATATTTTTCTATTTCCTCTAGATGATTTTTGTATTTCCTCATTTTTTCTATTTTTAATTTACTTGATTGACAAGTATCTGTATTTAGAAAGGAGAAGCGTTAGAGATTAATATGGTTTATAATTAAAAAGTGTACTTATTACGTAAAAATCAAGACAATATGTATGAATGAATGAATGGAATGGATTTTCTTTATCTATGTGGTGTGTGATTTGATACGAGTGAAGCAAGGGAATTGAGTATTGTGGGATTTCCTTCAAGATTATCCCATATCTCTCTTCTAGCTGCGTCAGCATTCTCCTGTGTCTATGCGTCCACGCACAATGTTCCATTGGAGATAAAATTTCCATCTTGAGATGTACACCTACCTATGGAAGGTAGTTTTCAACTCCAAGACATATTATCTATGTTGTAATTTGAAAATTGAATGAATTGGAAATTATTATGCAAATTCTAGAAAGATCCACACTTATTTTTATAGATTTGTTTCATATAAATATCATGTCATCTTTTAATTTTACCTGTTTTCTGACTTTCTTAATGTGATTTGTTCGTCAAAACTTCAAAGATATCAACTGGCTATTGATTACGTGTAATTCTTGCTCACTGTTATATGCCTGATCACAACACAGGAGAGCTACAAGAAGGCGTCAATTATTTGTCCTGAGGATGGGGTAAAAGCTTTAGGGGGCTGTGCTGAAAGCACCCCAGAACAACTTAGTGCCCAATTAACTAGACTGAGACACAGGCTTGAGCACGAAAGGCAAAGGTCAGCAACTACTTTTGTGATTTTGATTCTCAATGGAAAAATTGAACTCATTGAGGAGCTTTCTTTGCAGATATGAGGAGTCTATTGATGACCTCAGAGAAATGTATGAGAGAAAAGAGTGCAAAATTAAACGAAAGCAAGAAACCTATAAAGCTTTTCGTGAGAAATTAAGTGTAAGTTTCATTTTATATTTTGCTGGTAGGATGATATTGGTAAAAAAAAATGATATACAAGTTGCTTGGAGTTTTTTTAACTCACTCCTTGTTGCTGAATTACTCAGAAGCAACTGATGGTTGAATTAAGGTTGTGTGGATTGTGTTTTAGTCGATAAACAGATTTTAATATTTTGTAAGTCCTCAGCTCCCTACACACAAAATGATAAAAATGTGTCTTAGATTATCTGATTTTAACTTCAGGTCCCTAGTTGAAATGGACTGAAAAAAGTTAATGATCTACTAATTTGCAACTCACCTGCTCTTTTGACTAATTCGGGAAAAATGCAGTGACTGGTTTACAGTTTGTCGTTGTAACTAATTCCTTTTCCTTAAATGTATATTTCTTTCCCATGTCTATTAATGCAACCAAAGGGTCAGAATAGCCCCAGGCTCCTACTTTGAGCACATATCAAAACACAAAACCATAATGGATCGGGCAAAATTCAGTAAATCCAGCAAAAAGATGGCTGCTAAACCTCAACAGTAAGATGTGTTCAGGAGTGTATATACTAATAATGTCAGCTCCCAAAATCTCAATGAAATTGGGATCTAAGAAATTTACTAACCAAATCACAACAAATTGACAATTTTCTTCTAAATGGCTAGCATGAAAACCACATGAAGAATGTCAAGACACGTGCTTCAGCCTAGGTCCAAGGCTGAAATTCATGTACAATAAGGCGTTTTGCTTCAGCATTTGTGACTCATACCTGATAAATTTCTAATGCAAAAATTCCAAAGCTAGAGAATGGCTTGCAGCCCTACATTTATATTGTTTATTATTTGTTATCGCTGTTACTGCTTTTAAATAGTCAGCCCTACACTATATATATTGATGGGCAACAGAAAATTCATTAAAAAAAAAAGAGCAAATACAAAGGGATGCTCCAACCTAAAAGATTGGGAGAAATAGGTCAACTAACCAAAGGAAAAAAAAAATTAAACAGGAAAAAAAACAAAAGGCGATGATCTGTCCATCCCTGACTTAGCCAAAGAATCCGCTAGGGAATTAGCGGAACACCACATGAATCATAGACACTAAGGCCTTAATCTCATTGAATAAGAAATGAAACCACCAAGGATCCATAGAGATATAGGACCCAAGAAATAGCGTTGAGTGAATCACTTTCCACCACAAGATCTGCATGGAAGCAAGAGCTAAAGAGACGAAGAGCTTCCAAAATGGCTAACACTTCCGCCGCATTTGACTCAACAATACCAATGTTAATAGAAAACATAACCAATACAACCCCATCATTGTTGTGGAGAACCCCTGCTGGCCCAGGTTTACCTCTAGCTGCCCCATCCACATGAAACTTTAGGATGCCCAAAGATGGAGGCAACCATCTCACAACCTTCTTAGACTTGCAAGGCCCACAAGATATAGACGCTTCCCAATTGAGCAAGATGTTGGTGAAGTAAAGCCCCACATCCCACATCACCTAAGTAATGCCTTTGACAAGGCTTCATATACCTGTTTGGGCCTTCCACCTATGAGCTTAAGCTTTTGGGTTGGTATATGGTTTCTTACATGGTATTAGAGTGGGTCCCGATCTAGTCGTTCTTGTGTAGCCCACGTGGCAACCCTGCCCATAAAATCTATTGGGCTCTGCGCGTGAGGGGGAGTGTTGTTAAAGTAAAGCCCCACATCCCACATCGCCTAAGTAATGCCTTTGTGATGCAAATCAGATTGCAATTTGTTGCAACAAAAATCCAACCTCTCAAGGTATGGAGTCTATTTTCTTATTCAAATGTCCAAAATCCTTTTTCTTCATCCTCTTCTCATTTCTTACATGGTCCCCACAAAAAGCCCTAAACCTAAAAAGACATGAAATGACTAAAATGCCCTCAACAAATGGGCTACAAAAGATTAAAATAAAATAGAGCCCACAATGGCCCTGGCCCATGCAATCATCTTACTGATTTTGATCTGCATCACTTTGACATGGCTTCATATACCTGTTTGGACCTTCCACCTATGAGCTTAAGCTTTTGGGTTGGTATATGGTTTCTTACACAAGATACCATCCAAACTATAACTGTCAAATTCCTCTTTAACCAAGATGCAAAAGTTCCTCAACCGTCTTAGACCTTCCGCTGAAGATTCTGTCATTCCTCTCCTTCCAAACTGACCATAAAATGTGGAACAGAATTAGCTTCCAAAGAGCAACCCCATGACCAAAAAAAGGGTGATAAGCACCATGCCTCAACCAAAAGAGACAGACTGCAAGAAACACCACGAAACACCACATTGACAACAAAACGGCACCACAACACATGACAAAAACTCAGCGCAAGAAATTGTGGTCCACTGACTCCTCAACCTTCCTGCACACATAAATCAGAACAAGCCTCTGAAATCACTCCTTTTCTTCTAAGATTATCCACTATCAGCACCCTTCCAAACACTGCAAGCCAACAAAAAACTTCCACCTTAGGAGGGGTCAAACCCAGCCAGACATGAGCTCTAGTTGCTTTTGCCACTGGAAGATCAACCAACTCCATATAAAAAGATTTTGAGGAAAACATCCCCAAAGGAATAGGCTTCCAGATGCGGATATATTTAAAGAAAAAAGTAGATCATCACCTTAGTAAACTAAATGCCACTCATTTAAACTATTCATATTTGGTATTTTGGGGGCTAAAGTCTCTTCCTCATTTTCAAGAGGCGCAAAAAACATAGACCCTTTAGTTTTTTCCCTAATGAAGGTATTATTAATTACATTGGAATTATATACATATATATATATTATTTAGGGAAATGAGGTTATTATATATTATATATATTTGCAAATATTAACTGTTAAGATGAAGGGGCTAGGATGATTAGATGACGTTGGTTTTTTGCATATGCCTAGCCCTCATCAGGATCTTTCAATCCTTTATGAGTTTTTCTGCTAATTTCGCCTAAGCAAACTGAAATTGACTACTATCATTTTTCCTTACCCCAACAGTATTTATTGTTAAGTAGTTGTTTGTGCAGTTTCCTATCACCAATTGGTTTTGGGATTACTGGCTAGCAACTTTGACATGGTATCAGAGCCTGAGGTCTCAAGTTCGAAACCACGCAGGGCAGAAATGCTCCATGCCGCGTTGTGTGTTTGTGCGGGCGCAAAATGCGCAGGGCAAAAAGGCCCCATGCCGCGTTATAGTCTTGTGCGGGCGTGTGCTTCGGATCCGGGCGGTGTCCCGCCCGAGGGGGGGTGTTAAGTAGTTGTTTGTGCAGTTTCCTATCACCAATTGGTTTTGGGATTACTGGCTAGCAACTGACATTTATCACACACCCATGCTACAAAGTTCTTTTAATAGCTTGCATCAAGGTCACAAGGAATGTCAAGACATACACTTGGGCCTCGAATTGAGGCTGAAAACTCACTCACCATAGGAGATCCATCTCAAGGAGGCTTTAAGCTAAAAGGGGACTTGGGAGGCCCGATAAATGTCCTACTCAAGAACCGAACTGTTTGCAATCGCCGAGAGTATGGAGGGGTGCGCAGCCTTTCTTTATCTTTAAGCATCTATTAAACCAAAGAAAGCACTAATCTAACTCCTTTCCATCAAATCTACCATTACCCATCTCCTAATCGTAGAGAGGGAAGATCACCTACCAAGCTTTAAAAATCTTCTTCTCATTTGTATATATGGCTGCATATGTCATCTATATCCTGTTTATAGATGAAATATATTTTTCCCTCATTATGACATGATTGTTTTGTGTGTTTATATTCTATCTTGAGCATCCCATACTTTAATTTCGAAAGCTATGATTATTGTAGGCATGTCAGAAAGCTCTTGATTTACGTTGGAGCAAGTTCCAAAGAAATGCTACTCTTCTGAAGCGTCAACTGACTTGGCAGTATGCTCTCTCTCTCTGTGTGTGTGTGTGTTGATTGATTGATTGACCGGCATGTTCTGCTTCTTGCTTTATGAACCACAAATTACATCCAGAGACTTGGACGATTATTCTCCATTCCTTCTTGGAATAACACTGTTGGATGGGTTTTATTTTAATTCTTCATATCCTTGACATGCATTTTGGAAATTTAGCATGTTTATAATGAATGTTTTCCATATATATTGATCAGATTTAATGGTCATTTGAGAAAGAAAGGAATTAGTGGACAGATTAAAGTGAATTACGAAGACAAGACCCTTTCGGTAGAGGTAATGACAAATATTTTTTGTGCACGCATCATATAGATGTCCACCTCCTTTTCCATTTGATACTCAAGTATATTAATCTCGTATGTCTAGCTTGCTTATGTAATAAACCATATACCAACCCAAAAGCTTAAGCTCATAGGTGGAAGGCCCATATAGGTATATTAAGACATCTCAAGCCTATTACTTAGGCGATGTGGGATGTGGGACTTCCCAACACTCCCCCTCACGTGCAGGCCTAACAGATTTCATGGACAAGCCCGTCACGTGGGCTACACAAGAACAACGGGATCGGAACCCGCTCTAATACCATGTAATAAACCATATACCGACCCAAAAGCTTAAGCTCATAGGTGGAAGGCCCATATAGGTATATTAAGACATCTCAAGCCTATTACTTAGGCGATGTGGGATGTGGGACTTCCCAACAGCTTAGTGTAGATGATGAGAAAATGATTTTTCTCCATTCAGGTAAAGATGCCCCAGGATGCTTCCAATGATACTGTTCGAGACACTCGAGGACTTTCAGGTTTTGTTCTTGTTCTAATATCATCTATGAATTCATAAACTAGGATGCACCATTATCTAGGATTCCTGGATATTGTACAATACCATGCTAGTATATGTTCTATATATTGTGTCAAGCACAATACAAAATCAAGCTGGCACTTGAATGCTCTCAAGATACTTTTGAAGAATATGCTTTGGCTTAGTCTTGTATTATGCATCTTATATTTTTAACTCATAATGGTTATATTATACTTTTGGCATAATAATTGTTTACAAGCAAACAACCCTACATTCCAGAGTAAGACTGATACACCAGAGGCTGTTTCTGTTAAGGCTTGAGCGAAGGTTATTTGGGGATAATTCTCATTAGAGAGTTTAAGGGGGTACAAAATTTGTTCTTTGGAGGTTTTGGACAGAATGTAGTGCAGGAATGTTTCATAATAACTTTTGCCATTTCCATTGTTGGCCTTTGCAAGGCGTGGATTCTTCTTCTTTTTTTTCCCGAACAACAGAATCAGTTACTATTTCAAAAAAAGAACTATATTTATGAGATGTGATGGAATGTTCTTGCTGTAAAGATCTCACAAAATTTGAGGTTCCTGTGGCTCTGTTTCATATTGGTAGGTCTTAAAATTAAAGGGGTTGCACATGCAGAATGTTTCCTATAAATGTCTAGAACTAAATGGTATGTTGTCAGCGAAATACCCTTAACCATATCCCTGTACTCTATTTTATGAAACGGGCTGTTGTTTCCTTGATTATTGTATGTGTCAGTGCATCATACAAATTGACGTGTAGGGAATACTACATCTCATGTAGGCATTGTATTGTTATTGATCACCGTGTTGATAGTTGTCAGCTACTTTTGGAAGGATATGAGTGTATTGGATCTATCTGATTCACTATTTTCTAAAGTTGAGTGTTTTTCATGAGACTTGTTATCAGAGTTGAATAAACTGTTTGGTTGATAGTTCCCCTCACAAGAGTATTGGGATTACTTTATTAACAAGGAATTAATTACAATAAACACCCTTACATGGGGCATTATCAGTGGTGAGAAATTAAGTAATAGAAGGCTGATAATGCTCTGTAATTGTGCATAAAAATATGATCTAACACTCCTTCAAGTTAACTCATAGATGTCAATCATGCCTATCTTTTCCAAAATACTCCATATGTGATCTATGGATTAGGCTTCTGTGAATACATTTGCCAACTTATCTCTTGATCTGACAAGCCACTTTTCACCTAATGGATGTTGAAGTTCTTGTTCTAACACTATCTATGGTTTTCTCTTTAATGACTTGTTTGTACAGACATTGCAGAAGAGGAAAGCGTCCATGAAATGGGAAGACCGACCTCCCAAGTCGGACTCCCATATTCACGCCCACGAGGCAAAAAACGTCTTTTTCGATTTTCAACGATGAAACCTATCCACACCAAATGGCTTGACGACGGACATGCGAGGAAAATTGGCAGATTTTCCACTCTTTCTACTACACCCCAATTGCACAAACACGTTGTAAAGGTTAAGAAACCCTAGAATTAGGAAGCAAAATAAGAACAAGAGATAGGAGAGAATTTGAGTTTAAAAAAAAAAAAAAAAAACTGCATGGAGGTCGTCTCTACTGCTAGGTGACTCTCTCTCTCGCTATATATATATATATATATGAGCAAGGCTCTCCTAAGCTCGAGCTTATGATAAGATTTCATAAGCTCATGCTTGTGGGGCCCACCTTTGGTCCATTTGGATGGACCAAACACATGACCCCCCTAAATTGCACATGTCCAACTTTTGGTCAGATCCGAATTTACCTGACGGTTGGATCGACTATGTGTCGATCCGAATGGACTGTTGATCATTAAACTTTTGGGCCCATGTGGAGATGATAGAAATCACGGTTGGGGCTGATTTTTTGCAGGGAGGATGATCCCAGGGAGTCCTTGAAATCCCCCCCCCCCCACCACCCCCACTCCCATCCCGGGGATTTCAAGGACTCCCTGGGATCCTCCTCCCTGCAAAAAATCAGCCCCAACTGTGATTTCTATCATCTCCATATGGGCCCAAAAGTTTAATGGTCAATAGTCCATTCGGATCGATACATAGTTGATCCAACGGTCCAGTAAATTCGGATCAAACCGAAAGTTGGTAGACATGTGCAATTTAGGGGGGGTCATGTGTTTGGTCCATTTGGATGGACCAAAGGTGGGCCCCACAAGCATGAGCTTACGAGATTTTATCCTAAGCTTGAGCTTAGGAAAGCCTTGCTCATATATTTTTAATATTTAACAAAAAGTCCTTCACTAATTTTACTATTTTTAAAAAGTCTATAACTTCCCTAATTACAAATAACTCCATACTTACTCTTAACAATCCCCCTCAAGCTAATGCATAGATATATACTATGCCCAACTTGGACAAGTGTCTAAAATTTTGTTCTTGGAACTTCCTTGATGAGAAACAATTGCTCTTTTGTATGAGTATACTCCACTTTGCTTTCATTTTTCCCCTAATAAAATGACAACCAACTTCAACGTGATTTTTATGCTTATGGTAAACTGGGTTTGTTGTAATTTTTTGGGCTGATGTGCTGTCAAACTGTAACATCTTGAACCTTATGTATAACTCCAACTCATAGAGCAAAGTCTGTTGCCATAAATCGCATGCTTCAAGTGCCATAACTCGATATTCGACATCAGAAATCGATCTTTCTACCATGAGTTGTTTCTACTTTTATAGGACAAGAGTTCTGCCTACTATAGTATAGTACCTAGTTGTTGACCTTTCATCTATCTTTAATCATGCCCAGTTTGCATCTGTGGAACTTCCATAGCTAGTGTAAGATACCATGTACCAACCCAAAAGCTTAAGCTGATGGGTGGAAGGCCCAAATAGGTATATGATAATATGAAGACATGTCAAACCTATTACTTAGGAGATGTGGGATGTGGGACTTCCCAACACTCCCCCTCACGTGCATGTCTGACAGATTTCATGGACGGGCACACAAGAACAACGGGACTGGAACCCGCTCTGATACCATGTACCAACCCAAAAGCTTAAGCTGATGGGTGGAAGGCCCAAACAGGTATATGAAGATATGTCAAACCTATTACTTAGGCGATGTGGGATGTGGGACTTCCCAACAGCTAGATGTCCATAACTCCATGTCTTTGAATACAAGATTCCTTGTCCTGGTGATTTCTTGAGATACTTTAAAATTCTATATACAACATTTAAATGCCCCTTCTTGGTGCATGCATGACTTGGCTGACAACACTAACTGTATGCGAAATATCTGGATAAGTTATAGTTTACAACAGTCCTCCAACCAATCTCTGATAGGATTTGATATCATGGAGTAACTCTCCGCTTTCTGCATTAATGTCTTGGTTTTGCTCAATAAGAGTATCTTTAAGCTTTGCTCCTAACATTCCTACTTCTTTCAGTAATCTAGTGTATATTTTCACAGGCATATTAGAATTTCTTTTTTGATCTTGCAATTTCAATTTCAAGGAAATACCTTAATTCTCCAAGATCCTTAATTTCAAACTCTGGGCATAGATGTTTCTTCAATCTTTCCACCTCTACTATATCATTTCTTGTAATAGTAATATTTATCTACATAAGCAGTAAAAATTGTAACCTCTTAAGCCATTTTCTTTTACAAATAATGTGTGGTCTACATGGCATTTTTGTAACTTGGCTTCATCATGGCTTGACTGAATCTACTAAACCAAGCTCAGGGAGACTGTTTCAGCCCATAGAAGCCTTTCTCCACTGACACACCTTGCCACTTTCATCTTTTAAGGCAAATTCTAGGGCCAATTCCATGAAAACCTCTTGTTTTAGATCTCCATGAAGACACTCTTTTTTAAAATCCATCTGATATAAATTCCAATCCAAATCTGTAGCGAGAGAGAATAACTCTTACTGTTACAGTTTTGCCACTGGGGAAATTTTTTGAAGATAATCCATATCGTATGACTAAGTAACCTTTTTGACACAGCGCGAGGAAAAGGAGAATAGCCAATGGGCTAATCTCCAAGCCAAAGGCTTAGGGATAGGGATCCATAGGATTGAAAATGTCTTGGTCTCACACCACATACAATTAACCAAGAGAAAACTCAAGGGAAAACTTTATTATCAATGAACTTATCCCTAAAGAAGGATTACAACCCTTTATATAGACTCATACTCAAACCTATTCTTAGAAACAAATCAAATTGAAATAAATTCTAATGTGGACTTTCTAATTAAATTCATAAATATCTCTAACTATTTACTAATTTTAAAATTTAGTAGACTTATGTTGCACGATTGTGGAAGTCTTCTCTTTATGGCCTATTAGTGGACTTGGGCCCAAATGGGTTGGCAGACCTTGGGTTTAGCCTGCATCAGTTCCCCCCCTCTTGTAGGGAACTCGTCCTCGAGTTCAGTAGATGACCTCTTGGGTCGAAAACCAAGCGTACAACTTTTCATTGTTCGTGATCTTCTTGCTCTTGACATGGCTTGGAAGTTTCACTCAATCTTTTGCTCCAAGAAAATTTCAGATATTGCTTCTTTTGATGGTTAGAGCTTTTGCTTGAAAGAATGACGGTAGAATTTGCAGAATCAAATTGCAATTGCCAAGTGTCCATTGTTGGTCTCCAAAGATAAAGTCAAGGTGAGGGACTACAACTAATTGATCTTCTTCCGAACTTTTTGGAATGATTGACTTTTTTTCTGATGTTTCAATTGACTTGTTTGGAAGTAGCACTTCGATCAGATCCATTGGATGTTTAGGTTCCTTACTATCCATATCCAAGTCTTCAATGTTTACCTCAACAATTTTTGGTGCCTGCATCTTTTGATTAGCATTGTCCACAGAAGGAATTCCGGGCTTCTTATCTTCCAATGCTTTTGAAGTACCATTTATCTTAGGAGTGCTATATGATGTATCATCTATAACTTTGTCGTGGCATCTTCCTTTCTTTGATCTTGCTTCTCAATGTCAGCCTTGATATCTGTTTCTTCCTTTTGTTTGCCCTTTGGATCCACAGTTGAAGGTGATGGTGTAGACACAGATGGAAGGAGTGTGACCCATCTTCCTTTCCACATGAAAGTATGTGTTCTTCTCTTTATCATTGTACACATTCCGATCAAGAATCCATGGTCGTCCCAAAAGAATATGAGTGATATTCATAGAGATGACATCACACCAAATTTTATCTTCATAACCACCAATCTTGAAAGATACTGGACATTTATTAGTCACAGGAATGACAAAACCATTAGACCATGCGACTTTGTAGGGTTTAACTAGCTTCTCCGTTGGCCAATGAAGTTTGTCAATAACCTCTTGTGCGACAAAGTTTATTGCACTTTCATTGTCAATAGCCAAATTAGCTAACCTGTCTGAACACTTTACTCTCGTCTGGAATATCACAGTTTGTTTCCACTCTTCTTCTTCCTTCTCATTGGTGGTGAGAAGTTGACGTATGACATGTGTAGGATTATCCTCTTCGGCAAAATGTGATTCAACAATATGAACTCTTTGTTTGAATCCTCCTCTTTGAAAATTTGATGGTCTCCCAATGGGCTTCAAATCAACTTTAACTGGCGGGGAAAATGGATCTCGACCATGCAGATATTTATCCTCCAGTAGTAATTTCATCTCATTCCATGTTGGTGGATATTGACACAATTGACAAACTACTTCTTTCCACCATGGCCCATGCTCTTGCATCTCCTTGGAGGTTTCTTTTGGCATAATCTCTACATGAATTACCTCTTAATTGACGCCACTGAAAATACTCTTCGAGTATTTTAATCCAATATAAGAAGACGTTTGGATCTTTGTTTCCATAAAACAAAGGAACTTCTTGAACTTATCTGTAAACCATGTTTGAAATTGTACCTTGTTTATCAGTGACCAATGATTTGCCACATGGGCTGTTCTGCTGCATAGAAGTGATGGATGAAGTGGCTGAATCAGTAAAGACTCCTAGATGGCTTGGGTTGAGCCAACCTGACCTACTTGCAAACAAGCAGGAAACAGAATGCAGGTCTGCTGATAAAAACTTGTTGGATCCAAATCTGGGCTACAGGTTCTGTCCTGTTGCTCAGTTGGTTTTTTTCTTCTTTTTTTTTGTGAACCAAACCCCGGCTTTAGGCTTACTGGGTGTCACATGAAGTGGGCATGTGGGGTGTCACCTTGGGGTCGATGCAACAAAGAAAGAAAAAAAGGGGTTTTTTGCCTCTTTCGTTGTTGTTGGACTTGAAGATGAGGAGATGGAGACGGGGTGATGGCAGTGGAGCTGAGGGCAATGCCGTCGATGCTGATGGCGATGGTGCTCGACGATGATGCAGTGATCGGTGTCGAGGAGGGCGGCTAACAGGTACGCCTGATCCCTTCTCTTTCTTTGTTCTTCTTTCTTTTTTTTCTGGGAGGCTTGAAAGGGCTGAATGGAGTGGCAGGGAGCAGGGGGTGGGGTGGATTTGGATTTTGGGTGTCTGGGATTGCCGGAATGTGATGGGTTGGGTTTGGGCTATTTTATGTTCGGATGGGGTGGATTGTGGGTTAGGTGGGTTCGGGTAGGGCTGGATTAGGGTTCGGTGATTTAGGATTCTGGGGAAAATTGGTTTAGGGCTGGGATTTGGATTCGGGAGTGGCTGATGTGGGGCGTTGGGTAGTTGGGGTTTATGGGAAAGGCCAGATGGTCTGGCAGTGAGTGTTGACTGGGTTCGGAGGGGTTTAGGGTTTGGCAGTGAGGTTCGGTTGCGATGGGGAGGATGAGGATGATGATGATGAAGGGTGGTGATGATAATGGATCGACAGAAAAAGTAAATAGAAAGATGGGATAGTGGGTTACCTTAGAATGGCGATTTGAGATGGATCTTCGCTCTGATACCAGGGTTTAGCCTGCATCACTTTTTGTCAGCAACCTAGTTTTGTAGTGTTGGATAGTACCATACTACCATCTGGATTGTATTCTAATGGTATACACCCACTTACATCCCATTGCCTGATTTCCTATAGGAAGATCAACAATTTTTCGAGTCTTGTTCTTTTCAGGGGTTTGCATATCTTCTAACATTGCTGCTTACCACTTTGGATTATTTACTGTTTCTCCCACATAAAGGTATGATGTGTAGAAGATAATGTGGCTTAGGCCCACTAGGCTCAGCCCAGCCCATCAAGGGCGTTGTATATA